>OU898277.1:34505034-35138508 GCA_918026665.1 Diabrotica balteata
AGCCATGGCTAAATAGGCTTGAGTCGGACATGTTGCCAGATTAACGTATGATAGATGGACCAGAAAGATTCTGTTCCAATTATCCGTTGAACTGATTTTAATGCATGCCTGCAAATATTATGTAACTTTGACTGATTAACTAAAGTTGGAACATAATGTTTGACAGAAGTTGGAAAAAAAAATTGAGAACATTAAGGGTGTATAAAATAAAGATCTTAAAGTATGTAGTAGAAATTCTATATATAATTAGTTAATATTTATACAAATTAATCAATTTTAGTTCTACATCAAGAAAAACATAGAAATTATAAGAATATGTACAAACAAAAAACGGTAAAATGGATTAGCTGACTTGGTGGATGTCACATTTCTAAATCCAACTAAAATGTGAAAGTTCCTTAAGAGATTTTAATCTAGCTTTGTCGCGTGAGTTTTCGTTTTTATAAATCCAGTAAAGAAAATTTCGTTAATGTTTTAGAAGTTGGAAGTAGATGAAAATTTTGTTATAAAAGTTACACATTTAAGGTAATAGCTAGTCCTTTGTTACAAACTACAGTAAATTTAAGTTAAGAGTATAATAAAGTTGGAATTAATTACTTAAAAAATGGCAATGACTAATTAGTTTTAAAATTGTTTTTACGTTGTTGGATGTTAAGCAATTTTTGTTAACAAATAGTGATTAAATTACACTTCTTAAGTAGATACTTTTACAAATGTTGGGGTAGAATTAAGAAAATCTGAATAAAAACGTCATAAAAGTTTGAAACGCTATATCCTGGTTGAAAATTGTTGATAACATAGTTTTTATGATACAGATGATACTCATCAACGTAATGGCGTAGAATCTTCAGATTAATAAATCTGAAGGAATAGTCTTCAGATTTCTAGTTCGTGATTTAATATCAGATTTCCTATCGCGTTCATACCGAATCCATTTTATCGTTGCTTCCTTTTGACAGGAAAGATTGTTTTCACGTTCAAAACGTCTGTGAATTGTCGCTCCGAAGATTCCTTTAAGGATGAAATACATATCAGCGGATATACAGAGGCACTATACGTGAAATCAAATCTTAACTATCTTTTCTTTTTTTTCGATGAGTTTTCGATATTTTATTCTTTATGAGTACGAGAAACCAACTCGCTAAGGATTTTTGCTTAGTTGAGGAGATATGTTGTGGAATGCAATTTTAGATTCCCCATTTTCTCTAATTACAACTTTATTAACGTCTGTTTGCCTTAAAATTCTTAGAAGGCACAGATTAAAGCAAAAATCTGGATTTAGGTTTAATCTGGGGTAAATATTTCTAAGTTACGGTAAGATCAAAGGTTTTTTAATAGATAATATATGGTAGCTAATTATAATTTATTCTTTTTCAGCCCTGAAGAAGCCAAATTAATTCTCTTTGGCGAAAACGTTCGGCGAAACAATTGATACTCATTAGAGTTTTTCTTGCAGATTTCTCCAATATTTAAGAGTTTACTATATATATATATATATATATATATATATATATATATATATATATATATATATATATATATATATATATATTACACGCATTATAATTTTAAACTAGTTTGTCTTCGTCTATAATTTGCTAATTAAGGTTATTGCCTTTTTAATATATTATATAAAATATTTTATACAAATTTATATATATTTTCTTTTTCTTCTTCCTCTTTGCAAGCAATTGTGTTTGCTCATTGGCGGAGTATTACTTCTATGGAGGGTTGTCACTTCATATTTTGCGCGGTCCTCCGATACTTCTTGTGCCGATTAGTGACTTATTTTTTGCTATCTTGACGACGCGCATGTCTCCCGTTCTGCTTATGTGATTATTCCATTCTTTGTTTGTTTTGTGTCCATTTTAATTTTAATTTTTCCATTTTCCATTTTTCTTTTAATGTCCTTACTTTCCTTTCGATTTCTCAGCCTATTTTATGTAACTCTTCTCAGTACTCTCATCTCTGCCGTTTTCAGTAGCTTTTGCGTTGTGGCTGTGTCCGGTCTTGTTTCTGAGGCGTATGCCATTATTGGTCTTACACTGGCTAAATACATCCTGTCAGGATGTAGATAATATAAAGAATTACACCAGTTTGCGATGAATGCACATGGCTTTTATTTTCACCCATTTCAAAACAAAATGCTTTCAAAAATTAAACGATATCGACTGTTTTTCTGCTATAATAACACAACTGCGGATTCCCTAAATTGATTAAGTTAAACTGATAATTATTTAATATAAACTTAATTTTTATTATTATAAAATTATTAAAGTCAACGTCATAAATTTATTCTCCATTTACCCAATTTAGGGGATACTCGAAACTTTGATAAATGAACAATTGATTGCTGAATAAATTGTTGGCACATCTATCATTTATTCTTAAACAAGCGGAACAAAACAAATACAGCAAAAGGCAGTGATTTAGTTGCAAAAAGAGAATGAGTTGGAATACACACCAACAACAATTATCAATATGAATACTAAAAAAATGTGTATTCTAAATGAGCTAAATGATAGAACTTACAACTCTACCTGAAAAATAGTAAAATATAAGGTGTAGAAAACCATTTGGTTGAAACTAAAGGCACTGAATCTATACCTAGTCATTCCAAAATATGAGGTGTATTAAGCCATTTTGTACGATGGTTTTCGATGTGGGCATATAGCAAGTTAAACGAGTTTGAAAAAAATATTTCCGTGATGCATTGCTCAGACCCGGAATATATGATTCCTTTTTCTTTCTCTTGTACTGCTTTTAGAAACTTGAAACTCAGCAGTCCTTTGCAATGAATGATTACGGTTTTAATAAATTGGTGCCACCCTTAAATTTTCTCTAACATACATAACCTCCTTTATTTTATCCTTTTTCGTATCTTTACCTAAGTTGTTTTTTTTCTTCTTAAGTGCCTAACATTTGCAGAAAATTTTACCACCGATATTTTCGGAATATATTACTTTTTATTATCTAAAGTACGTGAGACCTCTCCTTATTTGTTATTTTGGTGCCCAACTTAAACAATTCTCGTAAGCTACATTTAAAAATAAATAAAACAGCAAATGAACAAAGCCATTTTATTAATGTGTTCCAACATATCCGATTAGTTAAAGCTCATGTAAAATTACTCCCTTTTATAAAAGCTTCGTGACCATACAATATTTTCTTTAGTCGTTGTCAAGCTCAGTATAAAAAACGACCCGAGTATCGACACAAAAGGTAGAGAATTGTAAGATAAACCCGGCACAAGCGAGTCGCAGCACAAAAAGAAGAGCTGCACATCAAATAAGCTCAACAAAAGACTAAAAAGAAACAAAAACGTACGTGGTAAAACAACTTTTTACCTCTTCCTGTAAGAGACAACATGTCAATGCATGGACACCTCGGGATAGCATTAAAAGGAAAATGAAAAATAGGCTTTTAAAAGTGTCGGTGGTAGTAGCCAGTTTTAGCATCGATTTTCCATAAAAAAATTTCATATAAATTGAAATATTATGATATAGCGGGGATATCTATACTTCAAGATTAAGAATATAATATTGAATATAAAAATGTAATTTTATATATCATGTATGATAAAAAAATATTATAAAAAACTACATCAGTAAATTTTCTTGTGGCATCTTTTTAAAAGTAATTACTATTTTATTGGGAATAAGCCACAATTAAAGTTTAAAAAAGTTTATTGACATTTGAATTTTAACACTCGGAAATCGTTCTTAAAGTACAAAAATTGATAAATTGTTATTTATTAATGAAAAAATTATTAATACCAATTTAGTATTCAAAACTTTAACGAGGAAACAGCTTTACAAACATCAATTGGCGCCACAGACAGACAAATCCACTATAAATACTCTGAACTACCTATTCTAAAATATTGAAAAGACAATAGTGTCAAGAGAAATAGCTCTTTGCAATTTTATTGATATAGAGGTAGCATTTGATAATACCTTATTTGAATCCGTAAACTCTGTTTAGTAAAGAAAAGCATTGAAGTCTTACAAATAGATTTAGTCAATGTTTAAAACCAGTTATCAATCTCTGCTTATCACTGATTGTATTGGAGTAAATTGTGTGACTATGGCAGCAGTAAAGGGTTGCTGTCAAGAAAGAGTACTGTTGCCCCTGCTGTGGTTTCTGGTCAAAGATGATATCCTCACTAAATTGTATGATTCTGGTTTTACAACACAAGGTTACGGAGATGACCTAGTTGGTACAATTAGAGGCGAGCAAGACCAGACTTTATTTGGTCTTATGCAAATTACTCAAATTTAAATTAAAAGGTTATGCTCGTAGAATGACTTAAATGACAATCCCAGCAAAAATATCGTTATACCCTTCACAAGGAGAGTGTAAATACAATTTTTCTACTCTCTTACTAGTAAATTTTATATTACCTACTATTTGGATGCTAAGTAAATGCATCATAACAGATACTGACACGTAATGACTAGCACGTAATAAAAAAAATTACCCTTGTTTTATAAAAATGTGTAATATCACATAAGCCTCGTAAGTCAGTTGGTCGAGTTACCATGGAAACGAATTAACAGACGTTATTTTGACAGATTAAAAATTATTAATCTGTCAGTGTAAATATAGTGGTAATTTAATTTTTATTTTTATTAACAAAAATAATAGTAGAAAAAGTATAGTACACAACTTGAGTTGTAAGCTTATTACCTGCTTGTAAAATTACTGCGCTCGCCACTACGCGGCTCGCGCGCAACTTTTTTACTCGCATGTAATAAGCTTCTTACAACTCTCGTTATGTAATATACTATTACAGGCTCAAATTATGAATGGCATTACATAGAAGTAAATTATGAAAAAGTCTTATCCAGGGCCTTGTTGGTAAGTTAGACCTGCCGCAAGATATTTAGAAAGACTTAAGGCGATGCTGAACCTTTCTCCATCGAGGTTCTTTATAAGGAGAGAGACAACAACTACCGCCTTAAAACTGCAACAGACACAAATAATGAAACCATGAGATCTAGTAGGTCATCTAAAACTCTTTGAACAAATTCCATCGGATTCTAAGGATATGCTGACAGGTGCCATATCAAATTCGACTTTGAAACACCCTGTATAGTGATCATAAAAAATTACTAAATGGGTGAAGAAGTTGGACCAAAACTGGACTTGCATGGGATTTACTCCTACTCCTACTGCTTTACTCTATGTAAAATAGGACCTCTTGCGTTTCCAGTCCGCTTCTAAACCCAAACTGCACAGTGCAAATGTTTACTTTAAGTTTTCTCTATATGCGTGAGTGAATAACAGAAAGAAGGATTTTGAGTGCATGGTTCATTAAGCTTATAATTCTGTAATCAGAGCATCAGGTGGTATTTACCTCTTTGGGGAGAGGAATAAAGGTGGAAACTAGCCAATATTTAGGAAATTCTGCAATTTCATAGATTTTATTGTGTAGACTCCATAGGAGTTTGAGTTGGTTATTTTCAAAAAGTTTTAATATTTCAGCTTGTATGTTATCAGGTCAGTGTGCTTTGTTGGTTTTTAGTCTTTTTATTGCATATGTTACTTTACTGAGCGTTATTTCTGGTCCTGAACATCCAGAAACACTGACTTCTGTCTCTTGCTCTTTCTTGAATAATTCTTCCATATATTTCCTCCATCTCTCAAGTATTCTCTTATTTTGGTAGAGAAGATTTTTGTCCTCCTCTAGTATTAAGTTATGACTTCGTGATACGTTACCTCCCGTTAAGTTGTTCATATTTTTATGTAGGTTAAAAGTGTCAAAAATACCTAGCGAACTCCCCAACACAGTCAGTACATATACAAGAAGAGGAAGCGAGGGTAGACATCGAAACAGTAAGAAAGGCTGTAATGACCCTAAAGAATGGTAAATCCGCTGGACCTGACGGAATCTATGCTGAAATGCTTAAGAATGGAACTCATAAACTATTTGAAAACTTAACTTATGTGATCAATCACTGTCTAAAATGGACATCCAGTACCAGAACAATGGCGAACGGCATACACGTCCTTAATACACAAAAAGGGGGACAAAAGAAATTGTAATAATTATAGAGGCATATCGGTAACCAGCACCCTGAGCAGACTGTATGAACGAATTTTGGGAAATATGATCAAGGAAGAATATAAGCACAATAGAGCGGAAGAACAAAGCGGGTTCCGTACAGAAAGATCGTGCACCGATAACGTATTTTGTCTTAAACAAATAATAGAAAAAAGATTGGCTAAGAATCTAGAAACTCATATTACTTTTGTAGACCTGCAAAAAGCATATGACAATATCCCCTTAACAAAATTGTGGACAACGTTGAAAAGATCTAACATCAACCACACATTGATAAATGATGTACAAGAACTATATAGAGACTTCTATATAGTTCAGGAGAAAAAAGGAACAGAAAAAAACAGGAAAATATCTAACGGAAGAATTCCTGGTTACAAAAAGCTTGCGACAGGGATGTTGTATCTCACTAACCTTATTCAAGATATATGTTGCAGCAGCATTGGAAAGATGGAAAAGAAAGGTGCATTGGATGGGTATTGAGCTTAGAACTTAATGTATATATACACTCCAGTTTGCTGATGACCAGGTAGTACTAGCGACCGACAGAGAAGACATGCAGTACATGCTTAGAAAACTGATAGAAGAATATAACGACTGGGGAATAAATGTCAATACAACAAAAACCAAATATCTTTCTATTGGAAACGAGTCAGATAACATAGACCTCAAAAACGGACAACATATTTCCTGCTGTCAGAGCTATGACTACTGGGGTGTTGCCTTTGGCAATACAGGAACTGATACACGGAAAATAGAAAAACGAATCACACAAGCAAAGAAAGTCTTAGGATGTCTCAATGGTGTAGTGTGGAGTAAAGAGATAACGAAAGGATGAAAATTTAATATATATATGAGACCATGATTAAAACTACTCTTATTTATGGCGCTAAAACATGGATAATTAGTTAAAAGAACAAAAAGCGAATGAAAGCAGTAAAGATGGATGCAATGAGAAGATCTTTAGGTATTTCCCGAGGAGACCGAATCAGAAATGATGTACTAAAACAACGTATGAGGATAGAAGGAAATATAACTCAAGATATAAAGAAGAAACAATTAAGGTGGTATGGACATGTTTAACGGATGCCAGCAACAAGACTCTCCAAAAAAGTAGTAGAATCGCAATCGATAGGTCGACGGAAAAGAGGAAGACCCAGATTAGAATGCCAACACGGCGTAAACAAGTCCATGAGCGAAAGAAATTTAACAACAAACGACTGCGATTATGGGAATAGATGGTGTTTAGGTATCGGACAACGTCGAAAGACGTTCTAAACCGATGTATATATATATAAAAGTGTCATGCTTCTGTTCTAGGGATTCTATTTGTATGCATTGATCTTGTAGCCATGATTCTTTTGCTTCTTTAATCTTTTTCTTAATGATTTGGTTTATTTCTTTGTACCTTTCCTCATTCTTATTTCTGTGTTATCTTCGTTCTTTCATTAGCTCTAATATTTCTTGTCTACTCTACGGCTGTTTCGTTATATTATTTTCTGGTTTAAATTTATTATCTACCATTGAATTACAGATATTTTTGATTTTTTTCCACATATCATTCAAATATAAAAGGAAGATAGCACTAACTACTAAAGTGTTAATAGCTTTCTTAGAAGAAAATAGATGGTGAAAATGCTCATTCACTTAATGTGGTTTATTTGCCGTGAAGAAGGAATAAAATCCGATATTGCAGGTACATATGAAATACAAGTGATTAAGGGTTATAACGATTCTGATTATGATATTCGAATATTCCTCTGCAGATAAAACGTCCAAAGAAAAAACCACACAAAAATCCAAATTCACCCAAATTTGTCTCAAGTTGGGTAACAACAGATACTCCCTCGTACTCAATAGTAATTCAACATCAGTCTGATTGATATTTAGACAATATAAAAGCCAACCACGAACTTGCACTTTATATTGAAGTTTTTTCACTCTTTTTTGATAAACAAATAAGTGAGAGGATTCTATATTTTACAAATATTATGCAACGCAGAATAACCGCCAAAATTTTGAAATGAATGACATAAATTTAAAAAATTTATTGGCATATGTATATTATCTGGTTCACACTCTGCTTCAAGTTGATACGTATTGGTCGAAATATGAAGATAAAGGGGTGCACATTATAACAGAAAGTAAGAACCGACATAGATTTCGTTTAATCAAATATGCAGAGAACAGAATAGTGAAGAAACCGCTACATCAGTGTCAAAACAGATGAAACCAGATTCCGACAATATTAGCCACATTACAAAAAGAGACGATAGTGCAAGAATGTAGGATTTGTAAATATAATAATATTTATTTATTTAAAAGGTGTAGAGTGCATCTGCACCCCGAATGTTATAAATAAATCGATAATTTTCACAAAAAAATTTAATTTACATTTAAGATAAATGTTCCTTTATTAAAAATGGTACTATTTTTCCTTGAAAATGAGAAAAAAATTTCTTTTTGGTTGTAAATTAGTTTTAATTTATGATTTTTCAATCCAATCTAATGAATTTTTTGTCAAGTTTCTCTGTTTATTGTATCTATCGTTAATGGGTTACTACTATAAAAATAACTTATCTTAAATTTTATTTATACCCTCAAAACTATTTTAAAGTTAATAATAAAAGTCTATTTAATAAATATATTCCCAAGAAATAGAACACACTACGCTTATGCACATATGTAATGTTCAAGGAATAAACTAAAATATCATATTTCTCTTATTTTCATTCTTTTTAAAAACGTAAATATATATAGACCAGCAAAATATTGCTAGGTTTACCGATGTTTCAAACTATTCAATAAACTTGTCGAACTATACGCAGTTCGTGAATCGCACCAATTTGCATTGTTGCGGGACCAAATTTTATGCAACTGTCTTAATTTTTCACTTATTTACATGGGCGAAGCACACACAATAAAAATAATCCCGGTAAGAATTTACTTCTGATATTTTACATTGTTGCCATTAGCACCTCGTTTATTTTGTAGATTACTCACCTTTAATTGAAAATTGTCTGACTATATACAATAGTATAGAAATCAATAAATTAAGAAATACATGAATAAATTAATTGTGTTGATACTACCAACTACCAACTTAAAGCATTCATACAATTCTATTTGTTTGTACTTTATTAAACGTAGAACGTTATTCAAATAAAAGGCCTCCTACCTAAGTTTTAAATCCATGTATTTAAATGTATTATGAGTGGGAATTTAGTTGTTTAATTTCTAATTAAAAGTTGGTGAGAAAGCTGTGCATAACATCAAATTAGAGCGGAACTAAGCTTGTAGCATGTATACTTCAAATAATTAATCCATATTAAGCTGTTTTGCCAACAGCACAGTTTGTTAGTATCATAACAAAGTCAAACTAGAGCTTCTAAGAACTGCGTACGTGTTCATACAAGCGTCTGTGACTTGCTTTATAAAGTGAAATCTTATAGTTATAATTGGTTATGTTATACAGAATGTTCCTAGATTTTGTCCTAAATTTTAAACTTACATGCCTGATGGTAGTTCCGAGTTTTCTGGTAATATTAATTTTATTTTTCTCAAAAAACACATTTAAATTATTGTAATTGGTATGTAATCCTCACGCAAGGAAGCGTAATGTATTAGAATATTTTTGGACGTATAGTTACTTACTCGATTTAGGGAATTTGTAATCAGTAGAGCGCGGAATATGTGCAACATTTTTTTCAAAAATGCAAAAAGATATGCATCTTTTTTCATGAAAATATGCACAAATATTGACTTTCATTACAAAATATGTAATCCAATATGTAATAAAATTTAATGATGTAATAGAACAAAATAGGGTGCAAAAAGTACGAGGTTGAAAAATTGATTTTTATTTGGAAAAATACACACAGTTAATAAGAAAACCGTAGTAAGATACAATTTTAAAATGGTACAAAAAAGTATTCTATAATTGTGACCATTTTTTAAAATTTAAACTCTCTCTCTCTCTTTTAAATTAAGACTCTCTTAAACTTAATTGTTTCCCCTTCAAAGACGTGATCATATCTGGTATAAAGCCAAAATTAACTTTAAAAAAAGTGAATTTCTAGCTACACTTGCACTTTGTAACAAGTCCTTACTTTGAACTACACTCTGACCGTCATCCTTTATGTCCAAAATTAAGTTAGTTAGTTAAATTCTGGTGGTAAATTAACTCCAGGCAGTCTCTTCCTACACATCTGCACTCTTAGACGGACTTTAATGAGTACATTTTTACCGTTTGAAATTAGCTTATTTATTAACGAAACCATCTGTTCTGATGGTTTCTGCTACTTGGTTTATTCCGCACAGTATACTGATGATACAAATACAATCAACAACAATCAATGTGAACATATTAGAAGTATATGCACCCACAGAAGACTATGAACAAGAAGAAATTGAAAAATTCTTTCATGATTTAGAAAAAGTATTAGCACCTACAAAGAAACACGATCTCAATATTATCATGGGAGATGCAAAGATTGGTGAAAGTGAACAGGAAGATATCATAGGGAAATATGGTCTGGGAATACGAAATGAAAGAGAAGATATGTTGGCATCTTTTTGCATAGAAAAGCAATTAGTAATAACGAACACAATTTTCAAACTTCCAAAACGTCGTCTTTACACCTAGAAATCACCAGCAGATACACCTGAACAAGTTGTTCGTAACCAAATAGACTTCATTTGTATAAATAAGAGATACAGAAATTCAGTATTAACAGTAAAAACATATCCAGGCGCAGATGTACCAACAGATCACAATATTTTAGTAGGAAAAATAAGACTGAGATTAAAAAGAGTTGCAAGGACGAATAAGCAAACAGTTACTATTGATAGAGAAACGATGCTAAATGATACTGTAAAACAAGAAATAACTAGTAAATTAGAACAAAAAAATGAAGTTAACATCAAGCAAAAAAGAAAGTACTGAGGAAAACTGGACGAGAATTAAAGGCATCTTAAAGACTGTTCAAGAAACAAAATTGAGCGCGCTAAAAGCAAGAAAAAAACAAGGGTGGATAACAGAAGAAATACGGAGACTTATGGATCAAAGAAGAGGAGTCAGAAATAAAGATAAAAACGAATACAACAGGATCCACACAATAATCAGGCAGAAGATAAGACACGCGAAAACACAATTTCATAGTGAAGAATGTAATGAAATTGAACAATATGAAAAGCAACACGATACATTTCATCTGCACAAGAAATTAAAAGAGGTCGCTAGAAACAAACAGAAACGATTGCTATATCAGGTCCATCTATAACAGAAAGTGAGGTAAGACGTTCAATACAAACGGCAAAAATGGAAAAACACTTGGCCCCGATGAAGTAAGTGTTGAAATACTAAAGTTTTTGGGAGAAAATAGAATTAAAGCTGTGTTATCTCTCTAACAGAATTTATGACACTGGGATATTACCAACTGATTGGTTAAAGTCGACATTTGTCACAATACCTAAGAAACATCGTCCAAAGACTTACGGTGATTATCGCACAATAAGTCTGATGAGTCACGTTTTGAAGATCTTCCTGCGAGTAATACACAGCAGAATTTACACGCTGTTAGAGGACAGAATTAGCAATACTCAATTTGGGTTTAGGAGTGGCTTGGGTACAAGAGAAGCCTTGTTTAGTATACAGGTGCTAGTACAGAGATGCAGAGATATAAATCAAAATGTGTACATTTGTGCAATCGATTTTAAAAAAGCTTTTTACAAAGTCCGACATAACAAAGTGCTAGAAATATTGGAAACAGCTGGATTGGACGATAAAGATCTACAAATATTTACAAATCTATACTGGCATCAAGTGGCAAGAACAAAGGTTGAACAAGAACTGTCGGATAAAATAAATATAAAAAGAGGAGTGAGACAAGGCTGTATATTGTCGCCTTTACTTTTTAACTTATATTCGGAGGAAATATTTAAAGAAGCCTTAATGGAGACAACTGAAGGTATTATTGTGAATGGAGTAATCGTCAACAATATTAGATATGCCGACGACACCTTAGTCCTTGCCAATTGCGGAGAAGACCTTCAAAATCTAATGAACAAAATAAAACAGACTTGTGATCAGTCCGGATTAAAACTCAACGTTAAGAAAACTAAATATATGATAGTTAGCAAACAAAATTATATACAGGATGACGGTATAAAAGTTGGAGATGCCACACTGGACAGAGTAGAGAAACTCGTGTATCTCGGCAGTAATATCAATGAGAGCTGGGATCTAACCGCAGAAATTAAAATCCGAATAGAACAAGCCCGAGCTACCTTTGTAAAAATTAGAAACGAACTTTGCAGTCACGATCTAAGGCTAACTGAGGCTATGCTTAAACGCTTGACAGCCGTTGAGATGTGGGTATACAGACGACTACGGAAAATAAGCTGGGTCGACAGAGTTAGAAATGAGAAGGTCCTTAGACGGCTGAGCCAAACAACACAACTGGTCAATATAATAAAGAAACGCAAGCTGGAATACTTCGGTCACATTATGAGACACCCTGAAAAATATGATCTTTTACATCTGATCATTCAGGGAAAGATCCAAGGTAATCGTGGTCCTGGTAGACGAAGAACATCATTGCTGAAAAATCTAAGGGAATGGTATGGAAAATCATCTACATCGTTATTTAGAGCTGCTGTCAATAAAGTCACGATAGCGAATATGGTAGCCAACATGATATGTAACGATCGATAATGGTCATAGAACTAGAAGAAAAAGAAGGTTCATCCCGTGGAGAAGACATGTAATATGTTCCAAATTGGGGTAAAATACTTTAAGGTTCTGTCTTACTTTTACCATATATGGTGCGGTATCAGATAAAAGCACCAACAACTTTTCTTCTGGTACTGGGTTTGGAAGAAGGAAGCTTAATAGAGACTACTGTATCAATCTGGATACTATTACGTTATTGATTTTGTCCAACTGCTTCGAAGCTATTAAGTATGCGTTTGTATAATTATTTTCTTGAAGTGCTTCAATCATGAAATATACCATAAATCTGCCACAAGCATCGGTATTTTTATCCACAACGATGTAGAAAGTTTTTCTCGCGAATTGAAGATTTTATTTCCTAAAAAACTCTCTCCTAGACCGAATGAACATTTTTCTTTCAGATGGTCAACTCATCAGGAATGGTTTCGTTGCAATGCCTCTGTAAAAAACTTCTTGATATAAGTCTTCTTGAAAAAGTTAATTATCCGACTTAGATTTTGCACCCACATTTTGAAATGCGGTTTTAAAATTCTGTTAAACAGGAGCACATTTCATTTTTGCAACCTTCCCGATGTGCAGTAGTGTTTTTAAGGGCGGGCATGTTTTCGACGCTGAAGTACCTGAGGATCTTGAAAGTACCCTTGTTTTGGACGCTGCCGGAAGGATTATCGCAGGTAAATATTAGATATAATTAGGGTTTAATGATGGTCATTGAAATTTACTTAGTTACTAGTTATTAGTTTATCAGAGAATAGTGAAAAGTGAACATGGAAATTTCAACGTTAGTAAGTAATCGTGGTAAAATTTTACTCAAAGTGAACAGTTTTACTTTTTCTGAAGATAAAGTGCTAAAATCGGGAGAAACGTATTGGAGGTGCGTAAAACGGTCGTGTAAAGCGAATATATTCACGAAAGGGCCAGAAAAGTTAGTGGTCCGAAGTAATCTAGAACATAATCACGAGTGTGATATCTAGACTCTTAATAGACAGATTGTGCGTAGCAGTGCCAAAAGGATGGCTAAGGATAATTTGACCGAAAGGCCGTCCAACATCATACATAGCGTGTTGAAAGAAAATGTAGATTGCTTAAGCCACATGCCTGTTAAAGACGTTAATTTAATACGAAATCAAATACAGTGAACTGCGAATGGCTCAACCGAAACTGTCCAAAAGTAAAGAAGAAACTATTGCTGCGGTAAATATTATGAATATCAAAACACTTAAAGACGAGAATTTTATATTTGCGGTTGAACTAAGTTCTAACATTATCATCTTCTCGTGTAACACTAACATGCGTTTTCTGTGCGGCAGTGAAACGATTTATATGGACGGTACATTTAGTTACTGTGCTTAATATTTCAAGCAATTTTTTACCATACATGTATTTATCAATAGTCATTATATACCATTGTGTTATTGTTTACTTCCAGACAAATCGGAACAAACCTATAGAAAACTATTTAATGTTTTGAAACGCAAATGTGAAGTAATTGGTCTAAAATTCAATCCAAAACTCATTTTCTCCGATTTTGAAATTACTATCCACAATGCTGCGCGTTTTGAATTTCCAAATGTGCACATTAAAGGGTGCCGTTTTCATCTTATGCAAGCTTGGTATCGTAATATCGGTGGTTGTGGCTTAATTCGGGAATATAAATTGGCAGACTGTGAAATATCTAAATGGCTGAAATATATTTTATGGCTGCCATTTTTAACTCCCTCAGAAGTCGAATAATCTTTCATATATGATTTTATGGCTATTCAATCAAAGGATTTAAAAACTGAAAAGTTTTCCGACTACTTATTGGACAACTACATTGGCGACCACGCAACATTTCCGTCGGAGATGTGGGCTGCGATGAATGAGAGTTTACAATTAACAACTAATGCTTGTGAATCGTTCCACTCGCGTTTTAATGATAATTTTTACCATGCTCATCCAAATAATTTCCATTTTATTGATGTTTTAAAAAATTTTCAAACTAAAACTTACATTAAAATTAATAGTGTCTGTAATAGTGAAAGTAATAGACTTTAAGATCCAAAGAGTAGAAAAAAAATTATGTTCGATAGAAATAGGATACATGAGTATCAAACTAACTGTATCGATCGATTCCATTTCGTAAAATGTATGTCGTATTTATTTTAAAGTAACAAATAAACCTTATTAGGCTTAATCTTTAGAATTTTATTACCTGACTTTACATTTACATTTCAATTACACCCAGCGTCCAAATCATGTATGCAGAAACAGGTAATTTTATTTTTCAGTGTCGAATTTTAAATTTAGCGTCCAAATCATGCACGCCCGTTTTTAAATTCTGATCCATCTAAAACTTTTTCTCACAAACAATTATTTTTAAACAGGCTTTGCAAAAAACCTTTTTTCCGCTAAATTCTAACTCGGAAATACCCTTAATCCACGTCGTAGTTTTTACTATTTTCGCTATTTTTAAAATCAATCAAAACTTGCTATACCTATATAAATATGTGAACACACCAAAGCTTTTTGACAAACTGACAATAGTACCATGAGTCTAGTTATGCCTACCCAATATTTAATGTGCAAACCAACAACAAGTCATTTTTCTCAATGATATGTTCGATTTGATATTGGTTGTATTTTCGAGTGTCTTGTCTAACAACTTTGGATATTTCTTTACTGCATTTTTGTAGTTCGTCGGCTTTAGTTTCCATCTCACATCTGATTTCTTTTCTTTTCCCCATTAGTTGTCTAGTATTTTGGCTAATCTTTTCTTCTTTTTGAGTTCTAGGGCAGAATTTGTTTTGACATTCCAGTAAAGCATTTGTTAATTTAGAACCAAGGAAATAATTGGACAAGCTATTCATTAATATTGAAAAATAAGCAAAATTTATGTTTCACACCTAAATAAAAACAAAACAAAGTATATAGAACGGAAAGCAGACATTTCGGAAAGAAATATTTTACATTTTTTTTTAATCAACAATAAACAACTTCTGTTTCAAAATATGTAACTAAAATTATTTTGAGAGTCCAGCGATACAAGGATTTTCGCCTGCAGACTCAATTTCGCTCCAAAAACTCTTCTGCGGGCCCAAAAAGCAGCAATAGCCTTCCTTTTATAAAATACCAGATGTTCTATCTATGACAGTTTAGAATATAGGATTACTCCTAGCTACTTCACTGACTTTACCGATAAAGCTTTACCATTCAAGATAAGCTCCCTGGTTGAGGCTTTTCCGAATAAAGGATACTAGATAACACCTAGTTTAAAATCATAGACGGCGCACTGACTATGTTCACATATGTAAGTTTGCATAGTCTTGATTCGCTGTTGCAAAATATGATAAAGTTGCTGCGAAAATTGCTGCAGGAAGAGATAATAGAAACACATTTAACATAGATGAGACTTCTCAAGCAATAGAAACAACAACTCCTTAACATATACAAAATAATCTAGAACTACTAGTACATAAGTTAATGGAAAGAATGGATAAGATGTTTGATCTCATAATGTCTCTGATATCTAAGCTTAACCTTCGACACTAAACTAAAGATGTGGTGTTGGAATGCCAATGGCTTAACCAATCATTTCCATGAAGTTAAAGCATTTATTTACTCCCATAATCTAGATGTTATCTTTATTTCCGAAACACACATGACTAATAAGAGCTATTTCTATATTCCCAAATATTTAACCTATGTATCTCATCATCCATTAGGTAAAACCCACGGAGGTACGGCAATTATTATAAGAAACAACATTAAGCATCATGAAATAAATAAAATTAGTAAAGTTAACATCCAAGCCACATCAATGTCGGTCGAAGATTCACAAGGCCCGATTATTCTATCTGCTGTTTACTGTCCACCAAATAAAATAATTAAAGCTGATCATTTTACTGAATACTTTAAGATGCTCGGACACCATTTCATTACTGCTGGAGATTTTAATGCCAAACATCATAAATGGAGTTGCAGAATCATAACCTCACGTGGACGAGAATTATCAAAAAGTATTAATTAGAATCATTTAATTCCTTTCTACTGGAGAGCCTACGTATTGGCTCACCGATAGACAATCAAGTAAACAAGTAAAAGGAATATCACATACCTATCTCCAAATTTCTCCTTCATTTGACCTCTCATCAGATCATTCTCCTTTCTTCATAGATCTACGTAGCCAAATTCATAACAGTCCTAAATACCTAACACACTCTCTAATAAAAGAACAAACTGGAACAGATATAGAGAAGAAATAAAAACAAACATTAACCTAAACTTGCCTCTTAAAAGTGATAGCGACATAGAAAATGCAGTTACTCACCTAACTACAGTTATTCAGCAAGCTGCTTGGACGTCTACCCCAGAATTTACTTACAAATACAACTCTGAGTCCTATCCTGCTCACATAAATTCACTCATATTGGAAAAAAGAAAACTGTGAAAGAAGTGGCAGCTCACGAGACATCCAGAAGACAAAGCAAATTTTAATAGAGCTTGCAGACTACTCAAAAGAAAAGTGATCCAACATAAAGACAATTTAATCCACAAATATTTAAATAACCTCTCACCTGCAGATGATACAAACTATTCGCTGTGGAAACTAAAAAAAAACTTAAACACAACGATCAAATGAATATGCCAATCAGGAAACAAAATGGCACTTGGGCTAAAACTGACATAGATAAAGCATATACTTTTGCAAATCATCTATGCGAGGTATTTCAACCGCATCAGAGGAAGTCTCAGTTGAAGACGAGCAGGCTATTCATGAAGTCGTAAATGCACCATATCAAATGGCTCCACCTATTAAATCTATTAGGAAATCGGAGATCAAAGAAATAAGCTGGCTTAGAATGTGGCGAGTCCAAGTCAACAGTTTATAATCAACACAAATAACGTTTACTTTAAAAAAGGTGTCGCGTCACAAGTTTCTATAAACAACACTCCACTACTAGTTAATACCGTCGTTAAATACTTAGGAATTTATTTGGATAGCAAACTTAATTGGTGTATTCACATCTGGAAGAAACGCCTTCAACTAAGCTTAATCTACAGGAAAATGTATTAGTACATGAGTCGAAAATTTAATCTAAGCCTGGAGAACAAACTTCTAATATATAAATGTATTTTAAAACCGGTATGGCAATATGCAGCACAAATATGGGGTACAGCAAGTAATACCAACATACAAAAACTTCAACGATTCCAATCGAAAGTACTTCGCCAGATCTGCAATGCCCCTTGGTACATTACAAACCACAGATTACTCCACGATTTACAGTTACCAACAGTTAGCGAAGCAATATCTGCGGTAAACGCTGTATACAAGACCAGACTATCTTGCCTTGCCACGGATTTGCTTAACATTTTACACGAAAGAAGATTAAAACGACCAGACCCTTTGGACCTCTAGTAAACATGGAGAAACAGAGCCTAGTGTCATAGTGCGGTGAAATAACAAGTTTATATTCTGGTGTTTTCTAAATCTTTTCTCGATTTTTTTCTCTTTTACCATTTTTTAGTCTTGTAAAACTTATGTATATGTGTGTCAGTGATGATTATCTGCATTAAACTTTGTTTGTTAAGTTGAAGGTTAAATTAATTGTTATATGATATATTATATTTATATTATGTTTTTCCTGGGTGCTTGGCACTGGGAGGCTTCCCACTATGTTATTGTACATAAATTATGCATATTGCTTATTGTTTGTAATGAGACAGATTGCAATAAACATTGGATGTTAAAAAAAATATGATAAATTTTGGAATATGAGTGTTAATATATTTTTCGCTGCTTTATAAACAAAATTATTTAAAAACTATAAAAAGTTTCGCAAAGACGAAATATGATATTTGTTATTCGAAAATACCAAAAGTATTTTTTTTTATTTTTGTGTAGGTATATGTTTAATAAAAAGTTAATATAATACAGAACCAAAACAAATACGAATGCATACGAATGAAAAAAACATGTTTCCAGTCGTTGTTTGTTTTCACCCCTTAGTGCGTTGGCTTTTTATAGTCTGAATTCTCTCGTGTAGTGCGCTGTAAGGAGTAGGGTTAAGTGGTTGCTAAATTAGATTTTGCTGAAGGATACTCTTATAATGTTGTTAGTTTCGAGGCAAGCTTAATGAGACTATGGCATTAAGTTATTATGTTCTAAGATTTAAGTCAGCATGAAATAAATGTGCCGAGTCCGAATTGTTTTTTGCTAATATTTTATTTTCGTATATTGTCAAAATTGGTAATTATTTTACAAGAAATTAATGGATAAAACAGTTTACAAATGCCATAGTAGAATTGTTTGGATTTGCAACTTTATGTTAAGATTATCATCCGCATACTAGAGTGTTAAACGAATTTACCTACTCCATAAACGTACCAGCTCGTGAAAATGAGAAATAAATAGCAATAAAAAAACACAACAACACATTTATTGAGTCAGAGTGTATAAATCAGGGTTACAAATCACTTAAAATATTTTTTTTATTTATAAATAATTCACCTATAATTTCTTTAATTTTAAAGGGTGTGTAAAATTCATTCGACAACTAGTATAATAGGCGCAAGATAATCTTTCACAAAATCTCCTGGCAGAAATATCACAATTTTAAAGAGAACTTTGCCAACAAATAGATCTTCTAATATCAATTGATAAAAGAACGTGTTGTGTGAGTTTGCTGATGAGTTTGCAAACTTTCTAAAGAAAGCATAAGTGAAGTAAAATGAAAAATTTGGCACATATTATAAAAAGAAAACCATATTGATCTGATCGCAATACAAGAAACACATACAAAAAACGAAGTCTAATGGAGTTCAAGGAGAAAAATCATATGCTAATCTACTGCCAAGAGTAAATCTACTTAATGCTACTTACGACAAAACCTACAGTATATTAACCTCTGTACGCATACAACAGCCAAACAAAACATACAAAATACAGCCTTAATTCTATCAAGAACAATGTCCAGGAGGTAACTCTGAAAATCGGCGATATCACAATAGCTAATATTTATAAGCCCCTCGCTCTTACCCGGCCTTAACCATATACGTAGTTGATTTTAACAGTCACCATGATATGTAAAAGAACTCTGATAATGACCAAAATGGCTTGTCTCTTTTGGAGTGGTCAGAAGAACATGGTATTCATTTCCTTTTCGATACCAAGGATAGAAGCACTTTAAAATCTGCAACTTGGAAAAGAAAGTATAGCCCCGATTTTTTATTTTCTGACCACTGACAACAAATGCCAACCTCTACCAATATCAAGAAAGGACATATATGATTTTACCTACAACCAGTACTGCCCCATTCTGATCACAGTTGGCATTAACATTCCAATTATAAGATTTTTACGCCCCAGGTGAAACTTCAGGAGAGCTAACTGATCTACTTTCTTTAGTAATCTTGAAAAATGGTTGGGTTGGATCCCACCAAAAACCATAAACTAGAGGTTAAAGGGAGCAATAATACCATCTGTAAAATCAGCACTTGAGGAGAGCGAAAAATGTATGAAAAAATCTGAAAAGAAAAAAGCAGGAATAAGAAAAGAAGTAGGATTGCTATTGCTAGACGTGAGAAAGAGACTGAGATAGTTGAAAATCTGTAACTCGGTTACCCTCTTAAGGAGTACTATGAACCAGCGTAGCTCAACAGTCTGTGCAGTAAACGTAATGAGGCTTAGCTAAACCAGCCTTTACATTTTAAATCGGGCCACACCAACATACTACTAGCACCAAGCCACATAGCTCCTTCTTTCTGAGAACATGTCATTATAAGGGATTATAGAAAAATAAACGCTGATCCTATGCTCTGCTTCCACGTTGGTATCACCCGCAGAGACATATATAGGCTTAATTTAAGAAACAGTCCTCTAGATTCTGTAATAAGTCCAATTAAAACGAACTTCAAGATAACCAATCATTGGCGAGAAGATTGGGAGACAAATGCACCGCCTGACAACTAACATTGTAGGACTTATAATGTGTAATCTCTGAACCCATTGCTATCAGATATTTTTATAAATCATAAAAGATTCCTAAACATCCCATATTCAAACAGTTTTTATATTGGCGGAGATACCTACTGGTAGAAGACGATACATCGTGTAGACGACGTACTGGTATATTTTACAGGAAATAACAGGACTAATTTTTTTCGTATCTTAATTCACTTCATAGTCACAGTGAATTTACAAAGAAACAGAACAAAATCAATCCATAAATTTTTTAGATTTAAAAATTATTACACTTAAAAACAAACATTTCTTCTCCATATTACACAAACCTACCCATACTAACACGAATATACACAATTCATCATCCCATCCCACACAAAAAGGGACAGAACTCTTTGAGATAGAATTAATTATCATTAAGCAAATAGCAGTAAACAATGACTACAAGGAACAAACAATTAATAAAATTTTAAATCAAAAACTACACAAGAAAGCCCTGAAATTAGTATTTCCACCACCAGAGAAAAAACCCAGTACCTTTTGCTCGAATACATATATAGGCAAAATATTAACAAAAATAGTCAAACAAATAGAAAAGAAAGGACTAACAGCAGCTTTCAGAACAAACAACTTAGGCAAATATATTTAAAACAACAAGAGCCAAAATAAAAAGCACTTACACAGTGGTGTATACAAACTTAACGTGGCGACTGCCCAAAAACTTACATCGGTCGAACTGGTAGAACCTTTAAAAAACATGTAGCAGAACATAAAAGAGCTTTCAATAATAGAATTCTAGATAAGCACTTCACCTTCTAGATCATAATCATTCTTTTAATGACGAATTTTAAATTCTTCACATTCAAAATAAAGGCTTTAAGCTATCTTTGTTAGAATCTATGGAAATTAACAAATTAAAAAACACAGATATAATTCTGAATGACTAACTGGAGACAACAACAAGAGCCAAAATAAAAAGCACCTACTCAGTGGTGTATACAAATTTAAACGTGGCGACTGCCCAAAAACTTACATCGGTCAAACTGGTAAAACCTTTAAAAAACGAGTAGCAGAACATAAAAGGGTTTTCAATAGTAGACAAACAGATTCTACATAAGCACTTCACCTTCTAGATCATAATCATTCTTTTAATGAAGAATTTAACATTCTTCACACTCAAAATAAAGGCCTTATTAGAGATTAGAGATTATATTAGATTATACTATTATAGATTAGAATCTATGGAAATTAACAATTAAAAAAACACAGATATAATTCTGAATGACCAACTGAAGACAAACAGTTCTCTCCTCTTCAACCTATGTCATTAAAGACTATAGAGTGGACCGCATGCCAAAAATAGATCACTTGAGAAATGCACTCTGCCGAAATAGCTGTAGTGAAAAGATTTTATAATAAATTTTGTGAAAATTTTTTCAGTGTTTATTGTTACATAATATATTATCTGCAGTTCTCTTTAATTTAACTACATGGTTTTTTACTCATACTTTACTCATACTCATACATTACTTTTGCCTAACTCACAAACAATAGGTAGAAATTATGTTTACTTTATTGAATTTATACTACAGAAACATATTTGAAGTTAAATACTTATTAAGCTATAGCGGGAATTGTAAGACTACAATTTAATATCTTTTATGTGCTGTCCTTATAATTATATATTATTAGAGACGTTTATTATTTATAAAATATGAATCATAATATTGTAAAAAATCGATATAATCATTTCTACCATGAATGGACTGTCAATGGAAGTTATTGGTATCAATACATCATATAATTGATTTAGCTGTATTTAAAATTTGATGATAGAATTACAATGCAACAAGTTGTATTTTTATCTTGTGTAGGAAAAGTGTTAGAATTATAATTTTATTAATTATAAATTACAGAACTGAAAGAAAAACACACATAAATAAGTTAAAAGAATTTACGGGACAAAAAAATTTAACTAAAAAAGTTAGTTAAAATTTAATTAAAAGTAACTAAAAAAGTTAAAAATATTAGTTGTGCTGTAAGTGATATCAATAAGTATTAAATATGTGAAATGGTTTAGTAATAGTTAATACAGACAGAAAGGAATTAACATGTAACATGCAGGATCATCAAATATCAAAATATGTTGTAACAATAAAACACTAAAAACTTTGTTTTCAAACTTCTACAAAATTTTACTACAGGTGTTTGTCTCTAATGAAATAGGTTGAGGATTTTGAATGTGAAGAATTTTAAATTCGTCGTTAAAAGAATGATTGTGATCTAGAAGGTGAAGTGCGTATGTAGAATCTGTTTTTCTATTATTGAAAGCCCTTTTATGTTCTGCTATTCGTTTGTTAAAGTGTATACCAGTTTGACCGATGTAAGTTTTTGGGCAGTCGCCACATTTAAGTTTGTACACACCACTGTGTAACTGTTTTTTATTTTGGCTCTTGTTGTTTTTGATATATTTGCCTAGGTTGTTATTTGTTCGTAAAGCTAGTGTTATTCCTTTTTTTATGTGTTTGGCTATTTTTGTTGTAATTTTGCCTGTATATGTAATCGAATAGAAGGTACTGGGTTTTTTCTCTGGTGGTGGAAATACTAATTTCAGGGCTTTCTTGTGTAGTTTTTGATTTAACATTTTATTAATTGTTTGTTCATTGTATCCATTGTTTACTGCTATTTGGTTAATTATATTTAATTCTCTCTCAAAGTTGTATTTTGACATCGGAATTTCTGTTAATCTATGTAACATACTATGATATGCTGCCAGTTTATGTTGTGTTGGATGGGATGATGAATTGTGTATAGTCGTGTCAGTATGGGTAGGTTTGTGAAATATGGAGAAGTCATGTTTGTTTTTAAATCTGATAATTTTTAAATCTAAAAAATTTATAGTTTGTTCATTCTAAGTATTTTCATTTCTGCTGTTTCTAACATCCTTTTTGTCTTGTCTGTGTCAGGTCTTGTTTCTGCCGCGTATGTTATTTTTGTTCTGATGACTGTATGTAAATTCCGCCTTTTGTTTCTTTCCCGATATTTTTATTTCTTCATATTGTTTCATTCAGGCAGCCTGCGGCTCTGTTTGCTCTATTCACTTGATCTTCCACTTCGGTTTTGAGCTTTCCGTATGAGGCAGCAAACGTTGTAAATCATCTTCACTTTGGGCGAGTAGTATTTCGTTGTCTGCATAGCAGATTACTTTAAGTTATTTTTCTTCAGGAAAAATAGGAACAGAAATAGGAACAGGAAAAGAATATCAGAGAAGATCGCTGGGAATGAAATATTAGAAAACCATAACATTAAAGAAAAACTCAAAAATAATATAATTACCGCAACAATAGAATCACTTGGAGAGAGGAAAGTGACGAACACTAACAAGTTCTTAGTCCAGAACTGCAATTAATCGACAACCAGAGCTAACTAAATTGGATCACCTAACTACCTAAAAATCCATATTGACTTTTTTATATACGTATATATTTTTAAAAAATTTTAATTTGAAGGAAAAATAAATTTTTCTTAGGTAAATAAGGAATAATGGAACGACTTTATAATTTAATAGACAGTGGTTAACGCGCACACCGTTAACCCCACTTTGCCGCTTTCGCAAATACTACTACCGATAGACCAACTCGAAGTACAAATAGGCGAGTAAACTTGGTAAGACCAAATGGTTACAGGAATAAAGCGCGTCACGCTACCCTAAATTTAAATCGGTTAGCCATGTTGAAGTTTTTTTACCCAGGACTCACATATGAGGAGCTGATAGTTATGCCACTATTGCCATGAGAGTGCTATAGGGGGAAAGGGATGATCTGGAGCATTGGAGCGGGGTAGAGTGACACCTGTGTTTACACATGAGTTAATACACCTCCCTCCAATGAATTTTTACACCCTAACGTAATTCCTGGGAGTGAACATGTCCCACAGACTGGGTTTAATTAAATTGGTTGCTTGCTTGACTGCGTAAGACAGACTCTATCGATGTCGCAATTGTTAAAGCTAATATCGTTGTCTGAGTCCGAAAACGAAGCTGTTTAGCAAGCTGAACTGGGGCCGACAGTTTAAGGGTCAGTTCAATTATAAATTTCTTCCATAAATTTATCTTTTGCACATGTTATATCCATTTATATTATATTCTCTTTATATCGATTGCTTTCATTTCGGTAGTCTACATCTGTCTTTTCAATATTTTTTTATTTATTTAAGTATATTGTAGTATATTTATATTGTTCTAATTTATTTGTCTTTATTCTAATTTATTGTCTATATTGTAATTTATTAAAACTCACGATAACTAATTACTAATTTATTAATTAATTTTACAAATATTTATGTTACGTTTCGTTACAATTAAATCGCGTTTCCCGATCTGCTTATGACTAACTTTACTGTACCCGCCAGAGGCCTGCGTAGCTGACTCGTATTCGAGGGCGACGGATAAAACATCAACCAGCGTCTTGTGACGAGCTAATCGTAGTGTTCTTTGCATTTCATGATCACGAAGACCATCAATAAACGTTTGAACGGCCAACTTTTCCATCATGTCTTCGGGAGCTGTTGGATAAGCATATCGCACTAATCTGGCGATATCTACTTCATATTCTTGAACAGCCTCATCTTTCTTTTGTCTTCGATTTTTGAGCTGCGACTGATATACATGCTCCAAGTGTTCGTGGCCATATCGCATATTTAACCTCTTCTTCAGTTGTTCGAAATCATCCGTCTCCTCTACGGCTATGGTGTGGAGCACATCTAAGGCATCTCCTCGAAGAGCTATAGTCAGGTTTACAGCCTTTTCTTTTTCTGACCATCCATTCGCTCTTGCAGCTGATTCGAACTGTTTCATGTAGTTGTTCCATGACGATTTTCCGTCGAAAGTTGGAACTTTGACATGAACATAACCCCCGCTTCCTTCAAATTTCGGCCGTGTTTCCAACTTACATTTCGTCTCCTCTTCTTTTGTCTCTGCTATAATTGGATTGCTTTCTCTCTCTGCTGTCCCTGTTTCCGCCATCTTCCTTTCTATCTCTTTTATCTTCTCTTCGAAGGCCAACATATCGGCAGCAACTTGGTTATTTAACGAAGACACTCTATCATCGAGGGCAGACATCTCAGAAGTGACTTTAGAGATGTTAGCAGAAACTTTGCTTTCTAGAGAACAAATCTCGTTAGAATCTTTGTTCTCTAATGATGCTATATCACAGGAAACTTTGGCTACATCATCAGAGACTCTGGCTACATCGGAAGAAACTTTGTTCTCTAATGATGCGATGTCACCAGAAACCTTGGCTATCGACGAGATGACAGCAGCATGCTTGTCTTCAAATATATACTTTGCCGGATCCAAACCTTCTTCCTTCAAAGCCTTCTTTAGTCGTTGGACTAACTCAGTCTTTTTGCCGGTAGAAGCTAATTCTCTGTCTTCAAGATGTCTTCTTAAATCCGTAACTGTGAGCTCATTAAAGGTAGCCATATTTCACTTCTTTTTATTTCAAACTCAAATTAGATTTGTTTAAAATCCCGCTTTTTTATTTGAATATCCCACTCCTGTACACCACTGTAGTATATTTATATTGTTCTAATTTATTTGTCTTTATTCTAATTTATTGTCTATATTCTAATTTATTAAAACTCACGATAACTAATTACTAATTTATTAATTAATTTTACAACTATTTATGTTACGTTTCGTTACAATTAAATCGCGTTTCCCGATCTTCTTATGACTAACTAACCCCTTACATAAAATTTCTATATATTTATATCCAAATACCGTTATCTAGAAGCGGCCAGTCACCTTCCAGAATAAACTCGATCGCCATGCGGTCAGACTGGATTTTTTATAGCAGCCTCGAAAGTTCGACTGGTCGGAGAATGAAGGGTGACCCATTGATGCGTCAGGTAGATTTCGATCGTCAAATCTAGAACATAATATTAAGTAAACAACAGGTTTTATTTTAATATGACTCATTTCGTAACAATATATAAAATATATTACCATTCTTGTTCGAACCGCCATGTTTGTATGTACATAGTCCCTAAGTTTGATTCCTAATATTATTCTCTAAATTTGCCTTTTATATTCTTCCATTTACATTTTTTGTGAGGATTAATGTTTCAGACCTGTATGTTATAAATAAAAGCACTCACTGATGGAATACCTTTCTCTTAATGCTCATAGCATTTGCACATGGCGTACGGTTTAAAGTTTCAAAAATTGAACAGGAAAAGAAAAAAAAGTTTTATGTTTTCTATTTGAAATATTTGCATATGTGAAATATACTAGTGTAGTTTGACATACTTCTATAGCCATAAAATTTCCTAACGCTTTGGCGTCATTATGTAGGTCTAAAACAGAATTTTTAATTAAAAAATGTCGAGATAGAAATTTGAGTGCTTTAGTGACAAAGAACTAGGTGGGACACAGCTCATATTATAACGTATATTGCGCGATAGAATATCTAGCAAAGCAACAAAAATTTTATATGAATAGACAACTAGAGTCCGGATAAAATTTTACTTGAAAAAAGCTTAAAATAAAAATAAAATTTATTTTAAACTTAAACAGAAGCATAAAATAAAAAAGAATTGTATTAATATCAAATTTACTTTGGTTTAAATAAGCAACAACCGAACGTTTGTTTCGGTCGTATCTACAATAAAAGCGAGGAATACCTGGATGACACACAGTTTGGTCTGGGTTTGGAACCAGAGAGGCACTGTTTGGAATGAACGTACTTGCTCAAAGATGTCGTGATATATTTGTAGACATATACTTTTGTTTTATTTACTTTCAAAAGGCATTCAATCGTGTTAAGCACCCTATATTGATGGAGGAGTACGGCAGGGATGCCTCATGTCAATCCTGCTTTTTAACGTTTACTCCGAAAGAATTTTCAGAAAAGCACTTTCTGAAAAATAAGAAGGAACACTTGCGAACGGCGAAGTCGTCAATAATTTGCGATATGCGGACGATACAGTACTCCTAGCTTCTAGTCAAGAAGATCTGCAAACACTACAATATAGTGTCGTTGAGAGTTGTGGGAAGGCAGATCTGGATCTTAACATACGGAAAACCGAAATACTCGTAATAAGTAAACAACAGAATATAAAACCGTCTATATATGTAAATAATACCAAACTTGAGCAAGTTGATAAAATCGTTTAACTTGGACAGCAATTAAATTGTAATGCAGAAAGTTACGGCGAAATTAGATGTAGGATAGAGCAGGCTAGAGCTGTTTTTAGAAGGATGTCCAAGGTGTTATGTAACAGAGACCTAAAATTGGCATTGAGGATCCGCCTACTTCGCTGCTACATATTCTCGGTCTTACTTTATGCTGTTGAGTCCTGAACTGTGAATAAAATCGATCTAAATCGCCTTGAGGCTTTCGAAATGTGGTGCTATAGAAGAATTTTAAAAGTTTTCTGGGTGAAGAAGATTCAAAACTCCACAATACTAGAACGTCTCAGCAAGACTACTGAGATCATGGAATACGGGATACGGGAATATTCCGAACATGTAATGAGAGGTCCCAAATATAGGTTGCTACAAAATGTCATGCAAGAAAAAATAGCAGGCAAGCGCAGTCCAGGACGAAGAAGAACCTCATGGTTGATGAACTTGCGAGATTGGTATGATGTTGATACAAGCATGCTATTTAGGGTGGCAGTGATTAAAATTAAGATAGTTATGATGGTTAGTAAACCAACGTTCTGAAAGGACATGGTACATAAAGAAGCAGAATATTTATTCCAATGTTCCATTGTGAAATGTTGTCTTGATCGCTTAACTATAATCTGGTTTTATTTCGTTAAATAGTTTATCCTAACACTTTCCCTATTGTAATTTCTAAAAGCTTTTACCTATTGGCGACTACTAAGCTTGACAATTTTTTAAATTCAATTATAGTGTCAAATTCATTGCGATGTAAATAATAAAAATATTGATCTTTAATATCCAACAACGCTTATTTTTCTTTATTCCTGTTAAGGTAAAGATATATTCTTAGATATCACTACTCAGAGTCGACAGCAGAGATTGGGTGATATGAGTGATTTACTTTTCTATTATAGCAGTAAGCGAGAAATCGAATGTAAGTTTGATAAGAAATGTATTTTGCAATAAAATATGTGAGTAAGGTGTAAACTCCTGAAATAGAATATTGATATGTGTATTATTCTCCTTAGTAGTAGTATTTTGTGAATTTAGTTCTGAATTGGGATATTTTTTTCCATTTATTTAATGCTGGTATAGACTTATATCAAATGGTCTGATAAGTGTTGAAGTAACCATTATTAACAAATTAAACGTCATAGGAAACAAAAAAAGGTGGATAAATATTTTCGAACCAATGTTCCTTTAATAATTTTTTTTTACTTTCGTCCTAAATTTCGTACTGGTTGTCCATCTATAGTGGATTAATCACGTACTGGACGGCCCTCTGATCCATGGAAAATATAAAGAAATTTGATTACTTCACAAGCAGTTTGGGCGCCGTTTAGTATGAGCTGCGTACAGAAAAAAAAAGACTATTGGATAAATATCAACAATTCGCTTTTGTCCTGCAACGTTCTTGCCTCTCATGCTTGAACCATTATCATAGCTCTCACCTAGCATATCGTTTTTTGGAATGCCAAGATTGTTTATTGTTTTACAGATTTCAACATTTACACCTGGTGCAAGAAAATTAACCTTTCGCTACCGAAGGGTCAAGTTGTTTTGTAGTTGACGGAGGGGGTACATTATGTACCCCATGCATTTTTTTAGATTAAATATTAACATAATGCAATAATTATAGTTAAAACATAATTAAAACAAATGCAAGTATTTTTTATTAAATATAAGTAACAATAAAAAATGTATGGTGTCTTGAAAAAATTAATTATCGTTTTTTTGATTAGCTTTATATTTTGTGCATATTATGGTTTGAATTGTTGTGGTTGTTTGATGTTCAGCACAAACAAAGAATTTACAAGAATTGCACATTTTTCTGCTTTTGCGGTCCTTCTTGCGTGGACAAAGTAAACATCGCCCTGAGGATTTCAAGATGGTGGCGTTGTTTTCACGATTCTCTCTTGGTGGCGGTGGGCATAATTCGTACATCGCGTTTATAATTCGCTTATGGAATTTTTGTAGACTTTGTAGTCGCCTATCGACATGGGGCTTTATAAGTTCTTGACCATAAGTTCCAACAAAAGTAAATGTATCCATTTCACCAGAAAACGCAATGTTAGTAGTCCAGAACTTAAATCTTTAACACAAAAATAGAATATGTTGATTGTATCAAATTCCTTGAAATTAATTTTGACAAACATTTAAATTTTAAGCAACATATTTATTATCTTAAAACATCTTGTCAACAATTGAAAGTCCTATCTACTAAAAATTGGGGATGTGATCAAGATATCTTATTACCAGTACATAAAAGCCTTATTAGATCTAAAGTCGATTACGGTTCAATAGTGTATGGGTCTACCAGTCAATCACTTTTGAAAGAGTTGCAAACAATCCAAAATGCTGCTGTAAGAATAGCCTTAGGAGCGTTTTGTACCGCACCTACAGGTGCGGTACTATGTTTAATAGGAGAAATGCCTCTGGAATTAAGAAGACAATATCTTAGCCTAGCATATGCTGCAAACGTTTCAGCAAATAGCAAAAATCTCATCAGAAACAATGTCTTTGCTTCTCGTTTCCACACAACATATCTTAACAAAAAAGATCGAAACCACCTTATTATGAAAAACTTAATAGATACATGACCAGCAATAATATTGTCTTCCCTAAAATATACCAAATCAACCTTTTAACCGCTCCTCCTTAGATGGTCAGAAAACCCTTCCTAGACTTGCGTTAAACAAAGACTAGTAATCAACTTATTGCTTCCTCTATGGTTAAACTATTTTACAGTAAGATTCATGAGTACCAGAAATACCAACATATTTATACTGATGCCTCAAAATCAGAAAAAGGAGTGGAATGTGCCTTTATACACAACGACTACACTGCTTCATACAAAATCTTAAATTTTATCACAGTATATACAGGAGAACTATTCGCAATTTACAAAGCATTAGAATATGCACTAAACGCTAAGTTAGACAGGTGCCTAATAATAACAGATTCCTTAAGTTCCATGAGTAGCTTAGGCACCATTTATCCAACTCATCCATTGTTGCGATTGATAAAGTACCATTTGTATCAACTTCAGCTAAAGAATGGGATTGTAAAATTTATGTAGATTCCGTCACATATAAGTATACAAGGTAATAAAAAAGTAGATGCTGCCGCCAAATCTTCAGTTAACAACGAAGACTTGGTAGAACCTACCTATGAGAAAGATTTTTCATCACTGGAGTAACTCAACATTGAAAGAACGGTGGCTTCAAGAATGGAATCAATCTCCTTAAAAACAACTGTTACAAGATGGAAGAATATGTGTAGCAACAGGAAAGACCAAACTATAATAAACAGATTGAGATTAGGACATACACGCTTAACACATGAATACCATATTACTGGAAGTGTTCATCCAATGTGCGGTAAGTGTTTCAACAGTTTAAGTGTCAAACATTATTTAATCGAATACCCTGCATATTCAAATGAGAGCCAAAAGTGTAACTTACCGACAACGCTACGCGATCGTCTACAAGAAAACTTTGTATATTCGTCTGTTTTAAGTTTTCTGAAATCAATTGGAATATACAACCAAATTTAAACATCAGTGCGTGTACAAATAAATGTGTAATCTTCTATTAACCAATATACTTCAACTCAGATTTATGTATGTAAAACTCTATGTATGTCTATGTTTATGTTTAATCTATGTCTAAAAAAAATCTAAAAAAAAAATTGTAAAAATAATAAAAAAAACCTTTTTACGACTTTTTTTTCTGTTCAAGACTATTAAGTAATTATCCTTGTTAATAGGGAATGATATGATAATATAATTTTAATCTCCTACAGAAAGTGCTAAATAATAAATTTAATGCCCAGCAAATAAATTTCAATTACTATTTTCTGGCTAACAAATATCTACCGAATACTTTGCATGCGTGTCAGCGCTATACCGATCCTGTTTTATGGTTTCGTTTTCACTTTTCGATAACATCAAGCATGCGATGCCACGTCATGGGTTTTTAGCGACATTTCTCATAAGAACAAAGAATTATTGGAGCTTTATTGTTATTAATAAAATCGGCGTGTTCATAAGCTTCAAAGGCCACATAGGCACGTCTGTATAATATACCAATTAGTGAGAAATATAAAATAGTATGAAATATGATTTCATTTAGCTGAATGATGACTGAATATTCCACAAAATGTTAAATTGAGCAGGATATTTATATTAATAATTTGGATAGCATCATGCGATTTCTTAGTATTAGTGGTTTTATTATTACTGTAAAAACTTTAAATAAAATTAAGGTTTAACAGGTTTACTCATAATATCTCATAATATTCCGGTATTTACTCATAATAATTCAAGGCAAGATATATGGCAGAAGACGGCCATGTCGAAAACGACGTCAGGTCAAATGCCAGGTCGAATATGACCGTCATAGCTTAAAAACCTAAGAGAATAGTTTAATCTTCATCTTCTTCAGTGCCTTATCTGGTCCGGATGTTGACGATCATCAAGGCTATCATAGTTTTGTTGACTACTCTACGAAAGAGCTTTCCGGAGGTCATCCCAAACTAGTTTCGGTGGTTTTTTAACCACGAGATACGACGGCGTTCCAATCCTCTCCTACCAAATACTTTACCCTGCATAACGAGTTGAAGAATACGATATTTTTCTTCGTTCCGCATCACGTGCGCGAGGTACTCAAGTTTTCGTTATTTCACTAAATTAAGCACTTCTTTTTCTTTTCTCATTCTTTTCTCATTTCTCACTTTTTAGTCTAAAATAATAACTAATAAAGCTTACAGTGACCTAAGTCAAGTGACTGTTGAAACAGTCACATGTTAGTGTTGACGCTGTTCAAGAAATTTTTCAGGTATGTTTTTATTTCAATTTTTTTTCGGTGAAAACTAAGAATAAATTTCATATTTTATCACACATCGTAAACGAAAGGCTAATATTTTCATAATATTTTCGACTTTTTTTAATTTGTGTTGCATTTTAGTTATTAATATTTTAATATATGTTTGGTTATGTTGCAATATGGGCTAGCGTGTCGCTATAAATATGAGCTAGTTCATAATTTGTGTAGTGCTACAAATATGAGCTAGTCCATATTTGTATCAGTTTAGTCTACAGGGTTTTTTTTTTCAGAATGTCTAGAAAAAGTATTGTAAATCCAAAACAACGAAAGTCCTGGGATCCAGATAGCGTGAAATCTGCCATTCAAGCTGTCAAAGATAAAACGATGGGTACATTACACGCAGCTAAAATTTATAATGTCCCGAGATCGACAGTACAATGGTAAGCAAAAATGACTGAACTGAGTTCAGATGAAGCAGTACTTAAGAAACTGGGAAAAAGAACTATTCTTGGCTCAGATTTAGAAAAATGTTTGGTGGACTATATCCTTTACATGGAAGAAAATATCAAACGAATGACATTTAATCTGGCTAAATCGTATGGATTAAATCATCCCTATATGCAGTTAAATAAATCTGGTAGAGCTTGGCTAGATTTGTTCTTGGCGCGTCATGAAAATACATTGGCTTTAAGAAAACCAACTGGAACGCCCTTTAAACGAGCAGCTAATTTTAACAAAGAGAATACCCAAATATTTTTTGATCATCTGGAAAAAACATATGATAAATACAATTTTTCCAGCAATCAGGTTTATAACGTAGATGAAACAGGCCTAACCATTGTGCAAAATAAAATTGCAGCAATAGTGGGGCGTAAAGGAAAGAGACAAATCGCATCGCTGACTTCGGCTGAGAAAGGAACATTGAGCACTTTAATTGCATGTATGAGTACTGGACGGAATCGCAATACTCGCAATTTAGATGTGATCAATCTGACAAGGGAGAATAACATAGTTATAATTTCAGTATTTAACACATAAACTACAACCGCTAGACAAAACTTTCATGGGAACGCTCAAGCATACTACACGGCATACCAAGAAATCAGGTAATGGTTACGTCATAATAACCGCGCCCTCTTTCAGTATGATATTGGAGAACTTTTTGACAAAGCGTACCTTAAAAGCCAATCTAGAGAAATTGCTGTAAATGGATTCCGCACTACTGAAATTTATCGATTGAATAAGACTGTGTTCTCAGATGAAGATTTAATTGCAGCAGAAATTGAGATTAATAACCACAGCTATGTAAAATTGCAAGCTATTAAACCTGACATCCTACCAAAAACACCAGAAGCCAGCAACATTACTGAACCAGGTCCTTCTGGTTTGCAGAAGTTTGTAAGTCCGCAAGCTATTGAATCTGATATCCCACCAAAACATTAGAAGCAAGCAATATCAATGAACCAGGTCCTTCTGGTTTGCAGAAGTTTGTATGTCCATTTCAAATATCGCCAGTGCCGTCAATCAGAAAAAAAACTACAAATCGTGATAGAAAGTCATCGAAATCAACGGTAATAACTTCTTCTCCTTACAAGAAAGCATTACACCAGCAAAACAGCAAGAAATTTAATGTACAAGCAGTAAAACGACACATTACAAACGAGTCTACAAGGGAGGTGACTAAGAAAATAATTAAAGTCAGAGAGGCGGCATAAAAAGAAAATCAAAGTTCTTCTGACAACGATAGTGAACAAGAATTTCAACCAGCTGATGAAGATAAAGATTTGAAAGAGATTCCTGGTGTAACGGATCCGGAAAATACGGATGTAAATTGTATTTTCTGTGGCGGAAAATTTTGTGAAGATTATCGAGGTAACAATGGATTCAGTGTCTTATGTGCAACTTGTAGGCACATATAGATTGTTTTGGTGCAGAAAGAGACGAATATGTGTGCTAATATTGTACATAAAAAATTATAAAATAAAAATAAAAATATTTTTAGTAGTAGCCCATATTTATATCACCCTTCCGTTTCTTACTTAAATGACGCGTAAGTATTTTATGAAATTACAGAAAAAATATCTTACTAGGCAGAAAAACGAAATAGCACAAAAGAGCAAAACAATTTTACATGCCAATTATGTAATTTAAACTTTTTTGATTAAAAAATAGTCAAGATATCAGCAATAAACAAAATGGTAGCCTATATTTGTAACTTCTCCTTTAACACTGGAAGAATGTAGCACCTCACTATCCACATCTTGGTTCCCAAACTGACATCACTGCAGCACAGCATTTATCTCAACTTGATAAATGTAGACCGTGGCATTTTAATTCTGGATCTAATCTCTTGAGCGTAGTCCCATTGTAAGTTGAGGGTAGTTCCGAGGTAAGTGAATCTGTCGACTCTCTGGATCTCTTCGCTACCTGCCATTAGTGCCCTGGGATCTAAATTTGCACGGCTGACAACCATGAATTTAGTTTTCTTAATATTAAGGTTTAGTCCGTATGTTACGGTCACAGTTTTACCTTGGTCTAGTAAGGCTTGCAGATCATTAAGGCTGGTTGATAGTAATACATATTATTGACGTATTCACCGTGGGCTCGGATTTCTATCTCTAGGTTTGTGAGGGCTTCAGTAAAAATTTCCTCAGAGTATATATTGAAAAGAGTCGGCAAGAGCACATAGCCTTGCCTTACTCCTCGCATGATCTTCGACCTTACTTGACATGCTAGTTCCAGTATAAATTCGTGATAATCCAAATGTCCTTCTTATCCACTTCTACTTTTTGTAGGGCGGCGAACATCTTCTAGTGCTGACAACTGTGAAATGCCTTGGTACCCATGAAATTGCGGAATTCAAATTGCAGTTCACCGACATTATGGTTTAATAGATGGTTTAATAGATCCTCTGAATCTCTTTTTCAAGCTTCCGTTAACAAAATTAGTATAACCAATTTGATAGCAATTATTTTTTTATACATAAGGTCTATGATCTTTATTTAATGTGTAATATTTTATTTCAAAGATTAGCTATCTAGCTATCTCTGGGGGTCTTCCTTTAAGCATTCTTCCTTTTATCTTCCCCTCTCTTATAATTTTTGCAATATTATCCTCTGCCATTCTCCTTACAGGTTGATTTTAATTTGTTATTTATTCTCTCCTCTATTTCACTATATTATGATCGTCGTATTTTGCCTGATATCTTTGTTTTTACCGCAATCCCGTCCAGTCTTCCCAATTATAAATATTAAGCTGTCTTATCTCAGATAGTTTCGGCTTAAATGTTTTTGTATCAGCTCTTGTTTCTATCGCATATGTGAGTATTCCATATTTCACATACTTTACGTCAGATTGGCACGGTTTGAATCGCTCGTGTTAGAGTAGACCACAACCTGAATTTGTTACTTTATCCATTTTTTGGTCAACGAATATAGATTACGAAATAGTTTTCATATTTTGTAATTTCTTTGCCCTTTCGTTTGGTTTCTGCTACAGAGCATATTATTTCAGTAAATGTTAGTTAAATTATTATTTCTCGATCTCTCTTGTTCTTCTGATATTCTAAACAGTAAAAAAAAATTTGTTTACATATTTATTTTTTTTTATGCAATTTCAGTTGTTTCATTAATCATGAAAAGATCTTGCGGAAAATAATGTTAGTTTGGCTGTAATTTATAATTCAAATACTATTTTGTTAGTTAAGCTATTTAATTCTATAAGCACCATTTTTAATATTAAAATTACATACTCAGAATATTAAAGATGATCTGAGAATCATCAGTTTATGTACTTTAACACATTGTGTCTTTCAGTGCAATTTTAGGAAGATATCCTTTAATTACTGAGGGAACAATTTTTACTCTGTTGGTTTGTATATTTTTCTCTCTGGGGTTTTTGTTTTCTCTCTGGTGATTTTGTTTGTTTCCTTATTTGATTTTCATTCCCGTATTTATTTTGTTTTCTCTCACTACTTTTTATTCTGTTTGACTTCGCTTTTATTTGGTTTCGTTATTTACTTCGCTATTTGTTGTTTAGGCCATTTATGTTTCCAATAGTGGAAAGCATCGTATTTCATGATCTCTGGCAGTATGGCACTAGGATGGTTTTCTAGCGAAATTTTCCTGGCTCTATCCTTTATTATTTCCGTCACCCTGACTTGTTGTAGTTCCCTAAATATGAAACGTTTTGCTATATATGTTGGAATGTTGACAGCTTTTTTTAGGCAGCTGTTGTAAACTGCTTGAATTATCTTTTTTGTAGTACTCTACACTCGTAATCTGCAACGTTTAATTTGTACCTTTCTCACCATCCTTCGTTACGTACTTTTACTGTACACCCTGTAATAATTTTCCTAATATTGTCGAGACGATCGCAGCTTTAAGGTTTATGAAGGTAATATAATATTTATGTTGTTTCATATAATTTGAAAAATTTACAACCCTACATATTTAATGTCATAACCCCGTTACCCTTGCCATTTAGGGCATATCTCCATTTGAGACTTTTGGCACTCGCGCCTGTTTCCAAATTAATCTTTCTAATGTTCAGTATTATGGGCTCTATCAACAACAACTAAGAATTAAAGATCGTGGAAAGCTTTTTGGCACACGTTCAGATTTTAGACATAAATGACAGCAACTGATATTGTAGGCTATTTAGAAATGTTTTCATATAACGTTTAATCAATTGTAACCCAATTTGAGAGATATATACAAATATAAGAAAAGAAAAATAAGATAAACGTGTTGATAGGTTGATTGATGCTTTAAGCTGTAGATTTTAGTGTTTTCCAATTAGACTAAGTATATTGTTTTTTATATTTGATCTTTTAAGAATTGCCATATAAATAAACAAAATTTAAATGTGCTAATAAAATTAAGGCATTTTTAAAGATGCCTTATAAAGGTTCAACATTACCAGATCGTCTGCAAATTATTGTCCGTCTTGTATCTGGTGCCAATCCAAATCTGGACTTATCTGTGAACAATGTAGAGGCTCACTCACTCTAACCTAATTTGCGTGTTCTTGTGCCCACTATCAATGAGTGCAATTTCTTCTGGATAACACAGGCCCCCTCACAGGTCTTCGAGCATTAAACTCTACTTTATGCAATCTATTTCTAACGATTTGGCCAGTTATAAACCTCTGATTAAACATCTGATTGGTCTTTTGCAGCCTTATTTGTAATTGCGATGCAGTTGCAGTGCTATCTCGCAAAGCCTGCAACCTAATTAAACGGTATTTAATCTAGTTGGTTATCCATGTATGGCCTCTATGACATTTAGCAGCATCACCAATTTCTTGACACCTTAACTATAAACGATTAATGACACTTCTGTTCGTGTGCAGGAGCTTAGCAACACCTCTTTAATTTCTGCAAGCTTAACAGATTTAACTCGTATCTGTTGAATAAATTGAACATAATATTAATCCAAGCCACATCAAAGCTTAGTTATGCAATATCTGAGACTAATACGAAAATATTAACGGAACTGACATTTTTCGTTAGGCCGAAAATACCATCCCATTATTCTTAATAGAATGATAAAAAATATTAACGGTTTACCCCAGCATACTAAAATTATAAGAAACCAGATAAAAAGAAAATCGTGCTTCTTAAGGTTACCGTAGAACTGAGTACCTTTTAATATTTGTGTCACTATTATCCTAATAACCGGATGGGCAAAGTTATAAAATGAGGTATAATAAAATGTGTGAGAGATATAAAACAATAAGGTTATGTTTGATTAATTTGACACCTCTAATAAATAAAGGTGGAAATATCAGCCACTACAAAGAACGAGAAATACAAAAATAAAACTCTACAAAACAATAACACGCCAAGTCCTAACATATAGTTCAGACACCTGGACACCAACAAAAAATAATGAAAACTGAATAATGTTGAAATGTTTCGTAAGAAAAGTACCAAGGCGAATCTATGAAGAAGTGAACGATAATGGAGTGTCTAGAAGACGATACTAATTTAAACTTTATAGAATATACCAGGAACCTGGTATTGTAAAACATATTAAGATAGGTCGTCTAAGGTCGATAGGGTATATAATGCGGATGGAACAAAATGACCCAACTAGAAAAACGTTCCTTGATAGACTCATTGGTCAGAGAAAAAGAGGAAGATCCAGAACAAGGTTTATGAATAACAAGTCATGAGAAATATGGGAATACGTGCTTGGTCGAAAAAGGCGATGGATTGAGACGACTGGAAAAAAATTCTTGAGGAGGCTAAGACCCACGCAGGGTTGTCAAACCAAAATGATGATGATGAATATCAGCCACTAAGGTCAGCACAATCACTTCGATGGAAATAGTTTAGAGATTTAATATCTAAATCTTGTTACCGATCAAAAAAATAAAATCGGAATTAAAAAGTACGGTAAAAGACGGAATCCTATGGATGGGTTTCACTTATTTCATTGATCTCAAACAAAAAGGCCTTGAAAACCGAACACTAGAAAATCGAACAACCCACACATTTAAAAGTATAATACAATTATTTGAAACAGGTAAAATTTATCGAATTTTGAAGGAGGTTTTCTATTTTGAAAACAATCTTTGAATTAAAAACTTTATTATGCTTTCCTATACTACTTTATTTATTTACCATTTTTAAAACACAAAGAGTACTTTATCATTTGGTCTAGTGTTTTTGATGGTCTCCATCAAAATTAGTTTAATTATTTACAGGAAGAAAATAATGTGAAGATAATGGCACAAATTTAGCTGATTAAATAGTTTTAAATACTACGGATAAAAACCTCAAATTAATCCATTTGGCGTCCGTGGTTAATTTCGTAGATAAGTATTCTTCTTTTTTCGTCTGTTAACTCTCGAAATAATTATCATGACATCTCGTCTCAATGCTCACTGGACCGATTGCGGTCTATTCTCGTGAGCTGGGTTTTTTTCTTGCAAGCAATTTGATTGAACCCAGCCTATGAGAAATGTTTACCCAGGTAGTACGATCGGGTGTAATAATTCATTGGAGCAAGGTGTTTTAACTCGAGTTAAAAACATGATTTTTTCTTGTGCAACATAAGATCATATTTAGCTTGTTCATTATTTGTTCCGAACGTTAAAAGACACGAAATAACGTTGTTGTCCATGTCTTCTCTAAATCTATTCTAAAATTGTTTTTATATAAATTTTAGAAAAGTATGTATTTATTACTGTATAAATTAAATAATAAAGTACCTATAAATTCTATTATTTTGATTATTTTTCGTCTCTCTCGAATGAGAATTTATCTCGATCAATGTATATCTGCTACTTTTTTCGAGAAATATATAATTTCATCTCAATATATACGTATAATACATAAATCATAAATTACAACCTTATCAAATAAATCCGTATTTACTGAAATAAAATTTTAAATGTACAACAATCTGAATATGAATATGTTCAATATGAAACATTCTAGGAGGGCTGAAATGATAAAAATTAAAGATGAATCATTAACATATGTATTCAAAACAGAATTTAAACCATCTACACATCTAGGTTTTAGAATTATTACATGTAGGCAAAAATTACTATAAAGAGTGAGCATTAAAATATCAGTGTTAATGTTAATATTCACACAAAGATTTTAAAGATTGACATATTATGTATAATTTGTCACTTGTCTATACTGGTAAGCATTAGTGTAGCACTACAACTTTATGGACAGATAAATAATAATTGCACAGATAATAAATAACAATTTTTAAACGGTTAGTCTGGACCATACTCCATTTTAACATTGTTATCACTAAATATGTTCTTTTGGATTGTTCATATCAACTATTTTTGTAGCCTCGATGGACACTTAGATATAGTGCTGTCCAGCGTGGGCGATGTAAAGATAGATCAAATTGGAATTATTTTGTGTTATCTGATTAGTTGTAGTGATTCGCTTTGCGCTCAAAATGACCACAGCAAAGTAACCTAATTAAACGATAAACCCAGAAAGTTACAATTAGATGTGCAACGGCACACAGAGTTCTTACATGGGGTGTCAACATATGTATGGAGTGCAAATACGTAGGAATTTATAAATGACTAAATACACGTGAAAACGTACTTCAAGCAATATTTTTTCACATTTATATGTATAAGGCTAATTTAACCCGTTGATCAGCATATTAACACACCTTATTATGGAGGAAGGGCTCCCACAAGACTTTAAAAAAAGAGTTATCTCCAATTAAACATGTGTGAAAAAGGACTGGAATCCCTAGTAAGGAATTTAAAGAAACCACTATTTATTCTAGTTCCGTGTAGTTAAATTATTTGGGGTTAATTGGTTATATTCTTTATCACCACAGTAGCAATATAACCTTTTATTTTGAAACCCATTTGTATAAGTGTCATCTTTCTTGTTCAATTTTTTGTTATAAATCACTTTCAGTCAGTATATTTTTATATTTATATGAGGTTATAAAAAATTTATTTATGTATCCATGAAAATTAATAAAATGGTAAATTTCTATAAAAAAAAAAATAAATAAAAATCTGTGTTTAATCTAAGCTCTTGGTAAATTTCAACAAAAATAACTCAGCATTTTAGTTCTCGACATTTTATCATAAAAATTATTTCCAATTTAATTTTAAAACAAGTTTATTCCGATTCTTTTCTTTGTTTTAAAACTCCAACACGCAACGATTTGAAATGTTTCTGGTTATTAACCAAAATCAATGAAATATAAATTAGAGATAGTAGTAAAAGCCGCACAGCTTTTACTACTTTCAGGAACCATTTTCGTACCTGCTCGTGCAACAAATTTTCTTTTCCAATTTCTGTTCAGCCAAAGTAAGAAGTTTTTCTTTGGAATTGCTAACATTGTTAAAGGGTGAAATTCAGTTTGCAATATTGTGTAATTTTAAAAAATGCTTAGTTTAATGAGCACTTTAATTTAGTACATAATATATTTTTAAAAATGACGCTAAAAGTGATTTAACATCGATAAACGTAGGGATTAACCATAGAAGCTATTAAATCATAAAGTTGTCAGAATAATACATGCAGCATAAAAAAGATAGAGACAAGGGGAGGCGATGAACCATGAAAATAATATTTAAAAAATACGTTTAAATGTATTAAACAAATCATTGTATACTTAATAGATCATTTAAAAAATATAATGTAGCTTCTGAAATTATTGGTATATAGGTAGTATATATAAAAAAGTTTAAAAACTAAACATTAGAGACAAAGAATAAATAAACAATTAACATACAAATCAAGACAACCACGTACCATATTTTGTTTCATATATCCCGCTCTTATATATTATACTCCCGAAGGTAATCAGTATGTTTAGAGACCTAGAGTGAACTTAACTGGCGATTAAAGAAGTAATTTATAAGTTATATACTAGAGAAGTACCAGTACCGACAGCTATCTAGAGCTATTCAGGCTGCTTGTAGACGAGACAAAAACAAGCATATAGAGAAAATCTGCAGAGAAATTCAACTACACGCCGACACAAATAACACCAAAGAACTCTTTGATAGAGTCAGACAACTCACACGTCAATTCAAGCAGAAATCTTGGTCTATCAAAGATGATTAAGGTAATGTACAGACGGATTTGGACAAGGTTATTGATGTTTGGAGGGCGTATTGTAAGTCTTTACACGCCAATACGGACCAGATGCCAGCGGACGCCCCGTTTGTACCTGACTGCCAGACCTCCACTTTCCATTCTCCTTCAACAGAGATACACCATACTAGTTTTGAGTTTGAACCTGACATACTTTTTTCCGAGGTGGAATTTGCTTTAAAAAGACTTAAGTTAAACAAAGCAGCAGGATATGATCTCATTACTGCAGACGTCTTGAAGCATCTTCCGGAATGTGGAGTGAAAATATTACATCGATTGTGCAATGAAATATGGCACACAGGCGGCTGGCCTGAGGATTGGAGAAAGACCATAATCATACCTCTTCATAAGAAAGGTTCAACAAATAATTATAACAACTACAGGCTATTAGCTCTAATATCACACGCCCGTAAGGTGATCCTCTACATACTGCAACGGCGTCTAGAAAACTTCATAAGTTGGCAAATAGCACCTGAGCAGGCTGGATTTGTAAAGGGCAGAGGTACTAGAGAACAAATCCTTAATGTACGAAACATCATAGGCCTTTGATAATGTTAGATGGGACAAACTATGGAACATATTGACGACAATGGGTGTACCTAAACACTTGACTCACCTTATTAGCAAACTGTATCAAGATAACCTGGCATATATTCGAATGGACGGATATCTGTCTGACAAATGCACTTTGGAGAAGGGAGTACGACAAGGATGCGTTTTATCTCCCTTATTATTTAACATCTATTCGGAGTTCATAATGCGCAGAGTTTTTGGATGGTTGGGAGGGAGGAGTAAACCTAGGTGGTGTTAAGATATCTAACTTGCGTTTCGCAGACGACACTACACTTCTAGCCTCTACTCCAGAAGAAATTATTAAATTATTAAAAAAACTCGAGGTAGAAAGTGCTAAATTTGGACTCATGGTTAACTACAACAAAACCAAAATCATAGTTATTGATTGCCAACAACAGTTTCCTGAAACCCAAACTATTGCGGGATGCGAGGTAGTCTCATCTATGATATATCTTGGAGCTCTAGTTAACAACACAGGCAGTTGTGAATCCGAAATTAGAAGACGCATTCAACTAGCAAGAGCAGCAATGAGTGAACTAAACGGGGTCTGGCGTGATCGTCACATTACTATGACAAACAAAAAGAGACTCGTTTCAACTCTGGTCTTTTCCATATTTTACTATGCATGCGAGACATGGACAGTCAAAGAATCAGATCGACGACGTATAGACGCCTTTGAAATGTGGACATGGAGACACCTGCTTCGAATTCCATGGACGGCTCGCCGTACAAATATCTCGGTTCTGGATGAAATTAAACCGGATCAGCGTCTCTCCAGTACCGTTTACTATAGAATTTTAAAGTTCTTTGGCCATATCCATCGAAGTGATCACAAAATGGAGCGGTTGGTGGTCCAAGGAAGGCCTCAGACTTAACGCCAACGCGGAAGATCTCCACAGCGATGGGCGGACATTACTAAAAAGCTTCTCAATAAACAGTATACTTAGGCAATGCATATAACTGATGACCGCGACCAGTGGAGAAATATTATCAATCAAACTGTCCGAGCTGCCGAAGCCCAATTATGAACCACAACACATCTACTAAGATGTTAATGACTGTGATGATGATGATACTAGAGAATATTATAAAAAGTATTTATATGAGGGCATCCTTAAGAAATTAGCATAATCGTTTGTTTAAAAAGTTTTTATTTTGCAAAGTGTTTGGTTATTTTAATAATTATGATATTATAAATAGATTTGATTACGCCATCTATATGGGCAACCAAAGATAGACTGTTATATTGGGACATATTTTGAATAAAAGTGATATGTGACAGTGAATTCAGGTGAAATTGAACAGAAAGTGGACATTTGAAATAATAATTACGGATTAAAATAGTGTTATTTACCAATTTAAGATGTTTAATTTATATATAAGTTTACATTCTGATCTGAAAAAGTTTAAATTTCCATAAAATTCTCAATAGAAAAGTAAAGAATTATCTAGGTTTTAAAATAAGACGTCAATAGAAATAATTTAACCTCTTTTCGTAGGAGAATATTCGCAAACATTGAAATATTTACAAAATAAAAGATTCTAACCTTTTTTATTTCGAGAATATTCGTGAACATTGAAATATTTATAAATACGCTGTCACTTGGAGTGTAACGAAGTATTAAGTATTAAAGTATTTGAGTATATTAAGATAGTATTGGATAGTATAGTATCAGAGTATTAGGTCGAGATTAAATATTATATTATGGAGATTGGAAATTAGAAGAGAAAAAAAAGTTATTAGAAAGAAGATTAAGTATTGAGAAGTCAAACCGTAACAATTCATTTTTGGAAGGAGTCAGGTTTTTGTTAAATAGAAGAAAGAAAGAAAAAATAGAAAGAAAGCAAGAAATAATAAGAAGAAAAATATTTTGAAATGATGGAAGCTGCTAATTGAAACATAATGGTCTATTTTGGAAAAGCATTTTCATAAAACGAAGGATAATCAGAGGCTGATAACGGATACATTGAGTGGCGATTAAAACCTTTATTTTCGAAAACAATTTTATTTAGGCATTCAGTGACAGAAAGGTACCAAATTTTGTTAATATAATTTAATTATTGTAATAAGAATTTTAATTTAAAGATAGGTTGTTTTAAATTTATATTTAAATATGGTCTAAATTAGATATATATGTGTGTTTCCTAATAATTATAATAAAGATAATTCTTTATTCTTTCCTAATAAGTGCTTACAAACTAATTCTTTTGAGAACCGCTACAAAAACCCTATATATTTTATTTAAAAATATTCATTGCTCATAAAACATTACAGAAACAAAATATCATAGCAATATATATATATATATATATATATATATATATATATATATATATATATATATATATATATATATATAGTCGCCGAATGTTTGTTTATTTTCAAGTTAAGTGAACGAATTCTTAAGAGAATTTCGTCATTCTTACTTGGGTCGTCGTAGTCTCAGGTATGGATCTAAATTCTTACTTGGGTCACGGTAAGCTCAGATGTGGATCAATTCCTACTTGGGTCGCTGTAGGCTCAGTATGGATCCAAATTCACCGTAGAATTTGTAGCTTTCTCTTTTGGCTCCTTCTTTTGGAAATATGTAGCAGTGGAAAATAAATTGTGTAGTATACCAGAACATGGTAGAACTTTGAAGTAGTATATAGGATGTCCCACCAGCTTTGTTGTGGTTTGCCTGTTCGATCCAACCCCATCTACGTCAGATCTTCGTTTCTGTGTATGGAAATGGTTTCCTTTTATTCCAGTTGAGAGTTTCGTCCTTGCAGCTCCAATTCCAGAGATAGAAGTTTTTCAAAGATAACTGGCAAAGTTTGTGATTTAAAAGGTAACATTATGTGTTCATAGTAAAATAGCTTTTATTTTAAATAACAATAATGGCTTTCATTGAAATTTAAAAGATTTATAATAATTAATAAATTTATAAACAATTATTAATTACGATCAATTTAAAAGTAGAAATAATTTTGTTAAAAACAATAGTAATTATATTTTCAGAATAATTATGATTGACATAATACTAATGGATATTAGTGCATAAGCTAATAGTGCATGTTTAATGAAGATATCACTGAGTTCTTTTGCATGTCACGGTAGTTTGACATTGTCATCAAAAAGTTTAGTACTCCTATTTATTACCAAGATTTCGTTTCATGATTTGGTTTTATGGGCCTACTCCAATAAAAGGTTGATGTACGGAAAAAGATCTTCGTTTCTGTGTATGGAAATGGTTTCCTTTTGTTCCAGTTGAGAGTTTCGTCCTTGCACCTCCAATTCCAGAGATAGAAGTTTTTCAAAGACAAGTGGCAAAGTTTGTGAATTAAAAGGTAACATTATGTGTTCATAATAAAATAGCTTTTATTTTAAATAACAATAATTGCTTTCATTGAAATTTAAAAGATTTATAATAATTAATAAATTATAAAATTTTAGAGTTTGAATTTAGCTGTCAATTTGTGTGTTCAGTTTTTTTAAATTTATTGTTAACTTATAACAGCACCTTTTATTAATTTTTTGATTTTAGTTTATTTTATTTTTAAAGAAGGTTAACCTCTATGCCATTCTGAAAGATTTTGTAGCAATCTTCTTTGTAAACAGATAAACATGTAAGTTTTTTTGTAATTTTGTATTTTGTGACTATTGTGGTAATATTTTTGTATTGTATTTTTTGAGTATTCGTGTATTCTCTATGTTTTGTAACTGTTTGTGTTAAGACACAATAAATGGTAAATTTTGTTTTCTTAACATTTTGTTTATTTTTTTACCTAACCCTTTTTTTTGTGTTTTATTTAAAAAAGATATGTTTTTGATGTTTTATAATTATTTCCCTAGTTACAACTAGTGGTTGTAATATGTATAATTAGGCACCTCAAGTGGCGCCCTATATTAAATTACTAGAGGTGTTTCCTGTTTCTTTTTGCTTTGTTTGTTCCAAGAGATTACTGACCTTTTGTTTCATATTTTTGTAGTTGCCCCATTTCACCCCCCTTGCCATTTACTTATCCACGACCTTAGATCTCCTAACAAACCCTGAGTACCGTTCGCACAAGTAGCCATTATTTTGCTTCCCTTATCTCCATCGCCTTAGTTTCAGTCCCCAAATTTCTACCCCTTGTATGAATACCCCATGTGGTAGGTAAAATATTTTCGTTACAAGTTTATAACTTATATATCAATTTTGTCCATTACAGCAATTGTGGAAGACATAACGTTTCCTTTTTAAAAACATTGGAAAAACAATTATCAAAAACAAGTTTACTTGCCTCTAATTCAATATTGATTAAATTTTTCATTGAAAAATTAAACCTAATGAAAAAACAACTAGTAATGCTGAATTTATTATAACTTATTTCTAGGAATACACTTGTTTAGTGTACAAAATTAGGACAAAAAATCAGTTTTTCAACTACATCGATAAAGTGGTTTTTGTGATATCGTCTGTTTTCACAAAAAATAGTAAGTGGGCAGTAGTTGTATTTTGTAGCTACAATTGGCATTTAATACAATTTTTAACAACTTGCGAATTTATAAGGAATGAATAGTGAGCTTGATTGATGACCATTTATCGTTTAGATGCCCACAAGGTATACAGAAGTGTCAATATGGTGGTAATTTATTATCGGGCATGTCATCAGGAAGGTAGTACACAAAGAGTCAGAGCTACAGGATATGTTAGAAGAAGGTCACGTCCACAAAGCTAAGTGTACAATATTGATTTAAAGTATATGAAAGGCTAATTAAAATGCGAAGTATTTATCACTGAATCAGAAGATTTAGACTTACTTAATACTATCTTAGTTTGCCCTACCTGTCACTCATAGGTGCCGAAGTAATTGGCTTGATGAAGAAAACAGCTGTACTTGAACCGCAAATGGAACACTGGAATACTGTAGTGTCTTTAGAGATGAATTTAAATTCTATTTAGCCATGGGCGATGGCCGTGCACTAGTCAAAAGGCGATGTGATGAAAGACGGGATACGCAATTTTCAATTGCGGAAAGACGTGTGCATTATACTGTGTGGAAATGTGGTATAGAAGTGGGCTATTGCCTATGACAGCAGTCGACCTTTGGTGTCCATTCAAGGCAACATGACCCTTATGCGTTACATCAAGGATGTGTTTCAACTCAATTTTTTTATTTATCTACGAATATTATTAACCCACGTTTTCGACCAGATAATGCGCGACTACATCTAGCCAGAATTACTTTGGCTTATTTTGAAGACAATTAAGTCGATTTTTTGCCTTGGTACCGTAAATCTTCCTTGCATAGAAAGATTTGGTATAAAATGGAAATATGTTATTTATTATCCTTGGTATAGGATCTGAGCTAATTGTGTCAAGCTCTAATGTTTATTAGGTTTTTGGTATGCAGGTGAGTTGATTTATCGGATGGATTGACTTTAAAAAATTTAAAGTTGGATCAAAGAAGTTTGTGGTTGTTAAAGATTTTGTTGAATGTGCATTGGTTCTAGAGATTTTAAAAGCATGTGGGTTACAATGTATGAGATTGTATTTAAGGTTATTGTTAAGATGTTGGAACTGTCGATAAGGATTGGGGAGTGAGTTTCGTGATCCGAATGGTTAGTGACATTTCGATTCTTGCCTCTTGTGTAGATTTGAATCTTTTTTGTACAGCTTTAGTGTCTATTTAAATTTTGGTTTACCGTCAAGCAAATTTTTTGGATTGGTTGGTGTGGAAGGTTTTAAATGTGTTATTCAGAATGTCTGAAAAGTCTAAAATGAGTTAACCTAAGTAAAGAAATTTAGTGAAAATGTTATTTATGATGTATTTAGACTTATTTGAGTGTATTTTAACGTATGTCATGACACATGCTGGTTCATCGAGGAGATATCCGTAGTTATCTTTATGTTCTCTACTAATTCTCTGAGATCCTTTTTTGTTTGGACCCCGTGGCCATCGATAGTAATGTAATGGACACTCGACGTGAGAATGTAGAGTAGCTGTAGGCATATGATGGTACGGTTGATAGTCACTGGGAATGGGAGATAGAGGTGTGAGGAGATTATAGGTGGGCAAATATTGGTATCCTGGCATTGGAGGACGTAAGCAGTAGAATCTGTGTGGTTGTAAGTTGTTTGACGTGATGCCTGCGTAAGAACTGTTAAAAAACTGGGAATTTGCGTGCAAGGAGTTTTGGGATTGTTTGCCGTTGGGCCGAGGTCGGAGATTCTCATACGTGATTCTTAATTTGTGATGACCATTTTGGTTATACCAATACCATAATATGGGCTTTTATTCCGTTGGAGATTATAGACCCATTAAAAGTTAAATGAATATATAAAAATATCGTAGCAGTTTAAAGAAGAAATTCTAATGTGTAGAGCAATCGGCTACCAAATTAGAAATTTTGTTAAAAACTAGAATACAGTATTATTCTTAAATAGTAATAAGTAAATACGTTTTTTAATATTTAATAGGTCTTAAAGAAAGCATGCATTTAGCTTTTATCTTTTATTAATTGCTTGTAAAAGAAATTGTTAAATAGGATAATAATACAATATCTTATTTAATCAATATTTTAATTAAATTAATAAACAATGATTAATTACGATCAATTTAAAAGTAGAAATAATTGTGTTAAAAAAAATAGTAATTATATTTTCAGAATAATTATGATTGACATAATACTAATGGATATTAGTGCATAAGCTAATAGTGCATGTTTAATAAAGATATCACTGAGTTCTTTTGCATGTCACGGTAGTTTGACATTGTCATCAAAAAGTTTAGTACTCCTATTTATTACCAAGATTTCGTTTTATGATTTGGTTTTATGGGCCTACTCTAATAAAAGGTTGATGTACGGAAAAAGGTAAAATTTGTATTTTGGGAAGTAAGGGATTAACCGCTGCTATCAATGGAGGAATAGGTTTCCCATATAGATTTTTGATGACTACATTCAATAGTTTATTATATATAAAATCAGAAAATAAAATATTTGTGATTGATTAAAAAATATTATAAATCTAATACATTTAAAACTAACAAAAAAATTCATTCTGTCTCCGGCTTCTATATAAAATGTAGCGTCTCCAATTTTTAAATTTTAAAGTGTTTGTTTGTCTTTGTTTAGTGTATTTGTTATGTCCCAATTTACATTTATGACATTCTGTTACTGCTGGATAGGCCACAACTGACGAAATGCCCCTCAAGATGATATTGTGATCGAAAGTACTTGGGCAAGATTTGATTAAATACTGTGTTCGATATTTGCCTTGTGTACCATCAAAGTTCATTTATTCGAACATTCAATCTTATATTGAAATATAAATTAGTTTTTTATTTTATTACGGTATAATAAACCATTTATATAATTAAATCTCCCTTTCAAATATCAATGGTACGGTCGGTAATATTCCATTATTTGTTTATTCATTACTAATAAAGTCTAGATACGGTACTACCATCAGTCAAAGTCCAAATTATCTGACAACTTGATTACGGATCTGGGTTTCGCTGATCAGATCTTTAAAAAGATCCGTATTTTCCATTAAGTTTTATTTGTTTTGTATCTTGTCGATGGAAACTTTTGACGTTCTTTGGAATATTTATTCTCGAAGATTTCTACTCGTCTTAGTCTGTTTACTCCTAGTTTTCAAGTGGCAACTTTGCACAGTAAGTGAAATAAATATAAATTTTTACTACCGTTGTAAATTATTCAATCACAGGATAAATTTTGTGAAAAGCTTTACGTTCATACAAGATCGATTTGTGTCTCGTAGTTAAGGTACTGCATCTTGGATGGGAATTATATTTACTATTCTGCTTTTAAACAATTCTAATAAGATAACTTTTATCTATCATTTATAATATGCGGTAAAAGAAAGGTTCGTAACAACCTGGGAAGCCATAAGTGAAAAATTAATTAAAGTAAATATGTGTCTCTACGGATATAAACTAATAATTATGGGCGAATACTCAATAAATACCGACGCACTAGCCAATGTTACAGACGCATTTCTTATACAGCTTCACGAAGAAATATCGAAAATAAGTAAATCGCAGGAAATAATATTAACGGGGGATATTAACAGTAGAGTAGAAAGAAAAGATGCGAATAAAATAGTAGGAAAATACGGCAAAGATACAACGAACAACAAAGGTGAAAGATTCATAGATTTATACAACCAGAATCAACTCAGAATCTTAAATGAATACTTTCCACATAAACTGATACACATCATATACACAGCTATACATAGATTCAGGAAACACAAATATAAAATCAATAATCGATTAAATTGTAAACAACAAAAAACTCGACTGAGAGTACAAGATGTAAGAATTCAGAGAAGCGCAACATGCGGTAGCGATCACTCTTTATTACGTTCAAAAATACACTTATCAATCCGAAGAAAATAGAGAGCAATACATATAGACATAAACAAGACAGAAAAGATACAAAAACGAAGATACAACATCAGAAGCCTAGATGAAAAAAGTCTTCTTCTTCTTCGTCTAGCCATTCACGTCCACATCTGAACATAAGCCTCTTCAAGTCTTCCTTTCCATTGTTATAAAACCTTCAAGTCAATGAAAAAAGTACCCAAGACTTAATCAAAAATAGATTGGATGAGAAGCTACAAATTCCTGCCCCTATGAATATAGACCAGTTATATGAATATATAAAATTATTTACACGAAGCAGCATTTAAAGCAATGAGATGCAGGCTTAAAAGTAGAGATACAAATAACAACAGGATATATGACATCAAAAGGATTAAAGCAAGGATGTTGTCTATTCCCACTATATTTAAAATACCTCGAAATTGCTTTAAAAAAATGAAAACAAAAATGCGGGACAATGGGGATACCGCTTACCAACACTATGGTATAAACGCTTAAATTTACAAAGGATCCAGTAATAATGACTTAAGATTATAACGATTTAAACCATATGGCACGAAAATTAATTGCAGAGGATGATATATGGGGTCTAGAAGTAAATAAAAAGAAAACCAAATACCTGTGCATTGGAGTAGAACAAAAAGATCTCATAATAGACGATAACACCACGATAAATGATCTAACAATAAAACAACTTATCTGGTTCGGACACATACAAAGAATGGATAAACAATAAATACCAAAAGAAATATTAAAATGGCAATCAGAAGGAAAGAGAAAACGAGGTAGACGAAAAAAAAGTTGGAGCGAAGTAATAAATAAAGAACTGAGAGAAAGGGCCATAGAAGAAGACCTATGGAGCAACTGAACTAAGTGGCGATTGGAAGTCGGAAAACGGCGAAAAACGTTATAAACCGACAAGTAGTAGTAGATAATAAATACACCAGCCCTCATTAAAAATAATTTGGATTTATTTAAATAATTGCAGATCGCAATTTGATGGAATTCTTTGTTCTCTACTATCAAAATTTATTTATACTGATATTCCTTATGTTTCAGTATTTTAGCGACTGGCACGCCCTATTTTTCATTTTAGGATTTTTTTTGTAAAAAATACAGTATTTAGTAATGTTATTATATTTTTTTGTTTTTATGCCATACATTTTTTGTTTTATGCTCATGTCTTTGATATGTACAAAATAAAAGAGCCTTTATTCATTTTCAACCAGCAAAGTATCGCCTGCCCTACACAAACTTTTATCTGTCCCTTTTATATTTCAGGTTGCGTGTTTACAATATTTTCAGGTTACGTGGGTTTCCATTTACATTTGGCTCCCTTCATACTTTACAGTTTTCAATCTTTAAGCTCCACAGAAATAAAAAGAAATGAAGCGTCCCTTCGGGACCTTTTCAAGCCGTCGCGTTTTATTTCTGTGAGGTAACGGGATCCTAAACTATCAATCGAGTGTCCAAGGTTTAAAAATTTATAGTCTAGAAGATTTAGTAGGTACTCTACTAAACCGTTTTCATAAAAAAATAATTGTGAAACTTGATTCCTGTAGTTTAGCTTGGCTGTAAAAGATTTGTTAGGGTCAGTGATTAAAGATTTTATTTTTTGAAGTCGTAAACCGGAACCAAATATAACCAAGAACACATCAAATGCACAAATAAGCAATAAAATAGTTATATTTAATAATTTAAAATATAAATTTTACAATAGACACATGTTAAGAATATTTTTCTATACAAGGTGAATTGTTATAATTATTATTATTAAAAATTTTGTCTCAGCTAAAGCAACGGGCACTACAAAGTTAAATTAAACTTAAATATTGCAAATTAATGATAGTTTTCTGGTTTAAAAAAATTGTTCATGTGCTCCACTATCCAGGCAGCAGTCATAAGGGTAAGCCCTTGAATATCGGGAGGAGTCTGTAAGATCCAATTTATTTCTTATGCGTCACTGCTTATTTTACCTTTACGTCCACATGTCGAACAACAGTGAACAACGGAGTATTCGTTGATGTATAATAGTTCGCTAGTTATTCGTACTTTTGGTCTGACAGACTCTACAGGTAAATTTATTTTCTTATTTTTGTAAAGCATAATTTACATAGAGTAAGTATTTTAATTTATATGGTTATATAAAAAGATCATGCAGAAAGTGCAAGAACCACAGACAAACTTGCATCGATAAGAAACGTTTTTAGCCAATTTAATCAGAAATGCAAACTTAATTACATTTCTGGATCTTACTTAATATTAGACGAAATGTTTTTTGCATTCAGTGGACGTTGACTATTTCGCATGTACATCCCTAATAAGCTAGCCAAATATGCCATAAAAGTATTTTTCTTAGTGGACGCAAAATGTTTTTACACCGTAAATATGAAAGTATACGTTGGAGCTTAGCTTCCAGGACCATATCGCGTTAGTACTAAAACCACCGATTTAGTGGAAAAATATGCGAGCCTGTGTTTGGATCGTCTAAAAATATAACCATGAATTATTCTTTTACGAGTTACAAAATTGTAAAACGCATGCTTGAGCTGCTCCGTGTGGAGTTATCTGTCTCCCATCGGACGCGTCTCCAGGTGGTGGATAGGGGAACGCCCTAACCGATCCTAGGACCGGCGGGTAGGTGGGAAATAAAATACCACCCGTGAACCAAAACGGACTAAGGTATGGTAACCCTAACAGAAGAGTCCCTGGCCCTCCAGGTTGGAGGTTGGGCTTAGGGCTAACAACTCTACCCCGTAAAAAAAATATCGTTACGAAATCTACAGCTAAAGAAACCGGACGGAACTTACGACGACGACCAATGCAACGAAATAAGGACAAAGATTTAAAAATTTACACGTGGAATGTGCGGACACTTTATGAACCTGGAAATCTTAAAAAATTAATAGACATACTAACTCAATATAAAGCACACATTACTGCTGTGCAAGAAGTAAGATGAACTGGCCAAGGAATTATCCAAAAGAGACAATGCGATATATATTACAGCTGTCACAAGAATAATCACGAATTCGGGACCGCATTCATTGTTAACAAAAAAGTAAAACATCTTATTATGGACTTCAAACCAATAAGTCCAAGAATATGTTACCTAAGAATAAGAGGTAAGTTTTAAAACATCATTCTCATAAATGTACATGCCCCAACCGAAGACAAAGAAGAGGATGTCAAAGATCAATTTTATGAGGAAGTAGAGACCATCTACGATAGATATCCCAGAAACGACATCAAGATCATAATTGGAGATCTTAATGCAAAAATAGGGAAAGAAAATATATATAGTCCATACATCGGAAAATGCAGCGCTCATGACGTCACCAACGACAATGGAAATAGAATAATAGGATTTGCAGCATCCAAGGGCATGGTCGTTGGAAGTACCTACTTCCCCCATAAGAATATCCATAAAGTAACATGGACGTCGCCTGATGGTACAACCAAAAATCAAATAGATCACATCCTAATAGAAACCAGGCACTTCTCTAATCTAATGGATGTACGTACTTATCGTGGAGCTAATATAGATTCAGACCACTTCTTAGTAGGCGCAAAAATAAGAGCAAGAATCTCAAATGCAAAAAAAGAAAAGGGTAAGAAAAGTACTCGCTACAATTTAAAACTCTTGAAAGAGCCCCGTGTACTAGAAAGGTATCAAAATTACCTTGAACATGAAAGCACAACAGATGAGAATTTAACAGCTAGCGAGCAATTAGATATATGTAGAAGAACAATTAAGGAAGCGGCAAACAACGTCCTAGGACCAGAAGAATCCTCTCCACGCAACAGTTGGTTCGACGATGAATGTGAAGATATCACTAAACGAAAAAAATTATGCATACAAACTTATGCAACAAAGAAGAACACGGGATAAGGAGCAAATGTACAAAGATCTTAGGAAGGAGGAAAAACGCATACATCGAAGGAAAAAGCGGACCTTCGAAAACCAGATTATGCAAGAGCTTCAATCATTAAAGGGGCAAAATGAAACTAGAAAGTTCTATAATATCCTAAATAAGACAAGAAAAGAATTTAAACCACGGCTGACGATGTGTAGAGACAAAAATGGACATATAGTCAGTACCGCTGACGCAGTACAAAGCAGATGGGTTGAGCACTTCAAAGAACTATTTGGTACCGAAGTGGAATATGATGCGTCACCCCAAAGACCAAGAAATAACACTCACGTAGAACCTCCTTCAATATTTGAAGTGAAAGACGCAATCACACGACTCAAAAATAGCAAGTCCCCAGGAGTGGATTGTATCCCCGCAGAGCTCATCAAACATGGAGGTAACAGCATTATGCACCAAATTCACAACATAATAGTCAAAGTCTGGGAAGAAGAACAAATGCCAGAGGAATGGTGCACTGGAATCATATGTCCACTACACAAAAAGGGAGATTTGTTGGAATGTAAAAATTATAGGGGTATAACTCTTCTAAATACAATGTACAAAATATTCTTCAACACCCTGTACAGCCGTTTAAGTACGTACGTGGAAGAAATCCTTGGTGAGTATCAAAGGGGTTTTAGGCCAGGTAGGTCAACAATTGACCAGATTTTTGTGCTACGTCAAATCTTAGAAAAAACCAATGAATTTAATATTGACACGTTCCATCTCTTTGTGGACTTTAAGTCAGCGTATGATAGCGTCCTAAGAGGTAAATTATACGAAGCCATGAATGAGCTTAACATTTTCCATAAATTAATAAAGCTCGTAAAAGCAACTATGAGTAAAGTGATCTGCAGAGTGCAAATACAAGGCGATATGTCACAAGCGTTTGAAACATATACAGGATTCGGCAGGGAGACGCGCTGGCGTGCCTTCTCTTTAATATAGCATTAGAAAAGACTATAAGAGATGCCGAGTTACACAATAGGGGAACAATCTTTAATAAATCAACGCAGATTATGGCTTACGCTGACGATCTGGATTTGATTGCACGTACTACACGAGGACTTAAAGAGATGACTTCCACCTTCTTGACAGCCGCACAAAATATGGGCCTTAAAATAAACGAGGAAAAAACCGAAATGTTAGCATCTATTCCAAATAACAGAGATAGAGCTAGAAACGCCGAACAAAACTTCAGTATAGACCAATATAATTTTGAGGTAGTAAATAAGTTTACATATTTGGGTTCTCTCATAACAAACGATAATGACACATCTGAAAAAGTTAAACGGAGGGTACTGCTAGCAAACAAATGTTATTTTGGACTAAGCAAGCAGCTAAAAAACAGAAATTTAAGCCAGAAAACCAAACTAATAATAATATATCGAACACTCATCCTACCAGTGCTGACATATGGGTCAGAAACATGGACCATCTCCAAAACAGACGCAAATCTTCTGCTCGTCTTCGAAAGGAAGATACTAAGAAGAATAATGGGCGCATTCTGTGAGAATGGTATTTGGAGAAGGCGATATAATTTCGAATTGTACGAGAAGTATAAAAAAATAGTAAATAGTAGAGATGTAATATCCTTCATAAAAATAGGTAGGCTTAGATGGGCTCTTGACACATGTCCATGTGTCAAGAGCAAATGAAAATTACCCACCCAGACGAACTCTATTATCGGTCCCAGTGGTAAATAGGAGTAGAGGCAGACCACGACTAAGATGGAGGGACGGTGTGGACGAGGACGCAAAGAAAATCGGCGCGGCAAATTGGCAACGGTTGGCGATGAACAGAAACGACTGGCGAAATAGACTGGGGAAGGTCAAGGCTCAACTAGAGCTGTAGCACCACCGATGATGATAATGATGCTTGAGCTGCATAAAATTACAATTGTTGGGAACATTGAAAAAAATAAAAGGGAGATTTCAAAGGAACTTCTTGATCCCAGCAAACCATAGTACTCGTCTATGTTTGCATTTTCCAAATCTATTACTTTGGTGTCGTATATCCCAAAAAAAAGTCATGACGCTGTTATCATCTTTTTACTATGATAACTTGGTTGATGAAGATTGTGGAGATGCCTGTAAGCCCAATATTATTACTTTTCATATTACAAACATATTTAAAATTTTGAATATATTTCAGTTTTCCATCAAACTGTATCTAAAAACGTTGATGAGCTAAATACTCATGTATTTAATAAAATGGTCGACACAGTTCGTGATTGTTTGTACTACTCCTTAGCCGTGAACGAATCTGTTAATATTACTGACAAAAATCAGCTATTGTTTTAGTTGAATGCATCAGTTAAGGTTTTTTTGTAACTGAGGATCTTCTAAAAGTACATACCATGGAAGACGAGACCAAAGGTATAAATTTATTTGAAGCAGTTAGTGACACTGTGAAAAATATAGGCGGTTTTAAAAAGTGCTCTTGCGTTTGCACCGAAGGAGCAAACTTTTGCGAAAAAAATGGTGTTAACTATGTTATGTTTCATTACATTATCCATCAAGAGGCTCTCTGCGGGATAATTAAAATCAACGATACTATGATAACTGTAGTTCAGATAGAAAACAGCTTAAGAGTAAGAAACAGAGTTCAGCGACACCAAAAACTCATCTCTTCTTGAAGAAATTAAATTCTGAATATAAGGACGTCCTTCTATATTCAGAGATACGCTGGTTGAGTGCAGATAAATGCCTTAGAAATTTTTTTTAAGAACAGAGATCTTACTCTTTTTTGAAACGGAAATTATTATTAACACGGACGTATTTATAACAAAGCTTAGGAACAAAACATTTCTTTATGAACTGCCATTTCTAACAGACATTACCTCTCACTTGAACACATTAAACCTACAACTCCAGAAAAAAAAATAAGACAGTATCACAGTTGGTTGGTCCAATTGAGACATTTCACAAAAACGTTGATCTTTCCGAGAACTGCATAAAAATAAACGACCTCACACATTTTCCTGCATGTTTCGAAATAAATCAAGAAGAAACAATGGTCGATTTCTCAAGGCTTGAAGAAGTTCTTACAGAAATAAAAAAAAAATCGATAAAAACTTTCGGAATTGAATGGCATTAAAACCCGATCTTGAGCTTTTTAACAATCCAATGAGAGTCAACAACTAGAATCAATTAGCAGAATACCAGTTAGCATGTTAGCAGAATGCAAACTACAGTCCGATTTGTTTTTTTAAGAAAAGAAACATAAAGACATTAGTATCTTTTGAAAGTTAGTCTCCAAGGATAGTTTTCCTAAACTTCGTAACTTTGTGTTGAAACTATATTCAATGTTTGGTAGTACGTATACATGTGAAAGTACATTTTCTGCTTTAAAGCATATTAAATCTAAAATCTTTAGACTCACTACGACTAGCATAGATATAGATGTGCAAAAGTTAGTAATGGATAAACCCTTGCCTCAAATATCTCATTGATTTTTTATTTCAAGTTAAATTTTAAACATAACATGTAAATTGTAAACCATAATAAGGGGTTGTTAGTTTATGAGATACAGCTTAAAAACCCTTTACGCCCCTTTTTTTAAGATGACAACCGTGCGACAAGGGTGGCGACTCCGCAAAATTGAATCTAAGTCTTACTAGCTTAATACATCAAAAAAATAAAATTCCGTCCTCTCAAAAATGCAACCCGTATGTAACTTTTCAACGGACAACATGAAAGGCGCACTCACCATTTATTAAAGAAAAAAGGCGCATCTGGCTGAAGAAACCTCTCATGGGCGACATACCAGTGAAATCAATAAGTACAATGTCGAAAATATAGCCTCACACTTTTGCTTGACATCAGAAACTATGTTCTCTGAAACAGAGTGCTTCCTACTTACCATTCAGGATTAGGTAGAATTCTATTTGCAACTAAAAACGACATTAAATATATCACCAAATAAATTTAGGTACAACACGATAAATGACGATATACGTGTCAATATTAAGAACAGTTTTGAGAATTTAGATATTCAGTGGAAAGAATACTACATCAAGGGCTAGCCACCAAACTGGAACTTCTACAAACTGATCATCTTTCTTATTATAAACATGTTCCTGGTAGTATTTTTACAAATTGGCAACTACAAGCTGCGACCGTACTCTGCTAACAAATAACATACTCGTAGCATAAAAATCTGCTTATTAAATATATTGAGAAAATTACCAAATGTAGGTATCTTGAGGTTGAAATAATTAGACAATGGAAAATAAAAAGTATTTAGCCGATACCTATAATTTTGTCAAATACTGCAATACTTCAATACTTCATAAGCCGATGCAATATTGGTATGTAAATTAATATTATGGTTATTTTTTATTAAAAACATTAAATAAAATAAAAATGCCACAAAAAGTAGTTTAAGAATCATATTAAAAAAATATTATAAAATAAACTTCTCCAAGAAATTAACGCACCTGTTCAATAAATCAATTTTATTTGTAAACATGCAAAGAATAAAAAATAAAACTTTACCAGATTTATTCTAGATTTTATTAGTAATTATAACAATATTTCTAATCATCGGAAAATGTTGAAGTTCAGGCGAAAAAAAAAATAAATAAAACGGAAAATTCTAAAAAAATAATAATAAGAAAAGTAAACTAAAATATGAAAGAAGTTTCAATAACGAGTGTTTTAATCTCTACTATGTATAACAGCCTCACATCGTTGGGCCAAACTTAAAAATAATTCAATATAAGGTTGAATGTTCGAATAATTAAACTTTGAGGGTATACAAGGCAACTATCGAACACGGTGATTAATTTAATCTTGCCCAAGTACTTTCAATCAATAGATCATCTGCAGGGGCATTTCGTCAATTGTGGACTATCCGACATAGTAGAATGTCATAAATGTAAAAACTGGACATAACAATACAAAATACACTACACTAAGACAAACAAACACTTTAAAATTTATATGGCGAAGCTACATATTGTGAAGAAGCCGGAGACAGAATCTCCTTAGCATTCTGTCTCCGGCTTCTTCACAATATGTAGCTTCGCCAAATAAATTTTAAAGTGTTTGTTTGTCTTAGTGTAGTGTATTTTGTATTGTTATGTCCAGTTTTTACATTTATGACATTCTACTATGTCGGATAGTCCACAATTGACGAAATGCCCCTGAAGATGATCTATTGATTGAAAGTACTTGGGCAAGATTAAATTAATCACCGTGTTCGATAGTTGCCTTGTATACCCTCAAAGTTTAAAAATAATTGCCGTATTTCATTTTGGTCTAGTTCTCTCCAAATCTGGATCAGCGTCTCTCCCAGTTCCTGTAAGTTGTTTGGTTGGATTGGTGTCGCTTTTAGTCGCCTACCAAGGATATCCCAGAGATTTTTAATCGGATTTAAATCCGACTATAGTGTTAATTTTATAGTGTTAATTTCTACCTCTTCTAGATAATTTCTGACGATATGTGCAGCGTGATCTGGCATTATCTTGCATTAGTAGGAAATTTTCACCGATATAAGGAGCCAATGGTACTACATGTTGCTCCAGGATCTCCAATATGTACCTTTCAGATGTAAAAGTTCCATTTTGTATGACCACTAGGTCCGTACGTGTGGTCAAAGAAATATCACCCCACATCATAACGGCTCCTCCACCAAAAAATGTGGTGTGTGAGAAATTATATTGAGCATATCGTTCGTTGGGTCGTCGCAACACACGAACACGTCTTTCGTTATTGTACACACAAAATCGGGATTCATCAGTAAATAGTACTCGTTTCCAGTCAGCCTCTAGCCAATTAACGTGTACCTTTCAGATGTAAAAGTTTCATTTTGTATGGTACGTGTGGTCAAAGAAATATCACCCCACATCATAACGGCTCCTCCACCAAAAAATGTGGTGTGTGAAGTTATATTGACCATATCGTTCGTTGGGTCGTCGCAACACACGAACTCGTCTGTCGTTATTGTACACACAAAATCGGGATTCATCAGTAAATAGTACTCGTTTCCAGTCAGCCTCTAACCAATTAACGTGTTCTCTGGCAAAATATTGTCTTCCCCTTCGATACTCTGCAGTTAATAGAGGACCTCGGACGGCAATCCTAAGTCTCTGGCGAACAGTCTCAGTACTAATTTGTATAGCATGCACGTCTCAAAGCTGAATTTGTAGACTTCGATATGTTACAAAACGTTGTCGAAGAGCACAAATTCTTAAAAATCGATCTTAGTCGATTTTTAAGGGTAGTTACCCGGTTTCGCCTTGCCCTGGTCTGCGAGTAGGACCCCCTGTTTTTTGTGTAGTTGCAAAAAAAACTATAGCGATAAAACACAGTCAATAAATATAGAGTGTACGAATAGCATATACAAGGGGCTTGCAAAATATAACATTACAATGGAAACTTTTATTAACGCTAATAAAATATTTTAATAGATACAATAATAAATTATACAATATTAAATAGATTTTAATAGAGACAATAAAAAATATTCTAAAAAAATATGCTGCAGGGAATGTGCATGGTCCGGTTTAGTGATGTTGAATTAATATAGTAAGTAATAGTCAAGTAGGCTAAGTACTATAATATTGCTATATCTAATGTTGATTTTACGTTTTAGACATTTTGTATCTAATTTATATTATATCTACTTCATTTCTTTAATCCCATTTTATATTAAATTGCTCGATGAAAAACTTTTCATCACCTAAGGGCAGACGAAAATGGTAGCCTGTTCAGATTCCTAAACCTCAAAAGGACCCGAGACCTTACTTAATTAGAGAAACCGAGTTGGGTATTATTAAAAGCCACATTCTCTCACTTTCTATAGAAGGGTCCCTAATAAGGTGGATAAATCTTCTCTAAGGAGTTTTGGATAGAAATTCGGTTTGATCGATAACTGAAAATATGGCAATTTCATTATTTAAGTTGAAAATAAGTAAAAGTATTTAAGGCAAAATATTTCTATATTATTTATTCTTCTATGTATTTATGAAATATGAAAATAAGCAAATTATTGTTTATTAGCAAAGTGCAATTAGCACACATTTTTGATTTAAATTTATTAAAGTTGGTAAAGGTGACGCCAGAGTAAAAATTAATAGGTTGTCTTTTTTTTTATTTACTAATAATAGTCGCTTCAACCACCTGGGTCATTAGCGACATTAGTTTACATTAGTTACATTATATTAAGTTATATAAAGATGTTTCTTTTAGGAATCTAATTAGGTTTTTAGTATTTAAATGTTCACCTAATACTGTTTTTAAGTCACTGGAAATATTGTTATTTTGCCTGTTAACTGTATATTTTCCACATTCTGTTAGGAGATGTTCTTCTTCTTCTTCTTTTTTATAAGCAAAATGCTTGTTCAATGTCGATTAATGCCTCCATTGTAGGTTATCACTCCATCTTTTGCGTGGTCGCCCGATACTTCTTCTACTTTTTGGTGATTTATCCCTCGCTATTCTGACTAATCGGGTCTCTTCCATTCTGTTTATGTGTTCGTTCCATTCCTTTTTTATGTTCAGTGTCCACTCATTTATTTCTGGTATATTGCATTTTCTTCTGATCTCTTCACTCCTCATTCGATCCCTCAGTGTGTTTCCTGTAATTCTCCTCAGTAAACGCATCTCCGCTGTTTCTAGTAGTTGCTGAGTTTTGGAGGAGATGTTTAACAGTAATATTGACTTGACAGTAATCACACACTGGAATGTCTTCTTTACTTTTAAGTGCTTATGAGTAATATTGGTATGACCTAATCGAAGTCGAGAAATTTTGACTTGGTCAGCTCTTTTTATGTTTACTAGTCGCCACGGTTTCACTGTCGATTTAATTTCTTTTAATTTAGATTCCGATAAGTTCCACTTATTTTGCCAAGCACTAATCACTTTTTCTTTAACGAACTGTTTTATATTACTGCAGATAGTCTTTGACACTATTATAGCTTGATCATTTTTGGTAGCTTCTCTTGCTTGGAGGTCTGCGTTTTCATTACCTTGTATTCCCGTGTGAGATGGAACCCACATAAATTTGACTTCTGAACCAGATTCTTGTAAGGTAGCAAGTTCTTTCTTAACAAGTAAAGCTATAGGGTTCTTAGTATACAGTTGACCGATTGTTGTTAAGGAGTTTAGAGAATCTGTGATAATGACGGAAGAAGAATGGTTTGTACTTTTGATATGAATGAGGGCTTGTAATATTGCATATAATTCTGCTGTGTATATAGAAGTGGCTGGCATTAATTTAAATTGGGAAGAGGAATATGGAGTGACAAATGCTGCTCCTACGTCATTTGCAGATTTGGAGGCATCTGTATAAATGCAAAAGCTTTTCCTGTAAGTCTCGAGTTCCCTTAAACATGACTGTCGGATTACAGTGGGTGATGTATCTGATTTGTTATATTGGAGTAGCGTCGTATTGATTTCGGGAATCATGATTAACCAGGGAGGTGGAGTTTTTACATTTGAAGGAAAGAGGGCAGAAATTTGGAGTTATAGATCTTTTAAATTTCTTCGAACTCTTTCGTAGAATGGTGGATTGAACCTACTTTTGTTATAAGCTTCTAGGTAACGGTCCGTAAATGGATTTTGAAATACTGGGTGGAATTTGTTGCTGGCGACTGATGCTGCATACGAAAGGCATAAATAATTTCTTCGTAGATTAAGAGGTGGCTCTCCTGTGAGGCATTGGAGATTCTTAACTGGTGTGGTTCTAAATGCACCTATGGCAATGCGAAGTGCTGTGTTCTGGATGACTTCAAGTTGCTTGGTAATATGTTTTTTAGCGGAGGCATACACAATAGCCCCATAATCTATTTCTGATCTAACGAGTGACTTACAAATATTTATCTAATAGGTTGTCTTTAAACTTTATCATTTTTTCTTGGCCATCTCAGCTTTGTATATGATGTTTTTGTTAAATTAAGTAGTAGCCTTTACGTAATTTTTCAGAAGGTAGAGTTTTAGAGTTTCAGTGTATACGTAAGTATAGTTTCAATGTAGATAGCGCTGACCAAAAGTCCCCTCTCCCTTCGTATCTTTTGAATGGTTATACTTGTAATCGTGAAATTTGAAGGAACAAAGCAAACGAGCGTAAAGGGATCATTAGAATAGGATCGTATGGTTAGTGATATCTCTTTTAAAAGTAGTGAGCACACCTATTTAATCATACTAATTAATATAGTAATTCCTCTTATTGCTAAACTTTTTGTCGGGATAAATTGCCCTACATTCTTTAATAATTCGTCGTTTTAAAATATCAATACTGTCTGTGCTATAGCGTATACTTAAGATTTCAAATACGCCTACAAAAAAATGTATAGATGTGAGGTCCGGGGACCGAGCTGGCCATTCTATCAAACCTCGTCGTCCAAATTATCTACAACGATATTCCTCATCTAGGTCACGTTTTACTGCACCGTAATAGTGTGCAGGAGGACCATCTTGTTAAAACGTTATTTCTTAGTTGCCGAATTCATCTGCAATAACTTACAGAATTTCAGGGCTTAACGGGTCAATTGCGTTTTGTGACATATCTAAATAAACTTCACCGTATAAATTTTTATACCTAGAATTTTTTTTCTTACACTTAATTCTTTACTACAACTACGTTAAAGACCTTTGACTACCTTTTATCACAAATAAACCATTTTACTGAATAAACTGAGATAAAATAAAAATAGATAAAATTTAAGTTGAGTTTTTCTCATCTCCTAATTTACTTAAAATTTATATTCAAGAGTTATTACAGAAATATAGACCAACAAACCAGACATGTAGACCAGGCATGAGAATAAAACTCAACGAGAACTACTGGTTGACATTATTTTGCCTAATAATCAAGTAATAATAGTAAACTATTGTTAACTATTGTACAGTAAAATGAATAAATTGTCGCTTAGTTACAACATAGTATTTGAATATCCAGGTTTCATCGCGTGATGATGTGTTCCATTAATTTCCATATTTAAAAAATTGATTTATGCTGCGGAATGATAGCTGCAATTCTTGTTTGAAACAATTTTTGGACGGCGTATAGGTTCTTGGCAAATCGATGTTTTTGCCCACTTCCCTATGGGGGTTGTAGGGGATGCCAGCAGATGAAACTGCGAACTTTTTCTTCTTCTTTGCGTGCTATATCAGAATTATCTGACGTTGGCTATTACCATTGCGAAGTCTTCTTGATTTTCTGCAATATGGAATAATTGTCCATCTTTTGGTATCTAAGTCCATTCCCGAAAGTTTTTTAATCAAGAAACTTGTTTTATTCCTACACTTCTACGGCCCTCTATTTTGCCTTTAAGGATTAGTTGTAAAATTTTATATCAACTTTTCCTTACTTCATGTCCGAGATAAGACATTTTTCGATGTTGTACAATCTTTAGCAGTTCTCTATCTTTATTGACGCTCCTTAGTACTTTTTTATTAATTTTTTTTGCTGTTCAAGGTATCTTCAGCATTCGTCTATGAACTCACATTTCCAATGCTTCAATTTTTTTCTATGATCGATACTTTTAGCATCCATACTTCTGCACTATACAAAAGTACGAACCAAATATAACCCTTAATCATTCTTTGCCTTATTTCTAAACTGAGATGGTTGAAGACTTCATTTTCATAAAAGTAGTTTTAGTCATTGATGTTCTACGTTTTATTTCTATGTCTGGATCTAGTTGGTCCGTTATCACAGTTCCCAAATATGTCATTTTGTGAACGTTCTCAACTTGGACTCCGTTCAACTGAAGCTTTGCATCAGGATGTGGGTCACGACTAAACACTAAAAATTTGGTTTTGTTTGAGTTTATTGTAATGCATGTTTCCTTTCCTACCTCATGCAATCAAGCAGAATTTGTAAACAAATTCCCCTTCGTTGGCTCAGTGAAGATGTTCGTTCAGTTGTAATGGAAACACAAAATAATAGTAGCAGAGTTTATTGACGAGACGTACACTATGGGTGTTGACCCGGGATTACTTTGAGTAGAGACTGTTGCAGTTGAGCGTTGAAGACTATCACGTTTGTTGAGTAAATATTGATTGAATGCTTCTCTAGGCAAGATATTTTAGTTTTATATAAGTTTTAATTGGGTCAATATATTCGCGGACCTAATGACGTGTATCTAAGTTGTGTGTAAATTGTTTAACTTTCGTCAACACTTTCGACTGATGTCCAAATTTTATTGTTGATAATTGACCAACTCTAATGTAACCTAATTAACTACGTGTGTGTATTTAATAACAAATAAATTCATTCGGTCTACTGGGTGATAAAACTATACTGTCCAATTTCGGATATGAATTCTGAAGATTTGATATTGGACAATTTGAAGACCTTCAATATTATCTGATAGAATTACTGTATCGTCTACATATCTAATCACATTAAGTAGTTTCTGTTGATTTTGATTCCATATGGTTGTCTCTTAAGTGCCTTTTTAAATAACTGGTCCGAGTAAACATTGAACAATGTTGGCGACAAAGTGCAAACTTGTCTGACTCCTCGTTGTATGGGGATTTCATGTTAAGTGCAAAAAGTGCCTCCCTGGTTCCCATAGCAATTCTAATACCAAATTGGGTATCTTCAAGATCTTCTTCGGATTTGCGTCTAATTCTGTTGTTGAGTATTCTGAGAAAAATTTTGAGAGTGTGGCTCATTAGGGTAATTAATCGATATTCTGGGCATTTTCTCGCATTTTGTTTTTTAGGTATTACGACAAAGATGGATTTGAGCCAATCTGCGGGAATCACTTCGGTGTTATATATTGAATTAAAAAGTCTTCTAACTAAAAGACTCCTACTTTTATGTTATCATTATCTATTACTTTCAGCAACTCAGTTAGTGTATCATCTGGACTACATGCTTTTCTAATTTTAGCATTAATTATAGCATGTTCTACTTCGCATTTCATAATATCTGGGCCGTTAGTACAGTTTTGGTAGAATTCGGCAATATTATTCCTGTCACATTCAAACAACTCTGATATATACAGCTGCCATTCTTTTATTATTTTGTGGCTTATTTACAATAATTTTGTTATTATTGTCAACAAGTACAGAGGGAACTCGTTTTTTAAATATAATACTCATTTCTTTCAGTTTTTTGTGTACATTAAATAAGTCGAGTTTAGATATTACATCCTCCATTTCGTCGCACCTTTCTCTCATCCATTTTTCTTTTACTACTTGGCAAACTATTTAGGGTCCCAAAATAATATTATCAGCAAAATTTAGCTGTTCTGTATGATTTTTATAGGTTTTTTGGCATTTTCGTCTCTAACTACTGGAGTACAACGAATAAAATGAAATGGTACCCACAAGTGGGTGAGTGTCATATCCGAAACGACCCTCTATTTGTATTTTTGACAAAATTTATGGTTAATCAGTGATTGTGCATTAGATATAGTGGCTGGTTACTGAGATAAAGACTTCAGTTAAACTCAGACAGGAGTCCGAACTCGAAAATGTAAAAATATCTAAAGAGTCTACTTTGAGTAATTTTATATTAAATGTTATCGATTTTTTATATCAAGATATATAAAATATTTTAAAAACTAAAAGGTGATTTAAAAATTATTCAACAGTTGGTACTCATAGCTGTGTACAATAAATTTTTATTTTGCATAATATGTTTAAATTATAATTGGCATGCCATCTACATATTTTTTACCCGTGTATTTTACCCAAGCACTTTCTTCCTGTTTAAAAATCACTTTAACGTTTTCCAGGAAACAACTTTTTCAACATGAATATAGAATATGCGAGAATATTTAATTTCTACCACTTTAAATATGGAAAATATGGAAACGTACTATAATCCAACGTAACGCATTCCACAATCGCCCCGTTTCATTCCGCAAGCGTTTTTATATTGTAGTGTCAGCAGCACAATGCCTCGACATTATAGGTTCTCAGAAAATGATTTATTGTGAAGACATGAACCCTTTTCATAATTACTCGGAAACTAGTGAAAACTCTATTCAGCTTAATGATGACATTTATTTACAGGGTTGCTTTAACAAAACATAATTTTTTTTTGTATTCTTACTGCAAAACTTTTTAATAAAGTAAGTAAAAGCACATTATCGGTACTTTAAGGATGTTACTGAACAGCGTAAATATATTCGATACTACATTAGTAAATAGATTCAAATATAAGTTAAAAACATTTAATTATAACAAGTACCTTTAACATACGTATATATGAAACCTGTTTCAAAAATTTCACATTCTATTTTGAGAAATTTGTAATAAATTTAAATTGAGGTATAAAGATATAATATGAGGTATAAAGAAAGAAAATGAAAACTATAAATAAGTACTACAAACATAATATTATTTAAAAAAAATTATGAAATATTATAATTAATCTAAAAATTCTAACATTAGAATAAAATAGAAATATGCTTTATTGTCACTAAAAATTGTACAATTTTATGGACAAAAGACAAAACTTACAAAAGTTAATAAAAATTACTAAAATTATATAAATCGTCAATATCACAGAATAAAACATAATAAAATATCGTCGTTAGTAATGAAATATCTCCAATGTAAAAATATCCTAATTTTACGGGAGACACAAAAAACAGTTAAATGACGCTATTTTATATTGTATTAAATAAGTAATTGATTTTTTTGGCCAAACTAAGATTGATATTGATATTAAGGTGAAATTCATTCCTTAAATCAGTACAAAACATTAAACTAATAAAAAAATATTACAAACGCGCACATTGGAGAAATTATAAATGATTGAACCGGTACATAGCAGGAATTTTAAATATTGTGTATGGCATGTCATAGTACTATACACCTTGAATTTGGTGTTATTAGGGAAAAAAAGAGTTATATAAACAGTAAAGTGATTTGTATTATCTTTATTTTAAATAAACAAACTTCGACATGTAGTATCAGTGTATGATATTTTTACGAACACCACCGAAAGTATTATTTTTTGTTGATTTTAGGAAGAGTATCGTAAAAGTGATAATGATCTTTTTCAATAACTGATTTGAGGTCTTGCAGATGTTTAAACTTGTCTTCTGATATTTCAGGAGGTGCCTTGAAGAGCGAGTTTTTATAAACCGACAGGTCTTGGCTTTCTCTTCTGTGTGGTAGTAGCTTCCAGTTATCTGAGTAATCAGTGGTGTAGTATACCTCGCCATTGGGACTATATTTTAATTGTCTTATATCTACAACTTGCGGATCTTTGGCATTTTTTCCAGGTCTTATTGAACGGAAGTTACTGTCAATAGCGTACTTTTTAAAGAACATAAAATCTACGTTTTTAATATTATATGGATGTTTTGGCCGAGCAAGACGCATTCTAGCAATGTAATCCATCGGTGAATTAATTGGAGTCTGAAAGTAATGTTTCAATGTTAAATGAACTAAATCTGCTTCCATCATAGTATGGCCTTTTTCAAGATATAACTGCTGTATTGTAAGGGATTTTGCTCTTGCTGAATCACTTAAAGCACTAGCCAGAGTTTTTTCGATTTTGGTAGTTGCATCCATCTGAGATGAATACAAGAGTTTGATAGTTAGCAGGAATATTATTTATATAATCTATAAGACAAGATATAAATTCATTGCTACTGACTCCACAATTTGCTTCATGCCAAACGTACAACTGGACATCTTCATCATTTAGAGAATAAATGGTAAAGTTGCGTACTTGGAGTTTAAGCTTATAATACGATTGGGAAGCTAATATTTTTGGACACGTTAAGAAACTTTGAAGATCAACTATGAGAACCAATTTTTCAGAATTTGCGCTACTTTTTAATAACTCTTGCCCGTCTTCCTTCTTTCTGCTTTGACATGTGCTAATCATAATCTTCAGTACTTATTGTCTTCATTTTATGTGCAATATCACATTGATCTTTCCTTTGCTTATGTATGTCAATTTTCTCTGCTTCTAAAACAACTTTAAACAACTTGATATGAGCAACTGACTGCTTTCTATCATCGCACCATTCTTTATATAGTCTGTGTACATGTAATTTGTTGTTATGATACTGTTGTCAACATATATTCTGCTAGTAGATGCTCTACAATAGTGTGAAGGAACTTTAGGAATATTTTGCAACAATTCCATAACATTCTTTTTTTTTGCAAATTTGTCTCATTTTTCTTGGAGTAATCTTGTTGAATGTTGGAATCTTGTAGACTTTCACTAGAAGTATTAATTTCATGAGTGTCTGGCTCCCTTGAGACCCATCGTTTCATTATGTCTTCTCCTAAATTTAATGTATTCAAAAACATAACTCGGCATATCTTGAGGTAACTTCCGTCGTTAGAAACAAAAAAAGTCACAAGTACTCTTCTTTTTGGACCGTTTGTCTGAATTTTGAGTATCTTTTTGGCGCCTTTGCACTGCTTCTGCTCGAACAAGATTTTTAACATAAGTGCGTCTATGTTCCGACGACGTTAATGTCCAAATTTTTTTAAAAATTTGTAGTCTATCGTCCTGCGTAATTAAAGAACATCTAAATGAGTGTTATTTTAAACATTTTGGCGTTATAATATGGTTACATCGCTCCTTTACTGACATCCCATTCCGTCTGGTAATATGTTGTACAGCGCCAAAACACAAATTTTGCCTCTTTCCTGTTCTAATATAGTAGCTGCAGGCAAACTGAAATAAGAAAAATAATTATTACCTACTTAATTTAAGCAATAATGAGATGAAAGATATCTAACCGTAGTAGTGAATTTGTTTACATACCTGTTTTTGGATTTTTCATTATAAATTTCATTTTCAGTAGGAGCAAAAGTTTGAATAAAATTTTGCTGATCTTCCTTAAGTGAATTTTGTACAACTATTTTAGTTCTTGTCTTGAAAACACTCATTTTGCACTGGTAAATAGCTTATTTGAGAAAATTTGAGGATAGGAATTTGACAGATGAAAGTATGAAATACCTCCAATGTGCAGATATTATAATAGATAATAACTCCAATGTATTGTGTAGCACATTGGATTTATTTCAGTCCAACAATTAAGAATATGTTACATTGAAGTAATGCATTTTTAGACATTAGGGAAGTTAGGAATCGGTACGCACATTGGATATTTTTCTAGACTGTAAAACTATTCATAGCGATTCAGAATCGTTTAAAATCTGAATTACCAGAAATTTGCACATTGGAGGTATTTCATTCCTAACAACGATATACAATCCATTGCAAAATTTTACAGTATTGCAAATTGTATAATAAAACCATTCGAACTAGTTTACGAGTAAATTTAAGCTGCGGTATGTGATACCCAACTATATTATAAATATATATATATATATATATATATATATATATATATATATATATATATATAGCAAAACTGGTAATATTATCGACCGAAACGTAAATAACAATTTATTGTAGTGGAGTATCAGGTATGCGGTCTGTTATTTAAAAAAAAAAAACTCTTTTTTCTTATATTACTCTATATTTCGCTAATTTTTTGTCAACTTCTTCAGGAGACACCTAAAATATGGTTAAAATTTTATATACATATCAGGTGATAATAAACAATGAAGTTACTTACAGATTAAGAGTTAAAATATTTAAAAATATTCAACATAATATATTCAAAACAGTACTGACAATATTAGTTAAAAGCACCTAGTCACTAGTAATTAAATATAACAAAAAAAAATATAATAAATAGAAAACAAAAATAACCAAGAAACAATAAAAACACAATAAAATTACACATTAAAAATATACAGGGTGATTTAAAATATAATTGTAAAAAGAAAAATTATTTGAACATACTAACAATATTACAGTAAATATTGCTCAACTGTCCCGTATCTGCCTTATAATTAACTGCATATTTTTCTTTATAAATGTGACACATTTCTAAAAACAATCTTTTTTGTAATTGTTCTCTTGTTGTAGACTCCTGACATTTGAGTAGTCAAATTGATGCCCAGTTTTTAGGTAATGGTCAACTGCCACACATGTATTCTTCTTTTTTGTGCAGTCACTTTTGTGTTGTGTGACCCGTTGTTTTAGCCATTGAGAAGTTTGGCCAACATAACAGCTCTGACAATCCAAAGAATTTTGTAGAAAAGAATTTTGTAGAAAGAATTATTGTGACACTATGAGCTTAACTTGGACGATCATATCTAGCAATTGTGGTATATTTTTCTACAAAAAAAGGCTCGTTAACTTCAAGCCAGTATTCGGTAACCGCAACTATCTGGGGAAATCCTAATTCCTCTAGAAATAAAAATAATTTATCTGTTTTATGTCTTATAGTACGAATATTAATCCCAACCATGCTAAAGTTGTCATCACTATAAAAATATGAGGTTTTCAGTCCCACAGAACACAAATATTATTTAAAAATTTCGTGACTAGTAGTAGTTTCAGTGATTTCGAATTTCGTAGGCATCATTTTATTCTAAAAGGATTCTTGGTAGATCTTCAGTCTTAGTGGGAAGTCCTTTGGAAGCCAAAAAGAGTTTAACGCTTGTGTTGGTGAATCCTTCGTAACATACTGAAGCAGGTTGGTTGTGTAGAAAAGCAAGATGTAGTTGAATGGCTTTCAAGATATCCGGTTTCCTTAATCTTGTTAGAATATATCGACTGTTCGAGTTATTGGTTAATCTAACTCTAGGTGGAGTCAAAGAATCCAGACTTATCCGATGGTTTAAGTATCCTTCTTAACGAGGTTAATATGAGAATGGTGAGCATTCTTCGATTTGCAAATTTCGATGACCTGCTTGTCTTTGACTATTCTTGTATTTCTGCCTTACTTTTGTTGTTGCTTAAAATGGTAATTGGATTTTCCAAGCTAACGGGGCTTCTGATGTTCTTCGGACTGATAACTGACTTAGATGAAGGCATTGGTTCGGAATATGAAGAATCTGTAGACCATTTAATTGTATTTTCTTTAAAATTTTATCCTTGTCATATTTTAATATATCAAGCTTATTTTTCATACCCAACTAATGACTCTTTTTTTTATATGAGATACTTTATACTGGAAAATACTATCGATATCACTGTCATATATTAAAGAGATAATTTTCCTCAGATGAAACTTTTCATTACATCGAACAATTAGAAAATCATGTTTCTGATAGATATCTATAGCTGTCGGATAATTTTTCGTCAACTACTTCTTAGATAATTCAGTATCAGCAACTTTTCCGTTTTTTGACTTTATATTTGAATTATTTTCTTTTTCTACCTGCTTTCTTGTCCCCTGTTTCATTATTATACGTTTGTTCTCCTTCTCAGTTTTCTTCTTTTGCTTTAAAACATTCTGCCATTATAGAGATATAACCACAGCAGGAACTTAATCTTAACACCTACGTTTTTGTTTACCTTTTTCAGCAGGTTATCGCCAAAAAATCTCTTTTGGCGATAACCAACACAATTCAAAGGGTGTTGGAATGGGTGTAGAGTCATTATCTTGTGTTTTAGTAGTTTTTGTAGTAGTTTTAGTAAAGTGGTTTTAATATCTGGTTTTACGTACTCAGCAGATGCATAGTGTTGTCAGTTTTCTTCTGGCGTTTTTAAATAGGCACATTTTCGTTGTCTTCACTTGGATTGCCGAAAATTTTAGGTGATTTAGGGATAACCAGGATTTGACTTATTTTTATTGTTCTGAAGCTATTTTCTTGTGGCTTTTTAAAGTAATTACTATTTAAATATGAAAGTAATCTCCGAAGTGGAAATTAAAACGACAATAAACTTACGTTAAATTTTAAAATTGTAGCTTATTCCCATTTAAATAGTAATTGACTTTATCTGCTTGTGTCAATGACTCGTGTATATTCATATCACTGATTTCTGAAAGTGGATCTCTGTCTTTTGATAAGATACTTGTTTCTTGATGCCTCATGATTAAATCTTTAATATTGTTTATAATATTACCATATTCGTCGAATATTATGAAATCCTTCTAACTATTGTCATTGTCAAATATTTTTGAGGCTAGAGTAACTTCATCTTTCAGGTTCAATTGCAGAAACGCTTAATCTTGCTGGTCGTTTTGAATGTACAAACTATCCTAATATTCTTGAGCATTAGAATGGAATCCGGTGTCGGCGGCGAAAGCATCCTTTGTAGTATTATGATGGATCATGTTGTCAGTATTATTTTTGTTCACACGGGTTTTCAATTTTCTCCAGAAAAGACATAGATTTCTATCTTTTAATGTGCCTTTACAAATCTCTGTCGTTGTTTTAAATTTTAATTACAGACAAAGTATTATTCTATGGCTTGTCAAGTAACATTTGGTCAGGTCTTTGATCGGTCTTTGTATCTTTAAAATATATTTTTAAAACATATATTTTTTAAATTAAATGGAACCAAACAGCACGTTCTAAAACCTGTTTTAACAACATTGGGAAAACTTTTTATTTTTTAAACTGTAATTTCCAAAATAGGGGCAAAACCTTCGCGTCTAACTTTCTGGCCATTATTCTGTACAATTATTCTGAGCTACAACCGCCACTACTATTCTTCTGATTTAATATTACCAATTATAAATAAAAAAAAACGAATGAAGATTTTCATTCAATTTCATTTCATTCAATGAAGAATGTCATTTAATAGTTAAAAAATATCTAAAGATAGTTGAAAGGCCATTTGGTAGTATAACGGCATCTGTATACAATTAATAAGTAATAAAATGGTAATTAAATTACTATCTAGAATAGATTTTGTTTAATAACATTTTTCAACATTTTTAGTTTTAGGTATGGTCTTTTCCATTTGGGTTAGAGTTCTATTTATTTTGAAAAAAAAAATACAAAGGAAAAGAAATTCCTACAAAGGTCTGCTTAATTTGTATCTTTCAAATGTATGCCTGAATAAACTTTTATCTCTTTTCTTTTAAAAATTCTTTTTAAAAACGGAGATGAATACGATGCCCGGCTTTTCTATCCAAATTCTAAAAAACTAATTTTCCTGCTCTTTTAGTGCACAGTAAGCATTTGTATAAAGCAGTAGCTCCATAAAAGTATTTTTATTTGTATTACTAAATATGAAGGTCTACATTTTATGGGGCATATTTAAGTTAAATATTATTTTATATGGGATTAATCCACAATTGCGTGGCACCACAGATGTAAAAAATTAGAAATTAAACAAAACCTAATTAATCAATAGACCTTGTTCTTCGTTTTCTAATAGAAATTAAAATCTCGAATAGAAAAAGTGTTGCGGAAAATATTTTTCTTTAATTATAAATAAATACTTTTGTAGACGTTATTAAATTTAGTTTTTTATATTCTTAAGATTTTGGTACAGATTGTAGATAGGCTTTACACATACGTTATTTAGATTTAAAGCGCCTTAGCATCCAAGTGAAATCGGATTTAAATCTAGCCGGACTCTTGGCTCCCATACTCTGGCTTGGCTCTGTCAGGCCGAGATCTTTGCGATTCTGGTATGTGCTTAGAAGATAATAGATAGGGCTTACTCAGGCAGAACTACTTTTATTTGATCTAATGGTCAGCATCGCTAAAAGCTTTGGAAGCGCTTAAAATCAAGGTAGTATTTAAGGGCAAGAGAGTAGTGACTGATGTTACGCTGACCAATGGGGTTAAGTTAATATAAATACCGGGACACATAAGTGTAAAAGAGAACAAACAGGCTAACGCCCTGGGAAGTCAGTACTCATCCACTCTGCCGGTGGGACCTAAACCTGTGATTGGAGTGTCATTCAGTACTGGTCAGCGTGGTCTCAAAGAGTTTCTTCTGCAGAGGTTCCAGGGCTCCTGGACTAGTTATATAAGTATAAGACAGGCTAAGCTTCATATAGTGAGGCCATCTAAAAGTCTCACAGCCAAACTTCTCCTTCTAGACCATGGAAGATGCTCTCTGGTATTAAGTATGCTTAACTGTCACTATAGACTCAGGCAGCACCTTCATCTGCTTGAGTTTGAGGATGGCCCACGATGTTATCTTTGTAATGAGGAGAAGGAAACCTCCTCTTGTGTCCACTGGAAGTACCCTGCACAGGCTTATCTTATTATAAGATTCTATCTGGTATTAAGCATGCTTAACTGTCACTATATACTCAGGCAGCACCTTCATCTTCTTGAGTTTGTCATGTCATCTTTGTAATGAGGAGGGGGGAAACCTCCTCTTATGTCTACAGGAAGTACCCTGCACAGGCTTATCAGAGGTGGTAAATCCTGGGCTCGGTCTTTATGCAACCAAGTTAAATGAGGAAGTTACTTGTAACTTGTACTTAAAGAGACTTATGAGTTCTTCTCTGGCTCCATGGCTTCTGTGGCTTCTTATTAAAGCATTATACGCTCGAAACGGCAGGAAATGATTTTGATTTGGAGCTTCTTCTAATTATAGCAGATATGGGAGCACCCTAGGCCCCAGAAAGAAGACTAATTCCTTATGGTCCTAGTTCGTATGATAGAGGTGATACAATGGAGTCGTCTTAGTACCTGGAGGTCTAATAAATAGCCCCTACCTCGATCTACCATAATCATAGGCTAGCTTAGTACTGGAGTATAGAATAAAATATGGAGGCCTAAAAGTGTAGCTTTTAAATACAAAACTCTGCAAAACCACAGAAGAAAAGACTCTGAGACTAAAAAGCCCAATGTTATTTGTGTTAAATGTTCTGAGAAATCTGCTCAGTAGAAATGCTCAGAACCAGTATGCGTATGAAGCAAGATTTTCGACGTCAACGGCTCTGAACTAACTCATACAACATAACTCATACCTGCCATGAAGAAATCACAAAGGCGATTCTTCTAAAAGAAACATACGAAACTAAATAAAATAGATATATAATATACACAGCGTTACTAAAAGATACAATGTCAGCATAAATATCAGTGTTTATCCTTCGGGGAGAGTATTATCTCATCTCTTGACAAATCTGGTCATAGACGGTCTAATAGGTGAACTCAGCATCGACAGACATTATGTCATGGGCTATGCGGATGACCTGGTCATCTTGGTCAACGACAAATTGGTTGACACTTCGGAGATAGAATGTAACAGACTGTGATTAGATATATATTAGACTTCAAATGCCTAAATGGTATTTACCTAAATCTAATGAGTAAAGTAGAAACTTGGTGTAATATTAGACTCGTGGCTTACTTGGAACCAGCAGGTAGAAAGAACAATCACGAATACGGGGACCATATTAAGGAATACAATTATAAAAAATATTAGGTTTAATACCATACATATTATAATAGATATATAACATGGTGGTAAAATTAATAATTAAATATGTATCATTGTTATGATAATTAAAGGTATTAGTAAATATGTGTCATCATTAAAATAACCAAGGTTACTTGTATTAAGAATTACAGAAGCTCTAAAATGTACACCAATGGCAGCGATATGTTATACTGGACCTCTCTTCGGGTATTCTTATGAGAGTAAGAGCAACGTTATGCTTAGATCAGGACACAATAATAGCATAAACGTAAGTAATCTTTCTAAATAGCCATATGCTCATAAAATAAATGAGGGAAAATAAACACACATCTCATACTGTAAAAGAATTATACCTGGGTTATACCTGGTACATGGATGGGTCTTAAACAGCATAAGGAATATTTGGTTTAATTTAATTCATATCAAATACTACATTTTGAGAAGATTTTTATTCCTTTAGTAAAATATATCTCTGTATTCCAATTAGAGATCGATGCAATTTTGCAATGCAAGATAAATTAAAATATAAGCGTTTGAACTGAAGCGTCTTAATTTATGCTCAGAGGTTCAAGTGGTCATGAAAGCTCTTACAAGCCATAAGGTAAACTCTAGGCAGTCAAGCTCAACAGTATTACACGAATGTACGTTCCAGGTCACCAGGGAATGCATATCAATGAAAGAGTTAAAGAACTCTTCTTTCTGCTGGCAAAACTCCTGTTTTATGATACTCCTTTAATATTTTTTAAATTCGTTTTTTCCAATACCCAATATCGCTACGAATGTTTTTTACAAACAGGAACTAATCCTCTAGACATGTTGATGGTGTACTTCACACTGACTGTTTTTGGTTTATTTAGAACGTTTTCTTTAATTTTCGTAGTCTTTTTGGATTATTTGTTACGCAGTGCTTCAATACAAAGATGTCTTTATAGGATATCGATGGTTTGCTATAAAAGCTTTCGTTGAATTTTCTGATATCGGTCATTATCAACAAGGAACATTGATGAACTTTATTTTTATAAGCATACCTGAGATTTTTCACTCAGATTTCAAGATGGCGTCGACTGAGAAGGACGTGTTAAGTTGCTTGTGCATTCACTGTGTTAAAAAAGTGAATAATGGGCTTAAATGTGTAAATTGTTCCTTATTAGCTCACCCCAGCTGTGCTAAAAGAATGAAAAATGTAAAAATTGTCGATCAAGGCATGATCTGTTCTGATTCAAATTTAAAGGTTGTCAGTGAGACTAGTGCTGAACTCGTAATTACTGAAGATGTGAATATTATTGAAGAAGATGGCTTAAAAAGGGAAGTAGAATATTTGAAAATTATACTTAATCACAAAAATTTTGTGTAAAAAAGGTAAACAACCAGTTTCCTCTATACCATTTGCCGAGCGAAACCTCTGATGTCAATTTATGTATGTCAATGAATGTTAAAATAGCTGAAAATAATAGGAAAGTGTCAGATGTGGAGGCAAAACCCAGTCATTCAAAGTCCCCTTCACCTGGCCTGACTGTCATTAGTGATAATACCGGTGAGGTTAAAAGTCAACTTAAAACAGCTGATAACAACCAAATTGTAAACAATAATAAAAATCATATATTTAACAAGAAAGATGTTAGCCGCGCTATTCACGATGCCGTAAATCAACAAAAAAATTTAGATATACAAAATTTAGAAGAAACTGATGGTGACATTAAGAAAGATGAGTGGTTGTCTCAGAATCGTCGTAAACGTAGACGTCAATATTTAATTGGTGGAAATGAGATGGAAAAGTCGGTGGAGTCCGTTCCAAAATTTGTGTCTCTGCATGTCACACGTCTTAAACCGCAAACAACCCCTGATGATTTACATAAAATGTCATCTGTATCATTTCCTGAAGTCCAATGTATGGTACATAAATCAAAAATGCCTGAAGCATATAGTTCCATGAAGGTCACCATTAATCAAGAAAACCTAAAGAGAGCTTGAAACAAAGATGTTTGGCCAAAGGGTGCAGTGGTATCTAAGTTTTTTGTGAAAAGTGGGATGCCAATGTAACTGGATCCTCTTTAAAAAGTATTGTTAAATTTAAAAAATCTTTAAATGTCATTCACTATAATGCTCAATCTTTACGTAACTCTTTTCTAGATTTTGAAGTTCTGCTTAATGATATTTTAGCTGATTGTGTCTTAATGAGCACTGGCTTTTACCTGATGAGCTATACCCGGTTCGCTATTCCCAGTCCGAACTGTCTAGTGATTTTAGTAATTATTTTTTTGCGAAGTTAGTTACTTTTTGACAGACTCGAAGTGGCTGGAAATTACTATACAACCAAGCATACGTGCTCGTAGTCAATATTAATGTAAACAAAAGTAAATAAAATAGAACTTTTAACAATCAATATTTATTTATTTACACCGTATAATGTATTGATAGCAAATAATAAAATTATTTATTGTACAAAATAAAAAAAGTGGGAATAAATTCTACAAAATTAAAAAGTCAAAGTGAGGTTAAATAAGACATAGCAAGTTCCTTATGTTGTGACTATTATCTTACAAAATAAGTGTACTTCCATATGCTAAAAGCAAATATTAGTAATTTGACTAGGCAAATTCGTGGTTCAATAGTAATTTTTGCTCATTAGCATTTGAGGATGTTAAAATCTTCCACATATGGTGAATGAATTCAGTGTCCTGGCCGCAGTCTGCAGTCATATAAACCCAAACAAACAACAAAAACCTCCTTGTAAGTATAAACAAGTTTATATTAAATTAAAAACAACTAATTTTTTAAGAAAAACTTACCAACGCATTAGCTGATGGAACAAATGGAAAACTTTGACTATCCATAATAATAAAATTTAAAATATTAATTAACTAATTAACTGAATAGAACTAACAAAAGAATTAAACAAAGATAATAAAACAATAAAACTATTTTAAATTAAATAAACAACGCAAATAATACAAATATTTACTACAATATTTTAAATTGTAACAATTCAAATATTATATTTATACAGGGAAAATTTGATGGGTTTAGTATACACCTCCACTATTTAGAATAATTCTTCTTTTTTTCAAAGAAAGAAGTCTGCAATAGTAGTATACTTGAGCTATTAATACTGAGAAGTAGGAATTGTTGTGTTGTAGGTTTCCAACAATGAGTCTGTCAAAATATGCCCTAGCTAAGCGAATAGACAATACATACTGTCAATATTAAAGGCTATCGTATAGTTTCTGGATTTTGCGGGACGGTCAAGTCTCATGGAGATGTAGGTATATATACTAGGAATAACGAAAGTTTTAATTATTTGAATATTGAAAATCTCTCTTCTGAACAGTATTGTGAGATTACAGGTATTTTATTAAATAAATCTAATGTGCAACTCATTACTGTATATCGTACTCCAGATGGTGATTTAGACAAATTCTTTACCATTATGGCTAAAGCTCTTAAAAAAATTAATGTTCATAAACATGTTATAATTACGGGTGACTTTAATGTCCATTTTAATAAAACAGATATCAGAGCTTTAAAACTCTGTAATTTTTTTAGATCTTACAATATTACAAAAAAAGTTAAATTTAATACTCGAGGTAATAGATGTCTTGATAATGTTTTCGCAAATATTGATGGTACCACAAAACCTGTGGATCTCACTCATACATCAGACCACAGAGGTATTTCCTTTCAGATAGCTTACTCATCCATAAATTGTGCAACCAGAGTTTGTTATAGACCAATCACAGATAAAGGACCCTTTAATATGAATCAGATTTTGCTAAACTGCAACTTTAATTTTGTATACAATGATAGTTTGGATATTAATTTAAAATTTAAAATGCTAATTGATGTGTTATTAAATTCCATAAATATCTCTTTTCCAGAAAAATCTAAATTGCTAAATAAAAATAATCCAGGTAAAATGTAAACTGGTTCAATGACACTTTGAGAAAAATGCGTGAGAGACTTCAATTTATTATAGCAATAAATAGAAACGATCGCATTGCTGCACCTAGAAGTACCATTATCAAACTTAGAAGAGTACAGGGAAGCCATCAAGCTTGCAAAAATTAATGCAAATGATAGGTTTATAAAAAATTCTGGCAACTCTCAACAAGCTATGTGGAAACTTATTAATGGTAACTAACATAAACATGTTTTCTTCACTGATAATTCTAAACTCAATGCAGATAGTTTTAATAGCCACTTCTGCTCAACTGCTGAGAGAGTAATAAATGAGCTTGAGGTTCCTCAGCTAACTCTTGATGACTATTTAAAGTATATACCACAAAAAAATATTCCATGTTTTAGTTTTCAGCCAGTGAACTTTAGTGAAGTTGACTTAGCTATTACAGAAATAAAAAATAGTAACAGCAAAGATCCTGATGGGTTTAACACAAAAATTATTAAAACAATTAAAGATATAATTGTTCAACCTCTAACAACTTTAATAAATCAATCAATATTTTTTAATACTTATCCTCAAGTTTTTAAAACTGCAAAGGTAGTACCTCTGTTTAAGAATAAAGGCTCTATTGATGATTATAACAATTATCGACCCATTCTTTTGCTGCCCATCTTATCAAAAGTTTATGAACAAATTTTAAAAAATCAAATTAATCTACATTTTGAATCTAATAAACTGTTTGCCACAAACCAGTACTGATTCCGAAAAAATAAAACAACAACTTTAGCTATTGATAATTTCACTAGAAATGTTTTGGAAGGGTTTGAGAAATATCTTGATACTCTTGCATCGTTTTTAGATCTTACTAAGGCTTTCGATTGTGTCACACATAGTATTCTGCTTAGAAAACTTCCTTATTATAATTTTCATAGTGATGCTATTTAACTAATTAATTCATATCTAGCAAATCGTGATCAATATGTTCACTTCAACCAGTGTGAATCTCAAAAACAATCTTTGTTGTTTGGTCCCTCAAGGCTCGGTTTTGGGTCCAATATTATTTCTTATTTATATTAATGATCTAGTGTACTCTCAAAATGAAACAGTCAACACTGTTTTATTTGCTAATGACACTACTTTTTATGCAAGCTATCATCCTTCTGAATTTGACACCCTTGATTACCAAACATCTGAAAAAATCTTATTCAATTGGTTTTTAACTAACTGTCTCTCTTTGAACAACTCTAAATCATAAAGTGTTAATTTTACTCTAAGAAATAACACTTGTGTCGAAAACGTTGCTCTACCACAATGTGTAACCGGAGCGAAGTTTCTGGGGATATATTTGGATGCAGGATTAACCTGGGAACAACATATAGTTAATCTATCGAAAAAGCTTTCCCGACAACTTTTTCTCTTCAGGAACCTTGTACAAGTGACTTCCAGGGAAAATATTTTAACTGCTTATCATAGTAATTTTCATTCTCATCTAACATATGCTATTCTCTCCTGGGGCCACTCTTGTCATATCGATAAAGTGTTTGCACAACAAAGAAAGTGTGTTCGTATTATCTCTGGGCTCTCTTATAGAGCAGACTGTAGAAACTCCTTTAGAATTTAAAAAATTTAACTTTACCTTGTGTATACATTATGCAGTGTCTGTTGCCCATTAAACAAAATCTTAGCCAATACAATGCGCATGTAGATTTTCACAATTATCCCACCATATTTAACACTAATCTTATACCAGAATTTAGCCATCTTAAGAGATCCAGAAATGGTTCAAGGTATTTAGCCTTAGAATAAAAGCTCTTAATTTTCATCAGTTTAAGGCAAAAATTAAGAGTTACCTTATAGTGAATGCTTCTTTTACATATGAGGAGTATTTTACTTCCAATTTTAATTTGTTGTAATTGTTAACAGTATAATTTAAAATAATGTATCTATGTTTTGTGTTTATATTTATGTGTGCATATTAACTATATTGACATTTACTTTATTTTGACTTGTAAAAAATACTTATGTATTAATTTATTACCAATAAACCATCTATCTATCTATCTATCTATCTATCTATCTGAGAAATGCAGGAAGGTACCGCCGAGAATACCTATAAAAGTAAAATGATATAATTCCATCAGTTGTTAAACAAAAACTTTAATGTGAACATACCTTTGTTTTTTTGCTATTTCTCGTTTCCATGGATTCTTATTTACCAATGGTTTTCGCCCTTTACCAGCTGGACTTGGTTCAATAGTAATGTTATTTATGTTTACAATATTTAATTATTATTTGTTTTCGTGAACAATAATTCATAACGTATGTTTACCACGCTTGGTCTTAATGTGAGTACAAAGTATTAACGAAATACGAGTGACAATACGAAATAGTGCAAACACGACAGCACGTGACTAAGAAGTCGCATCCGGATTGGTTTAAAGGCAAATGTCTCTGCACCTAACAAGGGTACACAAATGTCTGCTTTTGCATCTAAGGCTAAATTTCAACTGTGAATAATGCCATTCAAATGTATGTTTATAAACATAAGGGTCAAATAAACATATTCCTATCAATATTTACATATGGAATCCATATATAACTCATTTTTTTTAATGTTAAAATGTCTGGTTTTGCTTTTATACGCTTCATATAAATACATATTAAATTAAATTGGATATATCTTAGAAACAAGTAAACTTTGTTATTCGGGGAAGCTATAATTCCATTTTTATATTAAAGTTTATTTAAAAATATGCCATAAGATATGATATACCTGACATATTTCCATTATATCTATTAAAACTGGCGGAGGCTCATAATCTAGATCAACGCCGTCTCTATCGCTTCCGTTTTTCATAAACAACGTGGAAAAGGAGATAAAGCGACGATAAATTCCCCCGCTGGCTCGTCGACGAACGCTTTTTTATGGACCAAAATTGTGGGTGTGCGTGAAGTTGTGTGCAACAAATTGACCTCGTTTCAAGTCCGTATTTTCTCGATTAATGAGGAGGGTTATACAAGAGATATTCAGTTTTAATAACTATTCCCGGAGTAACATGATGGATATGAAAATAAAAATATAATGTTATTGGATCGAAATAATGAAACGAAAATAAAATTTCGGTTCTATAGATTATGTTTGTTTGTCCTTATGTCTGTCCAGTTTTAGATAAAAAAAAAACTGTAATAGATAAGAGAAAAACTGACGAAGATTGCTGATTCAGCACTCAAAGTTATTACTGCAAAAATTGTCACAATAAAAATAATCATTTCCATTGTGACAATAACATCTGTCTGTTCAGTTCAGTTAGACGGAAAAATAGATAGAGAAAAACTGACGACGTATTCGGATTCAACTGTTATAATATCAAGATAATGTATAGCGAATTGCAAGGGATTTAAAAAGATATTTTATGTGACCTCCACTGCCGTTAAAAATGGTTGGGTGCTTTTTACCCTCACCTTGAGGTCCATGTAAAATAATCGAAAATACCTGAAAAATGTGTCCTCCTTTAATCAAAAATCGATATGTCACATCACTGGGTGTTTTTAATGTAGCAATTGCTGATAATGTTGTTTCGTTTTCGTCTGATCATTCTGTATATTATTTTTTGTTAAAACACTTTCAGAATTTAATAATAACCACTGTTGTTTATAAAATTAATTATTTTTATATACAATGGAACGCTTATACAGTAAACAACTGAATTATGGAATATTGTCATTATTTCGAGAACCGTCAAGTTTTAAGGGAAATCCCGAAACAGGTGGATTTTTGTTATAAAATACCCATCTTATAACGTACTTGGAGTAGGAGTGACGTCACCGGTGTAGGTGTAGTGACGTAATCGTTAATTTTTTTTAAATAAAAACCGGTATAATGCGACACCTCATTTGAAGGAGAATTTAATTATCTATTTAACGACATTACATTTTTAACTAATATATTTTTTGGGGGTACAATTGTTTTTAATTTAAATTCAAATAAATTACAACTAATGATTTAATTAATAATGTATCTTAAAGTAACCAAAATATGCATAATAATTATTTTAAATTAAATGTTCGAAATGCCATCCATCGGTTTCTTGACAATATGCGAATCCACCGACAGATTCATCAAGTACATCACGGACGACTTCTGGAGTAATTAGACTCATTTTATGCCTAATTCTATCTTTCAAGTCCTGTAAGTTTTGGGGTCTATTGACATAAACTTTTGATTTTCTGTAACCCCACAGGAAAAAGTCTAGAGGTGTTAGATCTGGTGACCTTGCTGGTCACTCTATAAAACCTCGTCTTCCGATCTACCTCCTGGGAAAGCAATGATTTAAAAATTGACGTGCTTCACGTGCGTAATGCGAAAGGGCTTCATCTTGTTAAAACCAGATATTTTCTCTAGGTAAATTTGGATTATTGGCATTTGGATACATGTTAGCAAGGACAGGTATAAGTTGAATTTTCAAAAAAGTTAAATAACGTTCTCCTGTTAGATTTTCTTCAAAGAAAAAAGGGCCAATGATTTTGTCATTAATAATCCTTGCCCATACATTTACTTTCTGAGGATATTGTGTGTGTGTGTGACTCAGTCATCCAATGTGGGTTTTTTGACTCCAATGTGGATTGCAAGTACATAAATCCTGCATAATTTCAGAAAATTGAAGGACGATCGGGATCGTCGTCGTTTAATTCCTGATGTAGTTGAATTTTGTAGAAATGGTATTTTTCTTTTTTTAAAATACGTAATACCGATCGTTGGGAAAGTCCAGCACATTTACCCATTTGTATTGAACTACTGGGAGGATTGTCATGTACATTTAATAAAATATCAAGTTTTACATTGTCTTCAATTTTAGGACGCCCACCGTTTGGAATATGTTTAACGTGCCCAGTTTCTCCAAATTTTCGGACTATTTTACTTACTGTTGATTGGCTGATGGGTCTGTCTGGTTATTTTGCGTCGAATAAATTGCATACCTCGTTCTGTGTTCTTCGTTTATCTCCGCATCCGCTAAGAATTAATATTTATATGCGTTGTGTTTCATTTAGGTGAGCTATAATTTAGTATTCAAAAGTGAAAATTATAATTTACAACTCAAGACAAATCACAAAATCAAAACATTTACGTCAATAAATATTACAGTAACTATGCCACTATCACTTGCTTGAATTAACATTTGACAAAAATCTTCAGTGTTTATGAGATAATTTTTTGTGTCCATTATTATTTTTCCTTATTTTTTGCTTTTTTATGTATTTACTTCAGAAAGTCATGACAGGAATCGATGAATGGCATTCAGAACAATTAATTTAAAATAATCGTAAAATAGTTTCGAAACACAATGTTTGCGTGAAATCAAATATTTGCTGCCATTTCTCATTTTAATTTAAAATAATTGTTATGAATAATTTGGTTACTTTAAAGTACATTATGAATTAAATCATTAGTTGTAATTTAGTTAAATTTAAATTAAAAACAATTGTTTTTATGCCCTTAAAAAAATACTTTAGTTAAAAATGTAATGTCGTTAAATAGAGAATTAAATTCTCCTTCAAATGAGGTGTCGCATTATACCGTTTTCTATTAAAAAAAAATTAACGATTACGTCACTACACCCACATTGGTGGCGTCATCCCTACTCCATGTACATTCTAAGATGGTTATTTTATAACAAAAATCGACCTATTTCGGGATTTCCTTCAAAACTCGACAGTTCTCGAAATAATGATAATATTCCATAATTTAGCCGTTCACTGTATAGCGAGTTGTTTAGCTTAGTAACTTAGTAATTTACTACGATATTATATCCTGGAAATAATGTAGTTTTTTATAGTTACAAAAGTGCAAAAGACATTTAATCGTTTTTTTAAGAATCACCTACATGATATATGATAATTTTTAAAAGCTTATTTTACATCGTCATATTATAGGTAACACTCACTAACTGCACTGTTTTTGTGAGTGCAGTGTGATTTTTATATTTTCATCAATTTGTACTCAATATGAAACTGCCTTAAAAAGTCCAGCTTTTCTATACAATGTCTGAATTTTATACAAATGAAGTCAGTTTCTATAAATATGTTCAATAAATAAAAGTTAAGCAGTTTTTGCATTTTTTTAACAATTCTCATGAGAACTTGCTACTACAGGTTTTGTTGGGAACTTTGAAGGAAACGACTTGAGAGAAAAAAAGAGTACTTGATAACAAAACGCCTGCGAATGTTTTACTGTTAATAAACCAACACAACTTAAGTTTAGTGAAAATGCTCTTACACTATATTAAACAATCTATTAAGAAGCTCCATTTAAATAATAGTAAACTTTCAATTAATTAGATTTACGATTTGTACAGTATATATTGATGAGTATATGCAACAAAAAAATTAAAATTTTTTTGTTTCTAAATCGAAGAAATATCAGTGTCGGATATGCAACAAATATAAAGCTGCCACTCCAGAAAAAAAGACCTACAAGCAGAGTATGATAGGTGTCTAGCTAGCTAATTTTCAAAGGGTAGAAATTTTTAAAAATTATACTTAAAGCACCAAATATTTCAACTAATGTTAACCAAATTTCACTGTTTAAAATGTTTTTTGTAGAGTTCGGAAGAAGGGATAGTCTTTAACCTAAAAAAATTAATTTTGAAGGGTTGAAATACTTGCAAATTGTATTAAAAATATCCTCTTTATCCAAATTTTATTCTTTTTAAGCTTTTTCCATAAATTTGAGCAACTGGAGCTTTTAAGCTTTTTTATAGATTTTGGCAATAAGAAGTAGTTTTCACCCTTAAAAAATAAAATGCGCCCGTCAGCACAACATAGTTTTTAAAATAAAGTATAAGTTGAACAGAATCCCGAATTTTTATGCAGATCGGTATTTTGCCAAAAAATTGTAAGGTTTTGACCTATTTTAAGATTTGTTTCCTCAACTTTTATGCAGGAAAAATCTAGAGTAGGACAAGTATTTAAAGGAGAAGAAATAAAAAAGAAGAGAAAGCTGGTTTTAAGATATACTTTCTTCCATGTATTTTCTATTTCTTTGTGCTTAATAATTTCTTATTACGTATTTCATATTTTTTTTCTGCTAAAATAAATAATAAAGCATTTTTTTACTTATAATTTTTTACTTTGTCTTCTCGCTTTCGTAACTAACCGCGACTTACCTTATTTTGACGTATATATACAAGAACTATCGACCATATGAACTATAATAGACATTTATCTAAAAACTTTTTTAAACTAATCAAATATAGTTACTGAAATACATTAATAATTTAAAGTTTTAACTGTTTAATAGAGTTCGTAATTCACCATGTTTTATTAATGTATAAATATCGATTCTTGTAGTTGCAATACATGTAGTAAACTCCCCGTTTGCAGATCTCTGGTATAATAGTCATGTTTGTTACTACATAAAATTTATACTGTACACGGGTTTTATTAATTTTGCATAAGGCTTTATTTATATGAGCCGTGAAATTAGTTTTGTGAAATTAAAGCTTTTCGCTACTGGTAGGTTCTATTTTTAGTATTACAACCAGATTGTATAACAATCTCTCACCCCATTTGGTACAAAATTTTAATGACCAATATAAAAATAAGATCCTTGAACATTAATGGAGGTATAAAAAAAAATTATTAGTAGTAGGCTATGCAATGTAGATTTCTTAAGTTGTAGTATAATAAACTTTAATTCCTATTCAGTAATACACCGATAACTATAAAATTTTCTCAAAGTCAGTTATTCTCGTCTATTTTAAGTTACAAAACATCAGAAAACAATTTTGAAGGGCGGCCCTTGTGAAGATGAGGAAATTTCCAAGTAACCAAAGTTTTAATCTGCAAATCCGATATTGTTTGGTAAAATGTTATATCTTCTCCATTCTTTTTTATAGTGCTGATGCTTGGACTGTTAACGTGGACTTGATGACAAAGCTAAAAACTTTTGAGATGTAGCTTTCCAAAAGAATTTTGAAAATACCATGAACCGATTATATTACGAACGAAATAATGTTGCACAGAATGGAAAGATGCAGAGAACTTTTGACCAACCTTAAAAGAAAAGAGACAACATATTTGGAGCATATACTTAGAAATGAGAATTACGAGTTGTTGTAGCTGATTCTGAAGTGTAAAATCGAAGGAAAAGGAGGTTCTGGTAGACGTCAAATATCCTGGCTAAAAACATTCGCCACTGGACCATGTTAAATATTCAAAGGCTTTTAAAAAAAGCAGAAGATAGAGACGAATTTTCAATGGTTATAGACAACCTTCATTAGTGGAGTCGGCATTAGAAGAAAAGCTGTTGAATATTTTTCACACATTTGGTACGAATAGGTATCAAGTACTAAACAATTTAGACACATGAATTTTTTACATTTATGATAGCTGGATATTGTGTTTCTGTTTTGTTAAATAAATAAGAAGGTAAGAACATTTACAAAATGTAGAATATGTTGGAGCTTTCTTATTGCTAAAACTATTATATAATAATATCATATACATAATAACTCTCACTTGTTCTTAATTTTATTGTTCTTGGAATTCCTGAAGATATTAGACAGTTTTTCACGTGGCTTTCAAGAAGCTGATAGCTAAGTTTTTCGATAAACTACCTTTTTGGTAATTTTCTGTATATTATGCTTAATTATTATATGAGAGTGGATACCAGCTAAATTCACTGATCCTAAGAAAATTACCATTTGCCAATGTCGTGTAATGCATGGGCAATCCTAGGTAGTACGTATTTGTCTATGGTACCTTCTCCTTTTGTTTTACTATAGTCTATAATAATAATTTATGGTTTACCTGTTTTATCGATTTCATCATTTTTTTTATTAACGCATCAACCACGCAGGGTCATTAGCGTATTAAGATTATGTAACATATGTGACAGTTAATATAATATGTGAATATACATTAGTTTACAATAATAGTTATAATAATAATATTGTGTGTTAAAATGTACGTTTTAGATGTTGACAGTCTTTAAGATAGGAAAATATTTTTGGGTTATCTGTATTTTCTACTAGGGCATCTCTTAGGGAGTTGGGTATGCTATATTTGAGTCGTTCACTGTTATATTTGGGACACTGTGTTAAAAAATGTTTTATCGTTAGAACACTGTTGCACACTTCACACACTGGTTTGTTTTTGCGCTGTAATAAATAGTCATGAGTAAGTCGTGTATGGCCGATACGGAGACGGGTAAGTATCACTTGCTCTCTTCTGTCTTTTATTGTTGGTTTCCAAAGATGTGGGTGATTTCCAAAGATCGTATAGTCTTGGAGTGTTGTTCCAAGTTTGTTGCCATTTTTGAATTATTTTTTGTTTTAAGTATGGTTTTAATTCGTTTTGTACCAATATGTTACTTTCTTCGGACATTTGGTTAGTTGGTATTAAAAATGGTTGTTTTGTCTTGAAATATGTGAGATTAATCGTTGGTCCTTCTAAATTCCAAACATAATAAACTTTTCAGGTCCTTTTATTTTTGTTTCGTTTTTTTTTCTTTTTAAATCTGTGGTTTATTATTTCTTTTCGTTTCTATAACTGTACGTTGTTTTGTCTCTCGCCGCATCTTTTAAACCTGGAAGATGAGTTTTGATAGTGCAAGACAGTGTTCTTGTGTTTAAATTGCGAGTAAAATGTCTTTTTACCTTGTCCTATTGCAATTCCTACAATTTTTGTTAGTTGAATTAGTTGAACAAAATCATTTATATATATATATATATATATATATATATATATATATATATATATATATATATATATATATATATATATATATAGTTCTAATTAATTAACTCTCATAATCTCATTAAAATTTTAACTGTACAACTATTCACTAAATCTCCAGAGAAAGATTTCTTGAACATGCCAGAATAAATATAATTTATGGAACATCACTCCTACACAACGACCCTTTCCTTGTAAAGTGCTACTTTACAGATAAATCAGGTTTATGACCTAGAATAATTGGATATAATCTTTCTGAAAAATTGCTTCACGTAGTCATAAAAGACACAGTGGAATATTTGCATCGGAAAATTAGCTTAGTTAGAATTTACCAGGTATATTAAAGTAAGTTCTAATTTATTACTACTCTTAAATTTCTCTAGGGTAATGGAAAATATTAGTATTTAAATTTTAAATTAGAACGAGCTGTTATTATGATTTTCAAATTTAGACCTTTTATATGTTTAATTGATTTAACATCCTTAGGCTTCATTTTGCTAAATCAAATAAATTAATTTTAATTAAAATTTGATCTCAGGGTTCCTTTTATCGTTAATGATAATAAGTGGCTTTTAAAGTGTTCTTTAAGCAGTTGCATTTAAATAAATGATGGACAATAGGAAAATAAATTAGACCAAATAAATTTGTGATACTAAACTATTCAATAATTGATTAAAAAAGAATCAAAAAAAAATTATGAAAGTCAGACAATTTTACAATTAATCAAAATCATATACCATATGGTCTAATCCGCATAATTAAAATAACAAATTTATTAAAATTCCTATACAAATTATCAATAGTGTTGGATTAAAATAAAATTCTCTTCTCTGTTTTTTTTTATAAATCAAATCAAAGAATTTTGTTTCAAGAAATATTACTTCTTTTAATTTTTTTATATCTGAATTAAAAGATTATATTTATTGTGAAAGTAAATCCCTGAATAAAATATTTGAGAAACCCAAATAAATTATAATCTAGTCATGATCATGGTTAAAAGGCTGTTGATTATATGGCAAACTAACCTATAATTTTCAAGAATTATCTACTGGCTCCTTTTCTTCTTACGACTGTGATCTGTTCACCTTTTGCTCGTACTCTCAATTGCTTTACACATGCCTGCTATCAAACTCTATATCACCTACTATCTCCGCAACAGTCTCTACAAAAGCTCCTGAACCAAACTCCTATTTCACAGAAAGTATTTGCACTTAATCGACTAGTGCCAAATATGCTATACACGTATTTTTGTTTATTACAGGATCTACTTTCATTGTTCACTGCTACAAACCCCTTAGGACACCTTCCACAGACACACAACACCTTTCACAATTATTATACGATCAGAACTTTGTTAACTTTTACTGCAGGGTATGCAACAAAAAACAACTTGCTTTTTACGACGTTAAAATCACAGCAATCTTCCTTTTCTCGGACAAAACCTGACTTTCTTTACTTCAATCCCTCCTTCTTTTCATCAATGAGATACACACTTCTCAAATACCACACCAACCTTTTCGTACAATACAATTCTGTGATTTGTCAAAGACAAGCTCAATGCTATTATGATATCACATAACCTTGGTATTTCCAAATTTCTTTTTTTTATTTCCAATTTTTAGAACCAATACTGCTAATACTACTTCGGTTATTCTATACTTATCCCTGACCACAAAACTTTTTAATTTTTTGTCCAATTTCTTTGTAAACAAAAGATTTAAACCTTATATTCTAGAATTGCTATATTTGGGCTATTTAAATTAATCGTTTATGAGAATTCCTCTATTGTTTTCATTTATATTAACGTACCAATATTTATTCTCCTGTCTGTACACTTTTTACCAAATTAGAAATACCATTATTCAGTCAAATATTTGAATATTACAAATCTAATATTTTTATTTATAGGGTGAAACAACTTTAATGGTCGATACATTGAATTTTTTATTAGATTTTAATTAATTTAAACCATAACAATACATTTAAAGCCAGTAGGTATCGACATATTTCGCAACAAAGAAAAATATTTTTATAGGATAGAACACAACCATAATATATACGTATTTCTGATTATTGGTCATGTTTAATATGGTGCATTTATTTATTTAGCGTATGGCAATTTGATACACAACATTATCACATATATGTTACAATCTAACATCTAATGTATTAATATATTCAATCGACGCTGGTGTTGCAGAGGCGAAGTCTAGAGGATCTCCATAATACTTCCTCCGAGGGCATTCGGCAATCATATGCTGGATGGTCTGTTTCTCGGCGCCGCAGTCGCGCTCAGCAGAGGTTCTCATCCTCCATTTATAAAGGGTATCTGCGCAGACTCCATGACCCGTTCTTATCCTGTTAAGAGTTGACCATGATTTTCGGGGGAGGTCAAAACCTGGTGGAGTTTCTGTGATGCATGGTGTGTTTCTCATTATTAGGTTCGGTCTGTCGCTCTGCATGTTCTTCCACTGGGAGTTCATTTGGAAATTGTTGGAACTCAAGTTTATTGCATCTCTAGTCGGAGGTTTTCTGGAGCGCAATCGATGTGAATTAGCGTCGGCGACATATGTGTGTATAGGTAATTGCGGGTTGTTAAGCAGCTTTTGGAATTCTCTAAGCAGAGCATGCTGACGACGAAGATTAGGTGGAGGTATATGGCTCAGTAGTGAAAGCCACTCCACAGGTGTAGACTTGATCGTTCCAGATATGAGACGCATGGCGACATTGAGCTGGGTATCTATAATTTTTGTGTGGACGCTATTCAGCCAAACAGGAGAGCAGTATTCAGCTGCGGAGTATACGAGTCCAAGGGCTGAACACCGGAGTGTACCTGCTGATGAGCCCCATGTAGTCCCGCAAAGCTTCTGTATGATGTTGTTACGGGTTCTCAGCTTTGCTGCGGTGTTCTCAAGATGTTCCTTAAAGGAGAGTGTTCTGTCCAGGGTGACGCCGAGGTACTTGGGATTATGGTTGTGCGTGAGCAGTTGGTTATCAATGTATACTTTAAGTTTTGTGTGGGCCATTTTGTTGTTCAGGTGAAAACAGCTAACCTCGGTTTTTTTGGGGTTAGGTTTAAGTCTCCATTGTTTAAAGTACTTAACCAGGCGTTCCAGATCTTCCGTTAGGATTTCCTCGGAGTTTTGTAATAAGGAGCTTTGAGTTGCAAGTGCCCAGTCGTCTGCATATTCAAATTTTTTAGATCTGGTAGGGGGCATATCAGCTATACACATATTAAATAGCAGAGGTGCAAGTACGGAGCCCTGGGGGAGGCCATTATTAAGCGTTCTCTGTTTGCTCACTGTAGTTCCCATGGTTACACGAATGTTTCTACTGCTGAGCATAGTATTTATGAGTCGGGCAGTTGTTTTGCAGGGGATTATTTTAAGGAGCTTATAGATGAGGCCATCTTTCCAAACCGTGTCATAGGCAGCCGATAAATCGATGAATGCCACAGACGTCTTCAGTTTTCTTTGGTAACCTGCTTCTATGTAGGTAGTTATAGAGAGCACTTGGTCAGTGGTGCTTCGTTGAGGCCTGAATCCTGCTTGTTCAATTGGTATTTTTTGAAGTAGCTTTGGGCCGATTCTGTTCAGGACCAGTCATTCGAGGAGCTTGTAAGCTGAACTGAGTAAAGCGATGGGGCGGTAACTCGCTGGGTTGTCTGTTGGTTTTCCAGGTTTCAGGATGGCTATGATTTTTGTTTGTTTAAAGAGGAGGTTTGGTAGGTTACCTGTTTTGAGTATATCTGTATAGAATTTAGACAACCAGGTTTTTGCAGATTTCCCACAATGGATCAGGAATTCGGGAGGTATACCGTCTGTACCAGAAGCTTTGTTGGGTTTAATGTCTTTGATGGCGTTTGAGACTTCTTCTGGAGTGAACGGTGCGGAGTACTCTGTATCTGATGGACAGGCAGCTTTTAGATGTTTAAGCTCCCTTTTATAGTAGTGGTAAACTTTTTATCACATGCTCCTCTGGAGGTGGCAACTATATGTGATGCAATTTTATTAGGGTTGAAGTCGTGGATTTGTCGTGTTGCCAGTTTGTCACTTCCGAGTTTTCTTAGGAGCGACCACGCTTTACGGCTAGACTTTTTGAAATCTAACGATTCGACTTCATTTGTCCATTTCTTCCTTCTTGCTACATCAAGGCCCAGGAGAAGTTCGTTCGCAAGGTCACTTTCACCAGTTTCAAGATATTCTTCGTAGAGGTTTTGGCTTTCCTCACTCCATCCTGGTATGTATTGCTTACGATGGCCCCTGGGAATGTGTTTCTTTGCTGTAGCAATTATTGCCCCTCTAAACCTTTCATAATTTTTGTATGTTGGTGGAATCCATCGTAAGATTTTATCGAGTTCATTGGTAAAGGCGGGCCAGTTACCTTTGTTAAAGTTCCGGCGTGGTCGTGGAATGGTTGTAACTAGTGGGATTTGGATACCAATCTCAATTATGATCGGCCTGTGCTGGCTATGCGGGAAGTCATGAAGTACTCTTCTCTTGGTTGGTAAGGGGTAGCTTTTCTGGTTTTTGCTCACAAAACATAAATCTGGATTGTACTCTTATTTCCATGCCGCTGATTTAAAAGTGCCCCGGTCTTTGGCATCAAAGACGTGATGCAGGTGGTTACTCTCTGCCCAGTCTAACAGTGTCTCCCCGTTTTCATCGTTGTTTCTGTATTTCCATTCTTGATGATGGCTGTTAAAATCACCTAAATATATGGCTGGATGAGGCCTTATGTCTATGACGTGGCTTGGTCATAATATGGTGCAGCCAAGATAGAAAAGGAGCATGTTAACTTGGGAAAGGATCACTACAGTAGTAATTTGTGGTAATAACCATTGCCCCTGTAATGATTATTTCCCAAGTTAACATGCTCCTTATCTAATTTGGCTGCACCATATTGAAGACGACCAATAGTCAGAAATACGTATTTGCGTAGCCTTCCGTCTTATACATATATTTTATTATAAATTATTTTGTCCTTTGTTGCAAGCTATGCCGATATTTTATTCTGCTGTTAACTCGCATTAACCTTTTCTTTATATTTGAAACGTTCTAAACGTTTAGTATTTTTTTTCTCAGATAGCTTAGCTTTCTCAGTGGATGGGTTCGTTGTTGCTCTGGAATCCTCAGAGTCTTCTAACATAGTTGCCACAAATTGGTTGCATTACTTCTGTAGTGATTTTTTTCCAAATTAACATATTGCTTTTCTAATTATTCCGTATATTGCGAAAACGTTTCGTTTTGGGTTTATAAAACAACATCATTCCATATCTGTGAAAAAAAGCTACTCCTAGAAGAAAAAAACAGTTCTTTAAAATAAAAGGAGAATAAAGTGATATGTGGTTGAATACTCAAATAAATGAACTTCCGAACAAAAGCATCTTCAGGGGCATTTCGTCCAAATTATTGGCTATCCAATCAATTTTGTAAACGTCATAAACAATAAAAAAATAATATATTTACACAACACTAGACAAAGCACGAATAGTTAAAACAAATTTTAAATTTGAAGAAGCTACATAATGGATGGCAGCAGGAGAGAGAATGAGCATTCCCAGAATCTGGAGGTATAGAGAGGGTCTTAGACGAGCCAATTCAAATGGAGTTGACAATAGAAAAATTTACTTACAGAGAATTAAAATCTTGCATCATAAAAGAAATTGACTTGAAAAATCTTCTGGTTATTTTACAACCGTATAACAGGGGAAGTCTGACAAAAGATACTGCTTTCTTCAAATCATGAATGTGTTGCTTGTGTGAGTCCATTTCAAATAGGCAAAGAAATAATTATTATTTCTTTACCTATACTGCTTTCTGTTTGTGTTAACCTGCTTGTAGAATTTTATGTATTCGTGTTTTCTTTTTTTATTTTTTTTTTCTCTTTCTTCGAACTTTTTATGGATTTGTTGCGGTTTTTCTGTTTGTGGTTTTGTTTTTCCTCTCGTCTCTTTACGTGATATTCTTCAACATTGCTCCTAGTCCTAGTATTATTTGGTACAGATTTTTAGATACTAGTCATTCTTTTCTTTGGCTACTCGTCTACGTTTCTTTGCATCAAATGAGCTGTCTCTCTGCCGTTTGGGTACCTCAACCAACACATCATCTGCGGTCTTTTGTAGCGTGGTTTTTATTAACTCCCAATTTGTGATAAATTCAGTAGGATACAGTTCACTTCTAGGATGTTCTGATAGTTTACGATCTAGGCATGTTTAAAAATTTCTTAGACGTCAGTACACTTTAATTCATCAACGTTATATTTGTATATTTTTGGCTTAGTCTTATCTTTCCTGGCATTTGATATACATGCTCTCAGACTACTAGCTATTAGATAGTAATTGGATTCAATATTAGCGCCTCTATAACTTCTGCAGTTTAGTACATTTGATCCATGTCTTGAATCAATAAGTACGTGATATATCTTGAAACCTCAATACTCCGGGAGTATTGGATTTTAGGAAGTGTAAGACTTCCAAATTCCAGAAGAACTGGAAGAGAGGTGATGAAACTACTAAAAATATGGCTAAGCTCAGAGGAACAAAGTTAAATGGCCAAAGAGTCACTAAATCTCAAGTGAGTGTTCGGGCTAGCTTCAATGCACTGGATTGTGGCTTTAAAGATATAAAGCAGATAGTAAGGATAATGAGCTAATGAGACAAGAAACGAAATGAGGCCTGTTAATATCAAACGTGATACAACTAAAGAAGATCACTGGGAATAAATTTATATAAAAAGGACGATCAGAAGAGAAGAAGAAGGGCGCCAACTCAACGATAGTTGAGATTTTGAAGTAACAAATGACTGGAAACAAATGATACTGGAGATAGTAACCTGAAATACAAAATATTATATACCAATCTTGTCTTGCTATATTGTATACTGGTTAGTAGAACTGAAATAAATCTCAAAATAGTAACAATAAATATATTTATAAAAATGTGTATATACGAACATTTGAACAGATGAACAATTTACATATAAGGCAAAACTAAATAACAGTGGTAGTGGGTGGTGTAAAGATACAATAGGACCTAATAGCCCCTCAACAAGCGAATAGTCACTACCACTGGCCAAGTAAACTGTGAAATGTTAGTAAACAACAAGAATAGTCCGTATGGTAGCCAAGGTCTTAACACTAAAGGTTAGTAATTTAAATTTAAATAGTTCTACTAAAATGAGATACTAATTACAATATTGTAAAGATATCAAACTTGATAAATCTATTACAATTATATTATATTACAAGTGAGTTGTTCCATACTCATTATATCATATTTAAAAAAAACCACATGAAATTTATTTCCCCCCCTCCCCAATATCAAAATTGTATTATATCAAATGTATTGTATTAATAAATATATTGTAGCAAAAGTGAGTTTGGTCAGTACTCTTGAAATCCTAGTTAAAATCCCAATTTGTTTCCCTCCCAATATCAAAATTAGATTATCACAAAATTGTATTCACCTGATCATATGCATATGACAAGTGTACAAAATAGACAGTAACAAAAAAATTACACAGTCAAACAACTTATCTTTACAGCACTATAAGTCCATAGGAAAACTCCTCTTGGCACGGCTAAATCGGTTTGTTGCTGTAAAGGCCAAATCCCAGGAGAGTCTGGGCACAAAACCAGTCACTGGTCTATCTGCTTGGAGTGACGGCAAAATCCAGGAGAGTTGCTAACTATGTAATAAATTCTGTTACTATTCCTTGAGGGAATATTCTTAAGAGAATACTCTCAAGTGAAGTGACGGAATCTAAAAGAATGATCAGATTTAATTACTATTTTATTTAATACGTGTAGCAGCATAGATTGACTGCACCAAAACAAAAACAATAAAACATTAGTTTATGTCAACATGTCAAAATTTCCGAAGTTACTTCGTAGACATGACAGGCTTGCGCCATGAAATGAACATGCGCAGAATACAGAAGGCTGTCCAATATTTGTCGAACCTTTTTATATTCCACCAAAAAAAAATTAGAGAAAAAAGAAAACCAAAAAACCTAATAAGATAATATGGAATAAATAGGAATTTAAGTTTGACTATATAAAAAATGACCTTATGTTTTTTGCAAATGAATCAAGGGAATTTTAAATTTAAATTATTTCGGGACTCAAAAATAAATCTCTGAAAAAATACTAAACTGCAATGATAAATTTGATTATATGGTAAAGAGATAATACGTATGAAATTATTTACTTACATGGAGCACGCAGCACGCCAAAAAACAATCCTTTTTATGTGGAACTCTTAGAAATTGAAAATCTTGATTTTTAAAATTTACTTATTATTATTATTACTGAGATATGATTATTGAATTAGATAATATTTTATTCATCCCAGATTATTTTACTGGTCCAATTCCGTCACTTTGAATTGATTGACGTGGCTGCGTATGAATCTCTTGACCAAACTGACTGCTTTGCTTCAGCACAAAATCGATCAATCCTTTCAAAGCGCTCCCAAAGCGTGCGTGGAAAAATGTCGATTTAAGATCGATCGCAGGCGGGTTATAAGAAATTTCTTGAGGGGTTTTATTAATACAATATTTAGATTGGATAATATTGGAGTAATCAGTAGCGTAAACGCTACAATCTGACTTTTGATCTTTTGCTCTGGTAGGGGGGGGGGCACGTCACCTTTATGTATGCGCTTATGTTGGAAGTATGTACTACTGATACTACTGATCGTCATGCTTAGAGATGCTCCGAAATTTAAAAGCTGTAGATTAATGACATAAAATAAAACTTAAACAAGAAATACTGAACTACGTAGAACAAAACATCTAATTTGATATAACCACCTAAGATGTGCAAATCAATCGAGATATGGATATCAAAAATTTCAAAATATTGTCCAATAAAAAGAAAAAAAAGAGATACTTTAGGGAAAGGAAATATATTAGAAAGGGAGAAAAAACAGAAAGGGAGGAATAATATAAACATGTTTACAGAACAAAAAAAATTAATTAATTTAGAAGTCAGCCAAAAGGGTCAAAACAGCGGGAGATATATTAAAAAACCTGTTAAAGAAGGAGACTTAATGGAAATATCTGTATAAGAGAAAAACTATATATAGCTACCTTGAACAAGAAATTTTAAAACATTGTAACTTAATACAGTAGGTAATCCAGTATACTAATATATATTCATATAATTAACACACACTTCACAGATTTTCTTTCAACTGTTGCAGAGCGAAAATACCATTTTATTAGTTCAACCTCGTAAAAAGTCAGTTTGATTCGCTTTATTCTTGAATACTACCGTGCTAGTTGCTATTAAAATTTTATGCACCTGTTTAGAATCGACCACAATGAAAGCCAAATGCATAGAGTGAAGTGGTCACTATATATTCAGAAGCCAGCATTAAAAATCAAATATTCACTTACACGTTTCCCACACTGTTGACACATTTTTCTGGCTTTGTTGTGCTATTAAGAATGGAATTTTTATCATTCTTAGCGTGGGTCGTTATTTTTTCGGATGTCGAGGTTACAAACGATATAGTTCTGTCGTTAGTTTGAATATTATACAAAGAACATTTTATAAAAGGAAAATCCATGAATATTACAGCTTTCTTACTGATTTGTAGCGATGCTCTGGATATTTTTAATATAGGAAGAGGGAGATATAGCATTGGCCTGCCTCGCAAATAACAGCTGAAGTAGTCATAAAAAATGTTACAGAAAGAGTAAAGAGTGTTTTAAGTTTCCTTTTATTAATAATTTCGTTAGAACACGACACATTATTTGGAAATATACAGTGCTAGTCAAAAGTCCGTTCCCCCCCTCGTATCTTTTGAACGGTTATTGTTATAATGATGAAATTTGAAGGGAGGTAATAAACAGACGTAGGCTTCTTAACTAGTCATAACAGGTGACGTAATAGTGACAGATTACGTTACAGCGCCACTGTGACAGATAATTTTAAATGGAACCTTATGGCAAGTGATACCTCGTTTGAAAGGTATTGAAAATACCTATTCAGTCATAATAATTTTGTTTGATGAATAAATTAAATAAATACTAAAATTTTAGCTTCTCATTTAATTGATAAATATTTAACAACCAGTTCTTATAGTAAGTGTTCGAAATGTGCTCCATCTATTTCCTGACAGTAATGCATCCTATTTCTAAACTCTTGCCGTACTCGTTCAAATGTGTCGGTGGAAATTGCCTACATTCTTCAACAATTCGTTGTTTTAAAATGTCAATATTGTCGGTTGCTATAGCGTAAACTTTAGATTTCAAGTATCCCCACAGAAAAAAATCTAATGGTGTGAGGTCCGGTGACTGAGCTGGCCATTCTATCGTACCTCGTCGTCCAATCCAGCTACCACGATATTCCTCATCTAGGTAACGTCTTACTGCACCATAATGGTATGCAGGAGCACCATCTTGTTGAAACGTTATTTCCAAGTTGCCGAATTCATCTGGTTTATCCTCCAGAATTTCAAGTATTAATGGTTCAATTGCATTTTGTAACATCTCCAGATACACTTCACCGGTTAAGTTAGTATTGAGAAAAACAGGCCCAACTATGTGGTTTCCCAAAATACCTGCCCAAACATTTATTTTTTTTTTTGGAAATTGAGTATGTGTTTCACGAAAGACGTGAGGATTTGTGTCACTCCAATACCTTACATTGTGTGTGTTAACATTTCCATTGAGAGAAAAAGTACTTTCGTCACTAATACAAATTGTTTTTATGTAATTGGGCTGTTAGTTAATTTTATTGGATTAGATTGGATAGTTATTAAATATATTTTCACAGAATTCTAGTCTTCGGTGCGGTCATCATCTGAAAGTTGGTACACAATTTTTAATTTGTATGGATGAAATTTGTTTTCAGCCAACACTCGGTGTACTGTCTTTTGACTAATTTCATAGATAGGTGCAACTTGGGCTGTAGAGGAAGTAGGGTTCACTACCATTTCTGATATTATGCCAATTTTTTTGTCATCACTAATTGTTGGTCGACCAGATCGTTTGACATCTTGAACACTACCTGTTTGTTTAAACTTCTGAAGAAGCATTCTCAAATAAGATCTTGATATAGGGCGATCGGGGCACCTCTTATTAAAAAGACGTTCCGCTGCATGGAAATTATTTCCACATACACCAATTCGTAATACAGCTGCTACTTTAGCGAATACAGTACGTACCATTCTGCCTTAGTAAATAACAATAAACTAAACTAACTAACTAACTTAACTAAATATTAACTAAGAACAACTAACTAAAAACAACTTGACTAAACTTGAATTGACTAAACTAATTATAAACAGAAACTAAATATTGGGCTATAAACGCTTTTGCAAACTAAAAACAACTAAAGAATTGACAAACGTCAACTTTTTTTGACAAATAACCAAAGGCTGACGTTAGAATTTTTATTAATTAAATGCCGAATTAGAATTTTAGTATTTATTTCATTTATTAGTCAAAAGCATCTTAAATCCAAACAAAATTAGTATGATTGAATAGGTATATTAAAATAATTGTAGTTTCGCATTTAATCAATAAATATTCTAACGTTCGCCTCTGGTTGTCAAATTGTCAAAAAAGTTGACGTTGACGTAAAAACAATTAGAGAATTGAAAAACGTCAACTTTTTGACAAGTAACCAGAGGCGGAGGTTTTAATATTTATTAATTAAATGAGAAACTACAATTTTAGTATTGTAGTTTAATTTAATTTATTCATCAAAATAGGCTTAAACTCAAATAAAATTATTATGATTGACTAGGTATTTTCAATACCTTTCAAACCAAGTATCACTTGCCATAAGGTCCCATTTAAAATTATCTGTCATAGTGGCGTTGTAACGTCATCTGTCACTATTACGTCACCTGTTATTACTAGATGAGAAGTCTACGAATGTTTATTACTTCCCTCCAAATGTCACTATTATAACAATAACCGTTCAAAAGATACGAAGGGGGGAACGGACTTTTGACTAGCACTGTATAATTTGGATATGTTTACTAACCTCTCTTAACTTTTTCGAAAGCCCATTTGTTATAAATAAGCCATATTGCTGAAAATTTACTTAATGGACCGGTTTTTTGTACAAGGTATTTTCGTGACAGGTTCACTGTTAAAATAATTATAATATACTATGGCATCAAAGTTTCGAATTTTCAATTATAACTCTCTAATGACAGTTATCACTTTGGTACTTGTCTGTATAACTGTAAGTCGAGCTATCAAATATACCAGCAGTAAATTGCAAACATCTAATGGGCATAGAAGATCTTAATACATATGGGAATAAAGTCCTCTGATAAGGGATGTGTATTGTATGCACATGTGTCATGAACTGTAGATTTGTTAATTGAACATGATACACACACTCACCCTTAGGGCGAGCGCCCACCAAAGTGGCGTGGCAGTGGCAAGTAGCAAGTAGCACGCGTCTAGCATAATGTAACCAATCCTAACGAATGATTAGAATGAATGACGTTACTGTCATTTTGGTGTAAACTGAATCATTCGTTTTCATTGGTTACATTATGCTAGACGCGTGCTACTTGCTACTTGCCACTGCCACGCCACTTTGGTGGGCGCTCGCCCTTAAGGTAACTGTTCACTTGAGATAAAATCTTGAGGATGATGTCTATTTAAGATCATTTTCAATCTCAAGATGCACATAAGAGACTGGCTAATGACTTAAGTCTCGATACCAAGACAATTCCGTGTCTACTAGGGAGTTAACATACACTCTACTGTGTAACTTCATTGGTTTAGGTCTTGTTGAAGTTGGAGGGTGCATAGCAGTTAAACATTTTTATTTGAACGTCTGCTTGGCACTTTGAACCGCTTTTAAATTTAGTAAAACATCAGATTGTAAAGAAAAATACAAAATTATATGATACAATTCCGGGTAATACAGAATCCAAGTTTTTCTGTGGTACTAGTTTTTTGGTTTTTTTTTTTATTTTGGAAACTTTTCTCTAATTCTTTTTTTTTAGGGTGTTAGAGAAATACCTAAAGCCTTTTCTAATCTGGCATGTAATTTTTTAGTGTTATTTTTCTTGTATGTGGGGATTAGGAAGATCTCTTATGGAGAAACAAGTTGTGTATGAGGTATTGGTGGACTAGGAGTTCTATGTTCTCGCATTGGATGATTTGGTTGTTCATGGTTTGGTTCTATTATTTGTTCGTCTATTTCGTTTTGTGTTTTCAAGTGTTCTAAAATTTCAAATTTAAAGTCCCTAAAAATTCGGCAAACAAATAGGACCCAATCCAGTTTTTTGGAAACCATTGCAAGATATTTTCATAGTCGCAGCTCTGTTATAGGCTTTACAAAAAATACTGGCAACGGTATAAGAAGACTCAACACTCTAATGATTTTCTGCAAGCCAGTTTTCTATTTGCGCATAGTAAGTTTTAAAAGGTGCCACAAAAGCAACATCTAAAGGTTGTCTAACTAAAGGGTCTAACTAAAGGTTGCATCTTTTGTGTAGAATGTAGTGGGAGGCAAATAATCGTTACATGATTCTGCTTGGCCAAATCTATAAGAGCAACATTTCTCGTATGAAAATAGTAAGTAACAATGACGACAAGAACAGGGTCTACAGCTTAAGGCTTGGTGAATTTTATGAAGTGTTGAAGAAATTTAGTGAAAATATTGTCGTGTACCCAACCTGACACATGGCATTCTGCCACTGCTCCAATAACAGCTCCTAGCATCAACTTTGTTTTCATATTTTTTGAGGGAAGATTAATAATATTGGTACGAAAACTCTTGCAGCATTCGTACACGTAATCATAGTAATCAGCTTGCCCCTTTTTGCTGAAGTAAGTGACAAAACCTGCTTCTAACCCCTCATAGAAATTACTTTGCTCTGTTAGTGCTGAACAATGTTAGTCAGCTTTAAAACCTTAATTCAACCAATAGCATGATATGGCAGTAAGGCATGGGTCCTAAAAGAAACATCCAAAAACAAACTCGATATATTCGAAAGGAAAGTACTGAGGAGAATACTAGGGCCTGTGAGGGAAAACAGTATTTTCAGAAGTCGATACAATAACGAGCTTTATCAACTTTATAAGAAAGCACTACTATCAGAGTTCAATAAAATACAAAGATTGCAATGAGCTGGACATATGATAAGAGTGGGAGAGAAAAGGTTACCAAAAAGAGCACTGAATGCTAGAATGCAGGGAAAGAGACCGGTTAAAAAGCCAAGAAAGCGCTAGGAAGACACAGTAAACAGCGACGCACAAGTCCTCAGCCACAAACAAGCAAGGGTGGTGGCAAAAAATAAAGGAGGCCAAGGTTTAATTTGGGCTGTAGTGCCCTAGAAGAAGAAGAAGGGTTAGTCAGCTTAAGATATTCTGCTTCACACAGGTCACAGAACTTGGATACATTTTCAGCAGTAAACGATTTCACTCGAGAAGATGGCATTACTTGAGGAGTACGCATTGAAAGCGTTGGATGCCTTTTCCGAAAGAGTCGCAACCATTTTTTTCCGGCTGATTTTTTGATTCCACTAAATGGATGTGGTATTGAGTTTCGTATTGTAAGTTGAAAGGCCAGTTGTTTTATCTCACGTGATACTCTCTAGGGCATACTCAACCAACTTATTTTCTTATTCCAAAAGAAGAATAGGTCGACGGCCAATGGATATCCCGACGAGTTCTTCTGCGGTCTTGTCTGATTTCATATATCGTTCTAAGGTACCTTTTAGAACTCCAAAAATTGTTGAGGCCTTCAAATAACCCATCTCTTTATTTCTTACTATATTTACAGCTCGTATTATACCATTTGCGTTCCTTTTTTTTGTGGCATGTAAAAACAAAAAATACATTCAACTAAAAATTTTACACGGGGTCCTAATTTAAGGCACTCTCAAATTTGAAAGCTATAGGTATCTGAAATTAGTATTTTTCCGATAAAATTAAACGTTTCTTGTTTCTTTGTTGGTTTTTTATGCCATACAATTACCGTTTAACTAGCACAAAATGTATTAACTGATATTAAACTAACAAAAAAAATAATGGGAGTAAATTTAATCACTTTACCTTGATGTCTTGTAAGTTTTTATAAACACCGAAATAACTTTGTAAAGGTACTTCTAGATAGTCAGATCAGTTCTCCGTTCAGTTTCAGTTTCAGAACAGTTTCAGTCAGTTCAGTTTGGGTTGCCAGACGTGGTTAGACGATCAGTTTAGTTGTCAGTTGTCATTTGTCTTGCACAGTTCAGTGATGGACGAAGATAGCCTAATTGCGGTCGCGTTGTGCTTGGCTCTAAAAGAAACCATGAAAAAGAAGAAGTAGATGGAGTAAAAATTGGCTCCAGAAAAGACATACACATTCGCATTTAAATTTATTTGATCGGATAGCCAAGCGGGCTGGGCGACTGGCTTCTCACTCGCTTCACTGCGAGAAATATCAGTTCAATCCCCAGATCGGTGTACAGAAAACAAAAAGGCTAACGCAGCAGTTTAAAATTCTAAATGAATCTGCGCCTTACTCTAGAATATGCTGGTATCTGATCGGCCTATGGTGGAGCAGTACGGCAAGAGATAAGGGTTTGCGGCTCGGTGAAACTCCTCCATAGATCCCTACCGGAAGGGCGTGTGGCACCTAAATATCGGGTATATATATATATATATATATATATATATATATATATATATTTAAATTTATTAAAGAACTTTATTTTGAATCTTCTGATTGATCAAACTTTTTAAGAATAAGTGAGGATGTTGTCTAAAAGTACCTTAAATGCGTAATTCAAATTACCGTCAACAAAACAACAACGGTCACTTCTAAGCGTCAACTGAAACTGTTTTCAATATTCTCCTTAGAAATCACCCTATCGTACACAAATATATGACGGGGCTCAAATTAGGCACCTGTATCAAATTCGGTCTCTCTCTCTCTCTCTATCTCTCTTTCTCTATATCATTTTAAATATATATATATATATATATATATATATATATATATATATTTATATATATATATATATTCTTTCTTTGATATATATATATATATATATATATATGTATATATATATATATATATATATATATATATATATATATATATATATATATATATATATATATATATGAGCAGTGGATTTTATCTCAAAAATAATCCGGCATACATACAATGTTTTTTATCCCCATCTACTAAACTTATTAAGAAGAAATAGGTCATTGATTATTTATAAAATGGACCAACCCAATACTGCTTATTCAATTATTTTCACTCTGTAAGCGCGTTTTAGCTTTTCTATTTGATTCGATTAGGTACACTCCAATTGATTTAGTGTTGCAAGTAATCCATTTGGTCTAGTGCAATATCATGAAAATTTAACAGCGAACCTGTCAAATTGCCGACAGCATGCATGAGGAATTCGAATACTGTGACAATGTTATCTTCAAAGGACGGTAAATTCTTGATATGCCGAAAACATCAATGTATAATGGAATAACGATTGAACCTTGAAATTATGTTTAATAGGAAACTGTAACCAGGTGACAAGAAAACAAATGTAATATACGGTCCGTCCCAAACCCTTTTTTCAGTGCGTCACTAAATGTGACGTCATATAGGATTTTAAGAATGTCGAAAATTATTGCTTGACATTTTAGTTAAATCTGACAGTTGCAGGATCGTAATCGACTAAAAGTGAAAAGGTTATTTTTTTAAATAGGTACGTAGTCTTTGTTCTTTCTCGGTATATCTCGGCATATTTAAAATATTTTTATGACAATAAATACAAAATTAAATTTTCACTGTAAAATGTCTGAAAATACTAACCTGGAATGACAATTATCATTTTATCAGTTGACATTGTGAAAGTATTGTCATGATCAAGATAATCTGCGTCAAATTATATTTATGCTCATCATTGATTGGATATCTATTTAGCGTATTCTAAACTCCAACCAATTATACATCCTTAAGTAGAATTCGCTTTAATATGCAAATATTCGTGAACGATACATAATTTTCTATGTTCTATGTATAATAATCACAGACTCACGTCTTTTTCTGTCACTTCTAGCTTTATGCGTTAGAGAGAATTCGATCAACAATGACGCACTGAAAAAAGGGTTTGGGACGGACCGTACTCGCTTGTGAAGCATATAACATACTTATGACAAGATATATTTTATATTTTACTTATACTGATGGCCAAAAATATTTGGCTATTTTTTTAATATTTATTTATGGAGGTATACATTATAATTTCTTATTACTTGATAACATTATAAACAAAGCAACGTCATTTTCTTAAAAAATTAATGATAAATGACTTATCCTTCATTTTATATACAATTTACTCAGATACTCTAGGTAGTGTTGATAAAATTAAATGGTCTATATCATATTCCAGTATACTTATACAGATACTTCTTATGGAATATCACATGTCTTCTAAGATTGCTGGAGGACGTGGTAATCGATATATATTTCGATCTACCATATCTCACACATGTTCAATGGGTGACAAATCAACTAATCTTGATAGCCACTTTAAAATCGCTATACCAGATTCTTGTATGAACTCCATGGTTTCACAGGCAATATGAGGTCTTGCGTTATCCTGTAAAAAGACTGCATTGTGATTGGTTTGTAAGTAGGAATGTAAAACCGGTTGTAGTACTTTACCAATATACGGTCTAGCTGTCAGTGTACCGTTAAGAACTAGAAGTGATCTGCTTCCCAAACATATAGCACCCTATACAATAATGCTTAGTTGTCTTGCTGTATGACGTCAATAGAATCTCACCTCAAAAACATCTTACCCTTATGCGCCCATCAGAGATATCCAAACAAAATCTAAATTCATCACTGAAGCAGACAAAATTCCATTCGTTTTTTCAGTTTTGCCAACGTTGAGCCTTACGCTGTGGTGTCAAAAGTAACAAAAGAGGTGGAAGGTAAGGTCTCAAATTTATTCCAAGGTATCTTTGATTAATTGTTCTTCTTGGACTACTCTTCCTGCAGCGGCAACTAATTTATCTCTTACTTGATGTATACTGTCCCACGTATTTCTAAGCACAAGAAGTCTAAGTTGGTGCAAATCACGGCCTTGCAATATTTTAGGACATTCAGATCCTTTACAACGCCAATAAGTCTCATTATTAGACCACCTCCTCCAAATATTTAACACCGTTAATGGATTAGCTTCAACTCTTCTTGAAATTGCCAGTAGAGCAAAACCGACACGTTTAATTTCTACAATGCGTCCTTTTTCAAAGTTGCTCAAATGACGAAATTGCCAACGACCCCGAACTAAGTCAAAAGCAAACTAAAATGACTAAAAATTACTTCCAAACTAAAGTTAAATAAACAGAATAAACGGTCTTATATTTTTTGTTTTTGCAAAAAAACTTTAGTTAAAGAAAAGATAGCGAGGTAAAAACTTTATCACACATATATATATATATATATATATATATATATATATATATATATATATATATATAAGACTTAAGAAATAATTTTAATCCAAATACAAAATACAATAAATAAAAACCATATACAAAGTGCATTTTTTTGGTCATCAGTAGTTCCCATGAGTTGATTGTATAGCATATAGTTAAAAGCTCTAACATCGAAGTACAACAGTTCAGTTGTAATAGGTATATTGGTTAAATATACCAATTGGAAAACTTTAAGTAAACACTTAATTTTAAGTAAAATTGTGGCTTACTTCTAACAAAAATAGTAAATTGCTTATTCTAACGAAATTTGTTTGTCCTTTATAAATCCTGTTAAATGTATTTAACAGAATTGAAAAAATAGAATAGAATTTGGAATACAATTTTGAATATTTACGTTTAAAAGTTTACTTTACAAAAAAATGTTCCCGCAACTTTTACGGATTTTGTTTGAGTTGGTAGAGTTCAATCGTTGACATAGCAAAACTTAAATGATGGCATATTTTCACTACCTCTCCGCTAACCAGCAATAGTGTAAGTCCTTGTAGCACGCAAGTCCTTGTAACTCTCTGAATGCAAGCAACAGATTTATTTAGTTGTCTTTAAAATCTGGCTCTTATGTGTCTTCAAAATCATAAGACTTTATTGAAACTTAATATTGTTCTGAAGCTATTTTCTTGTGGCATTGTAAATTAATTACTGTTTATAACTGGGAATAAGCCACAATTAAAGATAAAAATACGTTTATTGACGTTTCAATTTCCAATTCGGAAATCGTTCTCAAAATACAAACAGTAAATTAAACAAATTTTGTTTTTTGTTATATAGTGAAAAAATTCTTCTAATAATTTAATTTTATCTGACTCATTTATATTGACAATTCAGACATACATTATGCATTTTAAAGTAGACGACTTTAAAATGATATTGCCAATATTGTTGAGTTGCGCTCCTGGGACGACTTTACTTATAAGATAGTTCATTCGATTACACGAAATCAACTTTAACTTGAGAATATCCGTCAGAAAAAATCATAGCATGTAATTCGTCTTTAAAAAGACAAACACATGACATGATGACAGTAAAATTCTCCTGTTAGTGATTCCATAGTAAATTATAAAATAATAATTTTATAACAATAAAATTATTATTTTATTGTTATAAAAACCAACACACACCAATAGATATTTAAATTTCAAATCAAATCATAATATTAATGTAAAAAAGGGAATAATTAAATCCTTATACGATAGAGCCAAAATTACTTGCTCTAACGAAAATTCGTTCTTGGAGGAGAAACATTTGTTAACATCTGTTTTATTAAAAAATGATTATCCTTTATCGTTTATAAATAAGGAATTTTCAACAATCGATCGAATAGAACAGAACAACTTAGAACGAGATCCTACAGCATACACAAGGAATAATATGAGGAAAATAACAATACCGTACATAAAAGGATTATCAGAAAAACTTAAAAGGATAGGAAATAAATTCAACATTTCAACAACATTCAAAACAACAAACACGTTGAGATCTATTTTGTCCAAAACCAAACCTAACAATGAACAAGAAAGGACAAAGAATTGCATTTATAAAATACCTTGTGAATGCGATCAGTTTTATTTAGGTGAATCATCAAGGCCATTAAATGTTAGAATAAGTGAACATCAATCTTATATTAAAAATAGAGAATTTGATAGATCTCAAATATGTAAACACGCATGAGAAAATGAACATAGGGTTCAATGGAATAATTCAAATATAGTCCTAAAAGTAACGGATGGTAAAAAAAGAAAAATCAAAGAAGCGGCTCTAATTATGCTAAATGAGGCCAATTGTGTCGCAAATTCCTCGGCAGAATGTAGTAGGATCTGGTTACCAATATTGAAAGAGGAAGCTATTAATAAGAAAATACCAGTATTAGTAAGTCAGTAACATATAGAGGATACATCATTTATGTTTTTTAAATAACGTAACCTATAAAATCAAAATTTTGATGTTTGTTGAAGATAAACTAAATTCACGAACAAATACTTACAATGTCGGGATAGTATTATGAGGTTTTTTTCCTGGTTTTTCCCTCATAATTTACTATGGAATCACTAACAGGAGAATTTTACTGTCATCATGTCATGTGTTTGTCTTTTTAAAGACGAATTACATGCTATGATTTTTTTCTGACGGATATTCTCAAGTTAAAGTTGATTTCATGTAATCGATTGAACTATCTTATAAGTAAAGTCGTCCCAGGAGCGCAACTCAACAATATTGGCAATATCATTTTAAAGTCGTCTACTTTAAAATGCATAATGTATGTCTGAATTGTCAATATAAATGAGTCAGATAAAATTAAATTATTATAAGAATTTTTTCACTATGTAACAAAAAACAAAATTTGTTTAATTTACTGTTTGTATTTTGAGAACGATTTCCGAATTGGAAATTGAAACGTCAATAAACGTATTTTTATCTTTAATTGTGGCTTATTCCCAGTTATAAATAGTAATTAATTTATTGAAACTGCTTCGTTTTGGCTTTAAAAGATGCTTATTTAACTAGAACAACTTTAATATTAAACATATCCTTTGGAATTGATAACTTCTTGGTCGTTAAATTTTTAGATGATCAGATAGTTAATCCAATTTGTGTATACCTATTACCTTTTAGCGTTTTTTTGCAAATTTTTCGCAATTATAAAGAAATATAAAGTCTTCTTCTTTGAGTGCCTCTCCTATCGGAGATTGGATATCATTATGGCGATTCTAATTTTACTAACTGCTGTTTTGAATAATTCGGTAGTGGTACAGCCAAACCACTCTCTTATTTTTTCTCATCCAGGACATTCTTCTACGGCTTGGATTTCTGCGTCCCTGGATCTTTTCTTGCATTATATTTTGTAAGAACGTGTACTTTTGTCCTCTCATCAGGTGGCCTAAGTATTCAAGTTTTCTCTTTTTTATATTGATAAAAACTTCTGGATCGTTATTTATTCTGTGCATTACCTCTTCATTTGTAATTCTATCCCCCAACTTATTCTTAGTATACGGCTAAAGCTTTCTAGATTTTTAATATTCCTCTGTTTGAGTCCATGCCTCAACACCGTAAAGCAAAGTACTGAATACATAGCAGTTTAACATTCTAGTTCGTAGATGAAACCTAATATCACGATTACAAAATAATTTTTTTATTTTTATAAAGGTAGACCTGGCAATTTCAATACGTCTTTTTATCTCGTGATTTTGGTCACCTGTTTTATTAATGAGGGTTCCCAAGTATTTGTATTCGCTTACTTTTTCAAGTTGGGTACCGTTTATTGTGATACTGGTGTCATGAATTGGATTCTTACTGAAGGTCATATATTTTGTTTTTTTGACGTTCATCCTTATGCCGTAGTTATTACATATCTCATTCATACTTTCAACTAGATGTTGTAGATCTTCCACTGTTCTTGCCTTTATCACAGTATCGTCAGCATATCGAATGTTATTAATAACTTCTCCATTGGCTATTATCCCTTCGCTTGCATGTGAGAGAGCTTCTTGGCATATTTATTCGCTGTAGATATTAAACAAAAGCGGTGACAATATACAACCCTGTCGTACTCCTCTACGTATTTCTATTTCGTCCGATGTTTGGTCTTCTACCTTTATATTAGCTCGCTGATTCCAGTACAGATTTAATATTATTTGCATGTCTCTGGTGTCAATGTTGTTACCTTCCAGGATTTCTTTGAGTTGATTGTGGCGTACTTTGTCAAAGGCCTTTTCAAAGTCTATAAAGTAGGCATGCACCTCCTGGATAACATCTAGACATCTCTGTGTTAGGACATTTAAGTCAAAGAGAGCTTCTCTTGTACCTAATCCTTTTCTGAATCCCATCTGTGTATCGTTAATATCGATATCTAACTTTTGATAGATTCGGTTGTGGATGACTCTAAGAAATATTTTAAGCAGGTGACTCACAAAGGAGATTGTTCTATGATCTGAACATTGCATTGCCTTAGTTTTCTTCGGTATGGTGACAAACGTAGACAGCAACCATCCTTGAGGTATTATACCAATACTGTATATTGTATTGAATAGATGTAATATTATGGTTACAGATTTATCATTCAAAAGCTTCAGCAGTTCTGTAGGAATTTTATCAGGTCCATTTGCTTTTCCATCTTAAGCGTTTCTTATTGCGTATTCTACTTTTTTTTCAATATGTCTGGCCCATTTGCATTGATTATCTGAGTTAAGCTGTTTCTATCGTCTTCAAATTATTTATTCAGGTATTCTGTCCATCTTCTTATTTTATTCTCTAGATCTACAATAAGATTTTCATCTTTGTCTTTAAGTTTACCTATTTCGCATTTCTTTATGCTTTCTGTTATCTTTCTTACTTTTTTGTGTATATTGAATGCATCGTACTTTTTCTCATAGGTTTCCATTTCTTCACACTGTTCTTTAATCCACTCCTCTTTGGCTTCTTTTATTCTCTTTTTTATGTGTTTATTTATTTCTTTCTATTTGTGTAAGCAATTCTTCATCTTTCTTCTTTGTTCCATCAAGTCTAGTATATCTTGTGTCATTCACCCCTTATTCTTTGTTGTTGTTTTTGTAAGATGTTTCTTTACTGCTGTTTGTATAGCTGTATTTATGTACTTCAATTATTGGTTAACGTTATTTGTATCGTTAATTTGTTGCTGTAATGAACGGAGGTTTTCATTTATTTCTTCTCCTGTTTCTTGTAATATATTTTTGTTTCTAAGTTTATTAAATATGAAGTGGAAAATCTCAAACCAAAAAGTTTTTCCAGGGATACTTTTAGTGTTATTTAGGTGTTAAAATTTTATTTTAGATACATTATTAACCAAAGAATCTTTTATTGAAATATGTTACTGGCACGACAAAGGAATAAAGTATTGCAATAAATGTACACAAAAGAAGATAATTTATATAAAAATTAATATATCAATTAATCAAAACAGTCGCACTCCAATTAAAAATTTAATATATGATTTTATTGTACTTTTGAATCAAAATTCAATATGTATACACATTTTAATAAAGTTATTTTAATATTTTAACCAAAGTAAATTTCACTAATTGAAATCACTTTATTACTAAAATGATTAAAAGGTTCTGTTTCAATAAATGTAGAACATTTAGTAGGTTTCAATTATTTTGTTACAACTAGATAATATGTGACAATCAATTAAAATTTGTTAATTAAACTAGTGTATATTTAGTTTCATTTCTGCAAATAGAAAACATAGCAAATTTTGGAGTATACTTTAATAAAATTAATTTTTAACGTAATCTGTATGGTGAATGTTTTAAATATTATCGTAATAAAGACTGAAATTATAAACTATACAAAAAATATTTTAAAAAATCATACCACCAGCAAAGGCTTGACTAAAGGATTATTCAGAAATTATTAAGATGTCTATAAAATGCTCTTGTCACATAGAATATGATTAAAAATATTAAAGGGCCGCGGAGGCAAAATCTTAACAAAACATAGATTCCATAGATTGAAAACTATACAAATTTTCTGAGGAGGTGGTACTTTTCCAAACCTGTTACAACGGGAAAATGATATGCTGCTTGTATAGCACAAAATATTTAAGATTAGTTTAAATTTAGGCGTTATTAAAATAATGACGACTTTATTCTATTCTCTTAATAGGGCCTGCTTTATTCCTAAGGGAGAAATGTCCTGCCGAGAAGCCAATGTCCATAGACCTATTAGTCTAACTCCTCGCTTCCAAAAAATCTGCTATGGTTTTGTAACATAATAAAAATATCATATGCTGAAAGCCACATCCCCCACACGCAGGGGGCACTTAATAACATCTCATTAAAGTGTATTAACGATGACGCAACAGTAGCAAAGGTATATCACTTTCCATCATAAAATGCCACAACTAAAGATAAAAATACGTTTATTGACGTTTCAATTTCCACTTCGGAAATCGTTCTCAAAATACAAACAGTAAATTAAACAAATTTTGTTTTTTTTTTTTTTGAAAAAAAAACAATTGTTTAATTTACTGTTTGTATTTTGAGAACGATTTCCGAAGTGGAAATTGAAACGTCAATAAACGTATTTTTATCTTTAATTGTGGCTTATTCCCAGTTTAATAGTAATTAATTTACAATGCCACAAGAAAATAGCTTCAGAACAATATCATAAAATGCATTTAATATATATCAGCTGCTAAGACTATAGCGACCTACTTCGGAGATCAGTCGACTTTTGCGTTATTAAAACTATATTATCAAGAATTATTTTTATATCCTCTTCGGAAGCCAAAGAAGGAATATTGAAAATAGTTCATCTAGTCACAAAAACAAAGAAAAGTTTAAAGAGGATCGAAAAAAGTCAAACAAGCGATTTTATGAAACACAGTGATGAAAAGGATAGGCAGTCATCCTACGGTAAAGCGGTAAAAGCCATAAGTTATTAATATTGTCTTAAAACTATTCAAAAACTTTTCGTTTAGTCGAACATTTGGTAGCCATAAAAAATGACTCGAACAAATAGTGAAGATATATTCAAAGTCCCATCCAAAGCCTAAGTCAGCAACCTACAGTTCGGCCCACACTGAATTTTTCGATCCTGTAGTGCTAAAGATTACAGTTGAATAGCTAAAATCAATAATTCATCATATACAACCACAGCAGTATCACTCTTAGATTAGCAAACGACAATTTTTAAATTCTTAGAGGCTTATAATAATCGTCTTAATATTAAATAAAGAGTCGACAAAGGCCCTACCATAGAAATGAGCCTCTTAATAGACCATACATCTGAAGAGATTTCCGAAGTGTAAATTAAAACATCAATTAACTTACCTTAACCCTTAATTGTGGCAGAATAAATATCCCTAGCAAACGACCAAATAATACGGACTCTTGAAAGGATCACAATGGATCAAGAAAACGTCCCAAGGATTCATAAAGAAATAATGTTTAGCAATGCAAAAGAAATAATTAATGCTTACAAAAAAGGTTTAATGATATTAGACTATTTTAAGGCCAAAAAACTCATGTAAGATGATTTCTTCACAAAATTATGACACACCAAAAGCAGGCCTGAGCATTTCAAACTTAATTAAATTTACATATTTTCTAAAGTTTATCACTGGAGATTAATAAGTGATGGCTTTTTTGCACAAAAGATCTTAGATGTCGCAGTCTATGAAGGTTTACCAAGCAAACAGGTTTATAGAAATAAATTTTAGACTTAATCACAATCTAGAACTAGAATTAGCTTACATCGACCAGTTTTAACCACTACAATATTCTGGTCATCTTCAGGTGTCGAGACAAGAGACAAAATAAATTAAAATTACATTCATCTCTTCTAGGGTCTATAATGATTAACTAACATTTAACAAAGCTCAATAAAAAAATTGTGTATTCGTGACTAGCAGGCGCAGATGTCTTCTAAGATCATAGTCTATTGGCTGCAAATATTAACATCCTTGCGTCTTAAAATAATTAATAAAAAAATGAGGACCAAGATAGATATAAGACTACTAAAATAAAATGACATCAAAAAAAAAGTAAAAACAGAGATTAATAAGAATTTTGCGATAATAGTTGAAGACACTATTATCGAGACATAGAAGAACCGTGGAACGAAATAAGGACATATATTCCCACAATATCTAATATCGAAAAAAAAAACGAAGCAGGAATGGATGACAGATAAAATATGGCAAATAATAGAAGAGCGAAGAAAATTAAGAGATAGAAATGACAACAAATACAAGAAGTTACGCAATACAGGTATAGTTATAGACATTGAAGGCCAGATTTTGACTACCATTGACGATAAATTACGAAGATGAAAATAATATATGCAAGATATATTCGAAGATGCAACATGAAATCCGACTGAAATAAACAATTCTTACGGCCCAGAAATAACAAACAGAGAAGTAGCTATGGCCAATAAGTGGATTAAAAATGGGAAATCACCAGGACCTGATGAGGTGCATGGTGAAATTTTAAAGCTAATAGTTAAGACTGGCTACTGTCAATATTCATTCCAGTTCTTAAAAAAAACCTAGAAAATGTAAAGAATATTAGTTGGTTAAGCCATGTACTTAAAGTACTCCTTACTGTCATTTACTTGCGCATATACACCAAATTAGAAGAATACCTGAGTGAAGTTAAATTTGGATTCAGAGCAGGACTTAAAACAAAGGAACCACTTTTTGGCTTGCAAGTTCTAATACAGAGAGCCAGGGATATGAACTGCAATGTGTATTCATGTTTTATTGATTTCGAAAAGGCATTTGATAAACCCTTTGATTTGATTTGATGAATTTCCCTATATGGGAAACTCATCGATATCCTAAAAACATCAGGACTCAATAGTTAGGATATCAGACTGATCTTAAACTTATATGTCTAACAAAAAGCTAGAGTGCAATTAGAAAATTAACCGTCCGAGATCTTTATAGTCAAAAAAGGAGTTAAACGGCATTGCATATTGTCACTGGCATTATTTAATATATACTCTGTAAACATCTTTAGAGGGGCCTTGGACGAATTAGAAGATGAAATTGCTGTAAATAGCCAAATATTAAACAATACTAGATATTCAGACGATACAGTGCTGCTTGCAGAAAGTGCGCGAAGAATCCAATGGATGATGTATAACGTTGTGGTAACATGTAACAAATACGCCCTAAAACTAAATTGCAAGAAGACAAAAATAATGATCGTTAGTAAGAACACTAACATAAATGCCCAAATTACAATTGACGATACACCATTAGAGTGGACAAAGGATACTTGGGATCACAGCTTCGAAATAAATTTTCATATTGAAAAAGCCAGAAGCTCTTTTAACAGTCTTAGAAAAGATTATATGCAACTTATCTCTAAGTATCAATATACGCATAAAAATTCTTAGATGCTACGTCTTTAGTGTCCTCCTCTATGAAGTAGAAAGCTAGAGCCGTGCAGAAGATATGGCTCACTTCGGCCATATCATGTGTAACAATAAATACCGACTTTTACAGTTGATATTCTAAAAGGCAAGATTGAGGGTAAGAGAGGCTCTAGACGTAGACCATATCCTGGCTGGCCAATCTTAGGCAGTGGACTGGTCTAACGTCAACTGATCTATTTCGAGCTGCAGTGAATAGAATAAGATGGATCAATGTAATCTCCAACATCTCTAGAAGGTAGGCACATTTAGAAGAAGAAGAACTACCTTGTATCATTGAAAAAATCCAGGAAAAAATTATAGACACAAAAAGTTTAGAGTAAAGAAAGGCGTCTTGGCTGCGAAATTTAAAAGAGTAGTTTGTAACTACAATCCACTGTTCCGTGCAGCTGCATTTAAGATCCGAATATTAATGATGCCCCAATAGCAATGATAGCCAAATTTCCGAATGGAGACGGTGCGTGAAAAAGTTGTTTGTATCGTCTCACATAGTGAAAATTTATTTTGAAAAAAGATTATTTTTATTGTTAACTTTTGTTTAACATAATGATCCCTAAAGAAGTAAGCACTTGCTTAAAAATTTACATTTTACACACTTTAAAAATACATCTTTTTGTAGCTTGTTAGAAATATATTTATTTTTGTTAATTAAATTTAGTAAAATTTACAATATACTTAAATGTTAACTTTCCATGTTAGGTTTGTAAAAAAACGCAAGCGTTTTCTTCGTCGTGTTGTCGATTATCGGTCACTGCTATACCATGTTTCCCACATGGCAAAGCATCACGCAACATTTTTGTTCAGCCTGATTTCCAACTTGTAACTATTGCAGAAATTGTATCTATTTTTAAGACTTAACCTGTAACCAACCACCAATTTATCGCTGAACCAACAAATTAAAATTGTTGTGGTTGGAGTTTTACGTTTTGAGTACGAGCAATTAAAAGGGGATGTTGCTTTGTTTGTTTTATTTGTTGGTTTTGCTACGTTTGCTTATAAGTGAAAAGTAGTCGGCAATATTGAATGTGTATATACATAGCATAGGCGGTTTGTTTAATAGATATCAGAAAATAATTAATAAATAGAGAAATTATAGGTGTATTTACTAATATGGAGTTCGATGGAAAATAAAATTAATTCTTATTGTATACGCATTACATGAAATTGAAAACAGTTTAAATAAAATTTTAATTAGTAAGTAAATTACTCAGAGAGTCCTTATTCCAAAAAATGGATTATGTTGAACGACAATCATTAAATTTTTTAGAATCTACAAATGTTTATTATGATTTACTAAAAAATTATTGTTAAAAACAAATTTATTATTTAAAATAGAAATATGTGACTTACTTTTCAGACACCAGCTTTTTAAAAGCAGACTATCAGATATTTAAGTCCTTACTTTAACTATTTGGCAGTATTCTAGGCCACTGTTTTGCTAGGCAATATTCTCTACTCAGATCGAGGAGAATATAGGGGGCAAAAAGATTAAGACCAAGATCTAACTACACTTTTTGTCGATTCTGAGTTAAATACTCCTTTGTACTTAAAAATTATCAAATAATGTACTAAAATGTACAGTTCTATGTTAAAATAAAATAATATTTTATCATTTACAATGTTGCAGCTTTACCAAATCAACGTCAGTTCATCTTCTTCTTCTTCTTCTTCGTCTAGCCATTCACGTCCACATCTGAACATAAGCCTCTTCAAGTCTTGAAGATGCTTATGTTATTATGTTCAACGCCAGTTATCCATTGTTAATGTTGTCCTTTTGTTCTTCAATATTTATTGCAGATTCCAAGTTGTGATGTAAGTCCGATGTATTTTAGGCAAATATTTGCACTCACAACCTAACGGTGTACGTACCAAGATTAATGGAAAATTTTTCTTTTCTCTCATACCTTCGGCAGACACAATCGCAATCGGAATATGACTGCATTGCTTACGGATTTAAAGCAAATAAATCCAAACTTATTTTACCAAAAGGCATGCATATCTGGCTTAATATTTTTGGTACAGCAATGACGTGTAGATCTGATAAGAAGCCTTATATTGTAGAAACACTTAATTATAATGACTTTTTGTTTTAGAGTGCTGTCAAAAGCAATGAAAAATAGGACGAAAATACAAATAATAAAGAAAAAGTTACTCGGCTACAAATAAAATGCTTAAAATATTTAAAATTTAAAGGAAGTATTGTGTTTTACAGGTATAATCACAGTTCTGAATACAAAGAAATTAATATTTTTGGTATAGGTAGCCCGCTTAATATATTATACATATTAATACCCGATAATATATTAACATAGTGTGTATGATTTCCACTGAAAATACGTGCATTAGTTTCGCTACTCACGAAATTCTTCTGATTAATTTCTGTACCCAGATACATGAAGGCATCCACACGTTCAATGGCATAGTTGTCTATTGCTATATTATTTTCAGCTACATTCTATATTCTATATATGCTATATTCATTCTCAGGTGTTCTTTTGATGTTCATGTACTTAGTTTTTGTTTCATTAATTTTAAGCCCTCTTTTTGGTGCTTTAGGATTAATTTCCTTAAATTAGTCCATTAGTCGGGTCTTGTTTGTACTAGTAATGGCGACATGGTCTGCATATGCAGTAATTTGTACTATTTTGGTGTTTATATGGCCGGTTACATTGGTTTTTCTTTGCAAGTTGTTGTACAACGGATTGTCGAGCCACTTATGATGGTGATGATTAGTTTTTTTATGACTGCTTCAAGAACTAGGTTAAACAGTATGGTTGAAAGTTCGTCTCCCTGTCTCACCCCTATGTTGATGTCAAACAGGGGAGACAGTTCTCCATCTACTCTAACTGCGGGTTTTGAACCCTGCAACGTCATTTTTATGAAGCTGATATATTTTTTTGGTATACCTACCTTTCGAAGGTCTTCCAGCATTTTGTTTTTTTTTTTCACACAATGAAAAGGTTATTTAAAGTCTATATACACATTATATAGTTCTATGTCGTATTCATAGGCTTTCTCTTGTATTGTTCTAAGTATAAACATGTTGAATGTAGTGACTGATTGATAATCAGCAACTCATCATATGAGTTGATAAAGAAATCAGGCAAAGAGAACTGGAGGACGATCTATGGAACGATAGAATGAGATGGAGATTGGAAATCGGAAGACATCATAAAACGTTATAAATCGACATATATATATATATATATATATATATATATATATATATATATATATATATATATTCTGACAGTAGATAATGCCAAAACTTAGCATTAAAGTCGCCCAATGTTATAACAGCATCGTGTCTTTGGATTTTATTACATACTTCCTGAAGTTCTTCATAGAATCTTACAACCTCGTCTTCATCAGCCTCTGTAGTCGGTGCATATATTAACCATTGTCACGTTATGCAGTTTACCTTTGAATTTTATGGTGCAAATTCTGTTTTAGATTTTTATACTTCCAGAAAATGTATTACAATTTATAATCAAACTCTTAAATTCTACAGCTGTTTCGTCAGAGTATCTTTCTCTAGTGGTGCATTTTTACTATGCAGCTACAGTTTATATATAAGTTAAGGAGGTTGTTTGTCACAAATTAATTATTCCAATTTTATCCATATTTTTCATTTTATTTTTATAGATTTTAATAAAGCTAGTTTAAGGCCTTTATTTTAAATATGGAGAATTTGAAATTGGTCATTAAAAGAGAGATTATGATACAGAACATAAATTGGGTACGTACAATATGTTTTTCAATTATTGAAAGCTCTTTTATGTTCTGCTACACGTTTGTTAAAAGTTCTACTAGTTTGACCCATATACATTCGTAGCAGTCACCACATGTAAATTTGTATACGCCACTGTGTAGTTACTTTATAGTGGTATGGTGTATACACGCTTACATGTGGTGGCTGCACAAAAACATACATCGGTAAATCACGTAGAACCTTCCAAAAACTTATAGCAGAACACAAAAGGGCTCTTAATAATAGAAAAAAACCTATTCCAGAGTATAATCATTCTTCTACTTACTTATTTCAAATCTCCATATTTATAATAAATAAAGGCATCAGGCTATATTTATTAGAATCTATTTCTTCGTCTTAACGTGCCCTATCAAGTCCCCTTGACGTTGGCAATTAACATGGCGAAACTGTTTCTGTCTCCAGCTATTCTAAAGAGTTGCTCAGCTTTCTTTATTCCTGTCCACTCTCTGATATTCTTTAACCAAGAGGCCTGCTTTCTACCAATTCCTCTGCGTCCTTCGATTTTACCCATCATAATAAGTTGAAGAATATTATATCGGTCACCCCTTACTATGTGTCCAAAATAGGCCACCTTTCTACATTTGATGTTATCAAGGAGCTCGCGAGCAGCATTTGCTCTCTCAAGGACTACCACATTTGTCAGCATAGAATCTATTTAATAAATTAAAAATACAGATACAATTCTGAATGACCCGCTTGAGATACACAGCTCTCATCTTCTCAAATTATTCAGTTTTAGACTATAGTAAAAATACATCACTTGACAAAGGTACTGTGCTGAAACAACTGTAGCTATAACTAATTTTATTAAAATTTGTGAAAGTATAGAAAACAAAAGTTTTCAGTGGTTTATTCTAATATTAATCTTTAAAGGTTTAAAGGTTTAAAAAAGACACAAACGAAACTGGTTTGTGTGATTGGTCGATACGCAATACAAATAATAAAAATTTTTGTTAGCGTGTATATATGTCTTTGTTAGATATACAAGGAGATTAGTCTTAATAAAAAAAATTATACTTGTATGTACACCCTACCACTATCCTTTAATATTTACCTTGTAATTTGTTTTAATTTGAAACGTCATATCATTAACCTAGTTTAAGTTTTTATGCCGTCGTCGTAACCCTTTATTTAGAAAGTAATTAAACAAGCCGTAACTTTTTTAAAGTACGTGTTAATGAGATATAAAATCCAATTCGAAATAAAAAATTTATTAAGGAAATCAGTAACTTTGAGTTTAGTGCTTCTTAAGGCCTACTTCCATAGGCAGATATATTTGTATATAGCCAACGATGGAAACAATGTAAATTTGTATACAAATTGATTATTTTTCAAACAGTGTCTTTATGTAAATCGCCAAATGTTATTCACCGTTTCTCAAATTATGTTTACCAAGAGTATCATATTATTTATTAAATGAACAAATTTTGTGAGATGGTGACCGTGAATTGAGATCTGAGATATCTGGTCACCGATCACGGTAAAAGTTGTCTCCAATCCACATCTCAACAAAACTATCTTAAAGAAGACATAAATACTATTATTATGATACGTTAAACTGAAAATTAATAGACTAATACCCAGTTTAAAATGGTTATGACGTTGAAGTACTTTGGAAATCATTACTTTCATTCCTATTCCAGCCATAACGCTGGAAATAAAGTGCTATTTTTATGATTATCATTAAAATTTAATATATCATATATATGTATTCCATATAAAATTGAAATAATATGAACTTTATTTTTTGTTAATATTTATAATTTAAATAATATGAACTCAACACCTAATAGTTTGATGTTCACGGTGGTCAAAAAATTTACCTTAATAACAAAAAGGACAAAATATAATCACAGGGTTTATATCGATATTTATGATTATTGTTGTACTAAATGAAGCGATTGATATATTTTAGTAAAATGTGAAATATTTTAATAACACACAATAATTTTTCCTTTTTTTTTTCAGGTAAGTTACAAGCAAAAATTTTAGAGTGCGCAGAATTGGGTAAGGATTATTTATTTTTGGTTTTCGTTAATTTTATTTATTCTAAAAATGTCTACGAAGACATTGCTAGTAAATTTTGAATGTATTTTGAATTTAGATTACAGGAATACGCACAAGACTTATGCATGAGGTAAAATAAATGACTAAAGACAGAGATATTTGAAGACGGATAAAACACGACCTCACGATGACCACTATGATGATCACTCCGGGTGATCAGGACTGAAGACAGTCTCCCATCAGACAGTCTTAATGTGGACCCAAGGTTATTCAGATATTCTTTTTACATGGCCTATCCAATCTAAGTTGTTCGGTTTAAATATTGGCAACTATCGTTCTTGTTTCTTGCATAGTTTCTCTTACTCTATTGTTCGTAATGAATTTTAGTCCAGATTTTGCTGCTGAACATCTCTAGAAATCCATTTTCATTGCCTCAAATGTTCTCTTGTATCTTTTCTTTACTCTTTATATTTCACGGCTGTAGTTTATTAAACTTAATTGTATTATATATCTTATGCTTGTTATTATTTGATATTAACTGGTCCTAATGATTATTGAAAAGGGAAATTGTTTTCCTTGCTTGGTTCTTTCTTTTTTTATAATGTCGTCTAAGCTGTTTTTTTAGATGATCATACCTAGATATTTATATTGTAATGGTTCAAAAATAATTTCCTTATTTAAATCTAAATGGTACACATTCCATAAAGTGATTTATTCCTACCATTGTCGACGTTATCATAAAGAAAGTCCAATCCCAAGGTTTTCATCACTCTATTTATCGAAATCCCACCTATACCAATTGTTACTTGCATGCCAACTCTCATCATCCACCTTTACAGTGTAATTTAGTCATTGTTTTCAGATCAATACACCTTTGCGATATTGTAAGTAGACCCGCTGAGCTCTCTAGTTAAAAAAGCCCTTATCTAAAACGGTTACTGAGAAAATCACATCAATAGGATACATCAATCTCCCACTCAATCAAAGATATCAATCTTCAACTCAATCTCAAACCAAAGACTCAGACCCTCATCATACGAAAGCTTTTTTTTCTTACATCGAAGGTGTCACTGACTAAATCGACAAAATTCCTAAATCAAGAGAAATTAACGCAATATATACCCTCCAAAAAAAATTTCCTTCTTTGTCCGATCAATCTAAGACAACATTCCAAATAAGCAATACTGAGTTTATGAAATTCCTTGAACAGACTGCCCCTGATCTTATATAGGCCAAAAAAATCGTTGAATCCAACATAGGATTTATAAACATTTTATTTCTGTTTGCAATTCCAATTTAATTTCAGCTATATGCCAACACCATCTTCATACAGGTCAAAAAATTGATTTTGAAAACTCCTAAACCATAGTCCCCGTCCGCTTCTATAAACCAAGAATTATCCGACAAGTAATAGCAGTTGCAAAAAAGCCAAATTTTCTCAATAAAAGAGTTGACATCTTACGGTTACCTTCTACATAAAGATCTATCATAAAGAAAATATCATTTGTTCCACCATATTAGTAAAATCCTGCAGTCAGAAATGTTCGCGCCAATCACCACGCTAACCTCCACGTCAACTTTAATCTAAACCACGTAACCATCGACGATATAAATGAAACGTCCGCTATTCCAAGTAGCAGTAATACATTGGTTGGTCATCAGTTGTATATATATCAGAATAGAAAAGAAATTTAATCTTTGCAGATAAGTTAAATAGTAAACTCTTCAATATTGGGGAAATCTGCAAGAAAAACTCTAATGTGTATCAATTGTTTTGCCGAACGTTTTCGCCAAAGAGAATTAATTTGGCTTCTTCAGGGCTGAAAGAGAATAAATTATAATTAGCTACCATATATTATCTACGGTAAGGTAAATGTTTTGATTAGATAATATATGGTAGCTAATTATAATTTATTCTCTTTCAGCCCTGAAGAAGCCAAATTAATTATCTTTGGCGAAAACGTTCGGCGAAACAATTGATACACATTAGAGTTTTTCTTGCAGATTTCACCAATATTTAAGAGTTTACTATATACCAGAATATATAGAAAATTACAGGAACATCTAACAAAAACAGATAGCATTTCATGTTGATCTGGGAGCATTAAAAATTCTTTTTTGACTAAAATATACAAATTATTTATCGATGATCAAAAAGAATTCGACATTAAAACACAAAAAATTAATAACTTTTATGGGAGAAAATATGATATATTATAATAAATAAATTAACCAAAATCGACATACAATACAAGTTAGAGGGATGTGTCTTTAGGGAAACTGTGAAAGGTTGCGATAAAAGAATATTATTAAACGGTGAATGGCTGCACCAAATCAGATAAAGATAGTACCATGCTTTTTTTTAGATAATCTAGATGATTTAAAAATATTAAGGAATTATATAACCAAAATAAGCAATAAATGCGGGCTAGACCTTAAAAAAAAAACTAACTTTATCACAAATCGTAAACATCCAATACTAAACACCTAATTAATAATTAAGCAACACAAAATCAAAACAATCAAGCATTAAGCATGTCTAAGTACTAATTTAATTAGCCAATAGTATCACAAGGAAGCGGCAAACAACGTCCTAGGACCAGAAGAATCCACTCCACGCAACAGTTGGTTCGACGATGAATGTGAAGATATCACTAAAAGAAAAAATTATGCATATAAACTTATGCAACAAAGAAGAACACGGGATAAGGAGCAAATGTACAAAGATCTTAGGAAGGAGGAAAAACGCATACATCGAAGGAAAAAGCGGACCTTCGAAAACCAGATTATGCAAGAGCTTCAATCATTAAAGGGGCAAAATGAAACTAGAAAGTTCTATAATATCCTAAATAAGACAAGAAAAGAATTTAAACCATGGCTGACGATGTGTAGAGACAAAAATGGACATATAGTCAGTACCGCTGACGCAGTACAAAGCAGATGGGTTGAGCACTTCAAAGAACTACTTGGTACCGAAGTGGAAAATTATGCGTCACCCCAAAGACCAAGAAATAACACTCACGTAGAACCTCCTTCAACATTTGAAGTGAAAGACGCAATCACACGACTCAAAAATAGCAAGTCCCCAGGAGTGGATTGTATCCCCGCAGAGCTCATCAAACATGGAGGTAACAGCATTATGCACCAAATTCACAACATAATAGTCAAAGTCTGGGAAGAAGAACAAATGCCAGAGGAATGGTGCACTGGAATCATATGTCCACTACACAAAAAGGGAGATTTGTTGGAGTGTAAAAATTATAGGGGTATAACTCTTCTGAATACAATGTACAAAATATTCTCCAATACTCTGTACAGCCGTTTAAGTACGTACGTGGAAGAAATCCTTGGTGAGTATCAAAGCGGTTTTAGGCCAGGTAGGTCAACAATCGACCAGATTTTTGTGCTACGTCAAATCTTAGAAAAAACCAATGAATTTAATATTGACACGTTCCATCTCTTTGTGGACTTTAAGTCAGCGTATGATAGCGTCCTTAGAGGTAAATTATACGAAGCCATGAATGAACTTAACATTCCCCATAAATTAATAAGGCTCGTAAAAACAACTATGAGTAAAGTGATCTGCAGAGTGCAAATACAAGGCGATATGTCACAAGCGTTTGAAACATATGCAGGGTTACGGCAGGGAGACGCGCTGGCGTGCCTTCTCTTTAATATAGCGTTAGAAAAGACTATAAGAGATGCCGAGTTACACAATAGGGGAACAATCTTTAATAAATCAACGCAGATTATGGCTTACGCTGACGATCTGGATTTGATTGCACGTACTACACGAGGACTTAAAGAGATGACTTCTGCCTTCTTGACAGCCGCACAAAATATGGGCCTTAAAATAAACGAGGAAAAAACCAAAATGTTAGCATCTATTCCAAATAACAGAGATAGAGCTAGAAACGCCGAACAAAACTTCAGTATAGACCAATATAATTTTGAGGTAGTAACTAAGTTTACATATTTGGGTTCTCTCATAACAAACGATAATGACACATCTGAAGAAGTTAAACGGAGGGTACTGATAGCAAACAAATGTTATTTTGGACTAAGCAAGCAGCTAAAAAACAGAAATTTAAGCCAGAAAACCAAACTAATAATATATCGAACACTCATCCTAGCAGTGCTGACATATGGGTCAGAAACATGGACCATCTCCAAAACAGACGCAAATCTTCTGCTCGTCTTCGAAAGGAAGATACTAAGAAGAATAATGGGCGCATTGTGTGAGAATGGTATTTGGAGAAGGCGATATAATTTCGAATTGTACGAGAAGTATAAAAAAATAGTAAATGGTAGAGATGTAATATCCTTCATAAAAATAGGTAAGCTTAGATGGGCTGGACATGTGTCAAGAGCAAATGAAAATTACCCACCCAGACGAACTCTATTATCGGTCCCAGTGGGAAATAGGAGTAGAGGCAGACCACGACTGAGATGGAGGGACGGTGTGGACGAGGACGCAAGGAAGATCGGCGCGGCAAATTGGCAATGGTTGGCGATAAACAGAAACGACTGGCGAAATAGACTGGGGAAGGTCAAGGCTCAACTAGAGCTGTAGCACCAATGATGATGAATAGTATCACAAAAGCAAAATGGCACCCGTTAGGACGAAACCCAATTTCGGAAACTGAGAAACGATATTGAAAACAGAATAATGTCTGCTCAATTATTAAAGTTCTGTTCTACGAAATGAAAACATCAATAACCATTGTGGCAACTATGAATATGCCCGACGCTTTTAAGATGTGTTGTTATAAACGTATTTTAAGTATATCTTGTCAATATCCTGGATATGCTATCTCGAAGCAGATAGGCACAAGAGGAAAATTATATACACACAATACTAAGTTTTGATAGATTTTAATATTTTCCTATAACGTGTTTTGATTAAAAAAGTGTTTACTATATGTTACACTGCATCACCTTAAAATGTGTATTGTATACCATACTGTTTGTTTAAGTTTAACTTGTATTATATAGATTTTTAGAAACCTGGCCTTTTGCCAATACAAACACATTCGCCAGGGTCATCATTTTCCATTACGTTCATCTTCCAACGTTTAATCTGCTATTTCGCTATGAAAACATACCTCTTCGGTAACGTCAACAATTTAAAACTGTAAAAATAAAACTAAAACTCAACACTGCCTTGGAAACATTTTAAAAGAATTTTGTGGAAATTTTATTTTGGGTTTGTTAAAGAATTCTTATCAAAATTAAAACGAAATATTGCTACGAAAATAATTGAAAACTTTTCCTAGATTCCTCAATTTTATGTAGTTTAGAAATGTGGCCTTTAGAAAATATTTAAACAGGAAATTAAATTTTCAAAGTTATTTTCATTTTAGATATATAAATAAAGCAATGTGAAGCTTATGTAAAAAATGTACCCGTTATCCGAGGTTGGTGAGGATCTAATTTAAAAATTATCGTAGAAAAATACAAATTATAGTTAATTTTGCACACGCTGTTAAATAATACTAATATTTGGGTGTCATAATAATCAATTCTTGCAAGAATTGCACACCCACACAATCACACACATCACCGTGTGATCCGGATCACACTTCTCGGAGGTGAGGATAGGAATTGAGTAGGAGAGGCTAGAGGTGTTATCTGGAAGCAACACCTTATGATGCGCATCACTACTTCAATAAAATCCCGTGAATCATTATGATTTTCTAAATTAGTTTCATAGACGACTTCTTCTTCGTAGGACCTTAGCATCATCGGGTTCATATTCACTCCCACTTTCTGAAAATAATTCGATAACACTATTAGATAAATTCAGCAATTCTTCTAACTGTTGTTCGGATAAATTACATAGATTTATAGGTTTTTTGTAGTCCTTTCGAGCACTTTTAGGTCTAGATGGTCCTGCAATTTCACCGTCCATATTAAATGCACTTCACAAACTATTTGAAAACCAAAACTGTCAATATTTTTAAAAAATATTTAGCAATAGGCCGAATTAATATACACATAATATCACTTCTTGAAGGCCTAAGCTACACTGAAGCAATTATGTCATACGGTGCATTTGGCCCGAGAGTTGACTCATCGTCCTGTAAATAGAAACCGCCTTGTCTCAACTGTTGAGCCATCCGCAGTCAACGAGTTATAAGAATTAATGGGTAACAATGAAGAGTCTAATCATCGAATGCTTTTAAATGAAAGATTTTTTTCATATTGAAACCGAGTGTAATTGAAACTAGAAAAGTAAAAGATAATATTTTTTATAATATCTGATTCTTCTTCTTCTTCTTCTTCTTTTTCCAATGGCGCTACAGCCCAAATTGAGCCTTGGCCTCCTGTAACTTCTGCCTCCAACAAAGGCGATCCCGCGCCACTCGTCTCCAAGCCCTGACGTTCAATAAGTTGTGCGCATCTGCTGTGACTTCGTTCTCCCATCTATTACGTGGTCTTCCCTTTGGTCTTCTGCCCTGCATTTTACCATCCAAGGCCTTTCTCGGCAATCTGTTGGCATCCATCCGTACCACATGACCAGCCCATCGAAGCCTTTGTACTCTAGCGAACTCTGCAATAGGTGCTTCTTTGAACAGTTGGTAGAGTTCATGGTTATATCTAGATCTCCACATCCCATTTTGAGTGATGGGTCCAAAGATCTTCCTTAGGATTTTTCTCTCGAAAACCTCTAATCTTCGTTTAGTGCTTTCTGTCAAAACCCATGTCTCGCATCCATAGCATACTATCGGTCTGATGATAGTTTTATAGACCTTAAGTTTCGATTTTCGATGTACCGTCTTGGAGCGGAATATGTTAATCAGGGAAAAATAGGCTTTATTTCCCTTCATTATTCTCTTCTGAATTTCGGCCTCTTCTGTTCCCTCCGTATTCATTTCGACTCCCAGATAAGTAAAACTCTTCACTGTTTCAATGTCATCCTCTACTTTGATTTGATTTCTTGTTCGCTTTGTCCGCGTCTGTGTTAGTATTTTTGTCTTCTGTGTATTTATTTCAAGTCCAATCTCCTTGGCCGTTTTTTTCAGCTGCGAATATGTTTCTGCTGCATCATCCACTCTGCGGGACATGAGGTTAATGTCATCCGCATATGCGGCGAGCTGGACAGATTTGTTTGTTAGGAGATTGGCTCTTCCGACATTCAGCTTTCTGATGACATATTCAAGGGCCAGATTGAACAGTGTTGGAGCTAGTCCATCACCTTGTTTCAGCCCTTGAACTATTTCGAAGCTGTCAGTTAATTCGTACTGTATGCGTACAGTTGCTATTGTGGAGTCCATCGTTGCTTTTACTAGTCGGATATATTTCGAGGAAATATTGAAGCTTTCCATGATGTTATATAACCGGCTTCTATTTATGGAGTCATAAGCCTGTTTGAAGTCGACAAATATATTGTGAACATCAATATCGTGTTCCCAAGCTTTATTAAGGATTTGCTTTACTGTAAAAAGCTGATCTATTGTCGACCTGCCTTGTCGAAAACCGGTCTGGTATTCGCCGATAATATTTTCACATAATGGTTGAAGTCGCCTATTCAGGATGGATGTAAAAATTTTGTAGGCCGAACATAGGAGGGTTATGCCGCGGTAATTTTCGCATTTAAGTTTTTCCCTTTTTTGTAGATTGGGCAAATAATCCCATTTTTCCAATCGCTAGGAATTTTTTCTTCCCTTCATACCTTAGATATGAGCACGTGCACCTGCGTTGTTAGATGTTCGCCACCTAATTTATACAGTTCGGAAGGGACATCGTCAAATCCCGGCGCTTTGTTGTTTCTTTGCGCCTGTATTGCTTGTTTGACTTCTTAAGAGTCGGGCTGGCTGCTTATTTTTTCGTCTCCTTCCTCGATGTGCCGCAAATCCGAAGATCGTGAGCTTTCTTGTGCTCCTAGCAGAGCTTGGAAATGGCTTTTCCAAACTGATTTTATTTGCGTTGGTTCACTAATTATCTTATCTGTTTGGTTTCTGCACAGACTTGTTCGGGGTTTGTATCCTTCTCTTAGTTGTCGAAGATAATTATATGCCTCCCTTAGATCGTTGCTTTGGAGGTTTGGTTCCATTTTCTGTATCTTATTATTTTCCCATTTTCTTTTTTCTCCTCGACATATTTTATCCGCCCTGCGTCGTAGCTCCTCGAAAAATGTTCTTCTTTCTCTGGTTCGCCTTTCCATATATTTCTTGTGAGCTTCATTTCGTTCGTGTATGGCCCGTCTACACTCTTCGTTGAACCATTCTGCCCTTTGCTTCTTTACCTTTTTACCGATGGTCTTTGTTGCTGCATTTAATACTTTTGTCTTCATTTGTTTCCAATGTTCTTCAATGTCTAGGTTATCTGTGTTTATAAGTGTCTGGGTTATTTCTGTCTCGTAGCTCAGTTTAACGTTTTATTGGCTTAGTTTATCAATGTCCAACTGCTCTTTTATCTGTTCTTTCTTATCTCTGTTTCTTGAGATCCTGCATCTATATTTTGCTTGTACCAGCAAGTGATCAGATCCACAGCATGCTCCTCTTCGACTTTTTACATCTAGGATGTTGGTGGCAGCTCTTTTGTCTATTAAGACATGGTCAATTTGGTTAGTAACCGCTCCACCTGGCATGATCCACGTTGCTTTGTGTACATCCCGATGAGCAAAGAACGTAGAGCTCACGATCATGTTTTTTCTGCTGGAAAAATTAATTAGGAATTCCCCGTTCTCGTTGGTGTTTTGATGGAGTGAGTGTTTGCCGATTATTCCTGCGAACTGTTCTTCTTTGCCTATTTGGGCGTTCATGTCACACAATATTATCTTGATGTCATTTTTTGGGGCATTGTCGAATATTTCTTGTAATTGATCGTAGAACTTCTCTTTTATTGTTATGTCGTGTTCTTCTGTTGGACTATGGGCATTAATGATGGTGAGGTTAAAAAATTTTGTTTTTGGCCTCAATCTACATAATCTCTCATTTGTTGCTTCGAAATCTAAGATATTGTTTTTGATGTTCGTATCTACTACGAAAGCCACTCCAAATTCTTTCTTTCCATTTTCTTTGCCGCTATAGAGTATTGTGTGCGTTTTTGTGTCTTTTATTCCATTGCCTAGCCATTTTGTTTCTTGTATTGCGGCTACTTGTATCTTATATTTTTTAAGTTCGTTAAGCAGCGATGTTTCGGCTCCTGGTTTATTTAGGGTTAAGACGTTCCATGTTCCAAATGAGAAGTCCATATTTCTTTGCTTGAGTCGTCATCGATAAGACCGTCCTATCCGAGGCTTTTGTATAGGTTTCGTAGTCGGGGTTTGTTCTACAGTAATGGGTGACTAGCCCATTGCCCAACCTTTCTCCTTTATCCGGGATTAGGACCGGCTGTGACACTGTGATTTCCCACGGTATCCCAGGCGGAGTTTAATATCTGATTACTTCATATAATTTTATGAAACGTGTTAGAGATGTGTCAACATCAAAACTTCATCAACAGAGCAAAGTAATATTACTACTCTATTTACACTGTTTATGTTTCCAGTTTTATAATCCGTTTAATGATAATCCTGCGTACTTTAATTTACTTGATATATACATATATATGGTAAATATGTTGCATACATTGCAATATATTTACCTAGTATGCTATTTTAATTCAATATTTACCGTAATCCCAGTCGACGCAGCTGCTTGGCAATCTAAACATTTTCATTTAATTCTCCGAAAAGCCATTTGTCTTCAGCGACTTCTCAGGATTATGACTAATAGATGAGGCGAATTTGAAATTCGAACGTAAAGTTCACTTCCTTGTCAACTTGCATGCGGTTTCATTGCCACTATAAACAAAGAGAGAAGTCACACCTATCGTCTGCGTTATTCTGGAAAAATCGATGGTTTATTTACTGCAAAGGCAACTGCAGGCATAGTAGGAAAACCCCATTAAACAACTGAATACGTAAATGTGGCAGGCAGAAAGAAAAGACTGATTAATATTTTTAGTCCAGTCGTCAGAGATTTGAGCTCTAAAAATCATACGAACAAACTGAATTTTACTAAGAGTGTCTATTTTGGTGTGCCAAAAAAATGTGCAAAAAAGTTTACCACTTTGACCCCATTTCCCTCACTCATATAGGGGAGAACGAAACAAAATCGATTTACCAAAAATCTGTATGCTGTAGAAATGAAAAATGTAGCTAAAATAATTTGGAATAAAAATGTTAACTAAGGTGAAGTGGAGTATATAACAATATGAAACAAATGTTGTGTAGCCGAAACCTAAGCCTAAAGCTGAAAACACGAATGCTTAAATGTTATGTTTTCTCGGTCCTGTTATATGGGGTGGAGGCGTGGACACTAAATAAGCAATGTATGGGTAAGCTGGAGGCATTTGAGATGTGGGCGTACCGAAGAATGTTAAAAATCTCCTGGAAGGATAAGATAACTAACCAAGTTGTATTAGACAGGATGAACAAACAAAAGGAGGTCGTATTGAGTGTTAAAATGAGGAAACTACAATACCTGTGACATATTACACGTGGGAATAAATATCAACTGTTATAACAAATTATGCAAGGAAAGATTGAAGGTATTAAATGTCATGAAGAATGTCATGGTTGAGAAACCTCAGGGAGTGGTTTGCTTGCACTTCCATACAATTGTTCCGAGCGGCAGCCTCCAGGGTCAAAATTGCCATGATGATAGCCAACCTTCGTAGCGGAGATGGCACGTGAAGAAGAAGAAGGAGTATATGTGATAATGGGGCAATTGTAATAGTGCATTTAAAAATGGCTATTTAAATAATGGAGTGTGCCATAGCTCTTGTTAAAATCCATTACTCATAACTGAAATTTATAAAACAATAATAGAAAGTTTTGAGTTGTACGGCGATGTAGGATATGTTTCTAAGTAAAAATATTAAGAAAATAAAAGTTTTGATTCTAAAAGTATGTCGAGTGGGAGATAAAAAAATTGAACGTATTAAACGAGCACTGAAAGACGTATGTGGCGTCCTTCATCATTTTTAGTGGCTAATTGAGATTTCTCATCCCAAAAAACTCCAGCTTACCAAATTTCGCATTGTTATACCATTCTTCTTCTTTAAGTTCCATCTTCTATCGAAGGTTGGAAATCATCATGGCTATGCGGACTCTGTTGACTGCCGCTCTAAAAAGTTCTGCACTACTGCATTCAAACCATTCCCTTAAGTTCTTAAGCCAGGATATTCTTCGTCTTCCCACATTTCGCTTTCCTCGAATTTTGCCCTGCATAATAAGTTGTAATAATGCGTATTTTTGCCCTCTCATCACATGTCCCAAGTACTCAAGTTTTCGTCTTTTAATATTTAATATTATTTCCGCCTCATTTCCTATCCTTCTACTTCCATGTTTGACATTCTTTGAATCCATGATATTCGTAGGACTCTTCTGTAACACCAAAATTCAAAGGCGGGCAGCTTATTCAAATGAACTTGTTTGAGTGTCCAAGCTTCCAGACCATAAAGAAGAGTAGAGAAAACGTAACATCGAAGCATTCTCAGGCGTAGTTCTAACCTTATATCCCGACAACAAAGAAACTTTTTAAGTTTAATAAATGATGTACGTGCTATTTCAATACGTGTCTTAATTTCTTTGGTTTGGTCTAGATCTGATGTTATCCATGTTCCTAAATATTTATAGTTATTAACATTCTCAATTGCAGTATCTTCAATAGTCAATTGGATATTTGCATGTGCAGATTTAGTCATGATCATGCATTTAGTTTTCTTTAAATTTATCTTCAGTCCGTACTCATGACAGCGTTCATTAAGGCGTTGCATTAGGTTCTGTAAATCATTGTTGTTATCCGTAATTATTACTGTATCGTCTGCAAAACGTAAGTTATTCAAAACTTCTCCATTGATAGATATACCTTCTATTGAGTCTGAGAGCGCTTCTTGAAATACCGCTTCACTGTAGACATTGAAAAGTAGTGGGGACAGCACGCAACCCTGGTGGACTCCTCTCTGTATTTTGATATTTTCGGTGTACTGGCTGTCAACTCTTACCTTGGCAGTTTGATTCCAATATAAATTAGATATAATTTTCAGATCACGACTGTCAATATTTTTGCTTTTTAATGTATCTACAAGCTTTTTATGTTGAACTTTATCAAATGCCTTTTCAAAGTCTACAAAACATAAGTACATATCCTGATTCATGTCCATGCATCTCTGAGCCAGCACATTCAAGCCGAACAAAGCATCTCTTGTACTTATACCATTTCTAAAGCCAAATTGTGTGTTATACCATGCCTGTCACGAAATATTTAAAAATAAAAGTTTACCTTTGACTTTACCCCTTATGCGATGAACCGTCTCTATTACTTCCAAGAATTTACTGCCTAGATTTCTGAATTCTGACTATAGACAATTTACAATGAAGTTTAATAAAAAATAAAAAAAGACTATTAGAAATATATGGTTATATATGAATGTTATATTCAAGAACGGTGGTGGTCCCACCGGACCCTAGTTGTCCAGTTACGTAAGTAAAATGTGTTGCCCAGATAAGGGTTAAACAAAAAGTAGTTTTAAAGACGTACAATGCTAATATTCAATATAGTAATAAGTTAAGTAATAATTAAGCTACATTTTTAAACTGTGTCAGATTGTTTTCATTTATTATCAATTATTTTGTTACAAAAAAATTATTTAACTCATATATTGAGGTGATACATCGTTACTAATTAATTATTATTAACTATTAGTCTAAATTTCGTCTAAATGTTTATTCTTTATCTGTGGACTACAGTGTTGAAGTCACAATAAATTAAGATACACTGTTAAGTATATATTTAATTTTCAGGTTTCTGTTTATTGTATTTACTAAAGATAGAAGATGAAGACAAAAAAAGTCAACAGTAATTAACTGTAGGTTTTATATGTCAGGTAGCTTAAGAACACGCCTAATTTTCCATGTCACACGTCCAATTACTTTGACGACAGTGTAGCAGCTATTTCCCTCTTTTATTCGGGTCTTTTCATTGCCGACAATCCAACTGCTAAATATTCCAACAGGAACAGGAAGGCAAAAGGTGGTCTTTGCGTCGTATCTGCTACGGAATATCCAATTTGCGGATTTATCCCCGAGTGGGATATTTTCAGTTTACGGTTTCTCGGCTAGGTTATCAGGCTAAATAATTTACAGGTAGCTGCAGAAGAATGGGTTACTAAATACTTGCGGAAACTGGGAGAAATATTTACGGATATTAATAAGTTTTAGCTATTAAAATGAAATACCAAATTGTAAAATAGTTGTGGTTTTTAGAAAATTTATTTCAAGAAGTTACGACGGATATTTGCTATGGGGAACACTTTTTTTAACTTTTACATAGACAACTTCCCAGTTGTCTATTATTATTATTATATATATATATATATATATATATATATATATATATATATATATATATGTATATATATATATATATATATATATATTGTTGTGATCTGCTTTATGATGTTTTATTATTAATTGACACTAATTTAATTAATCCAATTATTTAATTAATTAATTCACTAATTTATGCATAGTCATACAATTCAATTACTATTAAAAATTCTCAGGGTGCCTTTTTTTTGTTAATTATTACTTTAATCAGTTTACTTTATATATCTCTTCTAGTGGGTTCAGTATCTCCTAGTTGCTCATAATCGGGATAGAACAGGAAACGGAACTAACATTAAAACAACAAAAAACAATTGATTATGTCCGGCTACCATCAAATCTTTCCCGTTCTCAGCATCGATCCAAACCGCATACCAGCAAACTACTCCTCCGAATACACAAGCCCAAGCCTCTTTTGACCGGTACTCTCTATTCACAAATTCTCCTTTCTTTCTCAATTATATCTCGTGGACTATGCAGACTCAAAAGAGGTATTAATCTTCTCGATTTTGATCTGCTCTCAGCTTCCACCTTTTTCACTAACAAACGAAAACACTGGTACTCAGATTGACTACACGAAAACACGTCTTCTCTTCTGGTCTGCCGCTAACATAATAATCTTTCAATCTCTCCCAGACACCCTTCTCAACTCTCTTATTCCCACCATTCTTTTTTAACCAATCATAAGCATTCATCTTTCCCACTTATTTTCGATTTAGAAAATTTCCAACATGATATTTAAAACAAATAAACTACTTTCACTCAAATTACTTTTCAGAAACCATTAACAATTTTGCCTTTTTCAACAGAAATAAGTTTCCAAATTCTTGTTATCTCTTATCTAAATCTAATTCTTATTTACTTTCGAAAAATGCCCACCGCAAAATACAATTACAAGTTTATTCCTAAATATATAATTATACGGGTTCCATTGAAATTCTTATTTTTTTCAAGTATCTTCCAAACGGTTTTGAATACGGAGTTCATATTTTGGGAGTGATTATAAGACATTAGGATAATTAATTTCATGTCACCACCTACCACATCCTATATTAATACAGGGTAGTTTTGGAGGGTAAGTGGGGGTTATTGCGTTACATGTTTTTTAATCTTTACATATTTTAAAAAAATATTTTAAAAATTGTTTCCTTAGACTTTTCTACGCAAAAAAGGTGCTCTTGTAATATTTCGATAGATATCACCGTTTTCGATTTATTTAAACTCGAAGGAATACATGTATTTTATTGTAATCGTTACATTTCTTAATATTCATCAAGTATGCTTTGGAATTGACACTTGTGTTAGCAACAACACTTTAATCTCAAGTAGTCTATGAATTGTCAGTGACGTTTAATAACAATTAAATTATTTTATCTACACCTTTATTGTACTCGACAGTGAAATTTGTTTAACACGTCTCTTTTGATTTATTTTTAAATTTGTTTGCCCGCAATATGGCACACTATTTAAATTCTGAGATGACAGACATACAGTGACATAACAATTCTGACATGACAGACAGTATTAGGGGAATGTTCGGGAAATGCTGAGAAAAGTATCCGAACAGAAATATTCCCAATGCCAGGACTTTTGTAAGTACTGAACGACGACTGAGGGAAACCGATTGTCTTTAAAGAAGAAATACAGATGCTGGTCGTCGTAGAGAAGCAAGAAATGTTCGCGTTGAACAGCAAATATTGGATGCTGTAATAAATGACCCCACAATAAGTACACGCAGGTTAGGATTAAGAACGAATATTTCCCATTAAAGTGTTTTAAGAGTTCGGCATGAAGAGCAATTACATCCTTACCACTATCGACAGGTGCAAGAATTGTTACCTGACGATATGCCACTTAGAGTTGATTTTTGTGAAGTATTGCAAAATAAAGTTTAAACTGCACCAAATTTTTTAAGCAACATTCTGTTTACAGACGAGGCCACATTTACAAGACAAGGTATGTTCAATTCTAGAAATATGCACTTCTGGGCTGAAGAAAATCCAAGGGTTACAATGGAAACTCACTTCCAACACACGTCAAGATAAACTTTTGGACAGCTACTTTAGGAAATAGTTTCATAGGATACCACATCTATTCCGGAAATTTAAATGGTAACATGTATTACAATTTTCTGGACAATATTTTACATGATATTTTGGAAGATATTCCATTACAAATAAGAAGAAACATGTTTTTCATGCATGATGGTGCTACACCACATTACACAAGAATTTGTAGAAGGTGGTTACATGAACATTTCCCTGATAGGTGGATAGCCGGGTAGCACCGATTCATTGGCCTGCTCGTAGTTGTGATCTTAATCCAATGGACTTTACAGTATGGAGTTATTTGAAATCGAAAGTGTATAACACTCCAATTAATACAGTAAATGAGTTAAGAGACAAAATTGAACAAGTATTTACCGATTTACAGAACGATCCAGTAACATTAAATGGATTAATGCGTTCGCTAAATAAAAGAATTAGATTATGTATTCAACAAAATGGAGGACGTTTTGAACAGTTGTTGTGAAATATTATTTTCGACATTATTTAAATGTTAAGTATTAATTAAGTTTTCCATTAATTTGTAATATTATTGCTAATACAAGTGTCAGTTCTAAAGCATACTTGATGAATATTAAGAAATGTAACGATTACAATAAAATACATGTATACCTTCGAGTTTAAATAAATCGAAAACGGTGATATCTATCGAAATATTACAAGAGCACGTTTTTTGCGTAGAAAGGTCTAAGGAAACAATTTTTAAAATATTTTTTTAAATTATGTAAAAATTAAAAAACATGTGACGCAATAACCCCCACTTACCCTCCAAAACTACCCTGTATTAATATAGGATGTGGTAGGTGGTAACATGAAATTAATTATCCTAATGTCTTATAATCACTTCCAAAATATGAACTCTGTATTCAAAACCGTTTGGAAGATATTTGAAAAAATAAGAATTTCAATTCACCCCTTTAAAGGGTTGTATCTCCCTTATTATTCAGTTATATAAAAAAGTGTAGATAAAGAAGTACCCTTATTTTTGGACGTACTATGAGCTCTAGAAATTAATGTACATAATTTTGGACCATCTTGTATATTCCTTTTTTTTAATTCAGCATATTTGTTTAAAAATCACAACCTTGTAGACGATCTACTCTCAATGTTACAAGAGATAGAATTCCTTTTTCGTGTCTTAAGTAGTGTACTAAACTGGGGGAGCAGAAAAAAATTATCACAAACATAATATATCAAATGTTTTTATCACTTTCCCCTTAATCATGTAATAGGCAAAGTATCTACTAAGAAACAATAATTAGTATTTGTCCGTATACCGGGTAATGTATCTAAAAAGATACTCATTCCATTTTTGTCAGTACCTGCCAATGTATATCCAAGGACACTAACTAAATTGCCGCTTACCTGGCAATGTGTCTTCAGAGATACTACTTTTCAAAGTGATCCTATGTGTTTGTTTATAAACAAATCATGAATATTATTATTTGATTCAATTATTGGAAGACCTAGTAAACTATAATTATAGTTTACCAATCCATACAATAATTAATAACATATAAAAAATTAATTTACTTACCGAATGACACAAACTAGCACCTTCTTTGGAAGTCATTTTGAACACATCTACATAAAACACTTTCTGATTGTTGCAAATCTCTGAGTATGACATTCAAATTAATTTATTGGTTAGCTGAATGCTATATGGAGAAGGTACGTTTAAAAACGGCAAACTTACATTTATGTAGAGGAAGTACATTTTAATAAATAACGTATCCTGGAGTACACACCGTTAAGATAAGGGCAATGAATCACATTTTAAAGTTATTTCTAAAAATCATACATCAAATTATATAGACTATAAGAAGAAAAAATCAGCCGTACACAGTTTGGTTTTCGGAACGCAGTGAGTACGAGAGAGGCTCGCTTAGTATACAAAAGCTAGTTTAACGATATAGAGATGTTAATTGTGATATTTATGCATGCTTCATTAATTATCGTAAAGCATTTGATACAGTAAAACACGACAAGCTGATGGAGATATTAACAAATATTGAAATAAACACCTGTGATCTAAGAATTATTAGCAAACTTTACTGGAATCAGATATCGTCTATCCGTACAAAGGCAGGAGAATTCAACGATATAAAAAACAAACATGGACTCCAACAGGGATGTATACTATCACCCTTACTGTTATACCATATATAACATATAATGTTATAACATATACTCTGAGGAAATCTTTCAAGAAGCAGGAGAAGATGTTGAAGCCGGAATTAGAATTAACGGAGAATGTATCAATAACATCACATAAGCGGATGACACGGTAGGTACTATTCGTTGACAGTCATAAAGCCCTTCAGGAGTTAACGAAAAAAAACACAGTATTGAGTCAAAAACACTTTTACTGAACATTAAAAAACAATATTTATGACGATCTCTTAGAAGGAACAATAAATTGAAAGAATCAGTGTGAATGGTCAACCAATAAAAATCAGTATCTATAAAAATCAGGTTATTACGATGTTATATATTTCCCATATTGTTGTACGGAGAAAAATGCAAAAAGGTAAAGAGTTGTTAACCACAATAAAAACAGCCAAAATTGAATAGTTTGGTCACATCATGGGGAACAGCGAAAGATATGAGTGCTGCAAATAATTCTTCAAGGAAATCTATCTATCTATCTAATTAGCCTTCTTCGGTCCATCTTTGGACATAGGCCTCCCCAATCCTTTTCCATTCTTCTCTGTCTGTCGCTACAGTCATCCATCTAGAGCCCACGTGCTTCTTGATATCATCTGCCCATCTCATTTGGGGCCTTCCTCTGCTTCGTTTATATTCCCACGCTCTCCAACTTATAAGAATTTTGTTCCATCGGTCTTCTTTTTGTCTTATATTGTGTCCGGCAAATCTCCATTTCAATTTTGCAACTTCTTGTCTAACATCCCTCACTTTTGTTTTCTCTCTTGTCCACTCGTTTCTCTTCTTATCCATTAGTCTTATGTGCAACATTTGTCTTTCCATTGCTCTTTGGGTTTTTATGATTTTGTCCATGTTTGCTTTTGTAGATGTCCACGTTTGGGAACCATAAGTAAGAACAGGGAGTACGCATTGATTATATACTTTGGTCTTAAGATGCTGTGGATATCTTTTGTTTTTAAGAATTTAGCTTAATTTGACAAATGCCGCCCATGCCAGTCTAACTCGTCTCTTGATCTCTGCTGTTTGGTTCTCTTTGTTAAGTTTTATAGTTTGACCAAGATATATATAATCCTTAACTTGTTCTATTTCATCTTGTACGATTCTCATTGTGATGTCTTCATCTGTATTTGTTATAGTTTTGGTCTTGCTGTAATTCATATTAAGGCCTATCTTTTTAGCCTCTACGTCCAGTTCTTTCATCATTTCAAATAATTCTTCTTTTTTATCGGTTATCAATACGATGTCATCGGCGTACCTTAGATGGTTCAAGCGTTGTCCACAAATTTATATACCTTTTTTTCCCATTCTAATCTTTTAAAAGTATCTTCAAGAGCCTGGTTGAAAAGTTTTGGTGATATTGTATCACCCTGTCTCACGTCTCTACTTATTTGTAATGATTTTGTTCCTTCATATACTTTAATTGTTGTTTTGGCTTCCTTATATATATTGGTTATTAGTTCCGTACATCTGTGGTCAATTCGGCTGTTAATCAATGAACTTTTCACTGCCCAATGTTCGACACTGTCGAAAGCCTTTTCGTAATCTATGAACGCCATATATAGAGGAATGTGGCATTCATTTGCTCGTTCTATAAGTATTTTCATACTTTGTAAATGGTCACTTGTGCTGAGTCCCTTTCTAAAACCAGCTTGTTCTTTCTACTGGTATCCATCGAATTTTGTCGTCAATCTATTGGTTAAAATTTTTGTTAGGAGTTTATAAATTACATTGAGGAGTGTTATAGGACGGTAGTTTTTTATATCTGCTTTATCCCCTTTCTTGTGTAGGATAATGGTTACTGATTCCTTCCAGTTGTTTGGGATTCTTTTTTCTTTTAATATCTTGTTAAAAAGGGAATGTAGAGTATTAATTATTACTTTTCCACCATATTTTAGCATATCTGCAGTTATTCCATCTTTTCTAGGCAATTTGTTGTTTTTCATTTCTTTCAATGCCTTCTTTATTTCTGATTTGCTTATTTCGGTCTGTAGCTCTGAGTTGACTTTTTTATTTTGACCTTAAGTTGGTTTTTAATTTCTTCTGGTGGCTCCTTTTTTGTTTTATATAATTCTGAGTAAAAATGGTGGATTATATTTATGATGTCATCTTTAACGTTTGTTTCTATTCCATTTACATCTTTTATTTTGTTTATTTCACACTTACCTAATTTCGGCCTTAAGCATTTCATATTTTTGTTGTTTTGTATTATTTCTTTTATTTTTATTTCTTGTTCTTTTCTCTTATTTTCTTTTATCATTCTGCTTATTGTTTTATTAATTTCTACATATTCTATAGATTTCCTTTTGCGTTCTTCGTTCAGCTTCCTTCTTTTATCCATAAGCATCTTTGTTTCTGTTCATATATAGTTGTTCTTTTTTAGATCCTTCTTTGCTATTTCTTTTCCTGATGTAATCATTGTTGCTGTAAGTATGTTGTCTATTTCGTCTATATCTTTATCGTCACTGTCTAATCTTTGGGTAAGTTGTTCTTTTAATAGGTCTTTGTATATCTCTTTATATTACCCTAGTTTATTTCTATCTACTAGATTCCAGTTTCTACTTATTTTTCTTTTTATCTCATAGTTACCGTCAATACTAATTTTTGCTCTGACCATCCTGTGATCGCTACCTGTTGTGAATCTGTTAAGAACTGTTACATCTTTAATGATATATCGTTCCGTGGACAGTATGAAGTCAATCTCATTTTTTGTGGATCCATTAGGACTGATCCATGTCCACTTTCGTTGGGGCTTCTTTTTGTAAAAGGAGTTCATTGCGTATAGATGCTTTTCTTCTAGGTAGTTCATCAAAGTATCACCTCTATTATTTCTCTGACCATACCCGAAATCTCCTATTTCAGTTTCTTCTTTGTTAATTTTTTATCCAGTTTGGCACTGAAATCTCCAATTACTAGTGTAAGATGATTTTTATGTTTTTCCATAGCCTTTGATATATCTTCATAAAATAGTTCGATATTTTCTTCATCATAAGCTGTCGTGGGGGCATATACCTGGATAATTTTAATTGGTATTCTTCTTATTTTAAGTATGACATAGGCGACACGATCTGATATACCTTTGATAATATGGACGTGCTTACTTATAGCTTTATTTATTATAAATCCTACTCCAAAGTACTCCTACTTCAAGGAAAAGTAGAAGGAAAACGAGGAACAGGAAGGCGAAGAATATCCTGGCTGAAAAATCTACGTGCGTGGTTCAACACAACAACCACAAATCTTTTTAGAGTCGCAGCTTGCAAAATACAGATTGTTATGATGGTCGCCAACATCCGAAACGAATATACACTACAAGAATAAGAAAGAAGACACAAAGTTTCTCTAGTCACGAAAAATTAAAAAATGTTTATAAAGTTATCTTGGTTAACTGCTTAGACAAGATGAAATCGTACATTACCAGTACTATAGCAATTTATTGAAATAACTTAATCAAAATCAAATCAAACTTTAGCCTCAATTGCTAATGAAGCAAATGCTTTTTCGTTAACATAATGCACCTCTCCACAACTATACGATTGTGATGAATATTAACTTCAAGTTTGAACTATAAATTCCTGATTATTTTAAACTCAGAAAAGTTTAAAAATTATAAAGTACTGTAATTTATCTTTCACAGTATAATTGAATCTGTACCCAGAATTTAAAATATTTTATTCCTGAGTCGCTTTCACAAATTATGAAACTCACCAAAACCGTTACAATGACATCGAACTTTTAATCCAATTTTTCATTACCTAAGAACTTCAAATCCAATTTTAATCTCTTAGTCTGTACAGATCCGTAAAATCTCATTATATTTGTACCTCCACAATTAATCCCTGCCTTTTCTGACAGCTGTTCATCCAGCGTGCCACAAAAATTTTTATGTTTTCTTCTTTCAGCCACGTTCCTGTTGCGTTGTGTTGTTGGCAGTAATCGATACCGGATGTCCTCAGGGTTTTTGGTCTCTCGAGTGCGGGCAGGTTATGTGGAAATAAACTGGGGGCCGAATTGAATTTTTTGTGCGAGAACGGATTATAGGACGTTTAAAATCAGTTTATGACTGGGAAAAAACTGGCGACAGTAGTGATTTATGGTTAAAGCGTATTGTATAAAAAGAAACATGATTTGCGGATTTGTATACATACAATTCTGTGGTTAGCAAATATAATCAATCTTACAATATTTTAAAATACGTATAAAAGAATTACAAAAATAATAAAATGGAAAATGTTTTTAGCAACTAAGAGAACTGTTTGAATCGTAGTCAAGAAAATGGAATTGGTTGAAAAAATATCAAATCGAACTGCAAGTAAGATCGTTATATCACACATAAATTTATTTAAATTAATTAGTAATAATAATCAAACGGCATTAAATAAACATCGGTGGATGGCAAAACAGAATGAAATTGTTGACCTTAATACAACAATTAATAACTAACAAAAAGAAAAAGAAGAAATTGGACAAAATAAAAAATGTGATACCTATTGAAAGTTCTCAGATATTGTACCGCGATTGAAAAAAAGTAAAATAGGGCAGATATAAAAAAATGCAAGAAATAATCTAGGAAATAAAAAAAAATACGAATTAAGCATTATAACATTATAAAGATAATATGAAATACAATTTCATAATTAGATAATTTATTAATAAATACAACAAATACAAAATCTCTTTTCATCATCCAGCCTCAAGGGTCCACTGCTGACCGACGCTTCTCTTGTCTTCCCTTGACCTCCATTCCAATATCCTCTTTGTCCATCGCCCATCTGTCATTCTGGCTATGTGTCCTGCCCATCTCCATTTTAGTCTGGCTATCTTCTCAATGATATCAGTCACTCCGGTTCTTCTCCTGATGTCTTCGTTTACGTCAAGACTGGGAGGACGCACTGATCAAATACCTTTCTCTTTAGGCATGTGGGCAGCTCACTTTTAAAAGTTTCTCTCAGTTTTCCAAATGCTGCCCACCCAAGGCCGACTCTTCTCTTCAGTTTATGAGTCTGGTTATCTCTGCCAATCATAATTTCATGTCCCAGGTATTTATATCTATCTACGAGTTCTATTTCTTTCCCACCAATACCGATGTTCTGGTTGGGCACCAAATTGGTCATGATTTTTGTTTTGGAGATATTTATATTTAAACCTACATTTTCTATAGCCACAACGAGTTCCTGTACCATCTCTCTTGCCATACCTAGATCTTTAGCTATTATAAGTATATCATCGGTGAAACGTAAGTTGTTTAGAATTCTCCATCTATTTTTATTCCCTTTGTCATCCAATCCAAATTCTTAAAAGCATGTTCTAGCACCGTAATAAAAAGTTTAGGTGACATTGGGTCTCCTTGTCTAACCCCCCGTTCTATTTTTATGCGATTACTGTTAGTATGTAATTTGACAGTGGTTGTTGCCTGCAGGTATATTTTGTATAATAATTTGGTATATCTATAATCTAGCCTGCATTCTTTAAGCGCCTGTAATATTTTGCTTAGGTCAACTGTGTCAAAGGCTTTATGAAAATCGATAAATATTAGAACTAAAGGTTTATTGTATTCCACTGCTTTCTCTTCTATTAGGGTTTTTATACTTTGTAGATGGTCATTTGTTCCGTAACTTTTTCGGAATCCTGCCTCCGACAACGGGCAGGATTCCGAAATTTTTTTACACTGTAAAAAACGTTTTTAAATACAGTTAGAGAAAAAGAGGGGTATAGATCAAGCAGAAAAGATAAAAAATATAACGCATTAATTACAGTTGAAACAAGGTTGCATGACAGAAGAAATACTGAAACTCATACACCAAAGCAGACAAATCAGAAATAAAGATAAAACGAATACAAGAGGGTCCACGCAACAATCATGCAGAAATTGCAGAAATCAAACGGAAATAACTATCCCAAAGCTTTGAAGACAGAAACAGATACAGAATATTAGATATCAATGAACAGTTGAAAGTAAAAGAATGGAAAAACTACATTTCTAAAGTATTTGAAGATGTAAGAGTATACACTATTCTATACACTATACACCGATTGCTATAACAGGTCCATCTGTATCAGAAAGTAAGGTAACATGGGCAATTCAAATGTCAAAAAATAAAAAAGCACTTGGTCCGGATGAAGTAAGTGCTGAAATACTTGAAATACTTAGGTTTTTAAGAGAAAATAGAATTAAAGTTTTGTGTGGTCTCTTTAACTAAATTTATGACACTGGAAATATTTATTAAGGAGTGGAAACTTAAAAGCCTTTTAGATGTTTGTACAGAAGACTACTACAAATAAGCTGGGTCTATAGCGTTAGAAATGAGATATTTAGACGCATGAAGCAAGCAACACAACTGGTCAATATAACAAAAAGACGCAAGCTTTTTAGGACATCATGGCTGAAAAATCCAATACAATTGTGCGAAAGATCGACTATTTTATTATTAAGAGTTGCTGTCAATAAAGTCACTATAGCGAATTTGGTAGTCAACATGATATCCAACGATCGATAACGGTCATGGAACTGACAGAAGAACAAGTTTTTAAATATAATAATAAATTTATCAGAAATAATCAATACTCGCAATACTTGCTTTACCATTAAAAAGAAGCAGCTTGTGGCTCTAGTTTTGTCCGAGAATGTATATAATTTATCTTAAAAGAAAGTAACACCACTGACTTTTCTTACATGCAACCTGTTAGGCCGACAGAAAAAATATTCTGGTTTTAATATTATAAATTATAAAATCAGAAATGAAATGACAACGACAAATGAAAGGTTACTCACTATACACCCTTCCTGAATAATAGAAAATTCTCTAGACGAGACGGCTCCGCGTAGTCGAGACACGAGGAAAACCAATTATTTGACATGCATTTATTTCTTTAACACGACATCCGTTTGAAAGTTACATATATATGCCTCATACTTAAATTGATGTTTTAAAATTGTGTAAGCAGGTTTTTATCCAGTAGTGAAAGAAAGATAGTTAAAGTAAGATATAAAATTTAAATATTTTATACATACTAGAGTAAATAGATAATTTTAAAATTTCTCTAGAATGATATATTATACATAATCATCAAAGAAAATCTATTCTTCGAAAAATTAAAGATGATAAAGCTGAACCACCTGAACAGTTTTATGCGCAATTATATATTATGGATGCCATAACTTGAGCATTTTCTTAGAGGAGACTGAAACAGAATTCTTTACCTTATCATGAAAGATAAAGTCGAGCATCCCAGAGGAATTGGAAAAAAGCAGATGCCATGTCTCAAGAGTGGATTTACTTGGCTCGCCACTGGATAAGAATACGCAGTGCTGAACAACTATTTCGATCACTTGTTACAGTTAGATGACCTAATACGGCACTAAAAGAAGAAGAAAAGAAAAATAAAAGAAAAGTAAATTGGAAAACAAATATATTTTATGTCTATATAACTGAATATATAAAAATTGCCATGTGTCATGGATATATTCTAGATTCCGCAAAGCTTTAAGTACACGAGGTTTTTTTTGCTATGCTCATTTTAATTTAGAGATACACATATATTAACTGCGACATATGTATTTATTTTGTAAATTGCAGCAAGTCGTGTGACAAATTAACATGACAAGTTCATAACAATTCTGAAAAGAGCAGGCTTGGATAATAAAAATCTTTTTTAAGACGAAACATCTCTTCCATACATTCATCGGACAAATACTCATTCGAACCACCAAAGACTTTTAAACTCCTGTCCTGGCGAGTCTCATTCTCTTATATTTCAAACTTCCGAAAGCCACCGAGGTGCTACTCGCTCGTTTCAGAATTCTGTTGCGAGTTCCACCTTCTTTCGTTCTTTTGAGGATAGTAGCTAACTAATAAATTTGTGTATACGTGTCTACCACCATTCCTCCCTCATCTTTTCTCCACTATTTCTTTCACGAAATTAAACTTATTCTATAGTAACACTTTTTTTCAAATTTCTCTTTCATCTGCCCAACGTTCACACTACCGATATTATGTATGTCACAGTATTTAAAAAGCCACAGTAAAGGCACTGTTCGAACTGTGCCCTAAATTTAACAAGGTAGCTACGAAAGCAACCTTGACCTATGAGATTTTGCGTCAGGTAATATTACAGTTGCCTATGCACACAGTCCACCCAGCTTCGAAGGTTTGGAATTACTGACTTTGTCAACTTCACCACATCACGTTTTACCTCCTACTCTTCCTGCCACTGGCCGATTTAAACCAATCTTTTGACCAGTCTTATCTCACTTATATCTCGCTCTCCAATAGTTCGCTCCCTGTGACTATGAAGTCTGGACTTTTCACCTGCTAGCACATAATATGGAACATAGCCGCTGATTACCCACAGAGTAGCAGCTGACACAGTCCTGTAGGTACATGTTACCCGCAGCAGATTAGTTCGACGCGTACCATGATCCTCTTGTAAGTTGATATTAGGGGAAAACACCCTCCTTATATTTGTAGTTTAAGACCCCGTTATATGCTAGGTTTCACAGCGTCAAATCCAGGACGGAGCCCGGCAGGACCCTAGCCGTAACATCCGCCATCACGCCATTCTCCATTACAATCTTTCTCTCGGAAAAGATAATAAGCGATCACGTTTCTTGGATACCCCATTATTCATTAACAGTTCTGTGCTTCCAAAGTGCTCATTACGTGACCCCACAGTTAGTTCATCCAACCTAAAGGAATCCCACGTTTAGCCTTGACATGACTCTGCACATCATGCCACCGTTTTGGTGGAAATAGTTCGATGACTGTCTTCAGAAGTCTTTGTTTAGCTTGTCACCTAGTGAGATATTAGAAATCTAAAAATCATCTATATATGTCAACTAAACAACCAAATAAGTGCCCAGTTGACAGAGAATACTTGGAACGACATATTGGTTTAGGATAAATCTAAATAATATTAAATATGCTTACGACGCAATAGTTTTTGCACATGGTTTAGAGGGCTTACAATTAATAATATAACGCATATCAGATATCATCCAATAGTGTGGTTTGTATTAGAACATATGTAGTTAGTTTAAAATGTCAAATAAAAACTTTTGTGTAACCAACAGCCAATTGACATGATTGATAGCTATACTTACTTTGACACCAACATAAACACGAATGGTACCACTCTTTTGAAATGAAATACAGCATAGAGAAGACAGAATCAGAAATTATTTCTTCCAAAAGGCTTGAAACCTTCGAGATGTGGTATTACAGGCGCATCTTAATATTTTCATGAGTAACTATGTTAAGGTTAAACTTAGATTGGGAAAGAAATGTGAGATCGTTTGTACAATCTATCTATCTAATTAGCCTTCTTTGGTCCATCTTTGGACATAGGCCTCCCCAATCCTTTTCCATTCTTCTCTGTCTGTCGCTACAGTCATCCATCTAGAGCCCACGTGCTTCTTGATATTATCTGCCCATCTCATTTGGGGCCTTCCTCTGCTTCGTTTATATTCCCACGGTCTCCAACTTATAAGAATTTTGTTCCATCGGTCTTCTTTTTGTCTTATATTATGTCCGGCAAATCTCCATTTCAATTTTGAAACTTCTTGTCTAACATCCCTCACTTTTGTTTTTTCTCTTATCCACTCGTTTCTCTTCTTATCCATTAGTCTTATGTGCAACATATTTCTTTCCATTGCTCTTTGGGTTTTTATGATTTTTTCCATGTTTGCTTTTGTAGATGTCCACGTTTGGGAACCATAAGTAAGAACAGGGAGTACGCATTGATTATGCGTATATACTTTGGTCTTAAGATGCTGTGGATATCTTTTGTTTTTAAGAATGTAGCTTAGTTTACCAAATGCCGCCCATGCCAGTCTAATTCGTCTCTTGATCTCTGCTGTTTGGTTCTCTTTATTAAGTTTTATAGTTTGACCAAGATATATATAATCCTTAACTTGTTCTATTTCATCTTGTCCGATTCTCATTGTGATGTCTTTATCTGGATTTGTTATAGTTTTGGTCTTGCTGTAATTCATATTAAGGCCTATCTTTCCAGCTTCTACGTCCAGTTCTTTCATCATTTCAAATTTGAACGTTTGTACAATAAAGATCGTAAATTAGAATATCTGGACCATATTATGAGAAATAAGTGCCAATGGCTTGAGACAGCTCGTTCTTCAGAGAAAAGCACGTGGAAAAAGAAGACCAAGGTAGGAAGAATTTCTTGGCTCTAAAACCACACAAAATCATTCAACAAACTTACAACTATACTATTTCGAATTGCCAAAATCTGGGACGGATAGACACCGAAAAAAAATCATTTTCATTATAAATAAAGTTTGTAATTTAATTATAATCTAAATGGGTAATTTATCTACACTGCAATATAAAGTCTAGTTAGTTCAGTTTTGCCATCGTTTTCATCAACTTTTTACAAAATTCTTTTTTCAAAAAATAAAGCTTTTTATTTTCGACTTCGGTCTTCAAATGCTTCAATAAACCAATGTAGTTTTCGCTCTTGATTGTTTCTTCATGTTTTAAATAGTCAATAAAAATAATTTCTTACGGGTTCCACAATAACCTTTCCAGCAGTTTTTTGAGTCTTTGGTCGATTTGAACGGTTTTTTTTGATAACTATAAAGTGTTAACTATTTCTTGAAACTTCACTTTGTGGTTTCACATCATAATTTTTTTAGATATATTTTATATATAATATAATAATTTAGAAATTCCCATTGAGTTTTCTATGGCCCGTTTGACAATTCGTCATCCTGTGTATAATTAGTAAAATATACTATATAATTTGCTACGTAGGTTATGATAATTAATTATAATTATTTAAATTTTCAAATAGAAACAGTCAAGAAAATAAAAGACTATAATATCTTCCTGAAAATTAAACTGTTGCGTTCATAAGAAGGGATTAACTAAAGGTAAAATAAACTTCTATTATTAAACACAAACTTCATAAAACTGGAAAGGTATTTCGCTGTTTCTAATCTAAACGGCAACAGTAAAAATACCTTCATAAATTATAGGGAGAAAATGCCTTTACAATATATTCAGGTGATTTAATAATTTGTTTCAATGTGAAGGTTGGAACAAAGTAAACGAGAATAATAGCTCCCTGAAAAGTCAAGTAAATTGTTTGAGGAAATGTAATACATAAATAATGTGTTATTATTTTGGGTTTGCAAAAATATATTTAGTACTGTTGTGTTTAGCGTATTTAATAGCTGTTGTCTTTTCGTACACGTAAATAATCAATTTAAAAGGCAAATAGACATTAAACATACGTTTTTATGAATCAGAAGAGTGGTCTACTTTCTATTTTTACCCTTTTGGCAATATTTTGGTAGATGGTATAGTTTAAATCTTGGGATGGGTTCTGAAGGTGGTGCTGGCCCCAGATTTTTTCAATGACCGCAAGCCGAAAATCGGAATAATTTAATTTGTTTGAACTACTGCCATTATATAGAAACCATAACCTCAAGAATATGATTTGACACATATCGACTCATCCAGCGAAGACTGTACTAACTTATTTTTTGAAGTTTTCGAATAAAGCAAGATAAAGTCTTGATTAGCGCAACAAATCAGGGGTTCTTATTTATTAAATTCTTTTTATATTTATTCATTGCGTTTACCGTATTGTTCCATTTGTGCTTTTAAACATGTCAATTTTGTTTCTTTATCTGGATTTTGAATAAGTTAGTACAGTATTCACTGGAAAAAAATCGGGAATATGAATAATACATACCATCGTTCTGTGAAATTGTATTTATGTGAAAGTCTTCATCGAAGTTAAATTACAAAATATTATAATCGAACGTTATTGCAGTTCTTCGTCGTCATTTCATACTTTTAGATGTATCAGAATGAAGACTTCTATAAAAGCCATGATATGTAGTAGGAATTTTTCCAGTATCACAAAGCCAAAATAAGCCAGTTAAATTCTTCTTATCTATTGGCAAAAGATTTGTGTATACTTTAGATGGAAATTGATCAATAAGAGATGAACCCCTTAAATCATACTTGGAATAGACTAACTTGGTCTTAATAATACTAACTTGGAAATAGACAGCTGCACAAGAGAATATTGAAAATATGGTGTGGTTTCTGTTTTGCCCACCACAGTAATCCGAATAGAAGATCAGTCATTTAATTCCCCTCTTTTTTTGTGTCTCTATTAACTTCTACAAACAACTTACAACTTCGTTTGAACCTCGTTGAGCAATTTGTTCATGCCATACATAACAGAAACCATCATTGTTGCCCATATCAAATATGGTGAAGTCTTATCTGTCAAGGCGAGTTCTTTGTCACAGTTGTTCATATTTCTAGCCACTATTTTATTGGCTAAGTGACGTTCATAGTTCTCCCGTAAGTCGATCTTCCCAGATTTATCAGCTAGGTTAAAAATTGAGCAGACCTCTTAGAATCTTTTCGAATATAATGTGAGGGTACCAACGGAAATAATTTTATGTGCTTTCTCACACTTTCTGCACTAACTTTAAATTTTCCACGTTTGTCTGATTGTAAGAACAATTGTACAAACTAAGAAACTCCAGTTTCCTTTCTTTTAGTCAATGCTGTATTTACTCATGTTTGTGAAATACCAAGAGTTTTTAAAAACATATTTTTACAAATTTGGTTTTGTTCACCGCCGAGCTGAAAATGATATTGCCGAGAAAAAATCCTACGAGAGTTTACACCAGCAGAAATAGTACTTTGTTTTTTATCTATCTGTGTCACATGCTGTACAATAAAGTCCCATTACCTTGTATGATGATCTTGCAAGTTCCAAAAGTCTTTAAAAATCTTGTGTCTCATTTCTTGATTAATTTTTGTACTACACTTAAGTCCGCATGTTTTTTGGCAAGGTTCGCCTATTTTTCTTGCCTTAACTAGTTTTCCCTATCGATTTGTATGTTCTAACTCACGATCTAGACCAGTTTTAGATTTTACATCAATCCATTCTTCTTCTTTTCTTTCTCGTTTTCTACCCACTTGAACTCTAGTATTACTTTTCCTGTTCTTTTTACACTTACTTATTTGTTTCTCATTTTCCTTCGTATCATTATATGGCATTTTCTTATTATCATCTTCTGAATGTAAATAATCTAAGTCACTATCTGAGCTTGCATGAAAAGGGTTTTCAGTATCAACTTCAAGATTTTCGTTAACTGTATTCGTTGCTCTGTTTCTGAAAACAAAAGACGATGCATGTTACATTATGAATCTTTACTTGTTTAAATTAAAACAAACCTAAAGATGCTTCGATATTAGTAGATATAACTTCTTTGGTCGTATTTAGGTCCGGATTATCACAAATTCTTAAAAAAAAAAGGTATAAATAATTCATGTTTCTATACATATTAAAAATATACTAACCTCTTAAACAATGCGCCTGTCGAGAATCTGTTTCTCGCTTGTTAGCTGTCCTTACTAAATTTACCACGAATTGACCTCTCGAATACATCGTACATGTAAAATGTACCCTCTATTCAAACGTATTATTTTTGATAGCAATTTATACAGTGTACAACTTTTATACGTAAACACCGTTGGTTATGTAGGCGTACCACCGGCGTACTTTACTTAACCTCAAAATGCAAAAACTGTATGTCAACTGTATGTAGAACTGTCACGAGACAACGGCGCTTCCGTTGGGAATGCCGAGAAAGACTATATTAACTTACACAACTTCAGTATGTTGTGAACTATACATCAGCTGAACCTGAGTGGATAACAAGTTTTAATACCAGCCCATTCGGATCACATAGTGAGTACACCTTTACACCAAACTTGTGTCGTTTCCCCTTGATATATTGCCGAAATTTTAGGTGGTCTCTTCACAGTATCATAGATATCTCCAATGAGATAATAATAACATTACTGCATTAAATGACAATAAACTGCATTCATTCTATCATTGAAAAAATCAATAAACGGCTAGATTTTTCCTATTTGTGTTCGAGTGACTTGATTTTGACAAGGCTGTATTTTGTCTCCTCTAATCTTCTTCAATCTGTACTATGAAAGAATATTTATTGAAGCTTTGCACGAAACTGAAAAAGTATTCTACTAAATGGTTACCGGCTAAACAACATTAAATATGCTGAACAACTTAAAAGACCTACAAGTTCTTATAAACAAAATCACGTATTACAGTCAACAATATGTTCTAAATATAAACGTTAAGAAGACAATGCTTATGAAAATTAGCAAGAAAAGGATAACAGAAGGTCAATTCTACGTCAACCAATTTCCTGTAAAACGAGTGACGCACTACAACTACATCGACACCATAATAAATGTAGAATGGACCAACAACCAAGAGATTAGAGCACCCATCGGAAAAACTAGATTCACCTTCAATCGGATAGGGACCTTCTTCAAGAGTCACAACCTCTCTCTTGATATAAAAGTAAGAATTCTGCAATTCTACGTCTTCTCTGTTTTTTTTATGGTGTGAAATCATGGACCTTGAACGAAGATATGTGCAAAAAACTGAAAGCATTTGAGATATGGCTATTTGTAAAATACTTAAGATCCCGTGGACTGACCGAGTCACAAATAAGAAGGTCCTCAGAAGAATGAATAAGAACCGAGAGGTACTGACCACCATTAAATCTCGAAAGTTACTATTCTTTGGACATATTATGCGAAATGAATCCAGATATGCTCTCCTTCAAGCCATCCTGCTAAGAAAAATATTTGGAAAACGAGGTCCAGGAATTGCCAAGCGTTTAAAATGAGAATAAATCTGTTTTGGCTCATAAAGCTTAAAAATGCAATCAAATTAAAGAGAAAGTGCTTTTTCCAATAATCGTTTACTCAATTTACTCAAAGTGTTCCCATAAGAAACAGCAAACGGAAAAATTTCTTTAATTCGTCACCAGTTATATCATTCCAAGGTTTACTCCGGCAATGTCAATTTAACACAATAATTCCACAGCGTGTTCATTTGCTTTAGTATAAAGGTCATTGTAATACTCATCAGTTGCTAACAAGTAAAAGTAATTAATTGGTTTTGTACTATTTACGTTAATAAGTAAACCTGGAATTTTATTTAAATTAAAAATAAACTTTTGGATCTTAATAAATAAACACTCAGTTGAATTTTTGATCTCTAAGACTAGAAGTATCGGCGAAGATCGAGAAGGTTTAATTCGCGAAGGTGCTGTATTTTGACAGTTATAACTACCCAGAAGTCACTAGAATTAACTTCGTCAATATAGTCTAAATCATCTTTAGCATCAGACTCTTCTAGAAGTAGCAGAAGTTCTTGATCAGATAATGGTTTTATGTGCCAAGCTTAATCACGTTTTGCATAAGAACTGCAAATAAATATCTATTTTATACTAAAACAATTCCTCGCCAGGAGCCAATGAACGCACCTGGCGCGTTTGCATTACATGCAGGTTACTAATTTATGTGATTTTAGCTTAAAATACTATTCAAAAATGCTACTATATAAAGAAATAATAAAACAATACTATAATAGTTACCTTTTTTAAAGTCCAAATAGATTTTGCAATATCCTTTCTTTAAAGCAGTCACCTGAATTACTTAAGCATACACACATTCAGAACCAACCTTCTCTCGTCAAAATGCTTAAATATCCGACATAATATATCTCGTTGCAGTCATGAAAAAGGCTTATATTATGACCAATGAACATAAGACTCTCGAAAACGCGCCAGGCGCATTGGTGGCATAAAGCAGAAATTCCCGACAACGCGCGAGTGCATTGGCAGAAAGGAATGTGTTAAAGCACTTTTAACCGCTTGAATAAGATCCTCTGCTGTCTTACACATAATAAATACCGACTTCAACAGTTAATCCGAAAATGCAAGATTAAGAACAAGAGTAAATCTGATCGCAGAAGTATATCTTGACTTTGCAATCTTAGAAAACAGACTGGTCTAACATCTTCTTCTTCTTCCTTCTAGTATGTAGGCTTTAAAGCCTATTTCTTTAATATTAGCCTACTAAATTATTTAAAGTGTCATACCATCTTTTTCTTGGTCTGTGCCAATAATTTTTCATCCATTTGGTGACTTATCTCGTGCTATTCATACTATTCTATCCTCTGCTATTCTACTGATATATTCGTTCCACTCCTGTTTTTGTTTTGTCACCTATCCATTTACGTCTTCTATATTGCATGCTTTTCTTATGTTTTCGCTTCTTTCTCTATCAAACAGAGTTATTTAAAAATTGGCAAACATGTCATAAGCATGAATCGAATATACATTAGAGACTAGTTATCGTAACAGATAAAAATCCGACATGTATCAAAGTAAGAAAACCGAAAAGCAGTATGATCCGACGAACTCCCAGAGAATTTCTATTATTAATAGATTTTTACAACCACCAGATATAATTTAATTTTTTTAATATTATATAATCCACCCCAAGACGAATGGTAAGAGTGCTTATTTGAATAAGAGCTTTATTACATAAAATAATTTCAGTTTATCACTTTTCCCAAATAAGTTTTATTTAAAAAAGGAATAAAAAAATTCTTATTTGACATGTAATAAAAAACGTGATATACTTTCGTAATAGAGAAAAAAGAGAGGATATTAAATATTTTCTCCCGTTTTTGTTCCCAATATGTGATTTTATCGAGGAGGTACAAGCAGAAAATCGTGACAAGCTCCAATAAAGAAAGGTGACTTTCCGCGCCGAAATTCTCCTTATACCAAAAAGTTTTAATGGAATAAGTCGAGCTTGACTTTATTTATTTTATTACTTTAAGCTTTTGGTATTTAGTATTACAGGCAATTAATATCAAATTTTATATAAAATGGACTTCTTCGTACTTTATAAGAGTGTTTGTGTTGTTAAGACTTTTAGTATCCTTTTAGTTTAACGGTATAGATTGTCCTCTATTTTAAAACTACTCCGACAGTATTTGGGAATGCTTATTTGAAGCAGGGCATGTAATAAATAAGTTTAAATAAAATAGATATCAATAAATGTCATCCATAATTAATTTTATTCGTTAAACAACTTTTAAAATTATCCAAAATATTTTATTAATAATTTAATTTTTTTCATTGCAAACACTTTTATTCATTATACCATTAATTTAATTATACAGTAGTTATTACTAAATATTTCTAGATCAGAATTAACATTTAATAGTAGCATACAGATTAATATTACATTTAAATGTAAACTAATGATTAAGCATAACTTTTTAAAAAGTTACCTTTTTCTATTCGTTCTTTAAAAGTTTGTCATTTTTGTGGCAAAAAAAGTGTTCGTTAACCTTTAGGCTGTAACGCCCTGTCTAGTGAACCGAAAAAAAAAATATTTTTTCTGTTCCATCCGTAAGCCTATGTGTTAGGGGTCTCCCATTTTCGGTATTCCCGGAAAGTGGCAGTTTGTATTCAGACAGGTATAAACCGTTGTTAAACGATTATTGTATTTTGTTGAGTATTTGTATTGTAGCAAAGAATATAGACGCGTCTATATTCTTTGATTGTAGTGATCGGTCCATTGGACTCGCGTGACAGACGACGAACATATTTTACGGTTGTGTTGTGTTGTGCTTAGGCGATGTTTTGTATAGAAATTTACATTTCTAAACTTAGATAGTTCATTATGAATGATGAAAAAGAACATGAAAGGTTACAAAATTTAATTGATGATGTTTTAAGTGATGAACTAAGCGATCCAGATGTAGATCCGGAAGACAGTGAGGAAAGCCTTTTAGAGGATAACGTAGAAGAGCAGTTAATTTATTGTGATTTAACTGATAATGAAAATGATATTAGTAATAATATGTTTGTTACGAGACATCGAGTACCTTGTTTTATAGCTAAGGACGGATCCAGATGACAAAAACATGTTAACAAAAAACCAAATCAATATAAGGTTGAATGTTCGAATAATTAAACTTTGAGGGTATACAAGGCAACTATCGAACACGGTGATTAATTTAATCTTGCCCAAGTACTTTCGATAAATAGATCATCTTCAGGGGCATTTCGTCAGTTGTGGCCTATCCGACATAGTAGAATGTCATAAATGTAAAATTTGGACATAACAATACAAAATACAATACACTAAGACAAACAAACACTTTAAAAGTTTTAAGGAGAAGCTACATGTTGTATAGAAGCCGGAGAGAGATTCTGTCTCCGGCTTCTATACTATGATGATCTATTGATCGAAAGTACTTGGGCAAGATTAAATTAATCACCGTGTTCGATAGTTGCCTTGTATACCCTCAAAAAAAAAACAAATGTTAAAACTCGCCAGCATAATCTTATAGCACATTTACCTGAACCAAAGGGTGATATCAAAAGGGCTAATGAATCATCTATAATATGGTCATGTTTCTTTACAAACAGTATTTTGGAAAAAAGTGCAATATAAAAATCAATTTATTGTTTCCCAAAAGTATGATTTCATACAAAATAGAATCTACAAGACTACGGATCTAACTGAAATTAAGGCTTTTATAGGGTTTTATAGGGTTTACAGTCAAAATTATCAAGATTTGTTTCGCACCAATGGCATGTCCATGGAGATTTACCGGTTGACCATGCCTGAACGAAGATTTTAATTCCTTCTTACCAAAATTCATTTTTATAGCAAGATAACTAGAGAAGTAAGAAAAAAGACTGATAAATTTGCCGCCTTTAGAGAAATTTTTGAAGAATTTGTTTTAAACCTTCCTAAACATTTTCATTCATCAGCGTACCTAACATTAGATGAAATATTAGCAGGATTTAGAGGGCACTGCACTGTTCATTAGTGAAGAGTTAAACTGGGGTTTACATCCCTAGTAAACCAAACTGGTATGGAATTAAGATTTGTGCACTAGTTGATGCTAAGTTGTACTATATTTATAAATTGGAAGTATATCTTGGCAAGCAGCCATTGGTTCCGTTTTATATAGATAATTCGAACTCATCTTTAGTCAGTCGTATCCTTGAGCCAGTTCGTAATTCTAAATAAAATATTACTATGGATATTTTTTTTACAAGTTTAGCTGTAGCGGAAAAGTTATTACAGGAATTTAAATACCATTCTAGGAACTATAAGAAAAAATAAACCTCAAATTCCTGCAGAACTAACTTCTCTGAAACGACCAGAACATAGTTCCATGTTTGGGTTTCAAGAAAAAGCTACTCTAGTTTCCTACATACCTCGTAAAACAAAAATGTAATATTATTATCCACGATGACAATATCGATAATAAGACAGGTAAACCAGAAATGATTGTGGATTATAATAAGACTAAAGGTGGGGTAGATACTATTGATCAGATGTCTGAGGCATATAATTGTGCAAGATCAACTCGACGTTGGCCTTTGGTTTTATTGTTTGAACTGATGAACCTAGCGGCAATTAACTCTTAGCCTAAACATCCAAGCTGATCCACTAGATCAAAATAAAACCCATGGAAGATGTAAAGATTGCGAAAAAAAAACGTTAAACCAGGTTTAGGTGTAAAGTTTGCAACCGATTTATCTGTCTAGAACATTCGTATGGACTGTGTGGTGACTGTTTTCATGACCATAATGTAGATGGATAATTTCAGTTTATTCTTGACGGTAGTTTAATGTTAGTATCCCTTTTTTTACTTGAAATATTACTCTGTATTAGCAGGCACGTTTTTTGTTCCTACCGTTATTTTTTTAATAAAACCGTAATTTAACCAATTAGCACTGTTTTCCAACTGCTTTTACTAGCAAGATACTAGTTAAAAAACAACCCACAAAAAGTTATTCTTAAACAAAATTTATTGTTAAAGGTTTAAACTTTTCAGTTATTTATTAAAAAATTAAAAAAATAAATTTTATTTCCAATCTCCTAAAATTTTGAATAACGCTGGGCCCATAACGGCTTCTTAATATTGTTCTGAAGCTATTTTCTTGTGGCATTGTAAATTAATTACTATTAAACTGGGAATAAGCCACAATTAAAGATAAAAATACGTTTATTGACGTTTCAATTTCCACTTCGAATTTCCGAAGTGGAAATTGAAACGTCAATAAATTATATATTATGATTAATTTTTCGGTTATAAATTTTGGTTTCGAAACACGTTACTAACAAAAGGTTAAGGTGCTCTCGATAAATCGAATACTAGTCAAATAATAGTGTATATAAAATAATAACTTTAGAGTGTATTGTTGGCTGCTCTTTCGAAAAAAAAAAGTATTTTTAATAACAAAGAATAATAATTTACAATCAGACTACATCAACTAGCGTAAGTTATTGCCGTGCATAATGATGGGCGGACCTTCCATTCGTTATATCGAAGAAATGCTTACCGTTCGGCGAAGTGCAATATCCGCTACTTTACAAAGATTAAGAGAAACTGGTTCTTACTTAAGAAGACCTGGATAGGGAAGGTCAAGGGCAACAAACCCTCTGGAAAATCGATTTTTTACACTTCAACTGCTTCTAGAGCGGATAGCTACGACTACAGTTTTGATAGGAGACTCATGAGCCGTCGCGCCTCCACCACAAAGGAGTCAAAAATGACCAGAATGGACCTGAGCGATATTTTATGGGATTTAATATGGGGAAATATCCAGAACTCTTGTTGCTTCTTTACTATGTATATTACAGGATCCAACTTGTAAATACAATACATTTAGGAAACGGCCTTCGCCGTATTCCCGTTCTCCTCCGCCAATCCTTCCGGTCCAAGGCATGCTCCTCCTCCAAACCTCTCGATTCGATCGCTCTTCTAATATTTTCATTCCATGGACGTCGAGGTCTACCTCTTTTTCTTCTTCAAGGGAGCTTCTACCTGTGAAGTTTTTGGGGCCAATTTTCATCAGGAATTCTCATTAAGCAATGAAATAAACGCACAAATTCAAATATTGACGACAAACATTACCGAAGATCTAACACCAACATGGAATACGATTATAAGTGCTGTAACAGACATCATGAAAAACAACTTAGGGTACAAACGAAATAACAAGAGGCAAAAATGGATGACAGAAGAAATACTATTACTAATGGAAGAACGAGGAAGACACAAGAATGACCAAGATGGCAGCAATATGTATGAAAACATTAACAGACAAATAAAAGCAAAAATAAGAATAGCAAAAAATGAATGGCTTAAGCAACAATGTATCGATCTAGAACATTTACAACGACAGCACGACGACCGTAATTTACATAAAAAGCTTAAGGAGACTGCTGGAATATACAGAAAACGAAGACCAACTACCATAGTTAATCAGGATAACCAGAAAGTGCTGGGTGAAAAGGAGAAAATTGATATTTGGAAAAATTATATCCAGGAGCTCTTCCATGACGAAAGACCCATGAGTGAAGTTTATACAGACGACCAGCTGACTGGCCCTTTAATCATTAAAGAGGAGATAGAAAAGGCAATATTAAATTCAAAAAACAATACGGCACCTGGACCAGATGAAATTCCGTGAAATTCCGATGATACTCAAATTACTAGATGAAAGGGAAATTTCAGCACTACACAAAATATTTAATTTAATTTATGAAACTGGCTGCTATCCTCAACAGTGGTTACGCTCTACCTTTATTGCCCTGCCCAAGAAAGTCAATGCAAAAAGATGTGATGATCACAGACTCATTAGCCTAATGAGTCACACTTTAAAGATATTCTTAAAAATACTACATCAAAGATTATACAAAAAATATGAATGGGACATCAGTGATACCCAGTTCGGGTTTAGACAAGGTTTAGGAAGCAATAGTAGCAATACAGGTGGTGGTCCAAAATTGTTACGATCAGAGGAACGATGTGTTTCTATGCTTTTTAGGTTACCAAAAAGCGTTTGATCGTGTCCAACACCACAAGTTAATGCAGATTCTCAAGAAAGTTGATATAGACCAAAAAGACATAAGATGCATTAAAAACTTGTACTGGCATCAAACGGCATAGTTAAAAGTAGACAATTATATATCCAAACCCATACATATAAGAAGAGGCGGTCGACAGGGATGTGTGCTTTCCCCTCTTTTATTTAACATTTATTCGGAAGTCATATTTCAAGAGTCTTTGGAGGATGCAGAGATGGGAATCAAGGTGAATTGGGTATTGATCAACAACATACGATATGCTGATGATGGTGTCTTAATTTGTGATAACATAGTCGATCTTCAACAACTTGTCACTATAATCGGAGAATACAATAAGCGAATGGGATTAGAGATTAATACTAAAAAGACCAAATTTATGATCATCTCCAGAAACTTAGATGCACTTGAAAACTCCACCATAACACTGAATACTTTACTACATAACTACTGAAGTCCATTGAAAGAGTAAGTAAATTTAACGAGGGATATAAACAGATTAGAAGCTTTTGAAATGTGGCTTTATCGCCGTATCCTAAAAATACCATGTACAGCGAAAATCACAAATATAGATGTCCTTAAAAGAATAAACCAAGAATGCCAACTTTTCGAAACCATCAAGAAAAGGAAAACGGCGTAGTCACATCATGCGAAATGCAAAAAACAAGTTCCTCCAACTTATAATCGAGGGTAAAATGGAAGGCAAGAGAGGAATGGGACGCAAGAAAATGTCCTGGCTCCGAAACATAAGGCAATGGACAGGGATTAACGACATACAATCTCTGATACATATTGCAAGAAATAGAGAATTAATGGAAAATGTGATCGCTAACATCCATTAGTGGATTTGCATCTGAAAAAGAAGAATTCTCATTAGGTGTCCAAACCATTTTAAACCTCTTCTTTCTATTCTGTCAATGACCGTTTCTGTAGTATTTGACTAAGAGACATGTCGACTAAGGGAAGAAACCCCAACAGAAAATCCTGGTCCTGTAAGCTTAGGGTTTGGAGCGATGGGCCAGTCCCTTGTCATCTGAAAAAAACTCTTTTGACTAAAAATTCTAACGCCGTGCCTCGGAATATGGATGGAAACTTGGATGAAAAACGACTACACCTGGCAAAGAAAAGGACTTTGAAAATTGATAATTGAAACACTCGTCATGTTTCACAAGAGTATGTATTATAAGTTATTTCTCAATGTATTTAATAAACATATTAATTTTTTTTTTTGTTATTACCAGTTTTAGGATGCTCGGTTTTGTAATTGTGTAATTATTTATTACAGATTAATAAAAAATAAATACAATTTTTTATTGGATCTGTATATTTTAGCAAATACAATGTTTAATATTACTATAAAACACATATTTTATTAATATTGAACGGCTTCACTCCTTTCTAAATGTACTACGACGATAGGAAAGGTAAAGTAGGAAATGACCGTCTCTTTGATAATTAAAGACAAGAGATCACACGATAACAATTGGTTAACGCTGATAGTTTTCACAGTTTACATTAATTAAGCGGAAAATGCTTGCGCTGAGTTGGGGTACAACCCTAGATATTAATTAAGATAAAACTCAAGCGTCGGCGAGATGTTTCACTAAAAGTAATACAAAACCAGTCAATAGAATACAGTACTGGAAGAGTTTACAAAATTTTTGTTTGCTTGATTTAAGGTGCATTCTTTTTGGAATTTGAATTTCAAGATATACATTTTACACATTTTATAATACGGTATTTGATTTTATTTTTAGTTTAACATTTAACCATTTAACGATAAAAATCGCTGAGTTTTATAAGAAATAATTTGGTTATTTATTATACAGATAAAGGATGGGTTACTTGTTTCTATTACATTAATTTTTATTACATCTTCACATGATGATTTGATGTGAAACTTACTTTTATTGTTTATTTGCTATTTCACATTGTCTCACTATATCATCATCATCATACATACTTCTGTGTCCAAAGTTAAACATACTTCTCCCCCAATTTCTTCAAGCTCTGTCGGTCTTAAGCTTCCTGCAGCCAATTTTCAGCGATTCTTTTGACATCATTTGTTCCTCGTGTAGGTGGTCTCACTCTGCTTTTTCTGTCATCTTGAGGTCTTCGCACTGTATTTTTTTGGGTCCACCGCTCGTCATTCATTCTGGCCACATGGCCCGCCCAGTTTCAGACATGCTAACATGCTCTATGACATCTCTGACGTCTGCTCTTCCTATATATTCGTTTATAAGCCTGTCTCTGAGAGTCAAATTAAGTAGCGACGTTTCATTTATCTTTGGGCTCCTTTAAGTTTGGTTGTTGGTAGCATGGGTTAATGAAAGTGTTTTGACGCCGAAAGTCATGACTGGAAACACTCATTGGCCGTTCTTACCTGCCGATTTAGCTCAAAATGATAAAAGACTTCTTCGTATTTTTGAGAAAAAAATTCTTAGAAATATTTTTGGGCCTGTAAATGAAAATAGGCTATGGCGTCGAAGATACAACTTTGAACTATATCAGTTATACACCGATACAGATACTGTGAAATTCGTTAAAGTGTAGATACATATAGGCTTTATACTTTGCTAGGACGTGAGAACACGAATACACAAAAAGATTAACATTTTCAAAACCAGAGAGCACAAGAAATAGAGGACGACCACGCAGGAGGTAAATTAATGATATGGACAAAGATCTACAGATTTTACGCCTAATTTTAGCAAGACCAAGACCAAAACTGACCGTGCAAGATTTAAGCAAGAACAAGACTAAACCTGCGAGACTCTTATATCTTGCAGTTAGGACTGATTACTGAGTGTCGTTTTAGCGAGTATAGTAGTTCGGGTATATGCTTAAAGACTCTATGAGATGAAAAAAGTATGTAATAAAAATTTGAAAAACTGGACTTATGCGCATTACGAACAATACCATAAACGTACATACCGAATCAAAATATTAATTAAACAAACAGATTTGACACGTGCTTAGAGGTTATAATTACAATGTAAGATCAAGTATTTTGTACATTCTTTTCCAGCAGACGACTTCTTCGTCATTGTCCAGATTTTGAGAATAGCCTCCCTCTAATCATAAAATAATCTTCTTGTATTGCGACGCCGGCAGTAATATCGTAACGAAATTTTTTTTAAAATATGTCACCTTAGCCAATAAAAAATATAAAACTTAGTTGTTATAGGACGTATTTTGTTGTAATAAATTGTTAAAGACACCCACTTAATACTTCAATTTTTTTCCCATTATAATTTAGTTAGAAGGAATCTAAATAAATAAATCTTATCGTCCAAAGACTAAACATTGTTTCTGCTCAGTGTGCGATGAGATCATTCGGTTAAACAAAATTTGCTGAAAGAGCCCGGCTTATATTTAAAGGTATCAAGAAAAATTTAAAGGTACCGTGTAAACAAAATACCGAAATATTTAGAATAACGAAGTGGCGATATATATAATTCTCCGTTTGTTATTTCGTAGTTAAGTTATTGGATAATAACGAACATAAAGTAACTAGTAGTAACTACTTTTTCGACATCAATAAACTTCATTCCCAATTGAGCTTTCCTTTGAGTCTTATGTAATAATTGTTTTTCATCTAATCCTAGTTTTTCTCGAAGTGACATGTTTACAATTTGAGGAACGTGAGGAACAAAGATTAAAATAGTTCTAGTCGGGGTAGTGAGAGTTGGAGTTATAGATCTAGAAGACGTAAAAGCAAATCATGCATCCTAAATTGCTTTGTGTAAGTTATTACATGGAAAGGTTAAAATGAAAATAACAAACAGAAACACATCAGATTTAAGGAAGCATCTAATATTTTTTCACAAAAAGGAATTACAAATATTTCTTCCTGAAAAACCAAAATTCGGTGGAGATATCACAAGCTTTTTAATAACCGCTGGAAAAAGTGGACATTTATTTTGGTAAATTATTGTATTTATTAAGTATGTATCTTCTTCTTCTTCTTAGGGTGCCTGCCCGTTCCGAATGTTAGCAATAATTCTGGCTATGATGACTTTTTTGCTTACTATACGAAACAGCTGTGTTGAGGTCTTTCTATACCATGCTCTCAGCTTAGCAAGCCAGAATATTTTCCTTCGTCCTGGGGCCCTTTTTCCTTTAATTTTACCTTGCAAGTAGGTATCTCCTTAATTTAAAATAACATCTTTTGATTATCATTGCTGTTTTACCTATTTTTTATTTTTTCAAGTACTTTATATCAAAGTAGAGCTATGATTGTTAGCAACATTTAGTTTGCTTTAATAAGTGGATTATAGTTTGTTTTCACCCAAAGAATCTGTGCCCTTGATACATGTATGTAGATTTTTTGCCAAATCTTCTTCAAGTGCCCCCTTCGTTACGGAGTTTGGCAATCACCATTGGTATTCGTATCTTTAAAGCTGTTGTTCAAAATAATTGGTTAGATGTGCACTGGAACCAGTCTCTTAGAACCAATCTTTTTCAAGATTTTTATTTCATATATGGTGGGGGGACATCAATTCCTTTCTAGACAGTTAATGTAGTTTAAAATACAGTTAAGTTTATGCCATTAATTTGGTTTTTTTGTGTTTTAACCATGTTTAAGCACATGTAAGCTTATTAAATGCAAACGTTTATTAAGAAATAGATGAATTTCGTGGGGCATAGTAGATAACTGAGTTAGTTAGAGCATAAGCACAGATCGCCTAGATCGTGACTTTAAACCCCACCCAGTGTCAGTTGTTTAGACATTTATTAATTTGGTTTATCTTTATTATGGCGGTGTTAATTCAAGCTTAAAATTTACTTATTCTGTTACGTTGTTCTAAGATCTAAAGTCACGTTTAATAAATAGCAATAGGCTAATGGGTAACTGGAAGACTTGCAAGATTTTACCTGCAAAACCAAGACCAAGACCAAGATCGGGAGTGTAATACCAAGACCAAGACCAAGATGGTGTATTGGCGCAAGACTAAGACCAAGTCTCGTCTTGTTCTTGCATTTGGGCAACTCTGTACAGATTATAAGGGTCAGAAGATGGAGGAAAGTTTCCAGGAATCAAGATCAGGCCAAGATCAACAACGGATTGTTGAGCCACTTATGATGATGAGATATAACACATCTCAAAGATTTTCCGCTAAAATTCTATATTGGATTAATTTAAGATAAATGTATCATTATACAGAACTCTCTGGTTTTTACTATAAACATGGATGCTGAGACTTGTCGATTGTGGTTTAAGTTAACAATCATTTTTGTGAAGGGCCAAACTTTTGTTTAATCTTTGGCTAAATTGACAATATAAGAATATATAAAGCTACATTCACATAATGTGATATGATTACTTACTTGAGCAGTTGCAAAAAACCTCTTCCAAAACGATATAAAGACCTATGAATGGCATTTTGGCACATAATGTTGAGAAAGTAACATTCTGACCCTTACCAGAAAACGTTTTAAAAATTAAGGATATTTTCATAATTTTATAAATTATAAAAATTCTACTGTATGAATTTTTACTTCGTTATATTTTTTTAACAATAGTTATACTAAACCACTATAAATTTTTTCTCGTTATGTAATGATAAATATCTTTGATGCAAAAGGATTAACAAAACTAATAAAAAGAAATAGTGATCATAATATTGATCAATAATAATTGTGCAACAAAATAATCTATTTCTATAAAAAAATTAGACAATGTGAGAATACATTGTCACTGTTTGCTTTACCGGTATGAATATTCAGACCCATCTCACTGCATGATTGATACTACTAATAACTTTCCATTCCCGAAATTGTAAAGCAAATTAAGTTCCTGCTGAAAGCAACATTAATTTTATTTTTTCCGCATTTTTGTTGACTTTGTCCATGCAAACTAAAAAACGAACTGCGGGAAAGCATTTACTGGAAAATGTTTGGATCACGACATTGGCTACTACATGATTGAACGATATGATACTAATTGCATTGTTCTAATATCTTGAGTAGTTTTTAAACAGGTTTTTGCGTGTTATATATTGTAAACACATTTTTAAAATGTATTTCAAAAACTTTATAAATACTAGGACAATTTTAATATTTAAAATATATGGCATATCATTAAATCATTTCTTAAGTTCTTAAGGGAATTAAAGTAAAATAATGTTTTCAAAGTTTATTAATAATAGGCGACCATATACCTTAATTTATTAACACCAGACAACATATAATGGTCAAAATAAAGCGAACTTGTTTATAAAATTCTTTTAAACTATTTATTTATCCAATAATAATCAATTCAAAATATATCAATCCTATTTGAGAAGTGAACAGGTAAATATCTGGTTTCTCCTAATAGACTTTAATACAATTTTGTCAGTTAATATGTTTTGTTTATTAACTGGTACTAATGGCAAGCAAATTTTACATAAGCACGTTCGGCAACTGAAATTAAACGAGTCGCTTTAACCCTATTTACTTAATATTTTGGCATCCAAAATATTAAAATCTAATTATGGCATCATCACGACAAACAGCTCAACCTACTCTCGCTTTAGATACTACAGTTACACAGGAAAAATCTATAAAAGCAACATCATGTTTCATTAGGACTCAGATTATTGTTACTAAGCCATAGATCGGTATGGCAGACCTAGTGCTATTTAATTAGATCAAGGTAGTTGACGAAATTATTACTCTAAATTAAATAACCTTTAAACAATCGTAAAATAGTTTCGAAACACAATTCAGATTTCTGCTTTATAAACTGAGCCTTCTAAGAATTGCAAGGCAAACAGACGTTGATAAAAGATGTTAAAAGAGAGATGGGGAATCTAAAATTTGCATTCCACGACATGTCTTTTACAACTAAGCAGAAATCCTTAGCGAATTGTGTTTCTCGTACTCCCACAGAGTATATCCGAATAAAATGAGAAAAGGCAGCAAATATTTGATTTCACGCAAACAAATCCTATGTATCTCTTGATACGTATTTCGACCTAATAGGTCTTGTCAGAAGAGCTATTCATAGGGGTTCTCAACGTGAAAAATCAATATTTTCTGCCTTTTAAGAAGCAACAATAACATGGCTTCAATACGGACGCAGTAGCGACATCTAATTAAACAATCGTAAAATAGTTTCAAAACACAATTCAGATTTCTGCTTTATAATCTGAGCCTTCTAAGAATTGCAAGGCAAACAGACGTTGATAAAAGATGTTAAAAGAGACATGGGGAATCTAAAATTTGCATTCCACGACATGTCTTTTACAACTAAGCAGAAATCCTTAGCGAATTGTGTTTCTCGTACTCCCGCAGAGTATATCCGAATAAAATGAGAAAAGGCAGCAAATATTTGATTTCACGCAAACAAATTCTATGTATCTCTTGATACGTATTTCGACCCAATAGGTCTCGTCAGAAGAGCTATTCATAGGGGTTCTCAACGTGAAAAATCAATATTTTCTGCCTTTTTGATTTTTCACGTTGAAACCCCTATGAATAGCTCTTCTGACGAGACCTATCTATCTATGTATACAGCCCTTAAAATCCATCCTTGGATATAGGCCTCCTCCTCCTTCTTCCATGCCTCTCTATCTTGGGCAATTTGCATCCATTTTGACCCAGCGTGTTTCTTCAGGTCATCTGACCATCGCATTTGTGGCCTTTCCCTTTTACGTTTGTGATTCCATCGTCTCCAATGTATAATTGTTTTAGTCCATCTTTCATCTTTCTGCCTTAGGGTGTGTCCGGCGAACTTCCATTTAAGCTTTGCTACTTGGGTTGAGACATCTTTCATTTTTGTTTTATTACGGATCCATTCGTTTCTTTTTTTGTCTGATAGTTTAATGTTCAGCATTTGTCTTTCCATGGATCTTTCTGTCTTTGCTATTTTTTCCATATTTTCCTTTGTAAACGTCCATGTCTGAGAGCCATATGTGAGGACAGGGAATATACATTGATTGAAGACTCTCGTTTTTAAGTATTGGGGGTATTTTGAATTCTTTAGAATATAAGACAGTTTTCCGAATGATGCCCAGGCCAATCTTATTCTTCTCTTTATTTCTTCGGTCTGATTTTCTTTATTTAATTTAGTGATTTGGCCTAGATATATATACTCTTTTACTTGTTCTATTTTTGTTTGTGGGTTTTTGTTTTACTATAATTCATCTTGAGTCCAATATTTGTCGATTCTCTATCTAGTTCTTCCATCATTCTTTGTAATTCTTCACTTTTTTCTGTTATTAATACAATATCATCAGCATATCGTAAATGATTCAGATTTTGCCCGTTTATATTAATTCCCAAGTCATCCCAGTGTAGTCGTTTAAAAACATCTTCTAGCGCTTGGTTAAACAACTTGTGCGATATGGTATCTCCTTGTCTTACTCCTCGGTTTATTTTAATAGGCTCCGTTTGTTTCATTAGCTTAATAGTTGTTGTTGCCTTGTTGTATATATTTGTAATTAAGTCGGTATATCGGTAGTCTATTCTGCTGTTTTGTAGGGAATTCTGTACTGCCCAGTGTTCCACACTATCAAATGCCTTCTCAAAGTCAATAAATGCCATGTATAGCGGGATATGATATTCGTTAGTTTTTTCGATTAAAATCTTCATCGTTAAAAGGTGGTCACTTGTACTGAAGCTCTTTCTAAATCCGGCTTGTTCTCTTGCCTGGTATCCATCTAATTTAGTTGTTAATCTATTTGTTAATATTTTGGTTAATAGTTTGTACATCACATTTAATAAAGTTATGGGTCTGTAATTCTTTAGATTCTTTTTATCTCCATTCTTAAATAGTACCAGTGTTATTGCTTCGTTCCAACTGTTGGGTATTTGTTTTGTCATTAAAATTTTCTCTTCTTATCTCGTTCTTACTGATCTCTGGTTGTAAGTCGGAATTAACATTTTTTATTTTTATTTGTAGTTGCTTAAGGATTTCTTGGGTTGGTTTCTGTTTTGTATTGTAGAGGTTTTTATAATATTCTTGTGTTATCTGTATAATTTCTTCTACATTATTGGTCTCTGTACCTTCTTTGTTCTTTGACGAGACCTATTAGGTCGAAATACGTATCAAGAGATACATAGGATTTGTTTGCGTGAAATCAAATATTTGCTGCCTTTTCTCATTTTATTCGGATATACTCTGTAGGAGTACGAGAAACACAATTCGCTAAGGATTTCTGCTTAGTTGTAAAAGACATGTCGTGGAATGCAAATTTTAGATTCCCCATGTCTCTTTTAACATCTTTTATCAACATCTGTTTGCCTTGCAATTCTTAGAAGGCTCAGATTATAAAGCAGAAGTCTGAATTGTGTTTCGAAACTATTTTACGATTGTTTAATTAGATGTCGCTACTGCGTCCGTATTGAAGCCATGTTATTGTTGCTTCTTAAAAGGCAGAAAATATTGATTTTTCACGTTGAGAACCCCTATGAATAGCTCTTCTGACGAGACCTATTAGGTCGAAATACGTATCAAGAGATACATAGGATTTGTTTGCGTGAAATCAAATATTTGCTGCCTTTTCTCATTGAAATAACCTTTACTTTACGTATTTACAACTTGTGTTTATGGATGTATCTTTTTTCTGTATCCATAGTAAATAATTTTTTGAAAAATTATCCTACTGTTTCTATTAGAAATCTATTCGCAGACTGATTACACCTGCAAAGAGTCTACCACCATCTAACGTGTGCCTTTCGATCCTGAATTTGGACGTCAACTTGCTTCTCATATCTCTTTTATTCGATGAAGTTCACCGGACTTCTTCTTTAGGTACCGTCTCCTCTAAAGAGTTTGTTAATCATAATCACAGCTATTTTCACTTTTAAAATTGCAGCTCTAAACAAGTCGACGAAACTACAATTATACCACTTTTTCAGATTGTTAAGTCAGGAGATTCGTCTTCTTCCAATACTTCGTTCTCCCTGTATTTTTTTGCATTATGGTTTGTAGCAACACATATTTATCTCCTCTTATAACGTGGCCAATATATTGTAACTTTTTTATCTTAATCGTATTCATGATTTTCATTTCCTTTCTTATCTTTCTGAGGAGCTCAACATTTTGTTATTCGGTCTACCCAACTTATTTTTAATACTCTTCGATAAGTCCACATCTCGAATGCTTCAAGTCAATCGCTTACCTCTTTCCTTAATTTCCAAGCCTCCACCCCATACAGCAGCACCGAAAACACATATGAACGTAATATTTTTAATTTGAGTTGCAAACTAAGGTCTCTACTGCATAATACTTTTCTCATCTTAATAAATGTTGCTCTAGCTTGTCCAATTCTCATTTTTATTTTTTCTGTATACTCGTTATTGTCATTAATAATTGTACCAAGATATCTGTATTTTTTTACTTTTTCTATTGGAACCCCTCTTATGTTTAGAATGCCTTGTTGTTGTGTTTTGGAAATTGTCATAAATTTTGTTTTATTAGCATTAATCATTAGTCCGCTTTCCTCACTAGCATTTACTATATTATCTAAAAGTGTCTGTAGATCTTGTATATTCCCTACAATTAGTATAGTACTATCGACATATCTGATATTGTTGATGGGTCTGCCGTTGACTTTTATTCCAATTGTTACATTTTCGAGTGACTTTTTAAATATTTCTTTCGAATATAGATTGAACAATAAGGGGTAGAGTATGCAACCTTGCCTTACGCTTCTTTTTATCTCTATTTTCTCCGAAAGTTCCTTGCCTACTCTGACTTTTGCTGTTTGGTTAAAATGGAGATTAGTTATTATTCTTAAGTCTTTTTTGTCAAACTGTTTATTCTTAAGTAACTGTATAAGACAGTTGTGTCGGATCTTATTGAACGCCTTATTTTAATCAATAAAAAAAAGCTGGAGTGGTTGGTTTACATCCATACATCTTTGCATGAGGACATTAAATCCAAATAATGCCTCTCGTGTACCCATGGCATTCCTAAATCCAAATTGGATTTCAGTGATGTCTTGTACCACTTTTCTAAAAATTCTTAAATGGATAATTTTTAAGAGTATTTTTAGTGTGTGACTTATTAGACTAATTATATGGTGGTCATTACATTTCCTTCCATTAGATTTTTTTGGTAATGTAATAAATGTTGACTGAAGCCAATCTTTTGGAATAATACCCGTATTATATATAGTATTATATAACTACTAATACATTGATCTGATCTTCTAATATTAATTTAATTATTTCAGTTGGAATTTAGTCAGGCCCCGCAGTTTTATTAGATTTTGCCAGATTTATTGCATGTTCAATTTCATCTTTAGTTATATTTGGACCTACATATATCATGTTCCTCGCAATCGTTCATGCTATCTTGTTGTGTCCTGTCGTCCTCAAACAATTCTTGGACGTATTCTCTCCATCTGTTTAGTTTGCCTTTGATAACAGATATTATTTTACCGTTCGTATCAACCAGAGTGTTACTATTGTTGGACCGACTTATAACTGCTAATTCTTTAATTTTTAGTGTAATTCAAAACTATCATGATTTCTCTTCTAAACATTTGACGTTGTACCACTTCTCTTTAGCTCACCGGAAAGACGAATAGTTCACCGGAAGACGAATATGATTAAATCTTCCGTTTTCGTCTCGTTTCTCTATGTTTAACCAAATAAAGAAAACCTTGACTTAAATATTTTAAATGTAATCTTACAATTATAGATCTTAAAATCTTACAAAACAACTTAAACGACCTTGATTGCTTCGGACAAACTTAAATGTTTTTTATGTTAACAATCTAGACATCTGCAAACTCCTAACCTAAGTCTTAAGAAATATCTATCACTATCTCTCTAAATACAGCTTCTAGTCAAATCTCACTTGATCATTGTTCTAGTGTATCTCTTTCTATTCGTCTTTAAAAGAAGGACTCTATGCAAATAACACACTTAGTGACTTAACAATCCCAAATGGACAGTCTCTAATACCAGTATATTTTCCTTCTACCTCTGGTAACAAAAGAACTCGTTTCACCAACATAAGTTTTGACTTACCTACTTTATGGGTTACTGCTAGATCTCCAAACTTAAAGTTTAGAAATGCACCACCCACCATAGCCTTTGCAGCTCCTAAATCAGCTCCTAAAAAGAAATCAAAAACTGATGATGAAGAAATTGGTAAAATGAAACCCTCTCCTTAACCAACTTTGAAAAAATTAATTTGTGCTAATCCAGAACAATTTTAGTTAACAGCATTACAACTAATTTTCTTTCTGCAACATTCCTTTGGTAGTAGTGATTGTCTAGTACCAACGAACGAACTTGCTGACTCTACATCAACAATTCATAGGACTCTAACTGCAATATTATCGATCTTTTTAAAAATCTACGTAAATACTACAAGATGTATTCTTCCTACTATCTAAATTAGTTTATTTTTATTTACTATTTTGCAATGGAACTGCGATGGATATTATTTGTGCCTTAAACACATACAATATCTTACATGAATTTCCTGTTTTTTTACCTTTTTTTACCTTTCTGTTTTTTTTTTTATCTACAAGTGACTAATTGTAATGCAATGCCATTTATCCCCTCTATTTCTGATTATAAACCCTTTAAAAGATACGACTTTATTACGGAGTACTACTTCAGAGCTAGAGGAGGTGCATCAATATTTGCTTCCAGTGAAATTTTCTCAACAATGCTCATTTTGGCAAGGAATCTTCTTGAAGCATATGCCATAACCATGTATTCCCTCAAATCATCCTCTAAAAGAGAAATAATTAGATATTTAACTTCAACAGTCATTTATACTAACATGAGAATTTAACGAACATAACATTATGTACGGTTCTCAATCAACATTTCAATTCGGAAAAATAGTTGCAAATATACTTTAGTGTCCAAACTCATGCCCATTTCACACAAAATCTAATACTTACTTTAACATTTCCTCTAGATCTTACTCTACTATAGATCATAGTATTATTGACCCTAAATCTATACGTTTTATAATCTAGAAAACAGCTTGTAATCTCTTTAACAGCAATCGTTATCCTATAATTATTTCCAACAATTGTCTTAGAGCTTTCTTTACAAAAAGCTATAGGCTCCTGACTAGACTAATCAAAAACCGTTGACACACTCTTTCTTACAATAACGCCTTAATACGCCAACAGTCCGGTATTAGTCGTATCCCCAAACAGGTCTTAAATAGGACAGTCCAAAACAATAAAGCGACTAAATTTGTCGAGAAAAATCAACACTGTTAAATTAAATTGTTAAGTCGTGAGTTCGAATCTCATCTGGGTGGAGAAATTTTCGTTTATTAAAAAAAAAATAATGAATGAAAATAATTTCTATCCTTGTGCGATCGGTACTCACCGGAGGGACTGCAGACGTTCGGATACAATTAGCGTCTCTTAGCAAAGACAATGACGTCGACTTTGCTAAGAGACGCTAATTGTATTAGACACACACACATACACACACACACACACACACACACACACACACACACACACACACACACACACACACACACTACACTAGGTATCTGACTGTACCATGCCAATGATCTTAGTTGTCGAGGCATTAACTCAATTATAAAATAAAAATTAAATTGTAATTTATATTTTATACCCAATATGTAAACTACAAACTGCAATGCGTGGTAATGACCACAGATGTCAAATGCACGTTAATATAAATAAAAAATACTCCGTTTTCCTGTAAGGTAACTTCTGAAGAACACTAAACACGAAATTACTGGTCAAATAATATAACACAATGACTTTAATATATTTATAATATTAAAATATATTTAATATTAACTTATAAAAAAAATGAAATTTTGTAATGTTGTCAAAAAAAAAGTTATTTTATTTAGTACTGTCCTGTAACAACCAGTTGCCTAAACAGAATTGAAGGAGCGGCCGTAAAAATAAGAACTTCACTAGTTGGCGAAATAAAATTGGTAATAACCTTTTTTATGACCAGATAAAATTACCCCAATAATGGAGGTCGTATAAAATCAAAAAGGTTAAGTGAATGAGAAATGTTCGTTTATTAACATCAAGTAGACATTTGATCGAAATAACTTGTTATCTTGCTTTTTCTATTATGGGAACAAAAGAAATGCCACATTAATTGATTCTCTAGACTGTTGCTTTTTCAAGCTTTACAATAGAGGTACTTTAATAATAAATTAATGTGTTTTTTATCACATGTTACACTGATCATTTATCAACAAGTTAATATAGTATGATATTAATGATCACCTTTAGTTTTATAAGAAATGCATTTTTTAGCTAAAATTTTGTACGTATTTAAATATAATACCAATAAAAGCACCAATTGTTGATGAAAAATTAATGAAAACTTTAATTTGTTAGAAAATATTCGGTTCTATTAATATTCCTACTAGCGCTACTAGGTCATTTTCTTAAAAGTAACAGTGGTTTTCTTAGAATAAGTGGCTTTGTCATACAAATCAAATCAGGATTTTAAAATTATTTTCATAAAAATTTATTGAAAGCACTCAGAATGGCTAATAAAAAACATAAAATACAAACATTTTCTGCATAATATTTATACCTATAGCAAATAGAACAATTATTTAACTAATCATATTTATTAAAAATAACAAAAAAAAACAATCATCCCTGCCAATATTTTACAATAAATAAATATGGTGATCCAATATGGCCAATAAATTCTTTAATAATGCAGCCAATAAACTAAAATATAAAAAATAGCTTGTATTATAGAGACACCAAAGGGGGTTTAACTTCCTTGCCATTTTACAAAATTATAATTAAAGAAATAGTAGATGGCAAGGATAAAATGAAATATAATTATTATTAAACTTAGCTAAATTCTGCTAAGATTCCTACATGTATATAACTGAAAACGTGCTTTCGAAAGAAGTAAGGTTATGAATATTGAGAATGTCAGAATTATAGAATATAGATTACACTGAAAGTACTCACCACAAGAGAATTCTGCAGACCATAAAATGAAGCTTATAATAATTTTTGTCTTCCTTTATAAATTTCAAAAACAGACAAAAAATGATATTAATTATTATAACCCACTAGGTTAGAAAAGTTAATTGACAAAAATTAGGGCATGGCCTGGAATCTTATATGAATGACTTGGTTCATTCCCCCATCACTTTAACCCCAGCGAGTTAATAAAGAGAAATGACAGTCTATCTCCCTCACGAAAACTTTAACCAATCATAAACCAAATAAAATAATCAAACGAAGCAATGTCAATTCTGTCAAAAGTAATGACAGATCTTCCGTTTGTTTACAAGTTTTCAATTTTATTTCATTATCTTTAACTTTCGTTTGCATTTATTCTTAGTAATTTTAATTTAAATTTGGTTACTTAGTTTTTAAAGTTTAGTTTGAGTTACCTATTATAGCAAGGAATTTTTGTGTTGTGCGAGTAAAAACACTAGACATGGTGAATTATTGTATTGTTCCCTTGTGTACAAATCATGGAAAAATTACAAAAAGGATGATTGTAAGTTGCCAGGAAGCAAAAAATAATAGTATTTAACTTCTGAAAATATGTGTAATATATATTATGTAATTAGTTTATAGCTGTTTTATCTTAACAAATAAAGGTACGTGTATCTAGAAAAAATTGTGCATGTTTTTTTCAGTAAATTTTAATTAGTAAAGAAATAGCCCGTAAGAGGCGCTAAAGGTTATGTATGTAGGGGGTGGCCATTCGAATTTGCCGCCAAAAGATAATTAGTATTGACCCCAGCCGCAAGGGGTCCCAATGAACGAAATTTATACATTGAGTTGCCTATCTATTTCTACTATTATATTATTTATCTATGAATTAGGGCGATTAAAATGAAGGTAGCCACAGATGTCATAGTACGTATGCCTATGATAGAATAACCGACTCTGACCACATACAACTGAATATTCAATCTAAAAAAATAGTAAAAACGAACTAAAAGTAAAGGAATTAATAAATTAATAAAGAAATTAAAATAAAATAATTATTAAGATATAACTTAATAAAGATGTGACGTTTATAACGTTAAATATATATCTAGATAAAGATCTAGAAGAGAAAGGATTAGCAACAAACGCACTAGAGAAATAATGGGAATCAAACGAACAATCACAGATGCCCTAACAACAAAACAACTTATCTGGATCGGACACATACAAAGAATGGATAAATAACGAATACAAAAAGAAATAATAAAATGGCAACCAGAAGGAAAGAGAACACGAGGTTAGCCGAGAAAAAGTTGGTGCGAAGAAATAAAAAAAGAACTGAGAAAGAGGGCCATAGAAGAAGACATATGGAACAACCAGACTAAGTGGCGATTGGAAGTCATAAAACGAAGGAGAACGTTGTAAACCGACAAGTAGTAGTAGTGAAATTTGGGAATCCTTTCATATTTTGTCCATATTTCCTACGGCGATTTTTGCTAGATTACATCTACGTTTTATTTCTTTCTATAGTGAGCTTGTGTTTGTGAATCACAATCTGTGTTTGTGATGAATATTACCAGCTATAGGTATAAAATCACAACCTCAATAAGGTCTGTCATAGGTAAATGTGTATGATTTTCATGAAGTCTACCCATTGTCATAATCTTTGTCTTTGATATGTTAAACTAAAGTTGAAATATTTGTTTGACTTTAGTTTTAGTCAGTCGTGTGGGATCAATTAAGTCTTCTTGACTATTTGCAAAAACGTCTGTGTCATCTGCAAAACTTTTTTTAATCTATAAAACGTAGGACGTTTATCTTAAGGTCATTTATTGATATGCCCTTTTCCCATCCCTCAAGTGCTCTTATCCTAATATGCTCTCCTCGTAATAACTGTGGAGACAGTATATATCCTGTCTGAACTTTTCTCTGAATGGAATCCGTTTGATAGTGTATCAATCACTTCAACTGACGCAGTAGTGCGTTTGAATAATTCAGTGTATAGTTAGGTATTCTTGTGTAGAAAAATCCATTCCATTGGCACTCGAGCCAATGTTGTCGCCGACGTACTTATATAAATTATGTTCAACGGCCTGTATAAAACTTTCATTCAGACACAATAAATAAATGAGTAAATCTGAAAACTACCTTTCTATTTAATTGAAAAATTAATGTAGAATTTAGATAAAAGTGTTGACTTCATATATCAAATTTGTAAAACTGCTCAAGTCGTTTATTCAACAGAAACAAACATTGGCCGAATCATAATTTATTCTACTTATTGTTTGCGCTTACAAGCTAAAGTTATTTGCATAAATTTTATTATTTTATTGATTTTTGCGTACGTGTAACATTTCCCTTACCTTTCGTTTTACGTTTGAATGACGTGACCATAACTGTAGAGATATTATAGCCTATAATCATGATAATTTTTTCACACTTAACAACTATCTACTAATCAATATTTTATTACATATTATATTATTTTTATTATTTTGATTTTATTATTTTCATTATTTTGAAAACTTTGTTTTCAAACTTCCACAAAATTTATTTTAAACCTTATCACTACAGCTGTTTCGTCTGATTGCCTTTCTCAAGTGATCTATTTTTGGCTTGGGTTTACAAATTTATAGTCTCTAATGAAATAGGTTGAGGAGGGGAGAACTGTTTGTCTCAAGTTGGTCATTCAGAATTATATCTGTGTTTTTTAATTTGTTGATTTCCATAGATTCTAACAAAGATAGCTTAAGGCCTTTATTTTGAATGTGTAGAATTTTAAATTTGTCATTAAAAGAATGATTATGATCTAGAAGGTGAAGTGCGTATGTCGAATCTGTTTTTCTATTCTTGAAAGCCCTTTTATGTTCTGCTATTCGTTTATCAAAGTTTCTACCGGTTTGACCGATGTAAGTTTTTGGGCAGTCGCCACATTGAAGTTTGTACACACCACTATTTAAGTGTTTTTTATTTTGGCTCTTGTTATTTTTAATATATTTGCCTAGGTTGTTATTTGTTCGGAAAGAGTGGTGTTATTCCTTTCTTTTTTATGTGTTTGGCAATTTTTGTTGTTATTTTGCCTGTATATGTAATCGAGCAGAAGGTACTGGGTTTTTTCTCTGGTGGTGGAAATACTAATTTCAGGGCTTTCTCGTGTAGTTTTTGATTTAACATTTTATTAATTGTTTGTTCGTTGTATCCGTTGTTTACTGCTCTTTGCTTAATTATATTTAATTATGTCTCAAAGTTGTATTTTGACATCGAAATTTCTGTTAATCTATGTAACCTACTAAGATAAGCTGCCAGTTTGTATTGTGTTGGATGGGATGATGAATTGTGTATAGTCGTCAGTATGGGTAGGTTTATGATATATGGAGAAGTCATGTTTGTTTTGAAGTCTGCTAATTTTTAAATCTAAAAAGTTTATGATTTTGTTCTGTTTCTATTGTAAATTCAATATGACTATGAAGTCAATTAATATACGATAAAAATTGGTCGAGTTGCCTGTTAGTTCCTGTGAAACATACCAGTACGTCGTCTACGTATCTCCACCAATATAAAAACTGTTTGAATACGGGATGTTTTGAAATCTTTGTCTAATCTCTAGATGATCCATAAAAATATCTAATAACAATGGGCTTAGAGGATTACCCATTATAAGTCCTGCACTGTTATTTGTATATATTTTATTATTAAATTCAAAGTAGTCCTGGATTATGCAAACTTCAAGAAGATGTAAAATTTCAGATGTAATTATTGGATTTGTACTATTTTGGTCTAAAAGGTTTTTTACTAGAATAAAAGTTTCTGTAGGAGGGATACTAGGAAAAAGATTTTTTACGTCAAATGAAATTAATCTGGAGTTGTTAGGTAATTGAAAATGTTGTATTTTATTAACTAGTTCTATTGTATTTGTTATGGTAAATTTAGGTAAAAATTTAGTGTGTTCTAAAATAATCTCTAACAGTTTTTTTGAAAGTTTATATGACGGAGCTGTATAAAAAGAAACTACAGGTCTTATTGGGTGATCCGGTTTGTGTAGTTTAATGAAAGAGTATAATTTAAGAGGCTGTGGGTTCATGATATTGAGGTACTTCTGATCTATTGGATTTAGTATTGATTTTGAATTTTCTAAAGCTAGCTTAATTTGTTTTTGATATTTTTCTGTCGGATCTTTGTGTAAAGTTTCAATATTTTGATTATTTAAGAATTCTATTGTTTTGTTATTATATTCTGTTTTATCTATAGCAATAGTAGTGTTACCTTTGTCTGCTTTTTTAAACACAATGTTGTTTTCTATTGATTTATTTTTAATTGAAATTGCTGTTTTATTCTCTTAGTAACAGGAATTCTTAGCTTCACTACACACATCTGTAATAGATTTGGCAATTATACTTTTTTCGATATTGTTAGCAGTTTTGTTTAACGCTACTTCACATTCTACACCTAAATATTCTAAAGTTCTCTCATTATTATGTTGGGGCAAGTTGTGTTTAAATCCTTTCTCTAAAAGTTGTATCTCGCTGTTATTAAATTTAGTATCTGTTAAATTTATAAATCTATTGAAAAAAGCATGGTTCGAAAAACTTTTTGTATAATGAATATTGGGTTTTTTACTATTGGAAATTAGATTATTTAGTTTTTTACACTGTTTGAAATGTGAATTTTTTCATCAATTAATTAAAATGAAATTAATGACAGAAGATAATCAGTTACAAATGAAACAAAAGATAAATAATAGCACATATCAAAAACTAAATATTCTAGTGGAAAATAAAAACAAACAGACAAAAATAAACGTATTGTTCTGATCTGTTCTACATGGTTATAAAAAAGGCGTGAATTAAATTGCCGTCGGCTCTAAATTTGAAAACCGATCTTTGGAGATTATTTGATGTGCAGATAATGCGGTTACTACGACCAAAAACAAAAATATTTTGCATTTCCTAATTATTAGAATAAAAATATGCTTATATTTTAGAAAACATATTTATCAACATTAAAATTGAATGGAAACACACTGAATGGAAACGAATGGTTATTGATCCTTTATATAAGACATTATGAACTTTATAGCAATCAATTTAAATAAATAAAATATATGGATCTATAAAAGATTTAAAATGAAATACAAAATAAAGAACAAAAAGAAAAATATATACCCTTAACCTGAAACATTGGTCTAACGCCTACAGCGAAAGGATAGTCTGCTAATGGTGGCAACAGTGTAGGCCGCATGCACGCATGCACTGTTCTTTTCATTACCTTTAGCGATCGCTTTAGTGTTTACGTCATAGTAACAGTAGTTTTCAAAAAGTGTATACACGTTGTCAGATGTTTAATGTAATTTGTAGTGTATGTGTAACTGTAGATGAGATGCTACTTCCATTTAGAGGCCACTGTGGTTTTCGAATTTACATTCCCAGTAAACCTGCGAAATATGGCATAAAAGTAAAGTGCATGACAGATACTAAGAGCTCGTATTTCTATAATGGATATATATACTCAGGGAAAGATTCGGATGGTGTTGGACTTTCAGAAGAAGAACTGAAGCTTTCCAAGCCTGCTCAATGTGTCATTCGACTATCCAAACCAATTGAGGGTTCTAACCGAAATATTACTGCTGACAACTATTTTTCTTCAATAGAGTTAGTCACAGAGTTGTAAGAATGCCTCATGTATGTGGGTATAGTAAAAAAAATAAGCGAGAAGTGCCTTTGGAATTCCAGGCTAATAAAAGTAGGAAAATTGGTATCACACTCTATGGTTTCTCCAATGACATAACCTTGATATCATATGTACTGAAAAAAAAAAATAGAGCTGTTCTTTTATTATCCTCTATGCATCACAACAAACACAATGAATTAGGAAAACCAGTGGTTTGCTTCTGTTGTGTTTTAATGTTGTTATTCTACTTGCTTCTCCTCTGAGGCTTGTCTTCAGATACTGCCTTTTTATCACATTTGATAGTTAGTTATTCCCATGTATCAAACGTTTAAAAATATCATAGAATGTTACCCAGGATTCATACCTTCCCTCTTTCACTTGGGGTAATATTATTTTGTCTTTCTTGCATCCTTCCGCCTCTAAGCTCTTATTTTCTTTTATGATCGACCTCACCCTTCTTCCCATTGTATAAAATCTTTTTATTTCACCCTCTTCTAGTGCATCCTGTTCATTGTCCACAGTTATTTCCATTATTAAAGCATCTATTTTTTGTACTTCTTCTTTTAAATCTTCTTGTATATCTTTATGGGTTTCGTCGTCTTCCAATAAATGATGAAATTTTCCGATCCTAATTTCTACTTCTCTAATTTTTTAGAAGACTTGTACGAATTTTTAATAAATTTCTCTAAAGTCTTTTTCGTCTCTTCATATCTTTTTTGTACTTGTTCGTAAAAGTTAGATGTAAAATATTTATCAACTCTCGAACCCTTCTCTTCAATTTCTGTGTTTTGATCTTAAAAAGTCGTTCCACAATTCATCAAGTGTCTGTCTTTTAATGTTTAAGTATTCTCTCGTTTGTTTTTCTTTTCATAGTTTTCGTAAATTATTTAAAAGCTTTGTAATTTCTTGACCGAGCTTTTCTTGATCTGAATATAATCGTTCCATTTCGAACGTATATAAGTTTGACCTAAATTCAACTTTTCAAGTCTCAGCAAGATTACCTTAGACAATAATCACTTATAAATGTATTACTATCTTACTATTAATACTGTAATACTAATAATAAATCACAATAATAAATGTAATATTATCACTTGTAACCAGAGAGAAAAAAATCTTTATAAAAAAATGCAAATACTACAAATAATATATATTTGGAATTAAGTAAACTGTAAATGTGTATAAAAATAACAATTTGTCACGATTTTTCACTATATTATGAAAATCAAATGTTTTAAGAATTTTAAACTATAAGAATCAAAATTATCAAATATAATTAAAATTAAAATGATTAAGCTATTAGATTTAAATTAGCTGTAGACACACTATTACTATTTTAAGTAAAAAAGTATGCAGAATAAAAATATTTCAATTAAGTATTATTAAATTTGAATCTTAAGTTTCTTTGATAATCTTTTCAATTTATAAAAAAAAATGCACCGCTCTAAATGATAATAAATATTCAAAAACTTACAGTTTTATCAGGACGTTCACTTGTATGTTCCTGCTTCCTTCTTAGAACTGCAACTGGAACTGGTGAGCTGGATCTCTGGATGCTACTAGATTGTTCTGCTGTAAACTGGACCTCCAAACTGCTTGAACAGTAGACTTAAGGACTGCTATTCAGGTTTTCTTGTAATCAAAGGCTCTCGTAAGACTCCTACCCCTAATTTCGGTTCCTGGTCTTTTTTATTTCTTTTTTTTTCTCCACACTTCGAATTCGATCGTCGACCTTGTAAGGAACTGGGAAATAGCTATTTAGGTCGATAAGGGTCGTCTCATTCGAAGCTCCAAACCAATTAACGCCTTTTTGATGGTGTTTTAACGAAGGACCAATGGAAAGATTCAAACGTAGTTTTGAGGTTCAAATCGGTTTGTAAATGCCACTTTGTCCGCTTCTTGTCGATCGTCGATCATAAATATAAAAAAAGGTTGAAGTTGTGGACTAAAAGTGTTGATTTATTGACAGCTACTGGTAATTATACAATATCATGTTCGTTAGATAACTACTTGTCGTAAACTATACTCAAATGAGTTCAAATCCCCAATTTATATTCTCACAAATAATTCATACCTCAGCACAGAGGTTATTGCTTTCTATCATACCATAATTTGAACTATTTGCTTACATTACAATTTCATCTTGGCCTTAATTACGACACTTAGGAAGTTCAATTATAAAATATATTATTCGGCAATTTATTTAGTTGTAGGTAAATGAGCTAATTATTAAAATATTATACGATATAGTTTTATATATTTATACACGGTGAAACTATAAAAGATTAAGAAGTTAAGAATAATGTGAGATTACAAATTAAGGGGTTAATTTGTGATTGAACAAAGGGCCTTTTCTTTCATCCAACAGAATAATTCTTTAAAATGGCGTCCTTATTTTAAATAGCTTTGAGAATCTTCTTGTGTTTTGTTTATTCTAAGAGATTCATGTAAGTACCCCTTTTGTTTCATTTTTGTAGTTACCCCAAGAGAATGAGAGTTGTGCTCAGAGAGGGGATCGGCACGTTTGCTTGCCTGTAGTAACTTAAGAGAGTTAGATCTATCCTAAGATGATCTTGAGATGGGCGCTAGGGTGAATTTTGAATATTACTCGAATTTGGGGTATGTATAGTTATACCCTGACTGAAAAATAAAAGATTTTGGGAAAACAAATAAAAATCTGTAATGCTCTATACACTATATTAAATATAATCTTAATTACTTATATCCCCCAAACATATATGTATTATATACCAAACAATGTCTAAAATATATTCCCCAAAATATTTATATACAAAAATTGTTATCTAATAGTTTGAAAAAAATAATATGACCCAAAATATAAATATTTACAAAAAAATTGATCTACCCAGTCCTTTAACAATGAGATAAATTGGTAAATATGTAAATAGTACTAAGTACTATGTACTAGTAAATAGTACTTAAAAAAGCACGCAGCAATTAACTAATTAGACAAATTAATAAAGGAGGCAGTTTTAACGTATTACAATAGTCAATTAAGTAACTAGACCAGCACACAACTTACATCAATTTAACAAAATAAAGGTCTTCTTCTTCTTCTTCAGATGCAAATCCACTAATGGATGTTAGCGATCACATTTTCCATTAATTCTCTATTTCTTGCAATATGTATCAGAGATTGTATGTCGTTAATCCCTGTCCATTGCCTTATGTTTCGGAGCCAGGACATTTTCTTGCGTCCCATTCCTCTCTTGCCTTCAATTTTACCCTCGATTATAAGTTGGCGAAACTGGTATTTTTCATTTCACATGATGTGACCTAGATACGCCGTTTTCCTTTTTTTTGATGGTTTCGAAAAGTTGGCGTTCTTGGTTTATTCTTTTAAGGACATCTACATGTGTGACTTTCGCTGTCCATGGTATTTTTAGGATACGGCGATAAAACCACATTTCGAAAGCTTATAATCTGTTTATATCCCTCGTTTTGAGTGTCCAGCCCTCTACGCCATATAGCAGCACTGACCATACGTAGCACTTAGTAAACCTTAGTCTCAGTTGAAGATCGAACTCTGAACAAGTCAGTATCTTCTTGAATTTTTCGAAAGCTTGTCGAGCTTGCTCAATGCGACATTTTACTTCCCTGTCCGATGCCCAGTCTTCAAAAAGCCACGATCCCAGGTATTTAAATTTACTCACTCTTTCAATGGATTTAGTATTCAGTGTTATGGTGGAGTTTTTAACTGCATCCAAGTATCTGGAGATGATCATGAATTTGGTCTTTTTGGTATTAATCTCAAAAAGACCAAATTCGTCTATTCGACCAAAATAAAGGTACGTACTAGTAACCATAAAATGGGATAATGTATCCTGACAACTTATGTTGTTATGTAAAATATCAATAAATTAATAAATTAAAGATAAAGTACTAATGCAAAAATAAAGGCAAGTAAAAGAATTCAAAGAGTTGAGGGTACTAACCAGGGATTGTGCACAAAATCTTAAGAGAAAAAATATTTCTTCAGAAAAAATAAATAAATGTCCATAGTAGCCTTGTTACTGGTAAGGAAGTTCCCTAAGTTGTGGTCTATTGTCCAGGTAGTGGATGGACTCTAAAGTGGCTCTGCTTATGTTGGCCAATGGACCAGCTGACTAGGACTGGCAGACCAATCAGAAAATTTCAACTTAATATGGTTTCTTTGCCAAAAATCAACGTCCAACTCTTCCCAAATTCAAGTATTTCCCAACTTAAAAAAATATTCTTCCCCAAAATAAAGTCCAAAGATTGGCACAAGCAGGCTACAAAGAACAAAAAGAACCTTTTTATTCCGTGCTCTTATACTTATTAGTTTTTGTTCAAATAACAAAAACTAGAATATATTGGTCATTAAGTGACCTTGACTCAAATTTTTAATATTTCCATACTGGAATTTACTTATATATGTATTTGTAAAAAATGATGGTTTGATATTTCTACTAAGGTGATACATGATTGAGGACTTTAAGGTAATATTTATTGAGGTAATATTTAAATGGAGATAATACATGTATGTAAAGTAACTTACCAGAACCTCGGAGGATTTTTCCAATAAAAAAAATAACGTAACTTTCTAACGAAAAAACTGTACAAACTAAATACTTATTCCAACTCAAATTCTTCACATTTTCACAAAAATAATAACTTAAAAATTGTTCTATCCCTGTTCCTAATTTCTGCCTGCCGTGAAAACTTAACTTCTCTTCTCGAAGTTCTCTTCCAAAATTCCCTTCAAAAGTTAGGTTTCCAATGACAATGGGAATCGATTTTATTGTAAATCGATATATGGTATTGTGTTATAGGTTGCCTAGTTTGCGGCGCAAATTAGTAGATTCTATTGTAAATCGATATATGCCATTGTGTTATAGGTTGCCTAGTTTGCGGCGCAAATTAAGTTTAGATTTGTTTTGCTTGCCCCATCTTCACACCAATAATTTCTGTCCCCAATTTTCAACCTCCATAATAATACTCTATGTGGTAGGCAAAATATTGGTTACAACATTTCAATGTATATAGTTGTATCAGTTTTGATCTGCACAACTTAGTGCAGATCAAAATGCTTTATTAACTAAAGTTAGTGTCTTAAGAGCGTAGGCGCATAATTTCGGGCCCATGCTTTTTAAATGCATTCATTTTTTTGAAATCCTGAGAAAACTAACAAATATTTTTGAAAAATTTAAACGCAGAATGAAAGATTACATTATTACCGAGGGCAGAAAGTCTTTTAGAATAAACATAAATTTTTTTTTTTTTGAGTGAGATATTTGAAATTAAAAATCACACTAAATTTTCTCTGTTTTTTTTTCACCCCTGTAACTTATTAAAATAAAAATTAGAGAAGTTTTCAGGGACTTTCGGCCCTTAGTTTTAATGTATTCTTTCATTCTGCGTTTAAATTTTTTAAAAATATTTATTAGTTTTCTCAGGATTCGAAAAAAATGAATGTATTTAAAAAGTATTGGCCCAAAATTTTGGTCCTACGCTCTTAAAGATCCAATAGTTGTAATTTGTGATTAGGAGAACGAAATCCATTTATTCATTATTTATCCTTTTCTATCATTTTCTCAGGTCGCTTACTTTCATAATTTACATATTTCTGCTGTGTATCACACATCTGTTTTCCTTTTTATAGTCACTTTGGGAGCACCCTCTAATGAACGGTAATTATTCTTTTTAACATTTTTTTCCAGATCAGCCCTTTAATGTAGAAATGTTATAAAAGAAACCAACATTAATTTAATCAAGTTATGATTATTACCACAGAATTTTGCGAGCAACAACTGTTGCGTCTCGTTTCGTATCGCATATTTCGGGAATTAACTTTGTAAATTATACAATGGATGCTGTATGACAAGTTGTTCATGAATACAAATAGGATTTACCTGAGGCTAGGAGGCGTTAAGTTTCCTCGGAGGACAATTCCATGTACAAACACGGCGAAAGAGAAAAGCCGACATGGGGGTTTTATAAAACAACAACACAGAGGTAGTGTATATTTGTTTTTAGGAACTATTGTTTACGTAGATAAAAGGTAACAATAGAGTTTTGGGATGAAATAAACAATTACATGTTTGGAGCTGCGCCTTTGGAAAATTTAACAGTGTTAGTGTACTGGGTATGTATATTTGCCATCAATTTCAATAATACTTGTATATATGGCTGTAAGCCATGAATATTTTTCCGTTTACACATCTTGTAAAGTGGATTCAAAATAACCCAACTCTATTATACAATGCTAAACAACCAACGCAACGTGGGCTCGTTGCGTTGGTTGTTTAGCATTGATGTTGCATATGATTACATTTTAGGCTATGATACAAAAAACAGATTAACCAGATTAAAAATATGATTTTAGTGGTTTCGTAATGTTTTTGAATATGTTATTAATGATAGAATTAAAAGGCCATTTATCCAACAAATTAGGATGGCGATCTTGCTACCATTTAGAGCGTCATGTTTGTCCTTCTGACTTGATGGACCACCCACTGGCGTGGTAAATAAAATGTTACTACAACTAAGTTAATATCTAGCCAAAGTTTTAGTGCAAGTTCTTTTATTGAGATCACTGTCCACCTTTCACTAGCAACACACTACACGAGCACTGATACAGATTAAAATGTCGCTAATAATTTTTTCTAGTTTTCCTAGTTTTCTTCAATATGAATATACTTCAATATGAAAAATGAGCTTTCAGCTTTTAACTCAAAGCTATGTAACATTAACTAAACCTCTAAACAAGAAGCGAGCAGTTTAGCTAAGATACAATTTTATACTACTCAATACTTAAAATTGTTATTTTCAATACGTTACTATACAAAGGGGATTTTGGGGGACAATTTCTTTATTTCTATACAGAGGTAGGTAAAGCCCACCTTTTGAATTCTTTCTAACAGGGAAATTTTAGGAATTGGTCGGAGAAAGTTAATCTGTAGGTAAAAATATCTTTTGAATACATATTTAACTCGGTAGATTTTAAGACGTGTAAGTTAATTACTACCAGTGGCGTAGCAACACTTGAATACATTTCTTATATAAATTCATCTATCCTGGGGGCGCGCGGCCAGGTGAAGTATAACTTCAGCTAGAAATATCCTAAGCTTCCTTTTTAAATACAACTACAGTGCTACAGAAGGCTATTGGCTTCAGACGATGGAAGAGGAATCAGTTTAGTGATAGGACAAACTTTTTTATCTTTGCTAATAAAAAGCGTTAGAAGAATAATTCACTAACCAACTCTAAATAAATGGTTTTTGTAACCATGCAAACAAAAATTGCAAAATAACATTTAACGTTTGCGCCTTGCGTAATCTAGAAGCTCTAATAAACAGAGGACCTGTAAAATCTACACCTACAGTGTAGAAAGCGCGCGAGATGTTAACTCTATGTAATGGGAGTGGATTCATAAGTTGTGATACAGTTTGTACATTGAATCTATAACATCTAATGCATTTTTTGATAATACATTTACATACTTGATTCCACTTAAAGACCAGTATCGTAGGCGCAGATTGCCTAATACATTTTAAGGACCACTGTGTCCAGTCTACAATATTTCTTTTTAATAAGTAAAGAAACAATGATCATTTGCGGGCAACAATATAGGTAATTTATTATTAAAATCTATACCTGCATTTTCCAAGCGCCCTGCAACACATACAATTCCAGAAGAGTCTAAAAAAGGAATAAAAGGAAGCAATTTTTTGTCTACGACCAGTTCTTTTTCTAATAAATGACCTATATCGGTTGCAAAATATTGTTGCTGACTAGTTTTATTGACGAAATCATGAGCGTTTGAAATTTCTTTACGTGTCAAAGTACCCTTAATTTTCTCATTACTATGTTTCACATTATATACAAACCTACATACGTAAGCTACTGCTTTGTGTAATTTTGAAAATTTAGAAAATCTTTCAATAATAGTTATCCAATTTGCTCAAAGGTATCACTTTCTTCAAAATATATTTTGGGGTTTAGCAAAAACTCAGGTCCCTGAAACCAAAACGAAAATGTTTTTTGATTAAATACACCGCGGGACAAGAGAACCGCAGGATTTAATTGTGATTTAATATGTCTTCACTTTAGATTTTTACCAAGATTCTGAATATTGGCCATTCTATGCAAAACAAACGTATTATAATTATTAGCGGGATGTTTATTCCAGCTGAGAGCAATTTGTGAATCTGACTATGCGTTTGTAGAAATAATCTTTACACGGTTTTTAAAGGAAGTTATAATTGTTTCAATCAATTTGACTAAGAGTTACATGGCTATTAATTCTAGTTTAGGAATGGTAAGGTTGCTTTTCAAGAGTGCGACACGCGATTTTGCGGCAACAAGAATTGATGACAAGGAATTATAGAGCCACTATATAGATACAAGCACCGTATGCAACTTGACTTGCATCACCAAATCTGTGCTAATAATGTCTAAGTCAAAAATGACGAAACGCGGAATTTTGATATGAGCGATTTAAGCTAAATTTTCGTTAAATTTCTCCCACTGACCTATTATTCGTAAATTAATTATCGGTTTATTCCATTAAACCTTGATCTGCAATAATTCTTCCATTAAGTGGGTTCCCTTCACAATTAAAGAGTTTATCAAAACTAGAGGGTCAAAACAAGAACTAACACATGAAAGAGTTTGACGTTTTGTAATGCGGTCCAATATAAAATTTTATTTAAAAAGCGGGTCGAATTAGAAGACCATTTATGTAAAGTGAAACATTATGACGATCAAAAAGAATCTAGGACTAATAATTCACCCTTGGGGAGTTCCATTTTCATTCGGGTGTTCATCAGAATTATGATTTTTAGCTCTGACTTAAAAAGATCAGATTTTTGAACAGTCTTTTTTAAAATGAAGGTAGTTTTCACAAATTGTTCATGACTTTAACCTTTTTAAGATATATCTCTTAAATGTATTGCTTCTTTTTCATCTTCTTTTTCTTTCTCTTTATAAGCAATTTTGCTTGTTTATTAGCGGATTAATACTTCTATCGAAGCTTGTCACTTTTGCGCGGTGGTCCGATACTTCTTCTGCCGATTCGTGACTAATCTCTTGTTATTTTGAACGACACGGATTTCCCCCATTATGCTTATGTAGTTATTCCAGTTTTCTCCTATTTATTGTCCATTCATTTATACTCTGTACGTTATATTTTCTTTTATTGTCTTCACTTTTCTTTGCATCTCTTAGAGTATTTCCTGTAATTCTTCTCAGTACTCTCATCTCTGATGCGTCCAGTAGCCTTTGTGTTGTAGTGTCGGTTCTTGTTTCTGAGGCATATCTCATTATTGGTCTTAAAATGTATGTAGTAGTCTATAAAATGGTACGATACAATCTTGGTTTGCATCTAAGTATTCGTGAATATTAATTTCCAGGTCTAATATATCTATGCTAAACGAGTTTTTTCAAGACGACGCGACGTACTGGTATGTTTCACAGGAACTAACAGGCAACTCGACCAATTTTTATCCTATAATAATTCACTTCATAGTCATATTGAATTTACAATAGAAACAGAACAAAATAAATCCATATATTTTTTACATATAAAAATTATCAGACTTAAAAACAAACATGACTTCTCCATATTTCATAAACCTACACATACTGACACGACTATACACAATTCATCATCCCATCCAACACAGCATAAACTGGTAGTATATCATAGTATGTTACATAGATTAACAGAAATTCCGATGTCAAAATACAACTTTGAGACAGTATTAAATATAATTAAGTAAATAGCAGTAAACAACGGATACAACGAACAAACAATTAATAAAATGTTAAATCAAAAACTACACAAGAAAGCCCTGAAATTAGTATTTCCACCACCAGAGAAAAAACCCAGCACCTTCTGCTCGATTACATATACAGGCAAAATAACAACAAAAATAGCCAAACACATAAAAAAGAAAGGAATAACACCAGTTTTCCGAACAAATAACAACCTAAGCAAATATATTAAAAATAACAAGAGCCAAAATAAAAAACACTTAAATAGTGGTGTGTAGAAACTTCAATGTGGCGACTGCCCAAAAACTTACATTGGGTCAAACTGGTAGAAACTTTAATAAACGAATAGCAGAACTTAAAAAGGCTTTCAATAATAGAAAAAACAGATTCGACATACGCACTTCACCTTCTAGATCATAATCATTCTTTTAATGACAAATTTAAAATTCTTCACATTCAAAATAAAGGCCTTAAGCTATCTTTGTTAGAATCTATGGAAATCAGCAAATTAAAAAACACAGATATAATTCTGAATGACCAACTTGAGACAAACAGTTCTCCCCTCCTCAACCTATTTCATTAGAGACTATAAATTGTAAACGCATGCCAAAAATAGATCACTTGAGAAAGGCAATCAGCCGAAACAGCTGTAGTGATAATAGTTAAAATAAATTTTGTGGAAGTTTAAAAACAAAGTTTTCAGTGTTTTATTGATAATTTTAACATATAACAATATTTATAACATTCACAATTCAATTCACGTTCAATAATAACATTTACAAACCAATATAGTCTATAATCTATGGGAGATTTTTAATGTTTTATTTGACCCTGCACTAATCACGGTACATGTGAGTCACAGGTAAGATAAAATTATTACGCAAGGGGTAAGTGTTTTTTTGTCAAATTTTTATAACTTATATAGGTACTACAAAAATAATGACCTGCAACCTAATGTTGTACAGAAATATTGTTACCAGGTTCAATGAAATTTTTTTTTTTTTCGGAAAACTGTTTTCAAATTTTAGATAGTAATTTGACGCAGTACGGCATTCAGATACAAAGTTTCAAATCGATATATAGAATAATTTTTTACAACGCTCTACATTTTGGCTGGGATATAGCTGAGATTTCTGATGCGCAAACCTTAATTTGAAACCCCATGCTTTGGGTACCTATACGAATTGGTGGCATAGTTTCTACATATTGTAATAGCTTTAAATCCGAAATTAAAAAACTAATATGTGCTACTGGTAATATGCATTTTAATGTACTGTACACATGTGATAAAACAAGACGTTAGAAAGCAATATCAATGGTATATATTAAACAAGCTTATTAACGTTTTATTGATAATTATTAGTGAAAAAATATTTTTATTTATATATTTGTTTGTTATAGACGACTATAATCAGAAATTTGGAGACAAATGTAGAGACACAAAGCAATGCGCGTTTGATGGAGCCGTCTGCGACGATATAACCCACAAATGTCTTTGCAAGCCCGATCTGCCAGTCACGAATCACATCGATAAATGCGGTATATGTAAGTAGATGACTATTATCCTAGAGATAACAATTTTATAATGTATGTAATGAAATTTATAATGAAAAACTTCTATCTCTTAAAATCCCTATGAAGGCAGATTTTAAATCAGAAAAATAATTCATTCTATTTGAGGTGAGCTATTGCTATTTAATTGTGTAAACTGTCGATTGCAGGATATCGTACACATTAGAAGGAAGGTATTAGTTAGGTATTAGGTATTAGCTTCTTCTTCTTAAAGTGCCCTCTCCTCAATGGAGGTTGGCTACTACAATTTTAAACTCTTCTCTATCTTCAGCTGTTCTTATTAGCTGTTCAAAATTTAGCCCTGTCCATTGTCGGATGTTTCTGACCCATGATAGTCTTTTCCTTCCTAGGCCTCTCTTTCCCTCGATTTTTCCTTTCACTATAAGTTGGGCATATTGGTACTTATTATTTCTCAGTATGTGGCCTAGGTATGATGTTTTTCTTACTTTAACTGTGTTAAAAAGTTCTCTTTCCTTGCCTATTCTATGCAGCACTTCTTCGTTTGAGGTATGCGATGTCCATGAAATTTTGAGTATTCTCCGGTAGATCCACATTTCAAAGGCCTCCAATTTATTTACGGTTGATGTTTTAAGGGTCCACGTTTCCACTGCATATAGAAGAGTCGACCAGACGTAGCATTTTGATAAACGTAGTCGAATTTCGAGTTTTATTCGAGAATCACAAAGCAGTTTTTTTATTTTTTCAAAAGATTTTCTAGCCTGTTCTATTCTCGATCTTATTTCTTGATCAGGATTTAGGCTGCTATCGATCCAACATCCCAGGTACTTAAATCTATTGACCTGTTCTAAGATGTGCCCATTTATTGTGCAAGGTTGAGGTACGTTTTGGTTTTTTCGGATTGACATCACTTTGGTTTTTTTAATGTTTATTTTCATACCAAATTGCTCACAGGTCGAGTTGGTCTTATCGATGAGTCGTTGTAGACCTGAGTCGGAATCCGCAATTAACACTGTATCATCGGCGTATCTGATACTGTTGATATTTACGCCATTCACCTTGACTCCATCCTTGGAATTTTCCAATGCTTCTTTAAATAGAAACTCGGAGTAAAGATTAAACAGCAGAGGCGACAGAACACATCCCTGTCTAACTCCCCTCCTAATTTCTACTTCTGCGGATGTGGAACCTTCGATCCTAACTCTGGCTTTTTGGTTCCAGTACAAGTTTTTTAAGAGTTTGATGTCTTTTCCATCTAAACCGACTTCTTGCAAACGTTCTTATAGTAGGTCGTGTCTTACTCTATCAAATGCTTTTTCGAAGTCTATAAAGCATATAAATATATCTTTCTGTTGGTCGTAGCATTTTTGGGCGAGAACTAGTAAACTGAACAGGGCTTCTCTCGTTCCCATGCCGGCTCTGAATCCAAACTGATCGTCTCCGATGATTGTTTCGCACTTTCTATAGATACGATTATGTACGATTTTAGTAGGACTTTTACTGCATGACTCATAAGGCTTATCAGACGGAACTCATTGCAGTGTTGTGGGTTTGGCTTTTTTGGTAGTGGGATGAATATTGACTCCAGACAATCTTGGGGTATTTTACCTGTATCATAAATGCGATTGAATAAAAGGACAAATAATTCGATATTTTCTTCGCTGATTACTTTGAACGTTTCTGGGTATATTCCGTCTGGACCTGGGCTTTTATTTGTTTTGAGATGATTAAATGCATTTATGATTTCAGATTTCAGAATTGTTGGCCCTTCGTTGTTATTTTCCAATCTTGGTTCTTCTCGTATGTCGTGAAAAAGAATTTTAATATAGTTTTCCCATTCTTTCAGTTTATCTTCCGTTGATTCTAGCAGTTTGTCATCCGTGTTCAGCATGGTGTGAAAAGTCGTTCTCTTGTAATTCGAAAAGGTATTAGCTAAAAAGTAATAATTATTTCTATACATTTAACTCTATTACTTACTCTTATCAGCTGTAAGATAGCCATTTCCTAAAAAAATTTCAATACTTCTTCGTTAGGTGGTTTAACTAGAAAATATCTGAAAACTAAAATTCTATGATAAAAATATTCGTTCCTAAGATACATAAAAACTGAATTGCGGTATGTGTAGACTAATTTATATATATAAAAAAAATACGGCTAAATACTCAAATATATGAATTTTGCAAACAAAAGCAGATTATATCCTGCCAAAGTACTTTTGCTCTCAGAGCATCTTCAGAGGCATTTTGTCAAAAAATTTTGGCTATCGCACCTCATCGAATGTCATAAATATTTAAATACATCTACACAAAAACTAACACTAGACAAAGGACAAATGAAAGAATGGCCGTTCTGTCTCCTCCCCTTGCCCATGTAAAGGATGTTTTTTTTAAGGTATAGAACTGTAAGTTGGTAACACTTTTTTAGCTGTTGGTCATTTTGGACAGCGGTCAAGTGATTTATGTTAAGTTTGATTTGAAGTTTCAGCCTTAATAGACTTGTTCTTGTCCGAAATACGTATTGCGCACTAAGTCCATTTTATTGTCAATATAATAGTCCATCAGAGCAAGTTATTTAATTAACTATGGAACGTTTTTGCCCCACGTGTACTATAAATGATAATATGCATCCACACATACGTCGTACAGTATGTAGAGAAGAAGTTGTTGCTGCTGTAGAGCGTTGCATACAGAAAGACCCGAATCAGTCTATCTGCCATCGTGTTCAGCGGTTGATTACGTGTCCAATACTTTATAGAAGATTTTGCGGAAAGACCTTACTTTGCGTGCTTACAAAATCCATTACTTGTATGAATTGAGGGTACATTCATTATCACCTAGCAAGGCGTAGATTGGTAGATTCGGTGAGTGGGTCCATACAAGATTGCCGATTTTCATAAGTGAATTTTGTTTAAGAATGAAGCTCACTTTTGGTTAAATGACTACGTCAACAAACAAAACTGCCCTATATGGAATTAAGATACTCCTCAAATGTATGTTGAGAAAACATTATATTCAGAAAAACTGACTGTTTGGTATGCTTTATGGTCTGGTGGAACCATTGGTAGCAATCATGGTCACCGCTATAGAGCCATGATTGCTACCTTTTTTATTCCCCAATTAAACAACCATGATCTAGAGGATAAAATCAAAGGTAGAAGAAGCGTAGGAAGACGTAAAATCTCGTGGCTACGCAAACTCCGTGAATGGTTTGGATGCAGTTCAATTGAACTATTCAGGCGCGTAAGCAACTAAATTCTAATTGCCAAAATGATTTTTAATCTCTGATAGGAGTAGAACTTAAAGAAGAAGAAGATCTAGAAAAGCTGTCGTTTTAATAAGACGGCGCGACATGTCACACGTCAGGTGCCACAAATGATATATTGAAGGAAGCTTTTGATAACCGGATAGTTTTAGGTTTGAACCGTGAATTGGCTTCAAAAATCGTGAGATTTAGCACTGCTAGACTATTTTATGTATGACTATGTGAAGTTGCTTCTACGCCGATAAGCATAAATCAATTGGTCACTTGAAGGACAACATTCGCCGCGTTTTTGCCGGTATACGGCAACAAATATTGTAAAAAGTGATATACCAGATATACGGCCATATACCAGAAATTATATTTAGATTACAATGCCAAAAAACTCCCTTTATCTAAATAACGGGTGTTTTGTAGTTTAGGTGTAGATAAATGGCTTACGTAAAACATTCCAACAATTTTTTAACTATTTGTCCTATTTTAGTGTTAAAGATAAAACTAACACCAAAAAAGGACAAATAGATTAAAATTGATTGGATGCTATATACATGGGCAATGGCAGGGGACAGAACGGCCATTCTTTTATTTGTCCTTTATCTTAGTTTTGTGTAGATGTATTTAAATATTTATGACATTCGATGACGTGCTGGATAGCCAAAATATTTTGACGAAATGCCCCTGAAGATGCTCTAAGAGCAAAAGTATTTAATTAAAGATGTATTAAAAGAATTGTGATCGATATCTGTGTTTTATTTGTAAAATTAATTTATATTCAAACAGCAATACACTTTAATAAACCCAATTGAGCACAAAGCAAGTTTTCTCATAAATTATCTGACCTGATGAATTCATATTAATTTAGATAATATCTTAAGGAAAATTTAATGAAATTAGGAGGTTTAAGGGTTTAAGATTTAAGGGAATAGCAATCATTAATTTTTATGCAAAAATAAAGAAATTTATTCAGTAAAAAATTCTGACAACAGGTGAACTACACTAATTTTAAACTAATTTATTTTGTTATGATTGTTTTGAAGCAATTTTGTGCATATTTTCTTATTACGTGATAAACACATAGGATTTATACAATTATAGCATAAGTAAAATGTCTTTCTAAAGTCCTAAAGTTCTAAAGTCCAGCCAAAGAAAATAATTTTTCTTTGACTGGAAATTTTACTGGTTCTTCGAGTGCAAGTATTTTTTATCGAGTTTCTTATACCTAAGTTAATTCTTGTATAATGTCAGGCCTGACATTATACGAGAAGAAATTGGATATGCAATGAAACAAGCTAAAGGTGATAAATCTCCCGGGCCTGATGAAGTTCCTATCGAATTACTTAAAATTGTGAATACTGAATCTATTGATCTTCTTCTGGATCTATTCAATACCATATATAGAACAGGTATAATACCTAAAGAATGGCTCCAATCAACATTCATACTGCTTCCCAAAAAAGCCAATGCAAAGGAGTGAAATGAACATCTAACCATAGCCTTAATGAGTCATCTCTTGAAATTGTTTTTAAAAGTAATTCACAATAGAATACATAAGAAATTAGATGAAGGCATAAGTAATACACAAATGGGATTTAGGAAAGGACTGGGAACACGAGATGCACTGTTTGCATTAAGTGTTTTTTCGCAGAGATGCTTAGATATTAATCAGGAAGTATATGCCTATATGTTATTGAGAAGGCATTTGACAGAGTGCAGCATAATCGACTTAAAAAAATTTTATTGAATAAAAACATAGACAGTAGAGACATTAGAATCATCTGTAACCTCTATTGGAATCAAACAGCAAAAGTGAAAGTTGAAAACGAACTGACCAAGGATATCCAGATTCGCCGTGGTGTCCGCCAAGGGTGTATTTTATCACCCTTGTTATTCAATTTATACAGTGAAGCCATCTCAGAATTAGCGCTTGCCGAGATCAGTGAGGGCCTTATAATAAACGGTGAGCCACTTAATAACATAAGATATGCTGACGACACCGTCCTTCTGGCAGGAACACTAGAAGAACTGCAACACCTTGCTGAACAACTAAATATATATTGCAACGATTATGGACTAAAAATCAATTTAAAGAAAACCAAGTTCATGGTATTTACAAAAGCATAAAACATCAAAGGTAAGCTAGTACTAAATAATACAGAAATTGAACAAATATCTTCGTACAAATACCTTGGAGCATGGATCACAGAAGATACTAATCAGACAAAAGAAATAAGATGCCGCATTGAAATTGCGCGGTCAACTTTTAATAGAATGGGAAAACTTTTTTGTAATCGCGATATCAATATATCGCTTCGGATAAGAATGCTTCGATGTTATATTTTCTTTACCCTTTTGTATGGAGTTGAAGCTTGGACACTTAAAAAATCCAACATTAAAAACCTAGAAGCATTCGAAATGTGGTGTTACCGACGTATTTTGAAAATATCATGGATGGATCACAAAACAAACGAACAAGTTCTCGAACAACTAGGAAAATAATGCGAAGTTTTAAATTCCATAAAAATCAGGAAATTGGAATACTTGGGGCACATCATGAGAGGTGAAAAGTACAAACTACTAAGGAATATAGCGTAGAAGAAGCGTAGGAAGACGTAAAATCTCGTGGCTACGCAATCTCCGTGAATGGTTTGGATGCAGTTCAGTTGAACTATTCAGGCGAGTAACCAATAAAATTATAATTGCCAGAATAATTTCCAATCTTCGATAGTAGTGGAACTTAAAGAGGAAGAAGAAGTTAATTCTAGGATTCTCAAATCGTTTCCCCATAAAAAGCTTTTCGCTAGTGCCTTCATGAATTTCATTTGGGATGTGTTTTCATTATATTTGAAATAATTAGACATGACAAATACATTGACACAACTCATGTCTAATATTTGATAAAAAATAGTCATTGGCCAACGTCGAGTTCTCCTTAATGAGTTGTAATGGTGTATTTCTTATCTAGTGGAACTAAGGATTACAGGCTTGTTTTTCTTAGGAATATATGAAACGAGCGTTTGACGTTTTACCAATCCATAAAATGCAGAAATAACTTGTTTTTGTATGTATGCCGTTTATTCTGGAGATATTTGCCTTTCTGATTTTCTCATGATTCCGACATAGGTTATTTCCGACATATGTTCAATTTCTCAGAACTTCAGTTTAGCCTACTGATAATAAAAATTAAATATGTGCCATGAAAAAAACATTCCTTCGCATATAAACTCGCTTAATTGATCATGAAATTGCCAAGGAATTTAATTTGTGACTGTTAACTTGCCTATAGCCAAAGCTAGAGAAATTGGAGAAAAACAGTTATCTGAAATAGATTTGGCCTCTACCATAAAGTCTTTTGAGACTTCTGAGAGTTGTGCTGTTAAAATCAGAAGATAGAGTGGGAGAAGATATATTATAATGAATGGCATCCTATACCGTTATTGGATACTCTGTAATTATAATGAAGAGGAAGCTTAGCAAGTTGTGCAACAATGTTCCATCGAGGAAATATTATAAGAAACTCACGATATCATGCCACGATACTAATAGGTAGGCGTAAAGATGAAACCGATTATGTGTCAAAATGTATCGGGTGTCAAAGATACAAAATAACTTATCTGAAATAAATTATAATTAAGCAAATAGCAGTAAACAACGGATACAACGAACAAACAATTAATAAAATGTTAAATCAAAAACTACACAAGAAAGCCCTGAAATTAGTATTTCCACCATCAGAGAAAAAACCCAATACCTTCTGCTCGATTACATATACAGGCAAAATAACAACAAAAATTGACAAACCTAGGCAAATATATTAAAAATAACAAGAGCCAAAATAAAAACACTTAAATAGTGGTGTGTACAAACTTCAATGTGGCGACTGCCCAAAAACTTACATCGGTCAAACTGGTAGAAACTTTGATAAACGAATAGCAGAACATAAAAGGGCTTTCAAGAATAGAAAAACAGATTCGACATACGCACTTCACCTTCTAGATCATAATCATTCTTTTAATGACAAATTTAAAATTCTTCACATTCAAAATAAAGGCCTTAAGCTATCTTTGTTAGAATCTATGGAAATCAACAAATTAAAAAACACAGATATAATTCTGAATGACCTACTTGAGATAAACAGTTCTCCCCTCCTCAACCTATTTCATTAGAGACTATAAATTTGTAGACCCAAGCCAAAAATAAATTACTTGAGAAAGGCAATCAGCCGAAACAGCTGTAGTGATAAGATTTAAAATAAATTTTGTGGAAGTTTGAAATCAAAGTTTTCAGTGTTTTATTGTTACATTATCTGAAACCCGCTGGGTTACTTCAAATCCCAGTTTAAAGTCACTGTTTTAAAATTACTGTCTTGTCCATTGCCAGAGATGCCAACTAAAAAAGGTGGATTTCTATTTTTAAAGATACCTTCACTAGATGGACGCAGATGTTTCTCATTAAGGATATGACTGCTGAATTCTGCTTCAGATATCTTACGAGATTTTTTTACGATTTGGAATTTTCAGAAAAGTTATCAGTAATAATGAAATACTTTTTTTCAGTGATATCATGTAACGTGTAGCTCAATCTTTAGGATTTATTCGAAGTCTGATGTCCATTTAGCACTCTGTTGTAAATCCTGTTGGATGTGAGAACCGTGCCTAGAAAAGCTAATTGGCTATATTGACCATACTAGCTGGAAAGAAAAGCTATCCTAAGAATTGTTTGATTAGTTAAACCGTTGGTTGATTGAAATATTGAATAATATTCACCTATAATATTTCAATTAACGACAAACTATCAATACTTACTTGGTTCTCTTTGCTGTATTTTAATATGTGGGCTGTATGATGATGGATAAGGAGAGATTTGGCTTGTTAAAACTGGTTTTTTAGAGCAAAGTGTATGGGAAAAAACCATGGAGAAGAAAAAGCTTTTTAGCAAGAACCTAAGACAATAGTCTAATGAATCTTCACATGGACTATTCCGAATATCCGACAGTAAACTTAAGATAGAAATGTTAATCACGAACTAGTCATTCTGGAACGGAACGGGTAGGTAGCGTAAGACATCTCTTATTTTAAACAGGGATAAGTAAATGATCTGCAACGTAGATGAAGATTGGTATGTTAATCGGATAAAACGAGTAAAAGTATTTTACAGAAAGAAACAACTATAAAAACAACTATTAAATCAATTGTATATTTTATAATTATTTAAAGTTTTTAAATTTATACTAAAAATACTTACATAGCAGCAATTTATCAGATATTTTGTACAATTAATTTAAAAACAAACATTATGAGAAACCTAATAAATAACCCTATAAAAGTTAGTCGTACATACATAAATACATGCAACTCCCAAGAGAACTGTTGGTTACACAAAAAATAGTAATAAAGTAAACAAACGTTAACACAATACATTTACATATGTTTTGTATGCAAAGAGGGGCACGTGAATAACCTTTTCATTCGACTAAAAATATAATGTTTTAAGCCGTTCCGGTATGGAGAAGTTTTCAGAGTTCCGATTACAATCTGTCATGGCTCAGAATTATTTAAGAGATTCGGGAGTATTATGGTAAAATAGTTAGCATCATAAAACCTTTTTGAAGTTATTAATTTGATAATGAGGTTTCCCTTTCACGTTGTTTTATATTTATGAGTATATTTTTCTGCCTTATATTCTTTATATATGGAGACCGGTCTATGTTGGCACCCTTAACAAAAATTGTCCGTAAAATCCTTAATCGAATAGATAAAAGACTCTTTTTTACATGAAAAGTTGGTAACATATTACTCATTGTAGTAACAAAAAATTTTAATAAATTAAACAAAACTAAAACTAAGACTTTGACAGTATGCCATCATACTTAAATAGTTGTCCACGATGGCATACTTAGTTTTATTATGGTTTATTTTGACCAAGTTAAATATTTCAAAATAAAATATATATATATATATATATATATATATATATATATATATATATATATATATATATATATATATATATATATATATAAGCGAGGTTCCTATAGCCTCTGCCGTTTCTCGCATTTCGACCGCCATCGTTTTCTGTCCATCCATTCGTCTTCTCTGATGGCTCTATCTCTCATTATGTGCCGTACATTTTCTTCCCAGGCAACTGAAGGCCTTTCCCTTCTTCTTCTTTGTTGTGGTATGTAATTTAAAGCTTTCTTTGGCCATCTATCTTCATTCATTCGTTTCACGTGACCATACCACACTAGTTGTCTCGTTTCAATTCTATCTACACTGGAATATACAGTATTTGTCCTCCTTCTAATATCTTCATTCCTGATGTAATCTTTTTTGGATATACCACAGGCTCTCCTTAGAAAATCCATTTCTACTACTTTTATTATTTTTCTATCCTTCTGCGTTATCTGCCAAACCTCTGCCCCATAAGTTATAATAGGCTCTACCAAGGTTCGATAGATTGTCAATTTCGTTTCTTGTCTAATATCTTTAGACCAAAGTAGAGAGTTTAGAATGTTTACCCTTTTTTTCCCTGCTGTGTTCTGTTTTCGATGTCTCTTTTGGTAGTGCCTTCTTTAGATATTATAGATCCGAGATATTTATATTCATTGCATGTTTTTGTGTTTCTAATTTCTAACTCTAGATCTTCTTCACCATCTCCTATTTTAAGATACTCTGTCTTTTGTAACGAGTCCGTTACTTAAATACCCATTTACTGCTTTGTCACTGGAATCCTTTAATTTAATTACAAATTAAATTCATTTGGAAACATTCTTAAACCAAACATTTGAATAACTTCAGTAAATTTTATGCCTAAAAGTTGGCAGCAAGTTGCGCCCTCTATGTAAAATTCTACTTCGTTTCCGTCGTAACATCGTGTGTTCGTTACTTGGTCTTGGAATCGTGAAGTGAGCAGACGTGTTCAGAGGCGGCTGTGGGGGCCATCTTTATTCCATGAGTTTGGTTTAATTTTTTATTTTTTTTTGGAAAATCAGTTGTGTTGGAAGAAGCCTTTTTGTTATTTTGTTGTTTTGGGAAAACACTTTAAGTTTGGACCACAGCCGGTGAGTTTTAAATTATAAATAAATTATATATAAAAACATGTCACATCATCCGCCATTGTTGGTGAAATTTAAATCTATTTCTTTAATCCTCTTTCAAAATACATTCTGGTCTATTTAACTATTCCATTTATTTCCTAAATACCTTAACAGATTACAAGTAATAAATTTTTATAATAACATCAAATTTTATTTCTTTACGAGGATGAAAGCCAACAATTATCTATTTCAATTCCATACCGTTTAAACCGGCTAATACTTTTTCGATTCTATAATCTATATACCAGGCGTTCCTTAAAATTACCTAGTTAATATATCCAAACATTTTCATACAGTCCCAAGGTTATTTTTTTTCAAAGAAACACATTATAGTTTTTGCTTCAATTTGAAGCAACGTGTTGACATTTCTTGGTTTTTCTTTACTTTCTTGTATGAACAAAGGACTTTGTAGTAACACAACTGTGTTTTTTTAGCCCAGTTACGGATTCCAGGACAAGTCGGGGAGGGAAGAAGCACTTTTAATTTAATTTTATGGGGATTTAAACACAGGGGAAGAATTCTATGGTTTTAGTTTAAAGAGTAAAAAGTCTCAGTACCTTTTATTGGAGTCCAGTTTTGGGACCTCTACCCACCTGCATCTAGTTCTTCATCCTGACCACCTCCCAGGTCCACGGAGAAAGAAACCGGCAGGAAGAACTAGTTTTGTTTATTTTGTTTTCCATTTAAATATTTGTAATAATACCTTTTACCTTTTAACTTTTAATACTTCCTCTTCAAGGCTTTAACTTTTCATTAATAATAATTACCTTCACTTTTTCATAAAATATTAATCATTGTAACTTAATTTAGTAAAACATTTATTGTCCACCAAGGGTTGAGATTGTAACTCCCCTGGACTCTCTCGTTAACAGGTTATAGTGTGCACACATATCTGGAGAGGTTTATTGCATTTATTTGATAATTGTAACGTTTATATTATTATATTTCATTTTATATTATATATTTAACTATTGCATAACCTTAGTCAAAATTTCACATTATCAGGTACATTAGGGGGGGAAATTGTTTTCATCATTATATTCAGGGTTTTCATTGTAAATATAGATTAGTTAATTGTACATAAGAGGTGGTGGGTCATAGATAAGTATTTAACATAGTCTGTACATAAATTTTGGGTAATTATTAAAGTTGTGATTAAAAATTAATCTTTCAATTAGTATCCAACTTTTATTATTTCAGCAATACAAGATATCTTGGAAGAAAACATTCAACTTCCTGGCGCCCAAACATTCAGTAGAGCAACTTTATCTTTCATCTGTTTATTTCTTGGTAGCTTTCTTGTCATTAGTTCTTCTATCTTACGGTCACTGTAGGGCATGCAAATTGGCCTAATCCCTCTTGAGTGTCAAGTGGTCATTCTCCTGCATAGTCGCTAGCCAGCATTAATTTTATTATATTTTAAAGTTCATATTTACCCTTTATTAATTTCTTTCATATAATTTATTTCTATCTAATCCCTTCCATCTTCTGTTATTCCAGATATTAGTTCGTTGGTGTATCAAGGTACATTTTAGAGTTTACCCTATTGCTACACTACACATTCTTGTTATATTGGCGCTCCAGCCAATCCATTTTTGTTACATTGGCGTTCCCAACGTGGTGCCTTTTCTCAGTTCAGACCGTACATTCTGAAGTATATTTCTCTTTGCAAAATATTCTTTATTATTTCTAATTTGTTCCTGTTGCTCTTTGTTCATTTTTTTAACTTCTTTATTTATTTATTGTTTTTCTTATTAGACTTACATTTATAGATATACTTGTATTGCTGTAGTTTACTTATATTCATATTTAAACCCTCACCTTTTAATCTCATTGTGTACAGTTAACTATCTATCTTACTGTTATTGAACTTTAAAAATTTATTAATCTAGATATTACTATATATATATATATATATATATATATATATATATATATATATATATATATATATATTAGCCAATATTGGTGGGTTTTTTTTATATATTCAATTATTTGGTAACCATATACTTGTTGAAACCATTGTGTGTTGCTTCAAGGATTGTGTTATAACTTATTTACTTATACTTTATTGCATATTACTTAACCATTTTGAAATTTTGGTGAATAACTTGAAATTATTTTTGGATTGATTTTGTGGTGTGTTGGTACATATTTACTTATATATATTTTTTTTGAAAACTTTATATTACTATACGATTGTTTTTGTGGAGTGTGAGTATATTATCTCCTTGCCTATCCTACCTATTCATCTAGTTGTTTTTCTTTCACAATGTCTGCATTCAAGGTAGAACATTTATTAGTTAAAGAATTAGATTATGAGTTGAGAATTAGGGACATCCCCATTGATGCGTCTTCCAATGTGGATTTAAAACGCAAGATATTGCGTGGAGCTCTAAGGCAAGAAGAAGGAAATAGGAGCTTTCGACAAATTTCTGCCACCAGTATTCCCTTTTTGGAACAACAAGAAGAGATTGATGAGACTATGGATGATTTGGCTAAAAGGATATCCGATTTTAGAGGGACTGTCCAAGATAGCCTATACTCCAGGCTGATATCACGTCTAGCCCATGTCTCAGGCCGTGTTCATTTATTATCATGTTCGAATGAGGAGCAGCAAACTTACAAACGCTCTATTTCAATCCGAATTCTTAGCCTAGAGGGTGAACTTGATTCACGAGTGAATCCAATTGCTACTTCAACCCCTATTTCTTCAGCTCAAGCAGCTAATTCATTTCTTCACCCCAAACCTGTTCAGGTACATAAATGGGGCATTACATTTTCTGGTGAAGGTCATTATGACCAGGTTATTTCCTTTTTGGATAGGGTGGAATGTCTTCGCATATCGAGAGGAGTGAGTGAGGAGGATCTTTTTGCAGCTTCTGCTGAGTTGTTTACAGGCACAGCTTTTACGTGGTTTAAAAACAACCGCAATAATTTTTCTAATTGGTCTGATTTGGCTCAGAAACTCAAGTCTGATTTTCTACCTTATTCTTTTCAAGATGACCTTCTGGACCAAATCAAAAATCGTAAACAGAAGCCAGACGAGTCTGTTACGATATTTATTAATACTATTTTAGGTATGTGTAGTCGCCTTGAAACACCTCTGACAGATTCAGCAAAAATTAAGATCATCCTCAAATGTCTACTGCCATTCTATCATCAACAATTGGCCCTTGTAGATATCACTAGTATAGCTGATATTACGGAGAAGTGTAAACGTTTAGAAGAAACTTTATCTTGGTCTTCTCACCTTCCTTCCACTTCTCGACCCTCTTCTTTTAACTCTTCACGTCACCTAGATACTTCCAAACACCGTTCTTGGCAATCCAAAGGTCATGAACGTAATATTTCCACATTAAGTTCTGTAGTATGCTGGAATTGTCGTGAGTCTGGCCATACTTTTTATGATTGCGGCATCCCTCGTACCCGTATTTTCTGCCACGGTTGTGGTAAAGAAAATACCCTCAAACGCAATTGTTTTAGGTGTTCGGGAAACGAACGATCGGAGGTCCGTCCCCTGAGCGTTTCTCCGTCCACACCCCCATCAGGGAATCAAACCGTTGCATCAAACGAAGTCACTGGTCCAACCACGTCAAGCCACCCAAACCCATCTTCCAGTCGGAAAGGGAAAGGGGTTGTTCCAAAAAAACCAACACACGCCACACCAAGTCATTCCAAGAAGTAACTTCTCAATATAATACATTTGATTCGCATAGATTATCTTCCCCAAAAATCTTCCCAAATTTTAGTAATAAACATAATAGTAGCAGTGTAGTAGTTCCAATATCTATACCAGAGTCTACCACAATTCAGGAGGATTCTTTTATTTCTGATTCTTCTTGTTTGCCTGTTGCATCCTCTGATTGTGTAGGTAGAGACAATAAGTTTAGTTTAGCACCATTTAAAATTTTTGACCAATCAGATAATTATTGTTTTGATTTAAATTCTTTATTAGTGAGAAAACATAATGATAATAGACCTTATCTTCCTATTAAGATTTTAGGACAATCTTGTTTAGCTCTTTTAGATAGTGGCTCGAACATTTCTGTGATAGGTTCACATTCATTAGCTTTACTGAAAAATGCTGAGATTTCTATTATGCCCATTTCTTCTCTGCAAGTGTCTACTGCAGATGGTACAGTTCAGTCTATTACCGGCAAATTTGAAACTGAAATCACAGTAGCAGATTTATGTAAACAAATTACATTCTATATTATTCCTTCAGTTCAGAATTCTATAATTTTAGGTATGGATTTCTTAAATGCTTTTAATAGCACACTAAATTGCTCTAATTTTTCCTTTTCTATTTCTCAATTTAATCTGTCCTTACTTAGTGCTAATCAGGATTTTACTAGTTTATCTAGTTCCGAACAAAGGCAATTAGAGAATATGATCTCTAAATTTACAACTCTTTCGTCGAAAGACAAGTTAGGTCGTACATCCTTAATATCTCACACTATCGAGGTGGGAGATCCCACACCTTTTAGACAATATCAATATCCTATTCCTCAGGCTTGGCAAGTTGACTTGGAAAAGGAAATTGATTCCATGTTAGAGTTGAATATCATTGAACCTTCCACGTCTTCTTACTGTAGTCCTTTGTGGTTAACCAAGAAAAAGGATGGATCTTTTAAGGTTTGCTTCGATGGTCGAAAGTTGAATAATATTACTACAAATCGGGATGCTTATCCTATTCCCCGAATAGACGTCATTCTCAGTAAACTTCAGAATGCTAGGTATATTTCTTCTATCGATCTATCTAAAGCCTTTTTACAAATTCCTTTGAGTGAGGAAAGTAAAAAAGTATACAGCTTTTGCAGTTAGTGGAAAAGGATTATTTCAGTTTGTCACTATGCCTTTTGGTCTTGTTTCAGCTCCTCAGACAATGTGTCGTCTGATGGACTTAGTCATTGGTCCTCAGTTAGAGCCCTATGTTTTTTATTATTTGGATGACATTTTGGTTGTCACTCCTGATTTTTCTCTTCATATGGAAATTTTGGATAAGTTGTTTTCACGTCTCAAAGAGGCTAATTTAACTATTAATTTAGATAAATGTCAGTTTTGTCGTCCTAGTCTTAAATTTTTAGGATATGTAGTCGATAGTAAAGGTTTAAGGACTGATCCTGATAAAGTTAGTGCTATCAAGGATTTTCCCATACCTAAGACTACTACTCAAGTCCGTAGGATATTAGGTATGTGTGGGTATTATCGTCGGTTTGTGCCGTCTTATTCTACTTTGTTATCCCCACTTACAGATCTCCTTAAAAATAGGAAAAAAGGCCAAACTATTACATGGACTTCAGAAGCCGATGATGCTTTCCGGCGTATAAAAGAAGCTCTTACTAGTGCACCTGTCATGACATCTCCGAATTTTAAAGAGCATTTCTATCTCATGACAGATTGTTCCAACACTGCGTCAGGTGGTGTACTATTTCAAATGAAGGATGGTTCGGAACATCCAATAGCTTATACCAGCAAAAAGCTCAATAAAGCACAGAAAAATTATTCCACCACAGAGAGAGAACTTCTTGCAATTATCCATGGTCTTGATGCCTTTCGGTACTATCTTGAGGGTCGTAAGTTTACTATCATCACAGATCATAGTTCTTTATTATGGTTACATTCTATGAAAAATCCGTCACAACGTTTGTCCCGTTGGATTTGTAGGCTTTCTGTCTTTGATTACAATATTGTTCATCGCAAAGCCAATGGTGTTGTGGTTGCAGACGCGTTGTCACGTACATTCGATATCAATCTGTTAGATCTGTCCACTTTATCTCCAGATAATTGGTATCGAAAGATGATTCATAATGTCACCCAAGAACCTACTAGGTATCCTGATTTCAAGGTGGAGAATAATATCCTCTATAAACATGTTATCAGTCCAGTTGAATCTCTATCGAATATGTCTGATTGGAAAATAGTAGTCCCAACATCTAATAGGGATGAAGTGTTGAAAACCTTTCATGATGATGTGACATCAGGTCACTTTGGTTTTTACAAAATGTTTAGTAAAATAGCTGAGTTATATTACTGGCCTGGTTTGCGCAACTCCGTCAAGAAATACATCTCTAGATGTAGAGTTTGTGCAACATGCAAGCCGAGTAACCTACCTCAAGCTGGATTAATGGGTTCGTTTAGGAATATTAATTTTCCGTGGCAAATGATCTCTTTAGACCTTATTGGACCGTATCCACGTAGTTATTTAGGTAACACATATTGTTTGGTAGTTGTAGATTACTTCACCAAATTTCCTTTAGTTTGTCCTCTGCGTAAGGCTACAACTCCAGCCATTTTGAAGTTCTTAGAGGAACAAGTGTTCTTACTATTTGGTATTCCCCAAATAGTATCTTGTGATAATGGTCCACAATTTGTTTCTAAAGCTTTTAAAGATCTATTAAGTAAATATAAGGTCCAAAAGATATTCTACAATGCAGCTTATCATCCGCAAGCTAACCACACTGAACGTGTAAATCGTAGCATTGTTACTGCTCTTCGATCTTACACTTACAGTGACCATAGAGCTTGGGATAAGTACATCCATTCAGTTGCTCAAGCCATTCGAACTTCTGTTCATGAAATCACTCAGTGTTCTCCAGCTTATGTTAATTTTGGTAGGCATGTTCCACTGTCAGGTGATTATTTTGGTTTAATTTCTGAAAATTCAACAACTCTTCCTCAAATTTCTGAGAAACTTCACCGCATGGAAGATCTTCAAAACTTACCTCCAATATTCGCTGACATTAGGAAGAAGTTGAAAGCTTCTTACCTTAGGAATCAGCATCAGTATAATTTGAGGAAACGAGAGTTGCGATTTTTTGTGGGCGATCGAGTTTTGAAACGGAATTTTGTAAAATCAAATAAAGGTGATGCCATTTCTGCTAAGTTTTGTCAGAAATATGTTCCCTGTACTGTCGTTAGGGTAATATCTCCTTTAGTTTATGAATTAAAAGACAATTCGACAAATAGACGAATTGGTCAATTTCATATAAAGGATTTACTCCCTGATAATACAACAGATGAGGCAGCATCTTCATCTTCAGAGGAAGATTAACTTAATGTCTATTAAGTTAACTTATTCCTATGATTGTTATTGTTTTGGCTCGGTTTGGTTACGATTTGGGTATTTTCTTAGATTTTTGTTATTAATCACCAGATTTGGAATATCTACAGCTTATAATTTGATTAGTATTTGTTTATAATAAGTTAAATTTATTAAAGCCATTAGAGATTTTTACTTATATTAGGTGTTGCACTGGTATGGAACTAAATATTGTAATGCTACTGTACTGTGCTATATGTTTATGTGTTGTATCACTTTCTTCCCATTTTACTTACTTGTTTTGCCAGTTGGAAAGAATGTTGTATTTTTTTTACGGATTTGATTCAGTTTATTGGTCATAATCAAGTTGTATAGTAACATGTATCTGGATTTGCTATGTGGGATGTTTTTTTAAATCAGTCATTAGGAATTTATATAGATAATCAGTATACATGATTTTAGTACACTCCTATATTATATAGACTATTCTGCCTGTGTATAGGTGAATGAATATGTGGGTTCGAAGTTTTAGTTCAATTAGAGGCCTCAGTTGTTCTATGAATTTCGGAATTCACCATTTTCATGACAAGCTGTACAGTTATCTAGGCAGTAGAATGTCTTCCATAGATAGTAAATTATTGTTAATGTTAATTAGGATTTGAATATTTAACGTTAATCCTTAATATTTTCAGACTTTGGTCTAATAACTGAATTGTTCCTTAGCTGATTTATTATTCTTACTTATATAGGTTATTGGAGGAAGCAATCCATGACATATTCCCTTTACAGCTAGCAAGTTTAGATTACAGTTATGAATAGTATTTCATATTTTGGCAACAAATGACCATTTATAGTTATTTTCACTTCTTTCCTTAGGCACTTATCTATATTTTGGTATATTGAACAAGAAATTATCCTGTTCTCTTTTATTAATATCAGAACGACCTCTAAATTTGCAGTTTCTTCAGAAATTGGTCTACTCGTTCTTGATGTTCTGTTTGTTATTACTTCTACCTTACTCTTACTATTTAGCCATGGTTGTTAGAGTTTACTCCCACATTAAATTTTTTTAGTGCTCTTATGCTAGATATTCTTATAAATTTTTTGTAGCTACATGCTATAGTTATCGAGTATCAGCATAAGTTAATTTTGTTCTAAGAAGTTACCACCGCAGTTCACATGCTTTGGTACTCTACCCTTTTGAGCTCAAGTTGTTTAGCTTTGCATTTTCTAGAATGATTGAGTTTATAACACCTCCTAATTTTTATTTTTGGTCTTTACTTTGGATCCTAAATGTACTGATGGCATATCATCAGGATGGAATCGATTTTATGGCTGTCCTTTTGTTTAGGCCGTTAGTCCCACATTTGGACCCAATAATTTATTTGATGAGTTTTAGGTTAGGCACATACTACCGGATGTGGGTATATGTGGACCTACCCTTTTTGGTTTATTTGGTTATAGTGTGAATTGGGTCATTATTTGCCTGATTGATTATCCTTGGATATGCTTCTTTATAAATCTGTTGTCCACTGTATGGTCAATTTTGGATTTACCATCCAATTCGACACTTATATTGTTTTATATACGTTTAGTATTTTTATTGTTACGTATATTGTTTTATATACGTTTGGTATTTTTATTGTTACTTATTATTGTGTATCGGTCCACCCATTTGCCTGATTGATTATTCCTTGGATATGCTCTCCTATAAATCTGTTGTCCATTGATGAGTCAATTTTGGAACCAGGGTCCGATTTCACATTACTTTGGATTATTTGTATTGAGCATTTGTATTACTAGTCTATACTATGCTATGTTAGAGTCTTACTTTACTTTAATTTTACTCTAAATAGTATGTGTAGTATGGGTATCTTTAGATGAAACCATTTCTTTATTCCTACATCACTCACAATCTGTGGTTAATTATAATCGTGTGAATCGATGTAGATTTTTTTGGAAGTATTTTAGTGAGTTAATATATTTTATAGCTGTACTTGGTAAATTGTTGCCATGGCTATAATTTTGTATATATAAGTTTTTCTCGATTCTTGATTGCTCCACATATGGTTAAAGTATTGGTTAACCTACATCTAACCAATCAGTCAAGTAAAAGAAAAAAAAAAAAAATTTTTTTTCACTTTAAAAATTTTTTTTCTCCAAGTAAGAGGGGAATGTAACGAGTCCGTTACTTAAATACCCATTTACTGCTTTGTCACTGGAATCCTTTAATTTAATTACAAATTAAATTCATTTGGAAACATTCTTAAACCAAACATTTGAATAACTTCAGTAAATTTTATGCCTAAAAGTTGGCAGCAAGTTGCGCCCTCTATGTAAAATTCTACTTCGTTTCCGTCGTAACATCGTGTGTTCGTTACTTGGTCTTGGAATCGTGAAGTGAGCAGACGTGTTCAGAGGCGGCTGTGGGGGCCATCTTTATTCCATGAGTTTGGTTTAATTTTTTATTTTTTTTTGGAAAATCAGTTGTGTTGGAAGAAGCCTTTTTGTTATTTTGTTGTTTTGGGAAAACACTTTAAGTTTGGACCACAGCCGGTGAGTTTTAAATTATAAATAAATTATATATAAAAACATGTCACATCATCCGCCATTGTTGGTGAAATTTAAATCTATTTCTTTAATCCTCTTTCAAAATACATTCTGGTCTATTTAACTATTCCATTTATTTCCTAAATACCTTAACAGATTACAAGTAATAAATTTTTATAATAACATCAAATTTTATTTCTTTACGAGGATGAAAGCCAACAATTATCTATTTCAATTCCATACCGTTTAAACCGGCTAATACTTTTTCGATTCTATAATCTATATACCAGGCGTTCCTTAAAATTACCTAGTTAATATATCCAAACATTTTCATACAGTCCCAAGGTTATTTTTTTTCAAAGAAACACATTATAGTTTTTGCTTCAATTTGAAGCAACGTGTTGACATTTCTTGGTTTTTCTTTACTTTCTTGTATGAACAAAGGACTTTGTAGTAACACAACTGTGTTTTTTTAGCCCAGTTACGGATTCCAGGACAAGTCGGGGAGGGAAGAAGCACTTTTAATTTAATTTTATGGGGATTTAAACACAGGGGAAGAATTCTATGGTTTTAGTTTAAAGAGTAAAAAGTCTCAGTACCTTTTATTGGAGTCCAGTTTTGGGACCTCTACCCACCTGCATCTAGTTCTTCATCCTGACCACCTCCCAGGTCCACGGAGAAAGAAACCGGCAGGAAGAACTAGTTTTGTTTATTTTGTTTTCCATTTAAATATTTGTAATAATACCTTTTACCTTTTAACTTTTAATACTTCCTCTTCAAGGCTTTAACTTTTCATTAATAATAATTACCTTCACTTTTTCATAAAATATTAATCATTGTAACTTAATTTAGTAAAACATTTATTGTCCACCAAGGGTTGAGATTGTAACTCCCCTGGACTCTCTCGTTAACAGGTTATAGTGTGCACACATATCTGGAGAGGTTTATTTCATTTATTTGATAATTGTAACGTTTATATTATTATATTTCATTTTATATTATATATTTAACTATTGCATAACCTTAGTCAAAATTTCACATTATCAGGTACATTAGGGGGGGAAATTGTTTTCATCATTATATTCAGGGTTTTCATTGTAAATATAGATTAGTTAATTGTACATAAGAGGTGGTGGGTCATAGATAAGTATTTAACATAGTCTGTACATAAATTTTGGGTAATTATTAAAGTTGTGATTAAAAATTAATCTTTCAATTAGTATCCAACTTTTATTATTTCAGCAATACAAGATATCTTGGAAGAAAACATTCAACTTCCTGGCGCCCAAACATTCAGTAGAGCAACTTTATCTTTCATCTGTTTATTTCTTGGTAGCTTTCTTGTCATTAGTTCTTCTATCTTACGGTCACTGTAGGGCATGCAAATTGGCCTAATCCCTCTTGAGTGTCAAGTGGTCATTCTCCTGCATAGTCGCTAGCCAGCATTAATTTTATTATATTTTAAAGTTCATATTTACCCTTTATTAATTTCTTTCATATAATTTATTTCTATCTAATCCCTTCCATCTTCTGTTATTCCAGATATTAGTTCGTTGGTGTATCAAGGTACATTTTAGAGTTTACCCTATTGCTACACTACACATTCTTGTTATATTGGCGCTCCAGCCAATCCATTTTTGTTACACTTTGCCATATTCATATTGAGGCCCCATTTTTCATATTCTTTCTTTAGTTTTCTAAACATGTAGTCCATGTCTTCCTCGTCATTCGCTACGAGTACCTGATCATCTGCGAAAAATAAAGCTGTTAGACATTCACAACCGCCTATGTCTATTCCCATTCCGGATACTTGTTTTCTCCACTGCTCTAGCGATGATTGAATATATATTTTAAACAGGGTCGGAGACAGACAACATCCTTGTTTAAGCCCAAAATAAAATTATAAATAAATAAAACAAAACAAAAACATTTATATACATAATTCACACTTAAACACTTTAATTTGTCTCTCAATACTTGGTCATTCTGTATCGCAACAACTGCTATACTTTTGACAAAAAATCCAGGTCTCTCCCTTTTTGGATATTAAATATAATTCATTGCAGTAGAGACAAGCTACATCAGATTCATGGTCGCTTTCGTTCATTTTGAATTTTTTCTCTTCTTGGCTTTCATCAATTATTCTCTTAATCGTTTTATTTTTTTTTTTAGAAGCATTTTTCCGTATTTTGTTCTCCTTCTTTTCTGCCCGTGCAAGTTGTACTGCTGCAATAGCTGATGAGCCATTTAAAACACCTGTTTTCCCTCTTTTTTGTTTTTTTCTTAGGCTATCCTATCATGCGGGCGCTTTAGGCATCGACGATATTTAAAACAGAGCTTGAATTTTAACATTTTATTTTTGCCTTGTTACTTGATTTGAAACACACTTTTGAAGAAGAGGCTGCCTCTTCAGCTATTTCTTTAAGTTCAGTGACTTCATTTTGCAAATCATTTTCGTTATTATTGGCAATATTTGTAGTTTCAGCAGCAGCGAAAATATAATTAGGAAATATATCCATGTTTAGCGGTTAAATTCTGGTTTTACAAAAGCCACTTAAAGCATTTTCTATTGTAGCTGATTTTTTGTATGCATTACAAACTAACTCCCCTAATTGACTGTGAGTCACAGCACAACCTAGATTTGGTCGTAACCGTTTATGAATTTCCTGATCATAATAAATAGTTAAAGGCCCATAAACGCTTGGTTTTAAACAATGCCTGCTACTAGCCGGAAGACAAAAAAAATAATACCATTTTGTTTTGCAAATTTCAATACATCTAAGTTCTTATGACTTCCATGCTAACTAATTAAATCAGTTAAATCAGTTTCGAGATCAATTAAGGTTAAACAAAATCTCTAAAATGTATGAGCCATTTTAGAAACAAATCCAATATTATTCCATCCATATTCCATCCGTACTATTTCATCCATTTTCTTGTCATAATCCTAAGCAACCTGGTAAAGCGTGGTCTAAGAGATCTTGTTTCATTTTTTTCCTTGGATATATGATATCGAAAGAAACAAATGTTCCTATCGCATTCATGGCACAAATCACTGTAAAATGAATACCTCTCTTTACACTTGACCTGTTATACCAACCTGTTTACTTCCTTTTGTTGCAAATATCTTTGCAGGTCTGAAATATACAGTAGAAAAACCACTTTCATTAACATTTGTAGTTTTGTAGGCAGGTTATTGTCGTCAATAACCTTGGGCTCGAGCTAATAAAGTTATTTCTAGTAGTCACAAACTTACCTATAGAGGCGTTTCTTTTTAAAAATCATGTACCCAATCCCATCCTGCCCATTTCTTAGTTTTATTACAGGGATGTGGTGAATGGTTAAACTCTACTATTTCAAATACCAGTCTATGAAAACGGATTTCAAGATCTCTTAAATGGGTGACCAGTATTTCTTCAATCTCTTTGCTAAATGTAGGATGCTTACCACATAAAAAACCTTTACTGAAACCTGTAGCAAAACGGTTTTTCTCATGAAATCTTCTACATAACGTGCTTGCAGGGACATTGTTAGATTTTTAAGTACGTTTCCAGCCCATATGTTTGTTTTTTACTTTTTCTCTTTTTTTTATTGATCGAATTAATGGAAATTTTATTTATTTCTAAAATAAAATATATATGAGAATGCCACATTTGGCTGTTATAGCACCATATGCCAATAAAGCCGGACGTTTAAGGTACCATCATTGCCTAGTTCGCAACGAAGCATACAAACAATTTTACATAAATAAACTCTAACCTTTATGCTTCAACAAGAAACAACAGAAAGTAAAGAAAAGTAAAGAAAACTATACAACGACTAGAAACAAGAAAACTAATTAGAGAGAAAAAAAGAAAATATGAACAACAGCAGTATGAAGAAATCGAAAGAAATAGGCAACAGTCAAATAGTCGAGCATTTTACAAATCTGTGTCAAACGAAAAGAGAGGATTCAGACCTAACTGCATGTCTGTACTGAGGAAAAATAATGATGAATTAATAATCAACGAACAAGAATTACTCCAAACATGGCAAGAATATTTCAAAAATTTATTTAATATACACCAAGATGAAGAACATGGAGAGGATATATACCTTGGGGTGGACCTACCGGTAGAGTACCCAAAAATAGACGAAACACTGCAAGCAATTAAAAAATTGAAGAACGCAAAAGCTCCAGGCTCTGACAATATACCAGCCGAATTTCTTAAGTATGGAGGAGAAACTTTACATAGACAATTACATAAACTAATAACACTTATATGGAACTAAGAGAAAATACCAACAAAATGGCACGAAAGTGTAATAATTCCTATCCATAAAAAGGGAGACAAAACCAAGTGCTCTAACTATAGAGGCATCTCCCTACTTAATACGGCGTACAAAATCTTATCGAACATCCTATTAAGTAGACTAACACCTTTTGTAGAAAATTTCATAGGGGAATACCAAGCCGGATTCAGAAAAAATAGATCGACCATAGATCAGATTTTTACTCTCAGGCAGCTGCTTGAAAAAGGATGGGGATTCAATAGAACCATTCATAATCTCTTCATAGATTTCCGGCAAGCATACGACAGCATTAAAAGGGATCAGATGTGGAATGCAATGGCAGAACTTTCAGTTCCAAAAAAACTTATCCAGCTCGTTAAAGTTTGTGTAAATGGCTGTAGATCTAAAGTGCGGATAGGTAACAAGCTCTCAGAGTCGTTTGAAATAAACAGTGGACTGAAACAAGGAGACGCGCTGTCACCTCTTCTTTTTAATATAATCCTGGAAAAAGTAGTAAGAACCTCACAAATTAGAACAGAACTACTGACAGTAAATGGACCAAAATTACTACTAGCATACGCGGATGACATTGACATTGTAGGAAATACCGTCACCAATGTAAAAGAAACCTTCAATAAATTAGAGAGAGAGGCAAAAAATACCAGTCTAAGGGTCAATGAAGAGAAAACCAAATATATGTGCATTAACAGACAAAAGAGACGAGATAGAATAGGACAAAATGTAACAATAGACCCCTATAACTTTGAGAGAGTGGAGAGTTTTAAATATCTCGGAGCGACTATCACCACAGATAACGATATCGCGGAAGAGATAAAAGGGAGAATTCAGGCAGCAAACAGATGTATGTATAGCCTCCACAACACTAATAAATCCAAGAGCCTAACACGAACATCAAAAATCAGGATATATAAAACAGTAATTAGACCGGTGCTCATGTATGGGTGTGAGACGTGGACGCTGACAAAAGCAATGGAAAGTAAACTCAGATGCTTTGAGAGAAAAATCCTTAGAAAGATCTTCGGTCCCTATCACGATCCGAATACTAACCAATACCGAATGAGAACAAATGCCGAGGTCAAACAAATGTATAGTGCTAGCGACGTAGTCCAAGAGATTAAATCCCAACGTCTAAGATGGGCTGGCCATGTTCATAGGCTCCCTAATAACCGTCTTACCAAATTAATCTGGGAAGAAGTCCCGACAGGGAGAAGGCCCTTAGGACGTCCACGAATGCGATGGAGAGATAATATATGGTCAGATTTGAGAACAATGGGGCTACCCACTTACTTAAACATCATGGACGACCATTCGAGATGGAAGCAGGTTGTGCAGTCAGCCAAGACCCACCCCGGATTGTAGTGGTACCAGAAGAAGAAGAAAAAAACTCTAACCTTAATTATTACTGACTTTTATAACATGCCTACTAGGCATGTTTTTTAACATATAAATTAATACAAAAAAATTCTTCAACAAATGTAAGTATTGCAAGCTCATTGCGTACCTGCTAAGGATGAATCAGCACCCACAACTTTTTTAAAACTTTTTTATTTTGATAACATATTAAACATATCTTACTTTAACGTTGGCGTCGAATACAGTGACGTTTACGCATTTATGCAGTACAGTGTGAAGTTAGCACATTGTAGCATGGTTGCGTTCAGGAGATATTGGTAGAGTGCCGTGATACAAAGGATGCCATCACAGACTGCTCCATCGAGAAATAAGACAAAAGAGGGAATCTAATCCTTATGAAAAGGAGACCAAAAAAGTGGCCTCTGATGGCGGACATATCCGGAAATGCGAATGCGCGAAATTTAAATTTTCCGACACTTATTAACAGTAGCTATATAATATTTTTCAGAATGTGTATTAGACGAGAAAGTTTTAATTAATTATTAACGATAATAGTCTAAAATGCGACATAATTGTTAAAAAACTTCAATTTAAATAGGATTTCATGTGACATTTGGGACAAACAATAACATCCAACTAAATTTGATGTCAAACAAGGAGCGAGACTCTCTTTCCTTGTTTAATGTGGCCTCTAAAGATCGCACTTCCTGTCTAACAATATGTTTGCCCCCACTACCTTTACATTCCCTCTATTGTCTTTTTGCTCGATGGACTGCTCTCCCCTAATTGTAAAAATTATGGAGGCTTTCTGTCTTAGTATTACAATGTGAAAATTAATCACGGTTTAATTAAAAGTAGATATACATTTTAATAATTTTAAATCATTTTTACAAAATAGATAAGTTTTAAAACACTTTCAGCTGGGTACATAAACTCCCAGCAAAGCCCTTATGTTGATAAAAAATTTGGCATTATAGACGTTTTTAAGAATATTTTAAATTGAAGCATTATATTGTCTTCTAGATCTACTGGTATACCAGCTATTCATTATATTTTATATTATTATGTACTGTTTCATTTTAATAAAGTATTTGGCAGAAGAGGACCGGGGCGCCGTCGTATCTCGTGGTTGAAAAATCTTCGACAATGGTTTGGGATGACCTCAGCTGAGCTGTTTCGCAGAGCAGTCAACAAAACCATGATAGCCTTGATGATCGCCAACATCCTGACCGGATAAGGCACTGAAGAAGAAGAAGTTTCATATATTTTCAATACAGCTGTATAGTTTGCATTGCTCAAGTTGATTACCATTTGGCTTTAATGTTTTACAGTTCTAGTTTACATTTATTTACTTCTATCTTACTTGATTTTTCGGTCAGGACGGCGTCTTCCCCGGTTTCTTCTTTTCTTGTGCTTTGCCTTGTATATTCAACTTTTCTTCTTTGTGTTTTGCCTTGCATATTCTATATATGTTCTATAATTGTAATAGCTTATTTAATTACATTTTTTTCGTATTCTGTATAACAGTTTTACATTTGAACCTGCTCATTGGCTTCTAGTTAAATCAAATAGGTAGCTTTTATCCTGTGGGCAATTTCTCGAACTAATGTCTCATTTTTGTTATCAAAGAGCCAAAGTAATTACATTTTTCTAGCTTTTCCTTGATTTTCCCCAAGCAATTAAACCTCCGCCACCCTTCCTGTTCCTCTCAACCATGTATACTTCATTTTCGACCTGCTAAATTAAAGCCCTTCAATAGCTCTTCTCCAACCCTCCAACATTTCTTTGCTCTTCTCCACTAACACGATATTATTCTTAGAGGGCATTGATCAAGGAGCTACATTACTTATCTTCTCTGTACGTACATCCACAAAAAATTAATAAAATTCACAAAAAAAATAAGTTCCTGTAGCTGGTGTATCACGAAAAATTTACTTAAAATTCGTTATAAAAAGTATATAATTAACTATATACCTTCTATAAAGGATTTTAAATAATATCTTTTTTTTTAATAAATAGGTAGGGACTCATTAAAGAGCCCTAATTCAAACCAATTCTTGTTACTGAAAAACTTTCGGTCACTGCGACATAAGTTCTTTCTTTGGTGTCGTTCTCTCAAAAATATCCTTCACGAGCCTTAAGTGCTTCTCAAGAACCCATTTTTCTCCCATATATCTCCATAGCTCTTGTCTAGGTTTGTTGTCCAGGTAGGTTGTAAAATGATGCTTGATTGGGAATCAATTTTTACTACGTGTCAAGATTGGCTGCATAGATTAAAAACCGGCACGGATTATGCCAATTATCTATCACCGGAGAAAGTCTATCTGAGGACAATATCGCTGCTAATGAGTATAAAAACAAGTTTATGGAGTTTATGAGAGAAGAAAATTTAATATCAGATCAAATAAATAACGCCGATGAGACTGGTTCGTTTTACAGATTGTTGTCAAGCAAAACTTTGGCCTAAAAAACTAAAGAAGCCGCAACGGAATGCAAAAAAAAAGCAAAGACCGATTGACACTAATAACCTGTAGCAATTCTTCAAAACAGCAAAAATTTCCTCTAGTCTTAATAAGAATAGCAGAATATCCGCAAGCACTGAAAAAATAAATCGGGATTTTTACCAGTTGTCTATCAGTCTCAAACGAGTGCACGGATTGACAGCACGACTTTTAAAAAATGGTTTTGATTATGTTGTGCCAGGTATGCGAAATATTTAAAAGAGTGCGGGTTGCCAAGTAAAGCTATCCTAATAATTGATAATACTCCTTTACATCTCTAAGCAGATGTGCTGGTCTGTGAGAACATTACCGTCAAGTTTTTAACGCCTAATATTACAGCGGTATTATAGCTCATGGACCAGTGGGTGAAAATCAAGAAGGTTTACACAATCGAAAAAGATGATGGAGAACACGGTGCAATTGAGATATTCTCAAAACGTTTAATATTAAAACTATAATTTATGTGATTGTAGAATCTTAGAAACAAGTGAAGAAACAAACTAGAATCAGCTTTACGAAACAGTTAGAAAAACTGTAAAAGGGTGTATGAGACTTGCCAGAAAATTTAATTCAATCAGAGAAGGACTGCACCAAGAACTTCTTAATATGTTTCAAAATACAGCTGGTACAGAAATTTAATTGATGGCTGCTTGAAGTCGTTAAAAGTAATATTAATCTGTGGTAAGGGACAGAAAATAACGAAGGGTACGCGTCACTTACTGACCAGGCAGTGACCGCGTTTACCTGACTCAATTGAATCAGACGCTGACGACGCAGATGGGGACATTGAACAGCCAGTGATGGAAACGCAATGACCCAACTAGACGCACTAATGGTCTATTTAGAGCTGCAGACGAAAACATCTCTGGCTGAACTGCCTTTGTTAATGGGTAACTGCGTAATTTAGATGTACTGGGCGTATGTATTTCATGTTTTAGCAAATATAATGCAGATTATCAGTAAGTACACCTTATTGTACATATTAATTTTTACCATATTCTTCGGATAACCTGGAGTTTCGATAACCCGGATTGTCTGCATTCCCGATTTATTGAGGTTCCACTGTATCTTGCTTTTTTTCCTAAGTTATATTCTTGTCTTCCATTTCTTGACATTTAATTAACATTCATCTTTCTTTCGATTGTTCCTTATTCTGTTTTATTTATTTATTAATTTGTGATTTTTACTTTGTATTTTTTACAAATTTTAATGTTTTCAATCTACCAGCTTTTAATATATTCCTTATTTATTTCATTGGGTTTGTATGACTAAGGCATTCTTATTCTGTTATGTCTAGGATAGTATAATTCATTTTAGCATAATATCAAGAATGGTATCAACACGTTTTTCACCAACCTAAAATATGTGCTCCGATTAAAATTGCTCTTTTTTTCGTTCTGCAGATGTTTTTAAATCTCTACGGCCTAATAATTCCAAAACAACTCAGTTTTTGGTTTTTAAACACAAACATAAATTTTGTTGAATAGTCGGGCATGAATAAGTTGTTGTCAGTATTCTTATATAACAGACGAGAAAAAAAATCATTTTGTGTCCCATTTTTCTGAACATATTCATATATCCGCAAAAATTCGAAGGATAAAAAAAAATAAACGGAAAAGGTTTTGTTGATTTTTTCCTCAGAATATATATGAACGGAAATTTTAGTTTTCGCAAAATATTTTTTCTGCGATCGAAGGGTCGTATTGGCGTGGACCTACGCTCGGACCGATCGCTCCAATGTCCAAGCATATATTGAAAAATTCTTAACCTGCTATACTTCATCTAATTTACCTACCATTGCACGTCATTATCATTGACAGAGATCGAAGTTGACATAGTTGCCAAAGTATAAAAAAATCCTGAATCCATTTTAAATCAAATACATCACATAATTATTACAAAAGTGGATTATACAACAAAACAAATTAATATTACACACACTAATAATAATAATATAAATTAATAATACAGACTGATTTTGTTCTAAAAAGAACAGATTTTATTAAATAGATAAAAATATAAAACAAGAGGTATCCACATTAAATTCAAAATAATAAAGTACAAAAAGTATTACCAATTTATGCCAAAATATCCCCTTCGCTCGATTACAGTTACAGTGTGTTCCGAACAAATGTTTTTCATAAAACGCTTTTAAATGCATTTATACAAATTAAATGAAACATATTATTGTGTATTTCTTTAAGTTAACGTTAATAGAAATCTTTAAATATTAGTTCTACGCGTATATAATAAAATATGTCTAGTGACTGTAATGCCAGTGTACTCAGCAAAGTGGTTCTAAAAAAGAACACACCTACCACTTAAATATTTCGAGTTAGTATCATGTGACCTCACGGGCTATGACGCGGATGATGTGCAACGGTAAGTAAATTAGATAAAGTATATTTAAACAAACAAATTTTTTATAAGTAAATGTTTTTTATTATTTAACATATTCTCCTCTTAATTTGATTGCTTTATTTCAATAAAGCTTCAACGCTTCTAAACTATTCAAAAAACAGGTTGGACTTACTCTGGAAGCCAGACCTCCAGAGCTTCTATCATCTCTTCAATGAAACTTTTATAACTTCTTGTTGTTGAGAAAAAACATAAAAACATGGTAGTTGGGCCGAATTGAATCTGATAAATTATTGGACATATACGAAGACATTGTCCTGCAAAAAAATACTTTTAGACCACTTTCCACGTCTTCTTTTGTAATTTTTACTTGTAAAATGAGTAACATCGAGTAGTAATTTTTATATACTGTTGTTACATTATACAGAAAATCAATCATCATTACTCTTTAGCAAACCCAAAAAACTAAAGCAAAATTTTTTACACAAAATTTCTAGACTTGAAATGAGATGAAAATTCGGTGTATCTTCATTGAATTGTTTGCTGCTACATTTTTATGCTTCATTGAGTCGTAGAAATTTTATTTATAGTAAACACGGTTTAACAAGCTTATCGTACACACATTTGGAAATTTATTTTGCAGAATTTTGGTCATACATAACTAAATCAACGTGAACTGTATGATCGACTGATTCGTATAAAAGATTTATAGTACAGACATTAATTTATTTTACGGTCTGATAAAATCGTGTCATGAACTTCATCGATATTTACGGAGGTGGACCTAGAAGCTGACCTTCTCGATCAGTCATCATTTTCAATGAAAAATTCACCTTACAATTCTTCAAAATGTTAAAGTTTAAACTTAATCGTTCACGGTTGCATCTTAAGCACATAAATTGGCTAGGATGTTAAACATATTTTGTAAATGTGCCGACCTTTTAACCTCTTATAATGCAGGTAGTTAATGATATCGCGATACTCCAATTTTTCAATTTTCACAACACGCTCTCGACATTTTCTTTTTTTTTTTTCTACTCAGTTTTATTACGCCATACTAGTTAGATTATAATTATCATCATCTATTACCACTGTCAATGCCCGTTAGTGTTTCTAGGCTCTAAAGTTTGACATAGTATAATTGCCATATGTATCATCCTCAGCCGTTTTGAGTCCACTGCTGGACATAGGCCTCCCGTAAATAATTCCAATGCATTCTATCTTGAGCACCCTGAATCCAGTTGTGCTGAATATGCTTGATGTCATCTGATCACCTTGTTGGAGAACGTCCTCGATTACGATAAGCATCGTGTCTAGGTCTCCATTCCACAATTTTCTTCGTCCACCTTCCATCTTTTAATCTGGCAACATGCCCCGCCCATTGGCATTTCAATGTTGTAATCCTTTGAACTGCGTCAGTAACACTAGTTGTTCTCCTAATTATTGTATTTGATACTCTATTTCTGAGGGATATATTCAGCACTAACCTCTCCATCGCTCTCTGTACCACTGGTATTTTATTGATTTTTTCTCTGGTAATGGTCAATGTTTCTGCTCCATACTTTAGAACTGGGAGGACACATGGATCAAAGACTTTCCCTTTCAAGTATTTGGGAATATCTGATCTAAAGACTTCTCTCAGTTTTCCTTAAACCGCCCAGGCCACATGCATAATTCCTTAAAAATTTAACGTTTTATATCAAAATCGTTACTTTTAGTTTGTCTAAGGAGATCATTTCAGTGTCTCTTCTTAAATTGAAGTTGGTTATTCTTGAATTATATTCATAAGAAACCGACGGAAAGAAATGGAAGAATTGAAAAAATACCATAACATACCAGCAAATGAATGGAAAAGATACGTGGCGGAACTATTTAAAGGAAAAGAAAATAATAATCAACACAATAACGTACCTAAATTAAGACACGAAATAAAAATCAGTTTTCAGGAAGTAGAGATAACCATAAATTCACTCAAAAATAGAAAGTCACAAGGACCAAACGAAATAACCAACGAGCTTCTCAAACAGGGAGAAGAAAGTATAACCCTAAAGATGACAAAACTTATACAAAAACTAATATTGCACTGTAAGATATCAGATACATGAATAAACAGCATAATGATACCAATGTTCAAGAACGGAGATAAAGAAGACCCCAACAGTTATAGAGGTATAAATCTACTGAATACCGCACTTAAGCTTATCACAAAAGTCCTAACCAACAAATTTAATAAACTAACAAATTTCAGATGAACACCAAGGATTCAGATCCGGAAGATCTTGCGTAGATGCCGTATTTGTTCTAAGACAACTTACAGAAAAGGCCATCAAGTACAATAAACTGACAGATCTATGTTTTATAGACCTGGCAAAGGCTTACCATCGCATCCAAGTCGAGGACGACTTACACCTGCTGTATAAAAGAAACATACCAATTAATATTATACACTCCACCGGAAACATCTACTTTTATAATCAAATACAGGCAAAATAAATGGAAAACTAACACAGTTTATACCAGTACAAAACAGAGTTAGACAGGGTGACTCGTTAAGCATACTTCTCTTTAATATAATAATGGACGACATAATACAAGCAGTACGTAAAGGTCATGGCTACAGAATGGTGAAACAAGAAATCCAAATATTATGTTGTGCAGACAACACCGCATTAATTGCCGAGATAGAAGATGACCTCCAAACATTAACACACATATTCAATATAACAGCTTAGAAAGACAATATGACAATATTAGCAGAAAAAAAGCAATGATGACAACATCTAAATACCCATTACGATGTAAAATCAAAATTGCTGGGAAAATAATCAAGCAGGAAGCAAGGTTTGATGACAATACTTCGACAAATATCAGGGAAAAGTCTGTTGGAGAGGGAGACAAGCGAAAACATAAGAAAAGCATAAAATATAGAAGACCTACATGGATGGGTGACAAAACGGTAACAGGAGTGGAATGAACACATTAGTAGGATGACAGAGGATAGGATAGTACGAATAGCACGAGATACGTCACCCAGATACGTATTCCCAGAGGAGACGGAATCAGAAATTATGTAATAAAACAACGTATGGGAATACAAGGAAATATAACTCAAGATATAGAAAAGAAACAATTAAGGTGGTATGGGCATGTTCAATGGATGCCAGCAACAAGAGTCCCCAAAAAAGTAGTAGAATGGCAACCAATAGGTGGACGGAAAAGAGGAAGACCCAGATTAGAATGGCAACACATCGTAAACAAGTCCATGAGCGGAAGAAATTTAACAACAAACGACTGCGAAGATAGGAAGAGATGATATTTAGGTATCGGACAACGTCGAAAGACATTCTAAACCGATGTATATATATATATATATATATATATATATATATATATATATATATATATTTCTTAATTTCTTAGTTTCTTTGAAGACCTCGTTTATTTTACTCAAATTTTTTAATTCTATGGGGATCGGTCTTTTCTTACTAATATTTTTGATACCAGGTCTTCCTATTTCTATAATATCTTGATCTGTATTTACGTCTACTTGCAATTTTCTTGAAATTTCTGATATCTAATGTTTGATTTGCGTTTGGTCTTCATTTTCAATCTCTTCTCCAATTCCTCGGATGATCAGATTATTTTTTCTTACTTCTCTTTCTAATACCTCTACCTTTATTTCTTAAATTTGGAGTATTGTTTATTTAAAGTTGTTGAGTTTTCCTTTGAAATCTTTGTTTTCTTCTGTTAGTTCTGCATCTGGCAGTATCAATTTTTGCATCAATTTTCTGTTTAATTTTTAACTACGAAGAGATTTAGTGTATGGTCACCTTTATTATAACGAACTGTAATAAATTACTGTTTTAAACAAAGACGTTAGTTTCAATATAACATTTATTACCTGTACTAAAAACTTTTACGTTTATTTTAAACAATACTTAACATTTCCCGGTATAGCGGAACAAGGTATAGCGTCTGACAGATCTGTGCATATCCAGATTCACAATTTTTTAGAAAGAGCAATTTTAAACCCACTTACTTGTAACAGGTGACCACACACTTCTCATTTAATGTAATAATAGACAAAATAATATAATTAGTACGTCAACGTCATGGTTACAAAATGGGAATCGGGGAGATCCAAATAACAATCTGTACAGACGACGATGCGCTAGTTGCCAAGACCGAAGATGGGACTATTATGAAAAATTTCAAGGAAAAGTCTTCTGGATAGAAAGAGAAGCAAACTTAAGAAGGGTATGCAATGTAAAAGACATTACATATATCAGTAACATACGAAAGCAAGAATAGAACGAGCATATTAGCAGAATGGCAGAAGAAAGAATAGCAAAGACAAATCATCAAATGATCGAGGATATCATGGAAGACCAAAAAAGAGACAGCGTGAAAATCTGTCGAATATCGAACAAGAAAAAGTCTTTAAGAGCTTATATATAAGAAAAAAGAAGAAGATGAAATGTCCTATGGTACTAATGGTCTATCAACCCTTATAAATATGTTATTCTATGGCATGTTCTTAATTACGATTTGTTTCCATAACTCTGTATGTTATGTTTCTTAAAAGCATGACTAAAATACCAAATTAAACGTCGATAAAGATTTACAGCGGTAGTTTTTTATTTTTCATGGAAAAATGGTAATGTGTAGGCGAAACTGAAAAACAATGTCTGTATACGCAATACGACCAGAACATTCTTTCTCATTCTACTCCAGCCTGAAACGCTTCGAAAACATTAATCGATTACTCGACAAAACTAGCAGTGAATTTGAAAGGCACAACCAACCGCAAATGTCATGTTAGTTAATTTGCAGGTTTGCTAGCTACCGTAGTTGTCTCCGTTTCGAAACGTAATGAGTTATGACCCAGTTTGCCTCGAATTTTTCATTCCTCTATTCGTTTTCGGTTGTCAGGCGGCCTGCAAAAAATCAAGAGGTTTGGAATATTGGAAATTGCTTTAATACTGTACGTGAGCTCAATGGCAGTCGGAGGGAGGCCGTCATAAAAATTTTATAAGTGAGCGACTGATGTGTCGCGTATAAAGTGAAAGTATGCTGTGGAGATAATTTAATATGAACAGCGGCATGTACCAGTTGTATTTTTTATGATACAAAAAATGTTTAATCCCAAATCTAATTTAAACACGCTTTTATTAGAGATATTACATTATATAACACAATGCCAGTAAATAATTAATTGAAAGGTTACTGTTATCCCAAAATAAAATGCGCGTTGTATTAAATTATATATTTACGTTACAAAGTAAGTTTTTTCGATTTTCACGACTGAATAAATGAAATAAATAGTTAGTCTTCTTTAAAATTATTCCAAACTTTCTCCAATTCTTCTTGTTACTTACCAATCTCTTCGCTTGCTCTTTGGTGACTCCTCTCTTGTCTAGAATGGCAGCAATTTCGTCGTCCCAGGTATTCATGGGTCTGTCACTCCGTGTTTTCAATATGCTTCTCGCTTCCCACACTTGTTTCACTGATCTTTCTTTATCCATCCTTACCATACGGCCGTACAATACTTTGCAGTTTATTTTTTAGTCTGGTGGTGAGTTTTCACATCCAAATGTGAAGATAGGTACAAAAACTGTCTTGTAGATATCTATCTTGTCTTTTTGGGATACTTCTTTTTTCGAGAAGAACCTGCTCTTAATTGCGTGGTATATCCGGGAACACTTGTCCTTCTTCGAAGAAGGACGAGTATTACTGATGTTGTGGAACGCATAGCGGAACTAAAATGGAACTGGGCAGGCCATGTAGCGAGAATGCACGATTCACGATGGACGAGAAAAATTACAAATTGGAAGCCAAGAGCAAACAAATGCAGTAGAGGAAGACCACCTACACGTTGGGCCGACGACATCAGGCGTATCACTAAAAATTGGCAACAAAGAGCACAAAATCGTGAGGAATGGAGGAGTTTAAGGGAGGCCTATGTCCAGCAGTGGACGTGATAAATAGAGACTGGATGATGATGATGATGATGATATCCGGGAAGCGTTTGATATTCGATTGTTTTTCTCTGCTTCTTGTGTACTCCTACTCTAGTTGCACTCTAAGGTATTTGAAGGTTTCGACTTGATTTAAAGTATCGTTATTGATTTTAATGTGTGTATATTGGTCTGTTTTCCCACATACCATTACCTAGGTTTTACTTCCATTAATTCACAGATTCCGTTTTTTAAGTTTATCACTCCATATTTGGAGGTTTCTCTTAAGTGCGTCCTCGTTTCTTCCAAATACGACGAGGTTATCTGCAAATGGGCACTCCGCTATCTGTATCATTTCCAGGTTTCTATGTCCAACAAATATTCTCGATATTTCTTCTCTAGTTTCCTTCATTACATCATCTAGTACAATATTAAACAGGATGGGGCCTAGTACACCTCCTTGTCGTAAGCTATCATTGACTCTAAACTCGTCTGATTCCATATTATCTGTTGTACTCTGTTTCTTGTGTTTTTGTATAGGCTTATAATAGCTTTTCTGAGTTTGCTGTCTACTTCTATGTTCCTTAGGCTTTTGTCTATTTCGGTTCGCGGGGTTCTATCCAATGTGTTTTCGAGGTATATGAAGGCTTAGTATAGTTCCGTGCTTGTATTTAGTATTGCAATTTGTATTAGCTGCTTAAGTGTAAAAATATGATCATGGATGCTTCCTGAAACCGCTCTGTGACTGATTTAGCTTATGGTCTACTTCTTTTAGTAGTTTTTTCTCCAGTACTCATTCGTGAACTGTGGAAGGAATACTCAGGATGGTTACATCTCTGTAGTTATACACCTAACACTCTGTACACCTAATAACTGCGTTGGTGAGGTTTTTTGGGGTTTTGTCTCTTTTTCTTGGTACCTTCTGTGTGCGTTTTTGTTCCACACTGATACTAGTTCGGGATACTACCAGGTAATGGTGGCTATATTTCTGCTCCCTTCTGACTCTGACATCCTTGATACATTGTCTTAAGAGTATGTTCACCAATACATGTACTTTTCTCCTCTACTCTTGATTTCTCTGGTATATTTGTGCACATCTTTGTATTGGAAAAACGAATTCATAATTATCAGGTCACTCTTTCTACAAAAGTCTATAATTCGTTGACCATTATTGTTTCTTGCTTGTTCTCCGTGTTGTCCTAGTACATTTAAGGATTCTTGGTCTTTTACGCCTACTCTACCATTGAGATCGCCAATTATTATTATGTTAGCTTCTGCGCTATCTATGATCTCTGTCGCCTTTTCCCAAAAAATATCCTTGGTATTCGCTCTTTCGGTATCATTTGGTCCATATATAACAAAGATGTTGACTGGTTTCTTCTCTTCGATTGTCATCCTAATTTTCAGGATCCTTTCGGTAATACATTCCAAATCTTTAATGCTACTAGTCAAGTTTCTATTGGTGAGACAACCAACTCCTTCGCGTGCTCTTTCTGACGGGGGTGCTCCATTGGATATTGAAAAATAGCCATTTTTCTTAATGCTACCTTAAAAATAGTAATAAAATTAATGATTAATTATATTAATATATAATTAATACAGTAATATTATTAAAACGTTTCCTTTCAAGAACAAAATATAATTGAAATAGTAGTTTATATTTCTTTCCTAGATGGCACAGTTAGTTTACTGGACTTACAGTGTGACCTGTCATCATAGCCTTTTATATAGATACATTATTTTCTAGAAGTTTTATGTAGGTCTGTATATCTCAACAAACAAAATAAGGACGAGGAAAACTTCATAACTTTTTGATAATCAAACATTAATTTCACGAATAATCATATTATTTTGAAAAATAATAAATTGTGTAAAATATACTAAAATACATGACAATATATTACTGCTATTATAATATTTAAATTTAAATACTTTTACCGTAAATGCATTTATCAACATTGCATAGGTTCTGTCCCATATTATGATTTATCGTTTCCATGTTTTATTTAACAGAGAACGTATACTCCAAAAATACTGATATATTTACGATAAATATGTCTATCTATCTGACTGTAAATCAAATAGGAAATAAGGAATATTCAACTCAATTTTCCAATTTCCTCTAATATAAAATTTACGAACACAATTTGCTATTCTTGTATTATGACATGTGATATACGTAACTACTCAAAATTATATTTTACGGCTAAATTTTAAATATAAATGAGATTTTTCTCAATTGGTAAATAAAACAAACAAGCAATTAAAATTTTTAATAGTAAAAATCGTTAGGTATATTACGTTATATAAAATTTACGATATAGTCTATACGTACAGTCAGATGCAAAAAAACGCAACAAAGAAAATATTAGTCAAATTCAAAGTATTTAAACCTTTTTATTTTTAGGCCTCTTTTGATGATCTTGTTTAGCACACTGTGTAAATTTATAAATTTTAGTTTAGTATAGTGAGTTTTTTAATATTTTTTTTTCCTTTTATTTGAGAGAGTTTATTGTTCCTTTAGTTACTTATTCATCAAAATTTTCAAAACACCCAACGTTTTTTTCCTACGAAGTTCCTAAATAATCGCAATCTTTTTAGAATAATTTTGATTAAACAAATGATCTGTATTAGTCTAAAATTATTATTATTATATTATTTTTAAACTACAATTGTATGCGTAAAGCTGATACGCATACGGTTCAAGCCGCAGGCAGAGGTCAAAGGTCAAAGTGCCTCAAGTGGCTTACTCTTTACTATTCTATATGTCAACGTTTTTTCGTGTGGAAATGTCATTATAGATCTCATGGTAGAGATGAAGGATATATCTTAATAGTTTCGTCCTCGAAAGCTTCTCGTATCTATTTATCTGCCAGAATATTTCGTTTCTCGTGATTCCAATATGAGATGGCACCCACAGGAAAGTAATTGGTCCGTGATTTAGATTGTCCAATTTTTATTTAATGAGTTTGGCCACAGGACATTGTCAAATAATTTCTCTAAATTCCTATTTCTGGAAAATTTCATGATTTTGAACTTATAGGAGGTTATGTTAAGCCATGCATTTGCATATTATTTTATATGTTGCATTATATATCTGACTGTGTTATAAAATTTTCCAGCTCAGAACACCATGTGTGTCGTTACTGAGTCTAGTAATCAACTCATCCTTAAATAAATTTCACAAAAGATGAGATAAGACTGCCCCTGTGAACAGCTTGTGGCTACCTGTACTGACACTGTATAACTCAGTAACGTTGTTAATATTTCATGGTTGTTCAATATGCAGTATACCTTAATGCAGCTTAAAATTTATTAGACCCTAAGCTTAATTTATATAGACCAAGTTTACCAATTAAACTGTATATACTCGTATGAATAAAGATTTTTTTAAATAGAAGTAATTAACTATATGTTTAATTCAGGTATGAGAAAAAATGAAAAAATCTAATAAATTGATTGAAAGTTTCGTCTAATTTTGGCTATATTAAATCCAATAAGTAATCGAATATTTTACATATTTGTTTCCTATTTCTTTCGTATTTTTGAACATATTTTGACATCACAAAAAATTTTTGTTTTATCAAATCTAGTTTTCCTGCAAATTTTATTTATAATGCTGAATATATAAGGTTAAAGTTACAGTTTTATCAAAACGTTTTTGATAAAACCTAAACTTAACTTTTGACATACGTTGGTAACTGGAGAAAAGTCTCTCTGAACCCTTTAACAAACCTTTTGTTGATGATCTGGCTATCGGACCTAAATCCATAGTTAATCCTAAAAGAGGATTCGACACCATTTCTCTTTGAGGATTTGATCTCATGCCTTTTTGCTCTTGCGTTTTATTCTCACACGCCGACCCATTTCAAAAGTCGTCAAACAACTATTTATAAAGCTAATACGAGATATCTAAATGTTTTACACTTTTTATCTTAATATTATTTATTCTATTTTAAATTGGTAATACTACTTTGAGAATTAATACTTTTATGAAAATGAAAATGAAATAAATGTAAAATGATTTTTTTTATGAATCACTTAGATTAAGCTTGAAAATATTGACAAAATATATTAACTTAATTTTTATAGACGTTTCGGTGATAAGAAATCATCTTTAAAAAAAAAATTTAAAATGTTTAGTTATTCTTCATTGTATTGCTCTTTATGGAACCTCATTTGGGGTTCATTTGTTTTCTTAGACTATAGTAGCATCGATGTATAATTCATTCGATTTAGTTTTTTTTTTTAAATTACGTATATTTATTTATTCTTTTGGCAATCATACAAAATTTAGTATTTTAACTTTAAAACCTCAATATTCTGCTTGTGCAATAATCTGAAACCACAGTTTAATAAAAGTACTGTATGGTTACCAAATATTTTTTATTTTTATTTTTATTGAATGCAACAATAGTTTTTCAACTAGAAAAAGGGCTAATAAACTATTCTGTATTACGAAACACATAGAATACTAAATTGACAATGCTCCTGGTAAACTAAGTTTTATGTAAAATTTTAATTATACTACAAATAATGCATTTACGCTCTTAACTACTGACAGAAAATCTTTTAACTATAAAGAAATTTGGAGAAAATAAACAAACCATTTTAGTAAGTGCACAGTTGATGGCTTTTTGAAACATAATATATTTACTAATAAATCCTACTATTCTAGGAGTTGTATATTTTTGTATATTTGACGTGTGTGTGATGCAAAAATAACAAACACAAATTAGCGTATTATTATTTTATGTTTATTATATTATATTATTTTATGTACACTAGCAGAAAAAAGTTCATTTTGGGGCCCCCAAATAGTGGAATTACCGGCAGTATTAGGAGCATTAGAACAAAGCCGAGTAGACTATAGATATACAAATTTGATAAAACATATATACAACAACGCAATAGCGTCTGTTAAACTCCATGACTTTACCGATAAATATAGAATTGAGCGAGGAATTAGACAGGGCGACACCATCTCCCCCCAACTATTCACTGCAGCTCTGGAATATGCCTTTAAAAAACTAGATTGGGCTAAAAGGGGAATAAATGTTGATGGTGAATACTTAAGCCACTTGCGCTTTGCAGATGATATTGTCATTATAGCCGAGAGTTTAAATGAAGCTCACAAAATAATGGAAGAACTAAAACAAGCAATAGAACAAATAGGCCTGAACATAAACTTTGAAAAAACAAAATACATGATAAATTTAGTTCCAAGTGATGTTATGAGGGTAGATGGGAACGAAGTACGTCAGGTCTTTAGCTATATCTATTTAGGGCATGAAATTAGAATAGGAAAAACAATCAAACTTGTGAGATCCAGCGTTGCATAGGTTTGGGATGGGCAGCATTTGGCAAGATGCGAGATATTCTAAAAGTAACGCTACCGAATTCCTTAAAGAAAAAGGTTTACAACCAATGCATACTGCCAGTAGTAACATATGGCTTCGAAACAATAATTTTAACCAAACATTCTGCAAATAAATTGAGAGTAACCCAAAGAAAAATGGAAAGAGCAATGTTGGGAATAACTAGAAGAGATATGGTACCAAATAGGATAGTGAGAGAGAAGACTAAAGTGACAGATGTCATAGAAAAAATTGCACAAGCCAAACGGAGATGGGCTGGACATATAGCACGTTTAAATGATAATAGGTGGACCAAAAGACTCATATAATGGAGACCTAGAGAAGACAAAAGACACCGGGGCAGACCACCAAAAAGATGGATGGACGACTTGAGAAAAACAGTCGGAAATTGGATACAGAAGGCGCAAGATAGAGAACAGTGGAAGAACATGGAGAAGACCTATATCCAACCGTGGATGCAAGAGGTTGAGGAATGATGATGATGATGATGATGAAATAAGGGCGCTCGTCTGTAGTGCATATATTGCTGATTCGTTATCGCCAGCCCTGCGAAAGGTATTTGTCTACTTCAAGCTTGTCAGAAAGTAGTAACTTCAAGATAAACCCAAACCAGAATGGTAGGTATGGATGTTTGCCAATATAGAGTGAATATAAAGATTTTTTAGAGGTATAGATATGTAAGTTGGTATTAAAGTATAAACACTTTTTTAACTGTAGGTTATTTTGACAGCTGTCAAGTGATTTATGTTAAGTTCAGTTTGGCATTGCAGCATCACTAAACATGTCGCCCAAACAATAATTCGTAATTGTACAAATTTATTTTGAAAATTGTGGTTCTGTTCGAAATACGTTTTGCGCACTATGTCCATTTTATGGTCAATATAATAGTCCATTAGAGCAAGTAAGTCGCTTAATCATGGAACGTTTTTGCACCACGTTTACTCTAAATGATAATATGCATCCACAGATATGTCATGCAGTGCGTAATAAAAGAAGTTGTTGCTGATGTAGAGCGTAACATACAGGAAGAGTCTATCTGCCACTGTGCACAAGAGTTGGGTACGTGTCCATTCACTTTATGGAAGATTTTGCAGAAAAATCTTGCTTTTCGTGGTTACAAAATCCAACTCATTTAATCACGTAAGAATTGAAGATTCGTAGTTTTAATGAGTGGGTCCAAAAATTCAGAAAAAGCGGCTTTAGCAGTTTCCCTAATCTTATCTGGAATCATTTTGGTTTTACTTTCATTGCTGATTTCCATTTCTTGGAATTAAAAAACGAATAACAGAGCAAAAACACACGAATCATAAATGACAAGATACCAAGTTGACGTTATTGCCAATACCGTTACCTAGCTTCCCAAAATCATCTCGAAAGTGAAAAAATTAGTCCCGAAAGTAGCTACTTTCGGTACGACTTGTGTAAAATGGTACTTTCGATTTAGTAAATATATCGGATACACAAAAAAAATCAATTTCATGTCAATTTAAAAAAACCATTTTTGTTTTATTTAATTTCAAAGTTTTATAACTAAAAAAAAACACCCTTTACTATCTAACGGTTTGGCAAGATATATTTTCTTCTTCTTAAGACGCCTTCTCCATTACTGAAGGTTAGCTATAACTACAGCAAATTGCTCTCTATCATAAGCCGTTGTTAGTATCGAATGTGTAACCATACCTGTTCAGTTTCTTACATTCTTCAATCAGGAGCATTTTCTTCTTCCTGCACCTCTTCTTCCTTCCACTTTCCCTTCCATTATAAGTCGTAGGAAGTTGTAGGAAGACATATCTTAGAGGATTAAAATTAGTATGAACGAATTTCTGTTTAAGATCATTAATAATTTTTAAATATTTATACAAAAAATCTTTATCTTATATGTGATGCTACATTTATTGACAGACAATCGTGTCTAATTTATTCGGAAACACAACGTGGATTCTTAACGAAAGAAAATATTTAAAATCCCCTGACTTAACAGTTCCTTTCTAAAACATTGTATAGACCAATTTGCAACTCATAATGTTCTAAATATATGGTCTCTTTTGTTTTTAACAAGTTTTATGTGTAGTTTTTGCCTAAATAAACAAAGAGGACTAATTGCATATTTATAACTATTTTTTATTTTTGTGAATAATGTATTGATTGAATTAACAGATTTATAGTAACAACTAATTACGTTACTGGCGTTAAATTAACTACGAATCCGTTATCATGATAATTGTAACATTTTGGCACCGGTATGATATTGCCATTTATAAATTGATAACAACGTCAGTTTTATCGCAGTACCGACTGTAAACGCTGGAAGGGGATTACTGGACTATGATGGTCATCATGCCAATTGCATTAAACATGTTTAGATTGAAATCTCCGGACAATTAAACCGCATTTTAATGGCTTCAGTGAAATTTAAAACATTTGAATAATGTAATGGAGATAATCCCAAAAGCCGTTCCTGGGTGCGTTATTAGATTTAGCGATCAGACTTTCAAATAAAGTTCAGTGTCGGTTGGCAAGATAATCCCGTTATATGCTAATTTGAGAGCCACTTAAGAACGAAGATGTTCTACAACTAGATTACCTTTTTTATATAAATTTCGCAATTACACTAGTAAACTAAATTAAAAATAATTTAAAGTGACTATAATAAAAAATGCAACAGTTTGTCATTCATTATCATTATCATTGTCTTTGCGTTTCTCTCCGAGTAGTCAGCTTTCTAAAAAAAAAAAATTAAGTTTATATCATTAATTTATTCATTAAATATTTAAGTATTGAGTCATCCAAAAAATCCAAAAAACTGCCAGCTATGCAATAATTCTTTCTTCAGTAAAAAAGGGTGTTGACCACACATAAATAACCTAATTTACTGTTTACAATTTTTTGCAGTAACCCCCTCTGTGGCTCAGTGGTAAGAGCGCCTACCTTTAAACTTAAAGGTCGCGAGTTCGAATCTCATCTGGGTGGACAAATTTTCGTTTATTAAAAATTAAGGAATGAAAATAATTTCTATCCTTTTGCGATCGGTACTCACCGGAGGGACCGCAGACGTTCGGACACAATTAGCGTCTATTAGCAAAGACAATGACGTCGACTTTGCTAACTATCAAGACAATTACTCTACACACACACACACACACACACACACACACACACACACACACACACACACACACACACACACACACACATACACATACACACACACACACACACACACACACACACACACACACACACACACACACACTACACTAGGTACCTGACTGTACCATGCCAATGATCATTAGTTGTCGAGGCATTAACTCAATAATAAAATAAATAATTTTTTGCAGTGGTGCAAACATAAATTTAAAGAAAATAAGATAATGTAGCGTTTTTAAATAAAACGAGCGGTTCGAATTTATATAAATATATTTATTTATAACTTTACAGTTCGGTACTATCTTATCAACTAAACTAACTTCAAAGATCGTTACATATATATACCAAAGTTACTATTTTCTAGAAAGTTCCCACCTCTAGGCGTACGTGACTGATGTTTCTGGAAGCATCGAGTCGCTTTCGAGATGCAGCCGCTATACGGGGACACACTGTATGCGTGTTCGTAACAATAATATAAAATATTTCTAAACCATTCTTATTACTTTTGTATAAACATATTTACATAAACATATACTGGAGGGCTGTTTGTCGAAAATATAATGAAATATAAATTATTTCATTAAAATGTGGAGAAAAAATAGAGATGCAACAGATTTCTATGCATTTAAAATTTGGATATGGATATAAAGTGTGAATACATAATTGAAGTATTAGATTTATAAGTATCAAGACCTATCATGAGTCTAATAACATCGAATACATTTTGATACATTTTTTCAACCATTGGAATTTTTTATAATGTATAATGTACATAAACGCAATAGTTCAGCATTTCAGTTTTTGTATCCTAATAATTAATATAATACATAATTCCTTGGGTTACAGTATTACACCGTTATTTTCAATCACACCGTTTATCTATGGTCATTAGCAAAAGTTAAAGTTTACAGTTTACATAGTATACATAATAATAATATAAGTCACAAATAATATGTTTGAAATTTAACATAAAGAAAACAAACATTTAATATTATTTATATTTTAAGGCATGAAGGACCTCTTTTATATTTAAGCATGAAGGACCTCTATGATCTCTAATTGTTGATTAACTCCTTTTCTCCTTTAACCATCCCCTTCTTCTTCAGTCATTTCCTCTACTTTTATTCTCATCAAGTCTCTGAGGAGCTCAGCCTCTTCAATTTTAAATTTAATCACATAGGTTATAACTTTAATTTCTTCAGCCTGTAGACTTTCAATTTACTAAACTTATTTTTATTAATTTTTTCACCATACTAGCAGTCTTAAATAAAGTCATTTAAATACGAGGTCTTATATTAGCGTCAAATATTTGCTATTTAATTTTTACCTTGTCCTAGATGTAATAAACATAAAAGTATAATTTTCATATATACAGGGTGGTCCTTAAGTAATTGTACAAAAAGAAGTTGCTTTAATAAAATGTTAATATTAAGAAAGATACAGGGTGTTAAAGTGGAAATTTTAAATTTTATTTTTCGCTATAACTTTCATGTTTGTCAACATTTATGTATAAAAATTTGCAACTGAGTACTATTAAATATCAGAAATTTAAATTTGATGTATACTTTGATGTATCTGATAGAGGGCGCCACATATGCCACATCTGTGGCATATATTTGCACTTAACTTTTTTGCTCTTTAAGTTATGGGTATTTTTAATAAAAAATATTAAAGATACATTATTTTAACAAAAAAAGGTATACTTGTTAATATCTTCAAAACTCAAAAGCTTTCGAGATAATCGCATTTTAGAAATCAACTACATAATTCAGATTTATCTCAATTATTCCAGGCAATGAAAGAAAATTAAAGAAAAACATCAATACTTCTGAATTTTGGTATAAAATACATTTAATAAAGTTAATAGTTAACGAATTATTAATTAAAATAAATATATCAGCAGGATAAATAATATGATTTGATAAATAACAGAATAATTAGATTTTACATCAAACATTTTACGTTTTGTGTTAAATTAAAGTCATAATCAAAATATTTTATTTACAAACCAAATTAAGACATAGTTAAACTAAATAAAGTTAAACTTTATGTCAATGTAAGTGTTCAGTATGTCCACTATTTTCTTTAATTCCTTTGTCAATACATTCCATAAAATATCGTCTCCTATTAAATAGCATCATTGGTTCTAAAGAAACTGCTGCGGTATTTATTATAAGCGTTATAAGTATAATGATAAGTAATTTTTTGAAATTTGTATGAATTAAATAATTATATTAATATCTCACCACACGAATATGACTACCACGAACAATCCAACGTTCAGGAAAGTTGTATTTAAACACTGTCTCACTCCGCTTTCTCTGTAACGTAATGGTGTACCATCTTGGTGTGGTGTAGAAACCACATATTTCGTCTTAAGTTTGATGACCATTCTTTGAATAAATCAATAAAATCATTTTACAAAAAATGTAAATAAATCTCGACATTCATATTGCAAGATAATTCGCATATTCGTAAAAAATAATTACAAATGGTTCCAAACCCTAGGACATCCATTTTAAATATTAATTTTGAATGATATTTTACGGATATGCTAATTACCTCGCAAATTAAGTGGTCAGATTTATTTACATTTTTTATAAAAAGATTTTATTGATTTATTGGAAAAACTGTCATCATACTTAAGGCTAAATAATTGTTTTATACAAGATGGTACACCAATACATTACAGAAAAGGGGGGCTGAGAAGAGTATTTAAAAACAACTTTCCTAAACGTTGGATTGTTCATGATAGCCTTATTCCTTGATTATGTGGTAAGATATTAATATAATTATTTAATTCATAAAAATTACAAAAAAATACCTATTATTATGCTTATAATAAGTACTGCAGCAGTTTTTTAGAACCAATGATGCTATTTAATATGAGACGATATTTTATGGAATGTATTGATAAATAAATTAAAGAAAATGGTGAACATATCGAACACTTACTTTGACAAAACGTTTAATATTATTTAGTCTAACTATTTCTTAATTTGTTTTGTAAATAAAATGTTTTAATTATGACTTTAATTTAATACAAAACGTAAAATGTTTGGTGAAAAATTCAATTATTCTGTATTTTATCATATTAATTATTATCCTGCTGATATATTTATTTTATTTAATAATTCGTTAACTATTAACTTTATTAGAGGTATTTTATAACAAAATTCAGAAGTATTGATGTTTTTATCTATTTTTCTTTCATTGCTTGGAGTAACTGCGTCAAATCAGAATTATGCAGTTGATTTGTAAAATGCGATTATCTCGAAAACTGTTGAGTTTTAAAGGTATTAACAAGTATATCTTTTCTTTGTTAAAATAATACATCTTTAATATTTTTTATCAAAAATACCGGTAACTTGACGATCAAAAAAGTTAAGTACAAATGTATGCAACGTATGTGGCACATGTGGCGCCCTTTATTGGCTATATCAAAGTATGCATTAAATTATAATTCCTGATATTGAATAGTATCCAATTGTAAATTTTTATACGTAAACGTTTACAAACATGAAAGTTATAACGAAAAATAAAATTTTAAATTTCCACTTTAACACCTTGTATCTTTTTTAATATAACCATTTTATTAAAGCAAGTTGACTTTAATCGTAATATTTTAAAGTGTAGAATCTGCGGTTTTTTTTTGTACAATTCCTTAAGGACCACCCTGTATAAGCTAATCTAACATAAAATACACTTTTAGACCACATTCCATACGACAAAAAGTAACATAGGTTGCCTAATATGTCATTCTCTTAAACATGACTTTAACACCATCGGTGATTTCACATCTTTTATACCCCAAATTAATAAATAAAAGTTTTTAAATCCCAACACCTAGATTGCTGTTATTATTTTTTAAAATGATCAAAATAATTTTTTAAATCTTTTGGCTGTATCTTTTGTTTTACCTGAAGTAAAATTTAATTTAATACTGAACATCACAGTTTTTTTACAACATGATGTATAATCTTTTACAACTATATGTAATTTAAAGGGTTTTTACCTAGGTATTTTGGTGGCTCAGGCATTATAACCTTGTAAGTATAACCATTTTTGATTTTTAGCCATAGTCAAAATTTCATAACTACGTTTGTTTTAACTAAATGGTTTATACTTATTTTAGGCAATTTTAAAATTTTAAACCTAATGATGGACTGTTTAGTCCGAAAACGTTTACGTTTGTTTTTTTGATGTAGCCCTTTTAAGGGTTTTTAAATAAATATACCCATTTACGAAGACTAACCTCATTTTTGTGATACGTGGTATACAGCCAGCTACAGGAATTGTTTTCCTTGTGGATTTTATTTATATTTTGTTAAGCAGTTGAATTTTCTTTAGGAACTTGATTACCTTGTTGATTTAGTCTGTGCTGTTTTACCTGTTTGAAGATAGAACTGATATCAAGCTGTTGGTGTATTTTGGTATAAAAAGGATTTTCGACATCTATGTGTCTGATTCGAATGCCATCAGATAGTCATGTGTTATACGGGTATATCCTACATGCAATTTCCATTTGACTGCCATATTTTTTCGAGATAAACCAGGACAGGTAAATAGATTCATTCAGAGTTTATTTTTATGCAGCACTGAAATATCTTTATTCCAGTATATTTGTCAGTTAGATAGATTAAGCTCTTTTATTCTGGCCTTTAGATCATTGCAAATTTGTATGCAATAATAAATCATAGTGACCGTTGTATTTTGGTTTATAAGAAGCTGATATTTGTCATGAATATCTTGAATGAGAGGATGATTGGCGGATACAGTATTGATGGAGAGTATAGAGGAACGTAAATCAAATAGGTAAAAGGAATAATAAATAAAACTTACTCACAATCAGTTTAATTTAACTATCTAGACGACCGGTTTTGCTTTCTACAATATGCAAAGCATCTTCAGGTCTGTCGATACAAAGTTAATTAAATGCTGAAATAATAAAACCCATATTAGGGTGTTGTCTTATAAAGATAAACAACATGTCTGTGATTTTTCAAAAAAAAAAAAAACTATTTAAGCAAACAAAGTAAGTAAGACTCACAAATTGGTATAAAAATAGTCTATTGAATTGTAATAAATTAGTAAATAAACAAAACATTACATACCGGTACTCTATTAATTAATGGTTGGAAGAACATAGTTCAAACTATCCTGTATTGCTGAATGAAGAACTTCAATTTTTTTTTATCATTAGCAATACAGGATAGTTTGAACTATGTTCTTCCAACCATTAATTAATAGAGTACCGGAATGTAAGTAATGTTTTGTTTATTTGTTTATTTACTAATTTATTACAATTCCATAGCCTATTTTTATACTAATTTGTGGGTCTTACTTACTTTGTCTGCTTAAATAGTTTATTCATTTTTTGAAAAACCACAGACATGTAATATTGGCATAATTACTGTAATTTATATCATTTATCTTTGTTTATCTTTATAAGACAACACCCTAATATGGGTTTTATTATTTCAGGATTTAATTAATTTTGTATCGACAGACCTAAAACTTTTACGTATTTAATTTAATTTCAGTCAAAAATTGAAAGTGACCACACTAACAGGATGCCTTATTTTTAAATAATTTTACAACCAATTTGCACTACCATTTTTTTAATGGTTCTATACATTCAACATAGAAAAATATTACCCTTTTTGTAGATAAATAAAGTAAATTTAATATTCTTAACTTCCGAACGTTATTTCTTATCACGTTTTTAATCTTAAAGTCAAATAAAATACTTTTTGTCCTTTGGAATACTAATGTTTCAAAAAGGTACGAATACAAACTTCGAAAAAATATTAGAGATCATAAATAAAACCCTTTAATATTAAAAAACATAAATTTTAACAAATGCTGTGTTCACAGTTTTATTTTGTCATTTAAAAGGTTTGTTATTTTAATTAATTTAATTTATAACTTGGTTTGGATAATTATTAATTTTCCTAATCTTTATTGTTCTTTCATAAAGAACTTAATACAATAAAAGATATTTGGTTAGCGACTACCTTATTAAGTAGGTTGTCCATACGTAAGAGTCCACCGTGATTATTGGCAATCTTCATTTTGTGAAAATGCTGAAATAGACCGATTTTTAGTCCAAGAGGATCATCTTTTAACCATGTGTCAAGTTCTTTCTCAAAACTAGGTGTTTCCCAGTTTTGAGATTTTGTTGTAGTGATTCTATATCTGCCTCATATTTCCACGGTATTCCCCCATATGTTTAAAATATCTTGTTTGACGGTGAGTAGTATTTCGTACTTGTCTTTAATGGTGTTATGATTTGCGATAAGAAAGCGAGGTATTTGCTTTATTTTTTTGTAGATATCTCTAGATGTAAAATAAGGACTAACTGAAAGTTTCTTTCTTCAACTGCAAGTTGCCACTTAGTTTAAGGTACGTTTCTGAAAATGTAATATATTGCCTTTTATTTTAAAATATCTCTGGAATAGATCTAACTTGTATCGCTTACTCCTCATATATAACCTCTGTTAGACTGTTGAAACGTACATAATTATAATTTGCCTTTGGACCTATAAATAAAAAAGTAAATGTAAATGTAAATAACCTGTAAATAACTAAACAACACTATAGACAATGTATTAAAAATTTCTAAACTTTCGTAAGACGTTTCATCACAACTCCTTTTTTCTTCATCTTCTTCAAATTGTTTGCTTTCACACCTGGACAAAGGCTTCCTCTTGTGTTCTCAACTCTTCTCCGTTTTGTGGTAGTTGGTTCCAGTTTCTCCCAATTTTGCTTTAATATCGTCTCGACCTCACTTTTGTGGTCTCTCTCTACTAAGACTGTGCTCGCGTGGTCTTTAACGTACAATGTGTCTCGTCCATCTTTCGCTGCTTTGTTATGTCACGTGTCGTACCCAGATCTCATACCTATATACAGTTTATAACTGATATAATACCCTTTTTTGCATTTATTTGTATGTTTTTGTTTTTCAACACAACACGAAGTGTTCCTAATACTATCCAAGTCATTCAGATTCTTCTAGTAATCTCTACCGTTTGGTTTTATTTACCCAGTTTGATCGTGTGACCTAGGTATATATACTCTTCGGTATTTTCGATCTCACTTCCAACAAATAATTCATATCACAAATCTATTGTGATATTTTTATTTGAGATCACTTTTGTTTTATTTAAATTTATTTTCAAACCGATATTCGCAGATTCTTGTTTAAGGTCCTTTAGTTACCTTCAAATACGTGAAAAGTATTTTACTAACTATCTTAACCTTTCAGTAGACGTAGCTTGTCTAGAAGACTGGTGGGAGTAAATTTCGGTCAATTCTAAATCCAAGCGGAAGCTTTCGAGTTTCTCTGGCTGTCTGTACCTTCTTTTAATAGATACATTTTATCGACCGTGTATCATTGCAGTATTGATGCTCGAATTATAAGTTTATTATTTGTAAAACCGGTGCAGTGGACCGTGTGCGTATAGAGAAATAATAGAATTTTGTGTCTTGTAAGTAATTGTTTTATAATAAAATTGTATTTTCCAGATATTATCGATTATAAAAAAGATCAAAAAAAGATTGCTAGGAATTTTAGAAAGAAGTTTCGACGGTGATAGTATGATGATGAAGAGGAATCGGGAGAAGAAGGTCATGCAGAAGAAAACTTAAAAAGAAGCGATACGGAACAGGAAAATGAGGAATTAGATGATAAAACAGATTTTGCGATTGGTCCAAATTTTTTGGGCAAAGATAATAAAATAATATGGACTAAGCATATTGCCTCTAAGAGCGTCACAACTCAAAATGAAAATATTATTCTGTAGTTTCGGGTTCAAAACAATATGTCAGACTGAAAACCGATATTTTAGATATCTGGAACAATCTATTTGATACTGATATTTTGAACATTGTTCATGGAACCAATACAAAAATAGACGCAAAAAAGAATAAGTTAAGACCTCTTATATCTTGCAGGTGTAAGATAGGTGTCACCTTAAGTCCAAGTTGAGAAAGTTCACAAAATGACATATTTGGGAACTGTGATAACGGACCAACTAGTTCCAGACATAGAAATAAAACGTAGAATAGCAATGACTAAAACTACTTCTATGAAAATGAAGTCATTTCTTTGCAATAAACATCTCAGTTAAGAACTAAGGCAAAGAATGGTTAAGTGTTATATTTGGTCTGTACTTTTGTATAGTGCAGAAGTGTGGACGCTAAAAGTATCGATAGTGAACAAAATTGAAGCATTGGAAATGTGGGTTCATAGACCAATGCTGAAGATACCTTGGACAGCAAGAGAAACTAATGAAAAAGTACTAAGCAGCGTCAACAAAGACAGAGAATTGTTAAAGACTGTTAAACATCGAAAAATGTCTTATCTGGGACATATAGTAAGGGGAACTCGATATAAATTTTTACAACTAATCCTGAAAGGCAAAATAGAGGGCCGTAGAGATGTAGGAAGAAAACAAGTTTCTCGGTTGAAAAACATTCGTGAACGGACCATGATACCAAATGCAGGACAATTATTTCATATTGTAGAAGATCGAGAACCCTTCGAAATGATGTCAGGTAATTCTGATATGGCACGCGAAGAAGAGGAACATGGAAGTAGACGTTGGCAAAAACCAACTGGGCGATACTACATGCTATCTAGATACTAAAAGGCAGTGAAGGAACGGGTCTGTCAACATCTACGGATCTAAGAGAAATTGTTACACCAGCCATGATCTTGGTATAGCTTAAAGGAAGATGGTTTAACTCTCTTGGGATCAATAAAAGTAAATAGAAGAAAAATTCCTGCATATTCCTCTAACAATCAAGGATAGCCTACTGGCTCTAATACATTTGTGTTTGGTTCAAGGCAAACACTAGTATCATAATAAACAACATCAAAAAATAAAATCGTTCTGTTATATTCCATACTCCGCACAATATGATGTGGCTCGTTGTAATAGAAGCATTTGGTTGTTTTTTATAGACTTTTAAATGTTACAGCAATAAATTCCTATTTTAATTGCAATTGTAACATTACAAATTCCACAAAGATCCGACGAGAAGTTTTAACAAATTTAGCATTTATACACCAGAAGAATCGAAGCCAAAATGTCTATATACCCAAGACAATAAGGATTCGACTAAAAAAGATCTGTCATTTAAATGATTTTATTATGTTTCTTGTCCTCTCTTATATCTTTTATTGATAAGTTTTAGTGAAATAATGTTTTATTTTTATTTAAGATAGTTCTTAAAGACTGATATGTTATGTTCTAATTTTAAATTAATGTAATTTGTTTAGTAAAAAGAGAATAAATCAAACTATTACAAAAAATGTTGACTATTTTTTGTGCTACGTAAATAATTATTTTAAATATACAATATATATTAATAATATGTAATGTTAAAAAAATAGAAATTTTTATTGAAATTTAATCAAAATGCATCCAGAAGGCAACATTATAATTCTCATATTTATAAAGCTAAATTTTACAAACATGTTCGTCTGTGAAATTCATTTGTATAGTATTAAAAACAATAAATATATTTTTTCCCACCCAGTAGTAAGGACAAAAATATGAATTAATATCCCATTTCAAATATTTCACTTTGATCTTTCTTTCAATAATAGCCCTACACTAACAGCGTGATAACTTTTATCAGAAAATAATAAGAACGATTCGTTTTGATCGAAATGTATTTCTAAAGGTAAAAGCCCTTCGTTTATCACGTTCAGTAGCAATTTTGGAGAAAGGCAATTTTCTGTCAGCTGTATTTATTAGTTTCATTAAGAATCAAACCAAGTAGAGTTTTGTTTCAGGTGATTTTAAAGTCTCAAATCAATCCTTTTTAGAAGGAGCTGGTTTTTAATTTGTTCTTGGTAATGGGTTTGTAAATAGGAGTGTATTTTTTATTTTGTAACATTACTGCACTTCAACTTCAAATCTTAAATTCAAAAATTTTTGGTATTCTTGTTTCGAATATGTTTTGGCGTGTTTTTCATAAAAGGTTGGCTACTATTTCGGCAAATCTTTTCCTGTCGAGCATTCGTTGTAATTGTGATGAAAAAAAATGATTTTAAATTTAAACTGGTCCCTTAAATTTTTATCTGTGAACATTGTCTTCTGCTCGAACTCGTCTTTCTCACGTCTGATGTCTGCAATTCATGTTTTAAATAAAATTTTGAAAGCTCTTTTGGTCTATACTACTTCAATGTTTAACCAGAAGTTTTCCAATTCCTTCACATTCTTTGGTCTGTTCGATTGAGATCGTAATTTCAAAACATATTCCAAACATGTTCTATGGATTAAGGTTGGGAGTACATGCTGGCCAGCTCATGCTGTATTATTGCTAAGAAGTCATCATTATTATCATCATCATCATCATCCAGCCTTCATTTACCGCGTCCACTGCTGGGCATAGGCCTTCCTTAAATACCTCTCCACACCATAAGTGAACCTTCACCAAATAAAATAGTATGTAGTAATATGTCATAATATTAGGTCCGCCGTAAATTTTGACAAATGTTCTGTAATGAACTGTTTCGCCTGTCTCTCTCCTGGTGAACTCCTCCACCAAAATCCAGAGATTTGTGAGCTACCCACTTCCCTGTAGCCGTTCTTGTTACAGACTTTGGAACGCCGCAGAAGGGTTTACTTTCCAATGAATGGCATTGATGAGCCTTATTTGGCCATTTCATTTGCTTTTTCATTACCCGTATGACCCTCATGCTCCGATACCCAGGTAACCTTGCGATGGTCTTGTTTATTTAGGGCACACACTCAATCCCATACTAGCTTATAATTGACCATTACATAATTGAGTGCCTCAAGCGTTGCCTGACTATCTGTGAAGATGTATTCTTTCCTGCCTTTCTATTTCTTCCACGCAGTGATGGATTGCCGTTATTTTCACCTATAAAACTGTCACATCCTTATATAGACTTACTGGAAAATGTATCCCTTGATTTGTCCCTACTATGCCGGCTCCCACACCCACTGATGTATTTGAGCTATCTGTGTACCAGGTAGTAGCAGCTTGTATGGGTACACCTTTATCCCAGTCTTCCCTGCCTGGTATCTTAAGTGTGAATTTATTGTTAAACCTATATCTCGTAGCTGTTGCATCGATAGGTTTCCCCATCACAGTATCGGCTTTTAGCTCCTCGATTAGCTTTCTGTTTTCAGTATCATGCATCTGGCTTATATTTGTCGCTGACTATGAATTAATCTGTGCATCACAGATCTGGTTTCGCCCTGTATAAAGATGTGAAGTGGTGGTAGATTCAGCAGGACTTCCAACGATGGAGTAGGAGTTGTTTTTATGGCCCCCGTAATACACAGACATGCTAGCCTTTGTATATTACCTAGCAGGCTTATTGCTCCCACTTGCTGCGTTCTGATCCCCCACGTCACAGAGCAATAGGTTATCATGATTCTAATAACCCTGGTGTATAACCATAGAGTCATTTTGGGGTTGTCTCCAATTCTTACCGCACATTCTTCTACATCTGCTAAGGGCCATAGTAGCTTCCTGTATGGTTTTCAGAATGTGAGTATTCCGTGTAAGCCTATGATCAAAATATACCTTAAGGTATTTTGTTTCTTTGGCAAATAAAATACCTATTCTTTCCAATACCGGTGGTTTTAGGCCTTGTAGTGGTGTTTTATTGGTCAAGTTTACGATTTGTGTTTTCTGAGCATTGACTATCAGTCTCTCTTGTTTACAGCAGTTGTCAACTATATTTATTGCTGCTTGCATTCTCTCAGACTCCACCTGAGCAACCTTGTCCCTGACAATGATTGCTATATGCACAGATTGGCTGTGAACAGATTTCTGAGGAGATTACCTACCAAGGTTGCCCAAAGTAGACAGGACAGAACTTCTCCTTGTAGACAGCCCCCACCTACTTTTGCTTTGATGGCTGCTTTACCCAGAGTGGACATTAGTGTCCTATTTTCGAAGGTATGCCCTTATCTATCTGAATATTACCGCCGGTGCGCCTTGTCTACTCATAGCTCCTATCACAGAACTGGTGGTAACATTATTTAAATACCCCTTCTATATTTAAAAAAGCGGCCATTGATATCTCTTTGTCTTCCATTGACTTTAAGATAAGCCTATTTAGATCATCCAACGCAGAGTTCGTAGATTTACCACGTTAGTATGCATATTGACGATTGCTTAAAGGATTATCTTTTAGCACTTCGTTTCTGATGTACCTATCAAGAAGCCTTTCCAGCGTTTTTAATAAAAAAGGAGATAGGCTTATTATGCTAAACTGGCTTTAAGGAGGTTGCATAAATGAAGGTATTGATACCTGTAATCCCATATGCAACAGTACTGGATATATGTCATCTGTCCCTGGAGACTTATATGACCGAAACTTATTTATAGCCCATCTAATTCTGTTTGGTCTTGTGATAGCTGTGGCTATTTTCCAATCTGTAGAGCCTAGTGAACCTCTGGTCTATATTGGTTTGCCTATCTGCATTATCCAGAATTGTTGAGCCCGGAAAGTGCGTGTTTATCAGTTGTCCAAGACTTTCCTCTTTGGTGTCCGTAAATTTGCCATTAGCTTTCTGTAGGAAATCTACTTCTTTCGTTGTAGCACCATCCTTTGCCAGAACTTTATAGATTCGAGAATATGCCGAGATATCTGTAATCTCCTTACAAAACTCTCTCCATAAATTCTTTTTGGCTTTCCAAATTTCTTTATTGTATAGCGTTAGCTTATACCTGTAGGCATCACAATCTTGGTTACTTCTGGCTTTATTAAATATGCTTCGGACTTTCGACCTCATCCTCTTTAAGCTGTTGTACCACCAGACTGTATTACTGCCCGGACTTTTCCTTGTTTTTTCTGGACAGTTTTCTAGACAATATGCAACTATGTCGCTTATAATGCTTGGTGGACACAGAGCCTCATCACCTGAAAAGTAGGCTGAACACACCACCAGTTTCTTCTTTTCTACTTCCATTGTTATGGTTAGAACAGCTGTAACAATATCATCGGTGGAGAGCACCCAGATTATTGTACAATCTACTCTATTACTGTAAATTATACACGACGAATTATAGCTTTGGGTGTGTATAAAATTTACCTTGTTTGATTGATAGGCTTCTCATCTATCCTCCAAGGCTCCTACAGGACGGCCACATCAATGTCTTCTTATTCCACTCTTCTAAATAACGTTGCCGAAGCGGCTTTTGCACGTTGAAGATTGGCCTGCAGGAGCCTTATTTCTCTCTTCATTGCGAAGAGATGGCCGGTTCTAGATATGTGCTAAAACTTGATTTACTATTAACGAAATTTAAAAAACAAAGATGGTACAGTAAGCGGTACAGTAGAATAGCGCGAAGAGTTATACTATGTTTTCTGTATTATTAAATTTTTAATTATATGTTTAAAATATAATAAAGTAAGGGTAATATTAATTATTTATATTTATAACAAACTATAATGTAATGTCTGCTTCTAACGCCACCTGCTAACTTATTAACAAAGTTCACAGACCTGTCAAATTCAGACGGAATATTATTGAGTAATTAAATAAAAATAAATATTATTTGACAGCAAATTAAAATTTTATATAAACTGAATAACATGTTTAAAACTATTAATTGTATTTATATGAAATTATTTTAAAACAAGAAGTTCATAAAAATTTAAATAGATGATTCAATATTGTTATTAATTGGAAGACATTTATGACTTTTAAATTCTGAAAATCGTTACGAATAGAGTCTTTTATTGATAAATGTTTTTTTAATTTTTTGCTTTTCATCTAATGTTTGTATTTTGTTAGTTGTTTTTATGCAGTTTTTAATTTAAACCTACTTAGAAAAAATATACACTGTGTCCGTAAAGTATGGAACAAATTCTTTTTTAGCTTAACAGACCATTTTAAGAAATAATCCTAAAAAATGTATCACATGTTGATTTAAATTGGTACAGGGTGGACAAAAACACAATAGTTTTGTGTGTGCTCATAAAGTAACGCGTTAGTTAAATTAACAATATCAAAAATACTTATTGTCTAGCGGACAGAATATGAAAGAAATTATTTCTTATCAATTTAAAAGAAACATAGTAGGCTATGTTTTTGTTAAATGTCATACATTATCATACAATATTTTTGGTAGTTGTGAATGTTTTGATTATTGCTTAGATTTAATTTGAAGTAAATATGAAGTTAAGTGTAAAGCAAAGAATTGAAATACTTATGATGATTGGGTATGGAGACAGATCGCGAACTCAAATGGAAGTGCGCAATTTGTTTAATGATCAATATCCAGAAAGACCTATTACGCGTTCAACAGTCAGTAAGATTGAAAAGAAATTACGAGAAACTGGTACGGTTGACAATGTACGAAAATCAGGTCGTCCCTCTGAAAATGCTGATACAGCATTAGATGTATTACTTTGTTTTGAAGAAGATGCGCACAATTCTGTGCGTTAGCAAAACAACGGTACACAAACTATTAAAGCTTGAACAATGGCATCCTTATAAAATCAAAAACATTATTTTTTCTGATGAGGCCACTTTCACGTTAAATAGCGAGGTTAACCATCAGAATTGTAGATACTGGGTAAAAGAAAACCCCCACTTTATGCGTGAGCATCATATACAATACTCGCAAAAGGTAAATGTATGAGCTGCAATTGTAAGAAATCGAATCATCGGACCCTACTTTATCGAAGGTAATTTAAACGGGGCAACCTACCTTGAGTTTTTAAGGGGGTATCTCGTACCAACTTTACGTAATTTGTTTCCCAGCAGATATAATCCTGGAGGTTTTAATGAAAGTTTATGGTTGCAACAGGATGGTGCACCTCCTCATTATGCTGTAGATGGTAGAAGTTACCTAGATGAAATTTTTTCGACCAGGTGGATTGGTAGACGTGGACTTATTGAATGGCCAGCGAGGCCACCAGATTTCAATCCTTTGGATTATTTTATGTGGGGCCATCTGAAGAATGTTGTGTATCAAATGAAACCAGCAAATATTCAAGAATTACAACAGAGAATTTGAACAGCAATAAACATTATTTCTCAATACACAATACACAAGGTTCAACAAGAATTTGTACAACGTTTGGGTTACTGTCAAATACAGCAAGGGCTGCAGTTCGAACATTTACAAAGTCATATATTTCATCATATTTTGTCCGCTAGACAATAAGTATTTTTGATAATATTGTTAATTTAACTAACGCGTTACTTTATGAACACACACAAAACTATTGTATTTTTTTCCATTCTGTACCAATTCGAATCAATATGTGATACATTTTTGGAATCAGCTCAGTTAGAGTAATCCGAAAATTGAGACAAAACGGGGGTTTTTTTTATTTAAAAAAAATGACGGTGACGTCATTACTCGAAAGTAATTCAGCCTGTATATTAGAATATTATTTTAAAATACGGTAAATTAAAATCCGATGTGTTTCAGGATTATTTCTTAAAATGCTCTGTTTAGCTAAATAAAAATTTGTTCCGTACTTTACGGACACAGTGTATAATGGCTAGAAACGAATTGATCGACAGTAGTGAATCGATGTGAAGAACTGCTATTTCGTGATGCTAGTTCATCTTAATTAATTTTTAACAAAGATTTTCAAGTAACAAAACAAACCGATTTATTCAATTTGTATTTTGAGAACGATTTCCAATATCGATACGTCAAATTTAATTACATGTAATATGTTCATTTACTATCGGTTAATAGTACGTTTATTTTAGGCACACAAATATCAGTATCAGTCCGACAAATCCGGACGAGATCAATATCCACGCAGCACTAATCGTTTGGACATTAAACTGTCATTAAACCTTGTAGTAGGAAGCATTTTAATCAAGATCATTCTCGAGCTAAAATAGAGACGCGAATATGCTACTCTTATTAACACCTCTTCGAGTCCACTTGGATTTGGGCTGTGTAATCATGAACTCATTTCCCTAAATTTCCGGATAATCAATCAACTAGTAATTTAAGCTTTAACTGAGACAGCAGTGAAGGTGGCATATGAGGTGCAAATACTCAACAAAAACGATGTTAGGGAATTATAGACTAGTTGCTCCAATGTTAATTAGATATCGTATAGAAAACTATTTTATTTATAAAGACGTTAAAATAAACAATGATAAAATAATTATTTTTTAGCGATTAAATAAAAACATTTTTTTATTGGTACCTCATTTTACTTTTATACAACTTGTAACGTCAAGTAAACAAAATATGAATAAAATATTACTAACAAATATTTCAAAGGCTTTTTTGGAAATCATAATCTGAATGTGAACAGTACAATTCGTTTTATCTGAAATCTTTACATTTCCGTTTTTTTTTTTAATCAGAGTAAATTCTGTTCAAATTAATACTACCGACATTCTCGGAAGCCAATGGGGTTGTACTTCGATGAATGGTACTCCCAATAATGTTTGAAAGATTCTACTCACTCTTTTTTAAGTAATATACAACCAGTAATAACAATTATTCTCATGTGGCAGATTGCAAATTAATTTTTGTTTTTCTCATTTCCGTAATAACAAAAGTTAACTAATGTACATCACAAATTCAACCATTTTACATTATTAGCTCTTATTTCAATTTTTTGTAGAAATAATACACGATTTTAAAGTGTGAAAATAAAAAAAAATAGCATAAAGTATTCGTGGATAACTGGTCTTTAAAACACTTGCTCTAAAAATCGCGCGTGCTTCACAGATCTCAATATCCACTTATACTTTAATATACCATTTTTGCCTGTTTTCAAAAAAATATCTCGAACTAATCCAATGTGTGTGACTTTTTTGTGTGATAAAAGTGTGTAAAAATTAAATGTGTCGAGCAGAACCGAGAAAACCAAATATAACCTGATCTACCTTTTGTTTGTGAAGTATGTAGTTTTATAAGATGATTTTTTTTCAAAGTTTAACCGAACTTGCATTTTATTTTCCTGGTCTTTGGCACTATTTATTTATTAAAATAGATTTGTTCAGAATTATAAACATATTTATATTCTACCTCTTACATAACACCATATAATTTTAGAATTTCCACAACATAAAAATGTTTCTTTTTACCGGTAAAATTGCTAAATTGCTTTCCTTCGACACAGGTCTTATTGAGCAGGCTGAGGCTAGTTTCTTACTTAACAAATCGATATGAAGCCATTTAAGGTTGCTGTCTATAAAAATACCACAAAATTTTATTGAATCAACGATACTTATCTAGCTGTTATTAAGAAGCAAGGGTTGAAGAGCTTCTTTGTAGGATAATGCTGCTGTCTTATCCATGTTAAAACAGGGCAAATTACAGTCGGACCTGGTTTTTATTTTAAGTAGATCAGAAGTTATAATTGCATGTAGAGTTGCAATATTAGACTTTCTCCAGGCAATGCTGGCATCATCAGCAAAAAGAAAAAATTTCATCGATTTTTAAGCTGGTAATAGTCATTTATAAAGATACGGAAAAGTAGAGGACCCAGTACTAAACCTTGTGGTACTCCACATGCAATTCTTTTGTGATTAGAGTCAGTATCATTTGCTCTAACTATTTGTTTCCTATTCTTCAACACATTTTTTGAGAAATTAAAAATTTTCTATGGATAGTCCATCATAACTACACAAAGATTTGGTTTTGATACTACTGATAGTTTGGATTAGTTCAAATTTATCAACTGATTATATAAAGAATGAATTTGAGACCTTTTTTGAATTGGGGAAATGGGAAATGGGATCTTGTTGTGGCAGAATATTTCTGTGAGTAGTATACGCTGATAAGTCATGTGTCATCAACTTTTCAGGAGAGTAAATTTAAAGTTTAGCAGGGTTCTAAAAATTAATTATTAAGTTATTCATAGCAAATTTCATATTTAACTATGCAGCTGTTCTTTGACTAACTGAATACAAAATATCAAGCAATGGCAATGGTACTCTTTTTTGTTAATGCTATTTTTTATGGATAAATATTAAATAACAGTAATTTTTAAGTAAGAATTATAGTAAAGGGTTTATTACAAGTGTTTGTGTAGTTTTGAATTTATTTTCGATTTCTATGTAAAATCTACGTGAAATAATTTAAAAGATATCTTGATATTAACAACAATTCAGATATATAGCAAATTTTATTAAGATAACTATTAACTCAGTATTTATAGGTTGATTTTCAAAATTCTCCTTGCTAGTTGACAGTGTCACAATTTTTAAAACATTAAATTCAAAGAAAAATAAAAATTGTTGAGTAAAACAAGAAAGTAGACACTAAACTTTATCTTCTTCATCTAACTCACGAATGTTTGTATCAGTGGTCAAATTCTTGTAGAACGAATGGAACTGGGAATCAATGAGGCTAAACATTGAGAGATCCTTCTTTTTCTTAAGGTTTACTGGCAAAGGTCCAGTATTCTTATTCCTCAATATACTAAAGCTTTTAAAGGGAGAAAATCGGTTGAGATCGTACTTGAAATAAATTCGTCCAATATCTTGAGTGTATCGTAGCCACCTGATTTTCAACTATTCGACTTTTTGTTTTTCACTGTCAGTTTTTTGATGGACCAGCATATTTTTCAACAGATTAAAAAATTCCACAAAGTCAAGTTGTTGCATTTCAATAATTTTAAATTTATTTCTCCCAGAAAGTGCGCGGACGAACTGATACGGCACCAATATTCTGTACATATCACTGATACTGTTTTTGTTAACTGAAGAGTGAAGTCTTTTTTCGCTCTTTCAATACGAGCATGATCGCTGTCGCATTCGAGGCGGGTATGGCCAAGTAGCAAATTTTTTTTATCAATTACCTGAATGGTTTTCTACTTGGTCAGAACATCACAACACATGGCGGCAATATTAATGTTTCAGTTTTGTCCTCCACAGGTGTCTGAGTATGTGATGACATACTCGACATTGTTTGGAAAATGCACAGTTTTTTAAAAACACACCTAGTAATTTGATCAGAGCCTCTACCTGCATCTCTCTCACTACACATACAGCAATAAGAAGAATCCTGGTCAATTGAATAGTTTTTTATAGTGAGGTTGTACATGGATAGAAACCGCTTATAATATGCAATTTTTGATGATAAGTAAGGTACAGGCAGAACCTGTTGGAAAGCTATTTCCAGAACCAATAGAAGTCTATTTTCATAGTAGTTCGCTAGATTTTTATGATGATTTTTCATACCATAACCGTCTTGGGCCTCTTTGATGTGACAATCATGCATATCAGAAATAATTTGGTGATCAGATCTACTGGTTAAATATATTTTCTTTAAAATAAACTCATCACATTTGTTGCATGTGTCAATAAATGATTCTTTAAATTTTATCCTTTGGCATTAAACTGTTTTCTAAAAACATCATAGCTTGCTGACTTAGTGAGACCATTTTCATTTCTGTGCTCACAGTATTCCTTGTACATAATCTTAATTACTCTACTCTACATTAAAATTACTTGGTAGAAATACTTTTTAGAGGAGCTATGTCGCCTAGCATAGTGGCTCTTATGTCTAGGATATATGTCTATGAATGCATTAATATCTTTAATTTCCTCGCTAGTAGTTTTAAACTGTTGTGGTTGCTTACCTCGCATACCTCCTTGGATAATTCTAGATGAAGAAGCTTTCACTTTTTAAAAAAAGACATCCACCTTGCCTCTATTTAAACCAAAAATACCAATAAACATAGTTTTACATATTTCTGTTGTAGTTCCATCATCTAAAGCAACATAGCATGACACAGTCATCAGCCGGTCATGAGTAACTCTGGTTTCACATGTATCTTTCTTTTTCCGACTTACTGTTAGTACTTAATTCTAATTCTTTCAGCTAATACTTGGTCTCTTCATACTTTCTCTTAATGCAGCACGTTTCAACGGTTTGAAAATTCTAGATGAAAACAATTTGCCTTTCCTATTTTTATAGTCCAATTCTTGATTGTTTTTTTAACTTTTTGTTTTCTCTTTTTCTTATACCTTTTATTCTTTTTGCACATCCACTATGTTTTACTGCTTCTATAGAATTTTCAGCGCTTTCGTTGTCATCAAGACAGAAATCATACTAACCCCAAAATTCTCTGATTGAGAAGGAATTCCGTCTCCCTTTACTGCCAAAGAAACTAACAGTTTTGTCCTGCTACCCACACTAATCTTGCCTTTAGAATTCATCATAGTCAGGATAGTTTTTACTGTTTACACAACAGTTGTGTTTCAGTCACTAACAACTTGCGTTTCAAAAAATATCATCAAAATCAAAACAGTAGTTGAATAGAAAATAACTACTGTGCCAGGTGACAAAATACGGTATGTTCATTAATCAACTGACTGAAGATGACAACACATAATAAATCAACTTATCAAGTTTTGCCATCTATTTAAACTAGGAATATATCATCAGGCAAAACCGAAATTCTAGATAAGAGCACATAACAGATACTGCTATCTTCTGTTGACTTACAAATTAAACTTGCAAAAGTAAACATAAACTGGTAAAATAACTTATCTAATTTTGCCATCTTACCATAACTGTATTAAGTTAAAACCAATGTCAAAATGTTGTTATGTACCTACTTAACTGCTTTTGACATCTTTGAGATTGGAGGAAAATCACATATCACGTTTGGACCAGGGCTATATTTATGTTATTTACAAAGATTCAACTTATACTATTTTACCATCTGTTGTAACGAAAATATTTTGCCTACCAAAGGGTTCACTAATACAGGGGGTAGAAAATTGGGAGAAGAAACTATGGCAAGCAAAATAATCGCTAATTGTGCGAACGCCACTCAGGGTTTGGTAGTAGAGCTATGGTCGTGGATAAGTAAAAGATAAGGGGGTTGGAATGGGGCAACTACAAAAATGAAATCATTATTTCATTAATCTCTTGGGATAAACAAAATAAAAATAAACAGGAAACACCTCAAGAAATTTAATATAGGGTGCCACTTGAGGTGCCTAATTATGCCTATTACAACCATTAGTTGTAACTAGGGAAATAATTATAAAACATCAAAAACATATCTTTCCAAATAAAATTCAAAAAAGGGTTAGTTCAAAACAAATAAACAAAATATTAAGAAAACAAAATTTAACATTTATTTTTGTGTCACTACAAACAGTTACAACATGGAGAAATACAAGAATACAAAAAACTTACGTATGTCATCCGCTTACAAACTCCAGGAGTTGGAGATACTACATAAAATGTACAAATGTTACCGCGTTACAATTTTTAAATGTTAAAATTTCTAAATTTTAACGAAAGCAATTATTGTTCTAAAAAAAATCTGTCTTTAATTTGAAATTAAACAAACAATAAACAGTTACCTGGATTCACATATTTCCACTTAACACGAAAAAAAAAACTTGTTACATCTCTGGAGTATCTATCCGGGCATCATCAGCGAAGAGCTTTATCTATTGGGGGCTGGAACTAGCACATTTGGAAAAACGGGAATTCTCAAAAAAACAGGAGCTAAACTTGTCCAACTTTTCAACAGAAACTAGACTTTTCAAACATCTTAAAATATCGAGCAAAAACTCTACTAATTTTGGCAAATTATTGCCGGTCACTTCATAATATATAAAATCCACCACTACTGCTACTTATTTCCCCAAAAGGAGCCAAAAACAGAAAACTACAAATGGATCCATACCTGAGCCTACAACGACCCAAGTAAGAATTTAGAAAACAAACAAAACGCCGACATAACAAAACACAACAAAACAACGTGGAGGATTCTATGTGCGACGTATAAAAATTATAACGCGACTTCGAATAAAACATTAAAAGAAATTGCCGAAAAAGTTAAAACAATAAACAACTCTAAAATTGTTTATTTTAACTTGGCCGACCTAAGAAAGAATTAGTAGACATAGACATTTTGAACATGTCCATATGCATAACTCAATTTGGCCAAAAATGTGACTTATCAGCTTGTGTCATCTAGCTACAGATTTGATATTATATTTTTACTCACATTAACAAAGTATTCATTTAGATTTTCAGGGTTTGGAAGAGAAAATGTTTGAGCTGTGTTAATTTTATTTTAAAGATCATTTATTATGGACCAAGTTTCTCTTGCAACATTTTTAGAGCTTTCCAGATGATTTTGATACAAAACTTTTTTATTGTTTTGACAAGTTTTAGATAGGTTTCTCTGTACTTGGAGTGGCAAAGACGTTAGTAGTAATTTTTTTTATGTACAGAAGTGAACGCATATTCTTGGCTGATATGCGGATACCTTTGGTATCCTTGGTATTTTGACTTAATTGTAATTAAAGGAAATGCCTTATTGAAAATATAGATAAGCCTCTCTAAAAAATTATTGTAATTGTAGTCCACGTCGATACAGGGAAACGTTGGGTTTTTAAGGATTGTTTATTAAGAGTGTTTAACTTGGTATATACTCCTTCATGATCAAATAGTCCTGCATTAATAATTGTAGAGCATACATCAACGGGTGAGAAATCTGAGACAATATAATCAATTATGGTGGATGTTGTTTTAGTAATTCTTGTAAGAGAATTAACGTGCATTGTGAAACCATACGATTCGAATATATTGACCAACGATAATTGGGTAGCTTAAGCAACAGTGTATTTAATATTCAAGTTACCGCATAGAATCTTTCTGCTTTTATTGGGCAGGTCGTCTAACAAATTTAACAGATTTTGAAAAAATAGTTCCGTAAAAAAATCAGGTGATCCATAATTACAAAGAATACATAGATTAAGATTCTTGTTATAAACCAACAAAAACTCAAAGCTATAAGCTAAAACCAATAAAAACTATGTGCCAAGGGATAAGCAATTTCTACACATTCACAGATATCAGAAATAGTCATTGGTTTGACTATTTGATTAGTTATCAAAATAACTAACCTGAATTTCTTTACTAAATTAAAAACATCCACTGAAGTATGACTTTTATGGTTATCTAGTATTAACAATACTCTTCGATCCATTGTAGGTCTGGTATGGTTATTGAAATGTTTGAGAAATTTTACAAAAATATCAAAGTTCGACTATCCAAAAGGGTGAGCAAAATGGTTTCTGAAGCTCTGCTGAGCTGAGCTCTCTGAGGAAAATGCTCTCTTTGGCATGTGCTCTTTAAAAAACACTCTTGCGAACACAAAAGCGGGAAAAATAAAATGACCAAGAATCTATACGTCATAGAAAAAAATGTTTTAAATAAGAATTGTAGCTGAGATATATAGCATATTGCAGAAGATCGAGAAGCCTTCGCAATGGTGATCGCCAACGTCGGATAGTTCTGATATGGCACGCGAAGAAGTAGAAGCTGAGAGAATTCTGCACAAAAAAGTTAATTAACATTGTTTGTGTAGCATGGACCGTTCTCTCAGAAACAACTCTTGAATCGATTTTTAAAATCGATATTTTTTGTTTTCACTCTACGACGGTTGGGTTTTAAAGGAAAGCCTTACGGTAGGAGTGGCAAACCTTTTTGCATCTATTTTGGGATCTTAAAATTGACACTCTCAGCAAAATTTAACTAGTTTGTAAAGTTTCTAGAGGTTTAGTGGCATTTTCGTCTCTGGCGACTAGAGTAATAGGAGTTTAACAGTAGGACACATTGCACTCATACCAGTTTCACAACTCTTTTTATTATAAACTCTTTTGGTGTCAAAGTCGTACAGGTGATTTTTCAAATTAAATCATTGTTGTCCTTCTGACGCAGTAGCTTATAATAAATTAATCCAGACATTTCTTGTTTAACACGCTCAAAGTAGAAATGCAGAATATGGAAAATATTTCATTTATATTTTTTGACCAGGAAATCTTTTTCTAGAAGTGTAAATGTACAATTAAATTTAAAAAAAAAAAGTTTGGGGCGCATTTAAGTATAAATCAAACGTCAACGTTTGCTATCCTGATATCAGATTTGACGTTTCAACACCGTTGTTGGCATATCTCAAAATTTAAGTAGCAGTCGTAGTAGACGTATATCCTAAACTTTGGAACGGCTGAATTTAGAAACATTTAATTAATTTTATTTGTAATAAACGCTTATAAATCCTTCGAGTAATTTAATTTCGTGTTAACGGAAGCGGACCAATCTGATAATTTGAAACAGCTTTAATTCCATTAGGTTTTCGTCTCATTTAATAAAATGTTTCGATGGAAGCATTTATTTCGAGCGGGCCTTTTTATTGTTTTTATTTTCTTGATGACATAATATTACTTTGGGATTTTCACCAGAGTTATATTATCAAGCGATATTAATTTAAAATTTTTTTTTTTTTTTTTTTTTTTTTTTTATTAACATTTAAGATTTTTTACAATCTGTTTTGCAGTGAAAACAATAAGTAAAACTTTTTGTCTTTACATGACAGAGAGATGTAAGGTCCAGTGACCAAATCATCACGACACAAGTTGGCTTTTTTACCGGTAGGATGCGCACATACACTGATACGCGAGCACTAAAAGCGGCACTGATCACAATGTCTGGGTGCTGTTGAGGGCCTAACTCCCACTACTGTAGGCTCTGTCAGGATCGGTGAGGTATGTCCAAGGGGTCATGTCGCTTCAATCTCTTCGCTTGTTGGTTGTTGAGAAGGTTGTGTGCCAGGGTATTAGGATGCACCCGCAACCTGTTTTGATATTGTTCAGAAGATTTTTTGCACTCTTCAGAGACTGTTAGTACCTGAAGATCTCTATGTATTGCATCATTCTGGATATACCAAGGTGCATTAGCGATTGTTCTCAGAGTTTTGGATTGAAATCTTTGTATTATCATAATATTAGATTTGCTAGCTGAACCCCAGAGCTGCGAGCCATATGTCCAAGTGGGTTTTATTATTGTATTGTATATCAGCAGCTTGTTGTCGATCGATAGGTGAGAGTTTTTTCCCAACATCCAGTAAAGTTTTCTGTATAAAATTCCCAATTGAAGCCTTTTCGTCCATATATGTTTGGTCCAAGTTAGACGTTTGTCAAGGTGAATACCTAAGTATTTTACGTCATGCTTTTGGGGCAAAGGATGTCCATTGAGGTTAACTTGTGGACATGTACCTCTTCTTAGAGTAAATGTAATTTGTGTGGATTTTGAGGGGTTTACTCTAATTCTCCAGAGTTTAAGCCATTCATTTGTTTTGTTCAGATGTAGTTGCAGTCTCTCTGATGCTATTATTGGGTTGCTATGAGAGGCCAAGAAAGCAGTATCATCTGCGAATGTTGCAAGCGTTAGGTTATTGCTTATTGGCAAGTCAGCTGTATATATCAGGTACAGAATCGGTCCGAGCACACTACCCTGAGGTACACCAGATAGGATGGGGTAGAGTTTTGTATGGGCTTCATTATATTTTACCAGGTATCTCCTTTCTGTAAGGTATGATTGAAGCAGTTTAAAGTAAGGGTAAGGTAAATTTTTCTTTAATTTGTACAGAAGTCCTGTATGCCACACCTTGTCAAAAGCTTGAGAGGCGTCTAAAAAGGCTGCAGTACAGTATTGCTTGTTCTCGAGACTACTTCTTATTGTTGTGTATAGTCTGTGAACTTGTTCGATTGTGCCATGTTGGTTACGAAAACCAAATTGATGGTCAGGTATGAGACACTTTTCGTCCAATATTGGTTTGATTTTTCGTAGCAGAAGTTTTTCAAAGACCTTAGAGATGACTGGGAGTAGACTAATCGGTCGGTATGAGTTGACATCTTTTGGATCTTTACCAGGTTTTTGAATGAGTATAATCTGTGCCACTTTCCATTGCAGAGGAAAGTAATGCAGACTAAGCATAGCATTGAAGATCATAGTGATTGTTCTGTAGCAGTCATTGGTTAGTTCCTGAAGGATCTTACCCGTTATGAGGTCGAATCCCGGAGCCTTATTGGGTTGTATCTCATTCTTTATTATGTGTTTTACTTCTTTAATATTAAACTTGGTGATTGGTAGTTCCATTTGATATGGAGCCTCAAGAAAAGAATTAAATGGTTCTTCTTGTTCTAATGGCACTACTCTGTTAAATGGACTAAATACTGTAGAAAGATGTTCTGCGAATGTCTCAGATTTTTCTGTGTCTGTTCTTGCCCATTTACCTTTGACATTTTTTAGAGGAGGTATGGCGTCTTGTGGACCTTTTACCTTTCTCGTCGCCTTCCATAGAGAATAATTGGTGTCTTTGGACGGAGTCAAATTTTCTAAGTAAGTTTGGATCCCCCTGTTTTTCTCTTCTTTTAATAGATTTTTAAGTCTTCTGGTAATTCTGTTTAAATTTTGTTTGTCAATAGGAGCGTGTGTGTTTTGCCACTTTTTCCTAAGTTTTCTTTTCTCATCGATCAGGTTTTTTGCACTTTGCGAACAGTTTATGCTTTCCTTCCATGTTGTTTGTTCAGGAGTAGAAATCCAACCTGCCTTTTGTATGGAGGTAGTAAGTTGTTGTACCGCATTTTCAATTTGTAATTCTGTTTTAAGTGGCAAGTTCGTTGGTATTTGTTCTGCTAGTGCGCTTCGGAATATTTTCCAATTTGTTTGATTATTGGTTAGGACTGGAGGCTTATTTCTGAGTATGATTTTGGAGTCTAGGTCAATTAGAATGGGAGAATGATCTGAAGAGAGGTCCCAGCATGATTCTATTGCTAAGTAGTTAAGAGAGATACCTTTAATCACACAGAAGTCTAAGAGATCTGGTGTTTTATTTGGATCTGTAGGCCAATAAGTTGGTTCTCCTGTAGATATGTGTTGTAGGTTGTTTCCTGTTATTGACTTCAGCAGTTGTCTACCCCTTGTTGTAATTATCCTAGAGCCCCAGTGATGATGTTTACAGTTAAAGTCTCCTCCTGCTATGAATTTGTGTCCAAGAGAACTAAAATAGGTGCTAAAGTTGTTTTCGTTGATTGGTTGACCAGGAGGACAGTAAACCGCAGATAAGGTAAGGTTGCCTAACCAGTCTTCGATGACAATGCTAGTTGATTGCAGGTACTTTTCACTGAACTTATTTAACTCATGGTGTTTTATATTAGATTTGATAATGATAGCTGTGCCACCGTGTGCCTTGTCATTTGGATGTTTTGTGTAGTAGACAATGTATTTTGGAATTTTTATATAGTTTTTGTCTGTTAGATGAGCTTCTGATACAAGCATAACATCAATTTTCTTCTCGTCGAGGAAAATTTTTATTTCTTGGATGTGGTTCGTTAGGCCATTTGAATTCCAGACGGCTATTTTAAGTCTGTGTTGCATTAGTGCATTTTGGAAATCATAGTCATAAGAAGATTAAGCATGGTGTCCATTCTCTCTACTAGTTTTGTCATCAGGTTTTCAAGGTTGGCAATTTTCGTTGAATGGTTTGAGCCGACATTAGTTTGTTGATTTGTGATTTTATCCGCTTGACTATTTCCTGAAGTTTTTTGAGCGTAAGAAACACCAGGGGTTACTCTTTGACTATTAGTTTCATAGGTGTCTGTTCTATGGGTCTCTTGATTCTTTCTGAGTTGGGGGAATTTTTCTTTTTGTATTTGTTTGTATACGCTGCAGCCCTTATAGTTGGCCGGATGGTTTCCGTTACAAAGTACACATTTTACGTTATTGCTGCGTTCTTTTCGTGGACAGTGTAAAGTAAGATGATTACTTGCACACTTTACGCATCTTGGAGGCATATGGCAGAATTTTTGTGTGTGACCGTAGCGTTGACATTTGGTACATTGGGGAACCTGACGTTTGGGATATGGTGGTTCGAAGGACACAATCATGTTCTGGAGTGCTCTCACATCATATATGTCTTTATTATTTGGCTTAGTTTTTAATTCTATATAAAAGAGCGGAAGCGCTATTTTTGATCCATTCTTATATATATTAGCTATGTTGGTTACTTCGTGTCCCATTAATCCCAGCTCATGTACTAAAGCGTCTTTATCTGCTGTCTGATGCATATTACGAAGCACAACTCGGAATGTTCTTTCTTCCTTTTTTTGGTAGGTGTAATAATGTGTTTTTTTCTCATTGAGTGCTTTGGTTATGATTCGGTAATATTCAGAAGTTGAGGGCTGGATCTTTACTTGGTCGTTGTAGAGACATTTGATGGAATATCCCAGAGGGGATATTGTTTCTAACAATTGTCGAAGAGGTTGTATATCACCTACATCTGAAACAAATATGGGTGGGGGTTGAATACTTTCTTTAACTGCATCAGTTCTGGTTTGGTTGGTCTCATCAGGTACTTCATCTAAGCTAGCAAATCTATTAGACGTTGGTGTGGGTGCTTTGAGCCAGTAATCGCTCATTATTGTTTGTTTTAGTTGTTTATCACCTCCAGGGCTGTCATTTCTTGCTCGTTTGTGGGCTTGAACAGTTTTCCATTCATGTTCTTGGTTTTCTTGGCTATCTTGTGGAGTAGAGATGTATATTTGTGACGGTAGATAAGAAGAAGAAGAAGAAGCATGATTAGAAAGAAAAGAGTTACCTGGTTGTTCATGTTGGTTCTCAGTTGACTCTATCTCTTGGAGTAGTATATTGGTTGAGCAATTTACATTGCTTTGTTGTTCGCTAGACAAGGTTCTGTTGCTCGATGGTTGTTGCATGGTAGTTATTTGCAGATTAGCAATGTGTTTTTCTGAAGTTGGACATCTCGGCGGAGATCTGCTCACTTTGTTTGAATTTAAGAAGGGATTGTCTATGTCCATCCTGTATCACGATTAAATATTTTATACATCACGATCAATTATTTATGATACGCCTATGACTTTTATTTGCCGGTATTTGGCGTTTGGAAATACCACTTGTTTTATTTTGTTTGCGTTTTTAGAACACTGATAATTAATATTAGTAATTAACGATATAGTTTACAATAAGAACTGGTTACTATAATAATAGATATTTTTGTACTAGAGAAACAAATTTATGCGACCGTCTCCAGCAAAGGTTGGGACGAGACTATAATTTAAAATAAAAATATAAAAAGTTTTATTTCATCATTCAAATAAAAATATAAAAAGTTTTATTTCAATAAATTAAAATGTACTAAATTTAAACCTATTTTTAAAAATTTTATTGCAGTTTCACCTCGTGGGGGACCCAGCTCGACTGTTTAGATTTCCTGCACTGAGTATACCCATTAAGAATTTATTAATTTTTTATTATAATTATTATTAATATTTCATTCATCAGTAACTTGCAAAACAAGCGTGTTCGTGATCAATTGATCTATAGTTGGCTTTTATTACATTCTTCATATCTCTTCGTACTTTAGATATATCATCTCCCCAGCTGTATATTTTAACAACTTCCACTGTTGGTCAGTTCGTCTTGAATAAAGCTTTGACATTTTAATTGTATGGTTCTCTCATTGACTGTCGGTTTAACTAAACTATTGGTATTATACCCTATTCATACAATTTCTTTTCAACTTTGATTTTTAATTATTTTCTTAAGTATTTCAATTTCATATTTCGACTTCTTTTTTTTTACAGTATTGGTAGTGCTTGGTAGACCTTTTTATTTTAGTCAACCACTATCTAATAGATTGTTTGGTCTAGTTCTTACATTCACACTATATGTCTACTTCCGTTGCCACCAAATTAACATCCAAATTATTACTGATAGGTTTAAGTGTGTGATCTGGATTGTGCAAATTACATAAAGTAATCTATAGTATCTCATATTTTATCAGTTGACTTTCTATATTAGTGTCAGTTGGACCTTTGGTCAATGTTTAGTTTGCCATGGACTTTTGAAATTTGCAGATTACATCACCATGATTGTGACTGCTCAACCAAGTTGTCATATGTCAGATGTCACTTTAACATTTCTGTTAAAACCAGGAGCCATTCTCTCTTCTGTTGTCACCCACTACGTAGCTTTAATTTATAAAATTTTAAACTGTTTGTCCTTTGTCCATTTTGTCCATTTTGTATTGTGTAAGTGTATTATTTAATGTTTATAACATTCCTAAAATTAAAAAAAAATTTGTTAAAATCCTTTATAAAAGGTATATAAAAATGCCTCAAACGGGCTATCACAAACACATTGCAAAACGTTTTCGGATTAAACAATCCATCATCAGTGCAAACGGTTGTACATGCTAGTAGCCACCAAAATATATGGGTAAAAACCCTTTAAATGTTATAAATTTGAAATTGTTTTACATTATTAGTATTTCTAATTTGTGATGGTTAAGTTACCGTTGGATAGGTAACATGGCGGCGTGTGACTCTACATGAGTAAAATGGTCCTGAGACGAAGTGCCTACGAGGACCTGTTGTTATCAACAGGTCCTCGTAGGCCTTCTAGCTCTGTTCCATACCAGTTAAAAACCATTTTTAAAGTGTTTTCGTTTTTGCTGTTTCCTTCATCCTTTTTGTCCTCTTTGTATCAGGTCATGTTTCTGTCGCATACGTCAATATTGATCTGATGACTATTTTGTAAATTTTGCCTTCCATATCTTTCCCGATATCTTTATTTCTCCATTTTGTTTTATTCTGGCAACTTGCGGCTCTGCTTGCTCTATTCCCTTGATCTTTCACTTTTGTTTCCAGCTTTTGTAGCTAGATATTTAATATCCATATCTGATCATCTAGCTTTAATTTACATCTTAGTAAATTTGCTGTTATAACCATGCATTGTGGTTTTTTTAGGGAAACTAATATGTTAAATTTTTTAGCTATTTTAATGAATTGGTGTAGCATACGTTGTAAATTATCTTCACTTTGAGAGAGTAGTATTGCGTCGTCTGTATAGCAGATTATTTTAAGATGAATTTCTTCTATTTGGTATTCTTCTCTATTTTTTACTTTTTTGAAATATCAGATAAAAAGTCAATTTGTCGATATTAAACAAAAATTACAAAGCTCAACCAAATACCAAAAAATATATTTTTTAAATTAAGTAATTTAGTTCTCATAAGAAATTGTCATAAAGAAAAGAAATATCGTAAATTCTGTAAAAAACGTTAGCTTTAAAAAACATCTATCATTTTTACACTAACTACCCTACATTCTTTGAAGATCTTGCTCCTTAACCTTTTAAAAGATGCAACGACTGTAACCTTTACCTCGAAAGCACTCACACTTTTTACAAAAGTTCTCATATATACGTATGTACCTATGTACAGTACATACTCGAAAGGTTTTTTTCTTGAAAGGAAATCCTACGCTCTTTTATGTGCTACGTAACCACCGGCATACAAATAATGCATCGCTTAGAACATCAAATATGTACGGCTTGCCGAAACCTTTACCCATTGCTCTCTGTACGCGGCTGAAAAGAGATATCCACGTGGCGCACTTCCTTGTCTGAATTTGATTTCCTGTGGGACAAACTCGGCCCAGGAAAATAAAACAAATTCGCGGAAATATTCAAGTACCTTTTACTTTATATGAGGTTCGCCTTTCTGATGTAAATCAATTTACACTCGGGTGTTATAAATAGAAAAACGAGATAGGATTAAAGTTTCTTGGAAACTTTCAGACTAATTTTATTATTTCTCGAGTTTGCCTGTTCAAAGTTCCTTAATATCGTTATTTAAACACAATTTTAATTTCTTCCATAAAGTTATATATCTACGTAGATAAACAGGTCCTCATTTTCTTAAAACTTTTATTTAAGTAAATTATTTGTTCTTCTTAGATTTATTTGCTTTTGTTAAACGCAATTTTTATCATTTCTATGAGTCAAAGTTATTTTTTCGATAAGACTAACCGAGGCAGAATGGTTCCATTTTTTTATACTGATATATATAACAAAGGGATAAGGAGTGCGAAAAGGGAATCTTGCAGGAGCTTCTCTTCTATGAAAGTATTTCAGACATATATGCCAGTACAAAAATTCACAGGATTCTTTCCAAAGATCTACGAGAGGGACAAGGCCTACTTCTTCTTCTCCTTTTAGTGCCGACTCCACTTATCAAGGTTGGCCATAACCATTTGTATGTTTATGTGTTTAAGCTGATCCAGTCAGGAATGTTTTTTAGCCAGGATATATGGCGTCTATTAGGACCCCTTTTTCCTTCGACTGTACCCTTCAAAATAAGCAGCAATAACTTGTACTTCTCATTTCTAAGTATGTGCCCCAAATATAATAAAATAAAAATAAAAATAAAAAATAAAAATAAAAACATTTATTTCCTTAAAAATATCTGACATTTAATTTGATTCATTTTTGTCTTCTTTTCGGCTTCCCGCTCTTGCACCGACAGCTTCTGTTGATTTTTCCCCTCGGCATCCTGGACTTCTCTGGGTGTTTTACTCGTCTTCTTTTGTAGGTACTTGTTTCGGCATCGTACCTACTTCCCCGCTAGGCTGTTTTCCGGCAACCATCCGGCTAGACCCTGATCAGATGGTCGATCAGTTTGTGTCGGTTTCTATACATCCTCTGGATCCTGTTTTTCTCGAGGATGTCCCTGGTCTTGCGAAGTCTTCTTGTGGCCTGGTGAAAGAAATACCTTGTCGTTTTCTTAGCCACCTCCCTCAGTGGTGTGTACTGGAGCCTTTCTTTGATGGTTGCATTCGTGATTCTTTCTTCCCAAGATGTTCCTTCATTGATCTGGTAGCATGATGTTTCTGTCGTTTTTAGTTTCTTCCAGTTGGTCTCTGCTATTGAACTCCAAACTGAGACTGCATACAATGTCACCGATCTAACGTAGGTCTGCTACAACTGAATCTTCTTGGTCTTTGTTAGGGGCTGGTCCTGAAAATATAAGGAAGTATTAGTTATTTAGCTACAGTTAGTTAGTTAGCTACCTTAGTTTTTTGTGTATGCATCCCGAAGTTGAGTCTTCTGTCGAGGTGGACTTCTAGGTACTTGACTGAGTCTGCTGCCTGGATCCTGTTTCCTCCTACTGTGATTTCGTTCGATGGTGGGCTCGTCTCTTAAGTGAAAATGATGAACTGGGTCTTCCCTGCATTGATCTTTATTTTCCATTTTTCGGTGCACTCCGTGATTTTTCCTAAGTGGTTTTCCATATTTCGGATGATTCTTCTGTCATCTTTTCCGGATGCATACACTAATGTATCGTCCGCGTATAGGCTGTTGAAGTTCTAGGATCTGTTTGAAGATCTGAAACAAAAATATTATATAATATTGGAGATAAAATGCTGCCCAGAGGCATTTCTTCATGTATTTCTTGAACTGATGACATCTTTTGGTCAGCTGAAACTTGCAGATTCTCAAGAAAGTTGATATAGACCAAAAAGACATAAGATGCATTGAAAACTTGTACTGAAAAATCACAAATATAGATGTCCTTAAAAGAATAAACCAAGAACGCCAACTTTTCGAAACCATCAAGAAAAGAAAAACGGCGTATCTAGGTCACATCATGCGAAATGAAAAATACCAGTTCCTTCAACTTATAATCGAGGGTAAAATTGAAGGCAAGAGAGGAATGGGACGCAAAAAAATGTCCTGGCTCCGAAACATAAGGCAATGGACAGCGATTAACAATATACAATCTCTGATACATATTGCAAGAAACAGAGAATTAATGGAAAATGTGATCGCTAACATCCATTAGTAAATTTGCATCTGAAGAAGAAGAAACTTGAAAAGTCCTATTAGATAAATACATATCACAAATGTTGATTAAGTAGTGAGGAAGTCTAGCTTTATTCATCTTGAAGATTAGTGCCTTTTTTCAAACCGTGTCATATGCTTTGTCTATGTCCAGTATAGCTAGTCCTGTCTTTTGTTTCCTGTTGAACTTTATCTTCGTGTCGCTGATAATTCTTGCTAATTGGAGTTCGCAATTCATTCTTCTTCTGAATCCGAATTGATTTTCTTGGATAATTCTTCTTCTTTCTGTGTGCTTTATCAGTCTTTTGTAGATGTTTTTTCCAGTATTTTTCCCATAGTGTCGAGGAGAGAAATGGACCTATCATTTTCCGGTCTTCTTCCATCCTTCCTAGGTTTTAGAAGTGGTATGATCTTGGCGTATTTCAAGTTGTTTGGAAAGTGTGTTTTTTACAAGCGAAAAGTGCCCCAAATATACCATCTTTTTCCTTTTAATAGGGATCAAAAGTTCACCGTCTCCTCCCACTCTAAGCAACACAATATTTTCTCTAATATGATTGGTCCATGGTATTTTTAAAATTCTTTTAAAAAGCCACAATCCAAAAACTTCCAGCTTTCTCATTAAATCAACATTAACAGACCAAGCTTTGGCACCATAAAAAAGAATAATATTTTTCCATCCGATGTTAAATTTGCAGATTGGGTCTTTGGTTACTCAGAAATTCCCTTATCTTTAAACAAGCTGCTCTTAATTGCTCGATTCATAATTAAATTTCGGATTTCGGATTTAAATCTTCTGTAATCTTGACTCCTAAGTACTCTATTTTGTCCACTTGTTTAATACCTTTTTTATATCTGGATGCTTATTATTACTTTACCCCTCTTACTGCTACTCATGGTTTTTGTTTTCTTTATGTTTATTGTTAAACAAAACTATTCCCCAGTATCACAAATTGTGTTCAGTAGCGTCTGCAGGTCTTTCTTACTTTTAGCGATAATGACCATATCGTCAGCATTACGAATGGTATTTATATTTTATTCATTTATATTTATCCTTTTTGTACAGTTTTTAAGCGCTTGTGCAAGTAACTTATTAATGGAGGGGTTGCATTAGCTGACTTTCTAGAGGGCCTTCTATTATTGCACTACCCTATTTTCTATATTATACAGCAGTATCAAAAGTGATATCCACTACTATGCAACTGGGTCAAGGCAATAGGCTAATTGTAACAGATCTTTAAGAATAGGAAATTATGGCCAAAACAGCTAAGAAGTGAGTATAGCGGAGTGCTTCACTACCTCCTGTAGTTACTTCTGATGCATGACCTGTTCTCGCTCCTTAACTCACAGGGGGTAAAAGTGCATGCCTATGCGGATGATCTAGTAATTATTATACATAAGTGCTAAAACCTGTGATTACTTATGAAGTGCTAGAATGGTGGTCTCTGTCTCTCTAGTTCCATCCTTCCTTGTGGAGTATTGAGGTCTTGTGCATTTCTTGGCCAAAAGTGTAAGATTGCTCAGAGGAAAGCTTAATATGCTTCAATGACAAGCATGCTTAATTCTATCAGAAGCGACGTCAACTACTTCAGCCGCCCTCAAGGAGATTATACTTGACTTCTCTCCATTAAATATAAGAAGTTTTTCCAGGTTTACAGTCTTTCCAGGAAGGGATAAGTGGAGTTAAATTAAACAAATCTCGTATTGGTAGATCAATGCTGGTATTCAGACTGCTCTGGAACGGAAGGAGTTGCAGTTAGGACAAATAAATGTAAACCAAGGCTAAGCTTTGGTAAAAGCTAAGGTAATCACTTTACACTTCCAATTTTATGCTATAGGAATGTGCCTGCAGGTATTATCAAAAAAGGAGCTAAAGGCACTGGCATCGAATTGAGTTGACTCCAAGTTAGTTTGAAACTGTCTTTAGAATCTGATTCGGATCGTAAAAAGTAAGAAAGTAAAATGACTCTAAGCGCCTGGACATCCTGGTGTTGAAGAGAATGAAAAAGCTCTGCCTCATCGTTAAATCTTTTTTTTTTATCTGTTTTTTTTTTGTGACGTCAAGTCTCCTTTATTTTAGGTCTCTTTGCTTGATTATTTATTATGTTTGCACATGTTTTTAAAGTGAATATTTTAGTTTAAGTAACCAATTTGTTTTAGTCTACTTTTCTGCTATTGTTTTTTATTTGTAGTATTTCTTGGAGTTTTTTTCTTCTGTTATTTTAATTAATTTTAATATTTTTTTTATTCATTTCTACGCATTTCGCCATTTATGTTTCTTGTACTGTTAAGTACATTAAGTTAATATGCTTTTTTATTTGCTTATTTCATACAGGTATTTGTAGCAGTATATTTTGGTATATTATCGTTCCTTCTATATGTTCTGTATATAGGTGGATTTGATAAATCAACAAATCGACTTACCGATACAACAATCAAGCAATATTGTAAACGCTCGTTCTCGTTCGTAGCGAACTGCATAATTGTCCCCTCGGGATCTAGAACCGAGTGTAAATTTCACAGCCGAATCCAGCTCGCGCTTTCTAAATATAGATTTCGAATTACGGTCTTATCCAGACAAGAAAATACTGCAAGATATTATTTAAATTAGTGTGACAGTTATCGTCTGGAAGGAAAATGTATAAGATTGTATCACGGTGACTTGTATAGCTAATCTCATAGTTGATTTAAATAAGAGCTGGTGAAAACTATTACGTTAAAGCTGGAATTTAAGTTCTCCGTTCCACCAGGGACGTACGAGAAAATTGTTTTTTTGTCTATATATTTTACAAATTCTTAGAAGAAAAATTAGATATCAATATCCAGCTAGTACCAGTTTTATTTAGATTTAAAAACGTATTAAATTGTAATTACAAAACTACCTACTACCTACTAAACGAGGGCTCAAGGATATAATTTAACTTCTTGTTGGTTAAATTCTTGAATAGAATAAAATTAGTTTGTACAGTAATAGGATTTGAAACCCTTAGTAATAAAAGAGAAACTATTCTTAAATTATAATGGAAAGGATTCACTATCATTATAAAAAGAAATCATTGACTGAGTTAAAAGCATGTTTTTGTGACCTATACTGTGTCTTTCGTTCATAAACAACATCTAAGCTGACAATAAAAAGATACAAGTATTTACATATTTATAGGTATAAATGCGGTACATATTGGATCGTAGGAAGCTATTAGAATGTAAAGTTGTGATAAATAGCTAGTAAACCCTCCCTTCTATACCACTTAGCGATATTTTTATAATATATGGCGATCCTGCAAATAATGCTGATCATCGCATCCGGAGAAAAATAATGGTCATGTTTACCACAAGTTGGAGGTAAAGGCGGAAAAATGGACATTGGACAATCTTGGATTGACCAAATTAAGATCAAATAAACTTGTTTCTTTAAAATCAAAGTTAAATAAACTACAGTCAATATTGTTGGTGCAAAAAGCTTTTATGGAAAGATCGTTTATTAAAAAAAACCTGAATCATTTAATACATTTTAATTAAAAAAGTCCTTTATAAAATGTATATTAATAAATAAACCTATTTGGCCATATCACAGAACTATTTCGAAATAACTATTCTATAGTCAGTGCTATCTTTATGTACAAATTTGGAGCCACTAAATACATGGGTCTTCTTCTTCAAGTTCCGCTCCTATCGGAGATTGGAAATAATTCTGGCAATTATATATTCCTTTTTTTTTGGTTACGCGCCTGAATAGTTCAATTGAACTGCATCAAAACTCTTCACAAAGATTGCGTAGCCACGAGATGTTACGTCTTCCTACGCTTTTTCTGCCTTTGATTTTACCCTGCATTATATTCCTTAGTAGTTCGTATTTTTCACCTTTCATGATGTGGCCCAAAATATTCCAATTTCCTGATTTTTATGGAATTTCAAACTTCGCAACGAATCTAAAACGATTTTTGATAAATCCTTAAATGACACTAAAGATGGAATCAAAATCAACGGGCAGACTATTAGTAATCTTCGCTATGCTGATGATACAGTCATAATAGCTAATAGCCAAGAAGCGTTACAACGACTAATAGATAAAATAAACACAGAAGGAGAACGACTGGGCTTGAAGATTAATATAGACAATGGTGATTGTAGTAGGTAATGGTGGTTAGTAGAACACGAAATATTCAATTAAATATAAGAATAAACAACAAGAACATCCAAAAGATCCCCAAGTTCAGATATCTCGGTAGTTGGATAACTGAAGATCTAGATCCACACATAGAGATACGTAGCAGGATTGAGCAAGCCAGAACAGCATTAACTAATATGAGAACCTTGCTAAGCAACAGCAGCCTCAACTTAACGCTTCGATATCGCTTTGTAAAATGGTCCATTTACTCTATACTGCTATATGGTGTAGAAACCTGGACCATAAAGGCCAATGTGATGAAGCGATTGGAGACCTTTTAAATTTGGGTATTTAGAAGACTACTTAAAATTCCTTGGACAGATCACACAACAAATGTCGAAGTATTAAATCAAATAGGCAGAGAACGAGAATTGCTGCCAATAATAAAAAGAAGAAAAACTGCTTATCTGGTTTATATATTTCGAAATTCCAAGTTCCAGTTCTTAAAGCTTATTCTATCTAGTACTAGCTTAACTTTGATATTTTGTGATTTTGTTACTGTCTCTACTGTCTATGTTTTTATTTACTAAGATTTATTTAAGCCGATTATGCTACACTCTGTCAAATACCTTCTCAAAATCAATGAAACAGGCTGTTTCAATGAAACAGAAAATACATGGGTAAAAACTCTTAAATTGTTATATGATTAACTGTAAGTTACATTTTTGATAATTAAAGTTTAGGATGTTCAAGTTATAATAGGATTTGATTACATCGCGACTCCAATGAGGTTACTAGCCTTAGACGAAGTGTCTGTGAGAACTTGTTGATAGCAACTGAGTTAGTAATAATGATTTTGGATTTTGGATATCATTCCCTTCTCTTTATTTCTTGCTGTGATCGTCTTCATAGTATCAGTCCCGTTTCAAAGCTGTATATTGGTTTTTTTGAGCAATATTTCTTTCTGCTATTGGTAAGTTGCTAACCTTGACAAATACCCTCCACATTTTATCTGGGCTTGGGACCAGCTGTGGTAATCACAGAGCTACTCAATCTATTCCGCAATTACCCCAGAAATAGAAAGTAAATACACTGTAAAATTTTATTTTCAAAAGTTCCACAAAATTTATTATGTCATATCCAAACAGATGTTTTGGCAGAGTCGCCTTCTCAAATGATCTATTTTTGGATGTGTTTACAATTTAGTCTTTAGCGAAATAGGTCGAGGATGGGAGAACTCTGTTTGTCTTAAATTGGTCATTCAAAATTATGTCTGTGCTTTTTAATTTGTTAATTTCCATTTGAAATTTGTCATTAAAAGAATGATTATGATATAGAAGGTGAAGTGCTTATGTAGAATATGTTTTTTCATTATTAAAAGCCCTTTTATGTTCTGCTATATATTTGTTAAAAGTTCTACCAGTTTGACTCTTGTTGTTTTTTAATATATTTTCCTAAGTTTTTGTCTGTATATGTAATCGAGCAGAAGGTATTGAGTTTTGTTCTGATGATGAACATACTAATTTCAGACCTTTATTGTGTAGTTTTTAATTTAAAATTTTCTTAATTGTTTGTTCATTGTACCCATTATTTACTGCAAATTGCTTAAGAATATTTAATTCTGTCTCAAAGTTTTATTTTGACTTCGAAATTTCTATTATACTATGTAACATGCTATTAAAGTCTGCTAGTTTATGTTGTATAAGATGGGATTATAAACTGTGTATAGTCGTATTAGTATAGGTAGGTTTCTGAAAGATAGAGAACTTTTTTTTCATATTCATATTTCATAAAAGTCTGACGATTTTTAAATCTAGAAATTTATGGATTGGTTTTGTTTTGTTTCTATTATAAATTCAATTTGTATGTTAGTTCCTGTAAAACATACCAGCACGTTGTCTACGTATTTTCACCAATATAAAAACTGTTTGAATACGGGATGTTTTTACCTTAAAATAAACAATAGAGCTAGTTAATAAAATACAATATTCTCATACAGAAACATTTATTCTAGTAAAAAACCTTTTAGACCATAATATTACAAATCCAATCCTTACAGCTAAGAGAAAACTCTTAGAAAGATTTTTGGGGCCGTAAATGAAAATGAACTATGGCGTTGAAAATACAATTTTGAACTATAGTTATACACCGATCCAGATATTGTGAAATTCGTTAAAATGTAGAGACTTAGATGGACTGGACACATTGCTAGGATGTCAGATCACGAATATACGAAGAGATTAACATTTTCAAAACCAGAGAGCACAAAAAGCAGAGGACGGCCACGGATGAGATGGATTGATGATGTTGAAGAAGACCTAGAGATGCTACGGGTTAGAAGATGAAGGAAAGTTGCAGGAATCGACAGGTGTGGCGATTTCATTGTGATCAGGCCAAGATTCACAACTGATTGTCGAGCCACTTATAATGGTGAATCCTTACAGCTGAAATTTTATTTGCATAAACTAGGACTAGCAGTGCAGGACTTATAATGCGTAATCCTCTAAGCCGATTGCTATCAGATATTTTTAGAGACAAAGATTTCAAAACATCCCGTATTTAAACAGTTTTTATATTTTATATAAGATACGTAGAAGATATACTGGTATATCGAGCAATAAGACAAAAGAGGGAATCTAATCCTTATGAAAAGGAGACCAAAAAAGTGGCCTCTGATGGCGGACATATCCGGAAATGCGAATGCGCGAAATTTAAATTTTCAGACACGTATCAACAGTAGCTATATAATATTTTTCAGAATGTGTCTAAGACGAGAAAGTTTTAATTAATTATTAATGATAAGAGTCTAAAATGCGACACAATTGTTAAAAAACTTCAATATAAATAAAATTTCATGTGACATTTGGGACAAACAATAACATAACCCAACTAAATTTAATTTAATTAATAAACAAGGAGAGAGACTCTCTTTCCTTGTTTAAAGTGGCCTCTAAAGATCGCACTTCCTGTCTAACAATATGTTTGCCCCTTCTACCTTTACATTCCCTCTTTTGTCTTTTAGCTCGATGTATATTTTACAGGAAATAACAGACAACTTCACCAATTTTTGTTTTGTTGTTGTTGTTTGTTTGTTTATATTAATGCGGATGACCAATTTTTAATATATATTAATTCACTTCATAGTTATATTGAATTTACAATAGAAACAGAACAAAATCAATCCATAAATTTTTTAGATTAAAAATCATCAAAATTAAAAATAAGCATGAAATAAACCTACCCAACTGTCACTAATATACACAATTTATCATCCCATCCTACACAACATAAACTGGCAGCCTATCATAGCATGTAACAGAAAATAATAAAAATTCCGATATTAAAATACAACTTTGAGACAGAATTAAATATAATTAAGCAAATAGCAGTAAACAATGGGGACAACGAATAAACAATTAATAAAATATTAAATCAAAAACTACACAAGCAAGTCCTGAAGTTAGTATTTATATCACCAGAGACAAAACCCAGTACCTTCTGCTCGATTACATATACAGGTAAAATACCAAGAAAAATAGCCAAACACATAAAAAAAGAAACGAATAACACCAGCTTTTAGAACACACAACAACTTAGGCAAATATATTAATAAAAACAAGAGCCAAAATAAAAAGTACTTACACAGTGGTGTATACTAGCCTAAATGTGGCGACTGCCCAAAAACTTACGTCGGTCAAACTGGTAGAACTTTTAAAAAACGTATATCAGCACATAAAAGGGCTTTTAATGATAGGAAAACAGATTCTAAATACGCACTTCATCTTCTATATCATATTCATTCTTTTAATGAAAAATTCACAGACATAATTCTGAATGACCAACTTGAGACAAACAGGTCTCTCCTCCCCAGATGTGTTGTAAACACATCCAAAATAGATCACTTGAGAAAGTCACCCTGCCGAAATAGCTGTAGCGATAATAATAATAAATGTAAGATATTGTAATAAATTTTGTAAATAAGTTTTGAAAACAAAGTTCTCAGTGTTTTATTGTTATATAAAATACATTTTCATCAAGTAATGGTCAAATCCATTACACATTTTATATTTTATTATTAGTTATAACTACGATCATAAATACTTTTAGAAATTTTTAATAATAAAACGTCCAGTATAAACTAAGAGGCAAAATTCGAGAAAAGCGAAAAGTGGGAAGACGAAAAATATCCTCGCTTAAGACCCTCAGGGAATGGCTTAAATACAGTACAGAACTATTTAGAGCGACGACCAACAAGATCTGATAACCATGATAATTCCGAACATTCGACGAAATATAGAAGTTGAACAAGAAGAGACACTAAATGACAATTACAAATATCACTGTAATCAGATATCAGTGGAGAGATCTTGATGTATATAATATTAGTTCATTCATGCACTATTACGATTTTGTGACCCAGTATAATAATGCTATTTTACTTAGGAAGATTTATAGCATATTCTAATTATAATTTTTTTGATGGAACGATAGAAATAAGCGATTATCAAGATATCCAATCAATAGAGCGAATACGTCAGTCAGTAAGGCAAGAATAGATATTATCAAAAATAAATTGAACGAAAGTAAACTTAAAAAAATTTTAACTATTTAAAATGATAAATTATAAATGATCCAACTGCATTTAATAGATAAATACAATGCTGCAAATTACAATCGTTTCAAAATACCTACATATAAAAATACTATCACGCAAAACCAAATTGTGTTAAATAGAGCATGTGACCATGAATCTCGGATAAATTAGCAAAACACTGACACTCACAGGCGAAAATCAAAAACAGAGGCGCAATATTAGCATATGAAATAAACCAAGGCAAACAAATATACACATATAAACAAAACAATATGAAAATGTAAAGCAATAGTTTAATGAGAATGATAAAGCCACAAAGTTTAAGATTAAATTAATAAAAAATATATTTAATTTACATATTATAATCATTAAGAAACATTGTCATCATTATTATTCAACTTGTACTCGAAGGACATTTTTGCACATGCTCTGGATGAAGCACAAGAAGGAATAAAAGTCAATGGAAAAATCGTGAACAATATCAGGTATGCCGATGATACAGTACTGATTGCTGGCGGTGAAGAAGAACTACAAATTCTGTTAACCAAAGTAGTGCGAGAAGGAGAACGAGAACTATACGGCCTTAAGGTGAATGTAAAAAAACCAAAACAATGGTAATTTCAAAAAAACACACAACAGTTATAAACTTACTAGTCAAAAACAATCTAGTTAAACAAGTAAAAAAGTTTAAGTATCTAAGCTGTTGGATACATAAAACCTTAGACCAAGAACAATAGGTTAAATGTAGAATAGACATACATAAAAAACATGTAAATATACATAAGTACACCTGGGTTCAACCAACGAGAAACACAAAGTCAACTATAAATTATGTCATCACAAAACAAGAAACACACATACAAGTTGAAGACATAAGAGTATTAACAGGACCGGAGTGCGGAACTGACCACTATATGGTAAGATCAAAATGTTACCTACAGTATCGACCTCGGCTACTACATCAAAATGACAACCAACTAGCTCAATCAAAACCCCTGGAATCGAATCTACCTAAATACAATATTGATGCACTGCAAAACGACTCGACATCATTCTTATATAAGCTGCGACTTAGCCAAAAATTTGCAAACCTGATCTACTCCTCAGCCCAGAATACCTATAAAGAGATAATCAATAACATTAATGAAGCAGCTTACGAAGCGCTCGGCACAATCCAAAAGAACAAAAAGAATACTCCATTGTGGTGGACAAATGACACCGCCAATGCAGTACACAACAAGAAACAAGCATATCAAAAGTGGCTGCAAACAAATGATCCAGATGATAGACGAACATATGCAAGATCAAACAGAGAAGTAAAAAATTTAGTAACTAAAGCAAAAAAATATTTCCTGGGAAAGTAAATGCGAAGAACTCAACAAATATATAGGGTCAACAAGATTAAGAGAAGCATGGAAAACGGTAAAAAATCTGAGAACAAACAGAAAAGAAACGAGTAGAATAGGTTTAATAGAAGAAAAATCTTGGATTGAACACTACTCACAACTTTTGACTGAAACAAGACCTCAATTCACGAACATCAGTACAACAACATATGAACTGGAATTCAGTGAAGACGATGAAATAACAGTACAGGAAGTCGAGAATGCAATACGAACTCTAAAAAATCGGAAGTCATGCGGACCACAAGGTATACCAAATGAATTATTAAAACATAGCCCACAAGTATAATGGGAATTACTGGAGTATGTCTTCACCTGGAGTGGACAAAAGCACATATTAACAACATATACAAAAAAGGATATGGAAAGAATCGTTCAAACTACAGGGGGCTAAGTGTCATAAATTCACTCTCAAGACTGTATGGAAAAATAATAAAAAATAAAATTAAAAAAGAGATGACAGATGTAGAAGAACAGAATGGCTTTCGTGCGGGCAGATCCTGCATGGACAGTATATTCTCTCTAAAGCAAGTTATCGAGAAAAGATTATCCCACAACCTTTCAACTCATATAGTCTTTATAGATCTGATAAAGGCATACGATAGTGTACCACTTTCAATGCTTTTGGTAGCAATGGAAAAACAAGGATAAGCAAAAAAAAATATACAAGCAGTACAACAGCTCTACAAAAATATGACGGCAAACATTAAAACTGGAAATAGATTAACTAGAGAAATTCCTATTAGTAAAGGTCTAAAGCAAGGCTGCTGAATAGCATCTAAATGAGGCACTCTCACTGTGGAGAAGAAAGTGCTGCAATATGGGCATGCCAATCGGAGATGATAGATTGTACACGATATACTTCGCTGACGACCAAGCCATTCTAGCTGAAGACGAGAGTGATATAAGTTACATGCTTAGAAAACTGGAAGATAAGTACACCAAATGGGGCCTCACAATTAATATACAAAAAACTGAGTACGTAGTTGTAGGAGAAAAACCAAAAAGCCTACAAATCGAAATGGGAACTATAAAACCAACAGACAATTTTAAGTACTTGGGAGTCCAAATAACATCAACAGCAGGATGTAGCGAAGAAATACATTCCAGGATTGGCCAAGCAAGATCAGCCACCAGACAGCTACAGGGACTATTATGGAATAAAAAAATAACAAAAGAAAATAAAAGAAGAATTTATAAAACAATAATAGAAAGTATTGGACTGTACGGCGCCGAACTCTGTGAAATAAACCAAAGAAACAAATTAAAAATTAGGGCCATGGAAATAAACTACTGGAGACGATGTTGCCAGCTCACTAGACTTGATAGGGTGAGAAACGAAGATATTCGGAGAGAAATGGAAATCGATCTTGACATAATAGATACAATCGAAGCCAAAAGACTTAACTGGTATGGACACCTTCAGAGAATGCCAGAGAACAGATGGCCAAAAAAAATAGAAGAATGGACTCCGCCAACTAGAAGAAAACGAGGTAGACCAAGACGATTCTGGAGAGACGATGTCGACGATGCAATGACCGCCAGAGATCTAGCAACTGAAGATTGCTTCGACAGAAAACGTTGGAAATTAAGATGCGAGAAGCGGCGCCAGCTGTAGAATACTCGCTTGTTATATATAAATATATAAATATATATATATATATATATATATATATATATATATATATATATATATATATATAGAATAGAACAGGCCTTCTTAAAGATGCGACAGTTACTCACTACCGGTAATCTTGATTTGTCCCTACGATATCGCATGATAAAGTGTTATGTATATAGTGCACTATTACATGGTGTGGAAGCTTGGGCATTAACAGTCAGCTCGTTACGACGTTTAGAGAGCTTTGAGATGTGGGTATTTCGTCGTATGCTGAATATTCCATGGACCGACCGCGTTAAAAATGAAGAAGTTTTAAGGCGTATGAATAGAGAACGTGAACTCACAGCAATTGTCAAGAAGGTCTTATGTTGAACACATATTTAGACACGACAGGTATAACTTCCTTCAGCTTATTATAGAAGGGAAAAAAGAAGGCAGACGCGGCCCGGGTAGACAACAAATGACCTCTGGCTGCGCAACATCAAAGATTGGACAGGATTGGACTTTCAAAGTTTAATAAGGAAAGCCCAAAATAGGGAGACTTTGCAACTAGACCCTCCCTGCTTTATTTTTTTTTCTTCTACTTCGCTTTTACTATTCGATAAGAAGAGTCTCGAGATTATCACCTCCTTGTTCAACAATCTGCACAACAGTAGCGAATTACCAAACAACTAGATAGAACTATAATTTGTTATTATTCACAAAAAAAGAATGCTAAATGCTAAAGAATGTAGTGACTATAAATTGTCGTATTGCACAGTTAGACCAGAGAAATCAGCAAATAAAAAACCGTTTTGTGACAGCCTTTGGTACAAATATCTAACAACTGCTTTTGATAAATTTGGTCATAACAATATGATAATAAAATTGTGCCAAATATTAAACAATGTAAGCGCGCTATTTGAGTTTAAATACAAGTATTTGTAGTATACAATAAAGGTGAACACAACTATTTTACTGAAAAGAAAACATTATAAAATCCTTTAAAATGTGGGTTTGTAAAGTTATGTTTGATTCGACTCTGAACATAGCAGCTAATATGTGTTTTAAAATCGAGCTCTTAATATTAATTTAAAAAGTAGTGAAATACTAAAAATATTTTCGTTAATTAAGTGATGATTACTTGTCCGCTAAACTAGATGATTACTTGTCCGCTTTGAGTCGTCTGATAAAACCAATCCAGATCATCTTCTGCTCAAAATTGTCAAATATTAGAGTATGTATTTATATAGCAAACGAAAAACTAGCTACTTTTCTTATCACACATGAGGAAACGACCTACAGGATTTTCCTTTCATTAGATAACCAAACTTGCCAAACATGTAAACAAAACAACCACTTAACAAAAAATTTCCCAATGTCTACTGCGATTACAACAGATAATTCAACATCAAATAATCCAGTTCCAAATATAGACCCAATTGAAAATACAACTAATCTATCAATTCAAAAATCCCATACAAACACTAAACAACAACAGTCAAAAGAAGAAAGCACACAACAAGAATTCGAGCCACAAACTACCCAACAAGAAAAACCACATATGCAACCAACCAAAGAAGATTTAGAAACAACAAACGAGCCAAAAATAGATCTAGAAAATAAGGCAACGCATATAAACACAGGCAAAGCACAAAACAAACGCACAATCTCCCAAATCTCTCCACCAGCTACTACATCTACAGAGGAACCTACTTTTATTACACCAAAAAAATTAAGAGAAGAAAGTAAACTCAGATCAAAATATCAAACCACAAAAACACTAGAAGAAATGCTAAGACTGTAAAACTTTATTTGAGAACCCAAATTCCAACTGCCCTATAACTTACGAACAGCTATTAGACTTTATTGAAAACTGTGAGAACTCACCAGACCCGTTAAGTATCGCCAAAATGTATACAGAAGAAACAGCAGAGGTCACAGATCTATTAACTAATTTATACCCCTACCTAAAGGACCAAAAAATTAAAGTCAAATGCACTCGAATAAAAAATAAAATATTAAAACAAATCAACTTAGACCTTCAAACAGACTTAGAAAGCGACACATTAACAGAAAATTCAGAAAACCCATACAGAAATACAGAAAATACAGAAATACACAAAACCCACTTCAAAAACAACAAAGCTCATGACTTAAAGAATTTCAATTGTTTTTTTTTTTAGAAATCGAGAAAATTCGAAAATTGCAAGCGGAGGGATAGCCATCTACATAAAAGATAGCCTTAACGCTAAACCAATAAAACTCGCAACAACTATCAAAACAATTGGAATTATAGTCACAGACACATTTTCTTTTTCAATTAGCAATATTTACATTCCCCCCAATAAAGAACCCGATTCAAAAGAAATTCTAAACCCATTAAATCAACTACCTGCTCCGTGGATAATAATTGAAGATTTCAATGCAAATAATTCGTTATGGGGTTCAGCAAAACTAACATCTCTATTTCAAAAAATAGAAAAAATAATAGACGATATCAATCTAAATATTCTTAACGACGGACAACATACGCGCTTTGACATAAGAACAGATGAAGGCTCTAGTATAGATCTATGTATTTGCGAACCATCAATTACACATACTCTTACGATAATAGACGATATCAATCTTATAAAAATAATAGACGATATCAATCTAAATATTCTTAACGACGGACAACATACGCGCTTTGACATAAGAACAGATGAAGGCTCTAGTATAGATCTATGTATTTGCGAACCATCAATTACACATACTCTTACATGGGATGTGTTACCAGATCTATATGATAGTGATCACTACCCTATCATAATAAGCAATGAACTACAATCAACTAACCCGCAACAACTAAAATGTAGATATAAACAAAACAATATACTCTCTGACAAACGTAATCACAGAGTCAGCAAAAAATTACGTTGGAATAATTAAGTACAATTACAAACATCAATCGGTACCTTGGTGGAATCATGACTGCAAAGAAGCATTAAAACAACCGAAGCAAGCTTTTAATAAATTCAAACGACACAAAACTCAAGAAAATTCTATAGAATTTTCTATATTATATTATTATTTTCTATATAATATTATAGAAAAAATTAAGAGCAGTCGCTAGGTCGCATTAAAAAAGCCAAACGTGACTCTTGGAGAGAATATGTCACCACAATACATGGTTCAACTCCTATAACTGCTATATGGAAAAATCCACAACCTTGCACCATGGACAATATTTATTTTAGCTATCGACATCAGTCTAACAAATCTAAGAAAATCAGAGATATCATCAACCGTCATTAAACAAAAGTTTCATACACTATTAAACAGATATGGCAATACCTACAACGTATACACCGATGCGTCAAAAAATGAAGATAGAGTTGGAGCAGCAATTTATTCGGAAGACTCCTCAGTTAGTTTCATATTATCATCAATGATAACCATCTTTTCGGCTGAATTATTCGCAATTCTAAAAGCACTATCGTTAATACAAAACAAAAACAAAGAAAGATGTATAATAATCACAGATTCTCTAAAAGTTCATTATCCTCACTGACTCAATTATGCTGTGACAACCTCCTTCTACTTCTTATTAAAAAAGAACTTTAAAACATTTTAGATAAGAACATCCAAGTGCACTTTTTTGTATGGGTGCCTTCTCATGTAGGAATTGAAGGTAACGAAGCTGTAGATAAACTGGCTAAAAAAGCACCAACTAACCCGATGTCCGAAGAAAACAACATATTGGTACACAATGATTTAAAACCATACTTAAAATAAAAAATAATTCACAAATGACAACAAACTTGGAACAGCACTCCATCAAGGCTATACGAAGTCAACAAACACCCAAATCTTTGGAAACCAACAGTAAAAGACAGAAGAGAGCAAGGGATACTTACCCGTCTCCGTATCGGCCATACACGACTTACTAATGACTATGTACTACAGCGCAAAAACAAACCAGTGTGTGACGTGTGCAACAGTGTTCTAACGGTAAAACATTTTTTAATACAGTGTCCCAAATATAACAGTGAACGACTCAAATATAGCATACCCAACTCCCTAAGCGATGCCCTAGAAGAAAATACACATAACCGAAAAACAAAAGTTATGTTTGTTAATTTTTTGCCTAATTATTATTGCGAAAATACTTTAATAGTTGATTTTTTGTCAATAGACTAAATAATTTATTGCAGTTCTCATCATATTCTGAAAAAAATTAATTTAAGATCTATATTTAGAAAGCGCTAGTGGAATTCAACGGTAAACTTATATCCCATTCTAATTCTCGAGGGAAAATTTGTACAGCTCGCTTAGAACAGTGTTTTTAATATTATTCGGCCGTCTATAAGTCGATTTACTTTGATTCACCTGAGGCTCGATACAATTAGTTTAACTCTAAAGAACGTTATTAGTTAGGGTAAGTTTGTATTCAAGGTGTTTTACAAGTTAGAGTAAAAAAAGCTAAGAAAAACACAACAAGGTTAATTCGATTTTCTGAAACTTTTTTATTAATGTAATGGGAGAGTGTTGTAAGAAACAGCTTTGAATTAAAACGAGACTAGGCTAATGGATAGCATAGCTTCTAATCAATTTGATATTTTTTGTAGATTCGATAATAAAAATTCATTATTTATAAGGAGGGTATTATCCTTAGAATTTTATTTTAATCCATTAACTGCCGCAATTCTAGTCAATTGCAACTTTTTGCACTGTAAATAATATTGTTTTTATTTAACGATAAAAATTATAGATTGTCCTGTTTTTAGAACTTTGGTGGGATATAATATGTATATGATATTGAAAACTATATTTAAAATATATTTAAGTATTATATATATATATATATATATATATATATATATATATATATATATATATGAAAAGAAACGCAAAACAAATATTTATTGGGCAAGCAATTGAATGAAAAGATTTATAGTGCAAAGGAACATTACGCCTTAAGCATAGTGTCATTATTGTCTTATTTTAATGAGTTACACATATTCGCTGTGTATCTGTTAAAAGATGTTTCCCCCGATAACTTTTAATTTTTGAATCTGATAAATAACAAAGACCCTTAGATCCAAAACGACAAATGTAGCTATGGATATCAAGCTCAAGAAACAATCGAACAGATTGCCAGGACCGCCAGTCATTTCCTGTAACTGAATATCAGGAACGGCATGACAGTAATAAAGATCTTTCTTCAGAGATAGCTTTCAAACTAAGATTTCTTCAAGCAAATCATCTCCTATATTATCAATACGTTCCTGAAATTATACTTGAGTATGATCGCGTTCATCAGATGCCAATGCAAACGTTGGCAATCAGTTTCTGCTTTATTCTTCTGAACGACTTGCTGTTATGGCGGGAATGGAAAGTGTACATAATGGCTACTGAAAACATTCATAAAAAGTTGGATGTTGAGTTTAATTAATCAACAGCTATATGTGTTATAACTATAACCTTAAAATTATTTTTATTGTAGATATGGAGTACTTTCTGAATTATATTCAAGAATATGCTAATTTACTGGAAATTAAGCTACTTGGAGAAAAACAAAATGATCTCCTTACTGAAACTATCAAAGCGTTATCTTGGAAATCAGAAAACACAAAATTGTTTATTGCCGAATATGGTAAACATATTTCTGATTTTCGTAATCCTTAAATGACATGGGGTAAAATAGAAGAAGCTTTTGTAAAATGAATTATACGGTACGTGAGCAAGATCTTAACAGAAAAATGCTAAATTTAAGTCCCACACTGGTACAGGACGCAGAGGGAATATTTTAATATATTTGAAGATATAGTTTCAGAGAATAAAACTATAAATCATACAATAAAATATGCTTTTCACTTAATCGTCTAGATTTTTTTCCCATCGACAGTTGCACCTCATGTATTGTTAGGTTCTCCTAGCAGTTCAAGTCGTATGGCTAAATCTGAATAATAATTTTTTATTAATAGTAATTTTAAACATTTCATATTTGTAATATACCCAAAAAGTATATGCAAATTAAAGAGTTAGATCAAAACACATCAATTACAACCGTAGATATAAAAACTTACAGCATTTTGGAGTTGTTTTTCAATTTTTGAACGCTTAAATTTTTAGTCTCTCCGACACACGATCCAACATCATCATTTCAGTCTTATATTTTTAACACTTATAAACAACGCTGTTTGTGTTTAAACTTTTTTTGAAATTTGTATAATGAAACTTTAAGTCGTTACTTTAAAAATGAGACTAATTACGTTTCTTAATTATTAAAACCAAATTAGCTGCAAATTTTGTCTCTGTGTAGATGTCATTCTTGCTATTGCATATACTTTTTTTGTGTTTCAAAGTGTGTTCCCTCATCGTCTACGATTTGGGGCCGTGATTTTTTTCGGCTTTACTGATGTGCGATCCTCTGAGTCTTACTCTTATTCTTCCGAAAGTATATCTCCGTAGTCCTTGAATTCTTGTCCTTTATTATTCGTTAATCCTTTTGGTATTGGTTTTTTCTTGCTATTTCTTCGATTTTTCTTGCTACTTTTTTATTTGTTGATAGGAATTCTCTCTTTATTTCAATTTGGTTAAGTTGTCTCGTGTAGTTTGGCCAATTTCCTTTTTGTCATATCCATCTTTCCACTGGTTTAATTGTTGGACGATATACTCATGAAGACATTTTTCCTATGATCGGTTTGTTATCCACACGGCATTCAAAATTGGACCTTACATCTTCCATAATGAAGTCTTTTGTAATGCATAGGTCCAATGTAGAATTGTTTTGTTTTCTATTTAGACTTATTCTTGTTGGTTTGTCTGGTGCGAATAACATCTTATTTCCGTTCGCACAATATCTTAGTAGAATTGTTCCATCTCTTGTGTCACTATTGCATCCCCATAATGTGTGTTGAGCGTTGAAATCTCCGGCTACAACTACAATTTCTGCTGAGTTTAACATGACATCTAATTCTTCCAGAGGATCGTTTTCTCCTTTCCAAATACCCCAAATACCATCTACTTCGCCTTATAATACAAGTAAAATTGGAGGGAAAGAGATTGATTGGTCGAAAAAAACTTCCATTGCTGCATAATAGTAGACAATGGTGTAGTACCACAGTGAAAGAAAAGTATCGCATGATGATGGCCAGCATCTAAATACGGACACAGCACCTAAAGAAAAAGAAGATACCTTTTTGAAGTTAATTTTTCGCACTAAAAGTTGTTAATAATTAAAAACCGCGCCGAAATTTTTTCAGAAAACATTTAGGCTTATTTACTACAGGTATAGATAAACGCAAATACGTCAAATGGCCTGGCTGTCGTGTTGATATATAGTTCAGAAACAGACTGACCACTTGACAATGCGTATCTTTCAAATGAATTTTTTTGGAAATTTTTAATAAACATTATTTTTATAGAAAATAACAAAAAAAAATTATTTATTTTATATTTTGCCTTTATATAAAACTTTGTGACGGGACTAAAACCGGTCGTATTATCTTTACTATTAATGTATCATTGATCCACAGTAATTTGGTTATTGGCTTTAATATTTTTTGTTATTGACAACGTACAAATATACCTCTTGTATGTAAAATCTATCTCTACAATCAAATACCATTAAAATCGATTTTTATAAAAAGCTTCTTTCTGACAAATAACGAAATTGCCATGGGACCAACAATCGGCAGGAAAAATCGATAGTTATTGTGTTACTCATATGCCTATCTACATAACAATTAAAATATATTTGCGTGATTCTGACAGCTACACCACTTTTATTGAAATGAATTTTTTGTTCTTTTAATATATATATTCGTATACTGAACGAACAGTAGCGTTTTGTATATTACTTTTTTATTATATTCGTTGTAAATTTTCAATGGAGTTAATTGACTAGCAACTAAACATACCAGAAAATATAAAGGAATGGAATTACATTTTATCAACTGAAATTAGGTAAACGTAAAAAATATAGTCTTTATTATTTCTGTTAACTACAAGTTATCTAACACCCTACTTATACCAATACGTTCACAGATCGATTTCAAGACACTTTCTCTACAAGAAGACTAGATCCACCATTTTACAAAATAGTTAGAAGAAACCTACATGGCCTACATCTTGAATTTCCTGAAATTCTCCGAACAAATTTCCTAACTTCTCCACCTTGATTAATACCAATTCTCAAGATGAATACTAACCTTAGTATATATAAAAAAAACGAAAGACTATAACAGACCTGATCAAACAAGCATAATTAACAGAAATGGAAACTTATAAAAATCACTATAAGATATACACTGACGCATCCAAATCTTCAGACGGTGTTGGTGCAGCCATCCTTACACCCAATACATCCTTAAAATTTAAATTCAATCCCATTAATTCGTCATATACTGAGGAGTTGTTTGAAATATTACAAGCACTTATCCACATAAAAGAGTAGAGGAGGTAGACAGAATAGTCTATTCTGTCTACCTCCTCACATCAATCAATGGTCGGGTTCTTAAACCCGTACCATGACAAAAAATTTTTCAATTTTTTAATGTATCTGTGAAGTCCAGTGTCGGTTTTTTTATATGTTTTTTATATGTTTTTTAAGAATTTTAACAACTAAAAAATCATAATTTCGACATATAAGGAAATGAGATCTCTCCATTGTAGTGGTATTTATAAATTGACCATAGCTCCGAGGATGGCTTTGTAAAGCCGAAAGCGCTCAGCTAGGAATTATTTTAAAAATATACATACTTCAAAAATACTTTTTTACCTTTTCTTTTGAATTATTTTTCAACTTGTAGTTATCAAATTTCTTTGATAAAGTTCTATTGGCAAAATAGTAGATTATTGCAAAGTCAAGTAAATAAAATATTAGAATTAAAACAATTAATGACAATTTAAAACACACTAAAACAGAAAACACTTAGAAGGGACGAAACAAACATTAAATTTAAAAGGGGGAAGGACTTTTATGCACTACATCTCAGTCTTGGGCACAATGAGTTTTTTATGACATAATTAATTATTGTACCAAGATAGTGGTAGTTTCCAACTTTTTCTAAAGCACTACCGTTAATTGTCCGGCTTTTGATATCCTCATAAATTTGGTTTTCTTGGTGTTTATTGATAATCCATATTCTTCTCCATACTCAACTAACTTGATCATTAGCTTTTGGAGGTCTTGGAGGTTGTCTGCTATTATGATAGTATTTTCCGCATATCTAATGTTGTTAATTGGTGTCTCATTGACCTTGATTCCTGCTGTTCCTGCCTCAAGAGCTCTTTTCATAATTTCTTCGGAATATGCATTGAATAGTAGTGGTGACAATACACGCCCCTGTCGCACTCCTCTTTTGACTTCAAACTCTTCTGATGTGTGGTCATTAATGCGTACATGTGCCTGCTGTTTATAATATAGATTTGTTATAATTCGAAGGTCATTGTGTTATAGTTGTTTTGCTTTGAGGATGTCTATTAGCTCTTTGTGGGGGACTTTGTCGAAAGCTTTGTTGTAGTCTATGAAACAGACGTACATACATGGATTACATCCAAGCATCTCTGGATTAGTACGTTGAATGCAAAGAGAGCTTTACGGGTACCTAATCCATTACGGAATCCAAATTGAGTTTCTTTAATATCCATATCAAGTATTTTGTTAATGCGTTTATGAATGATCTTTAAAAACAATTTAAGCGTGTGAGACATCAGGCTTATTGTACGGTGCTCGGTGCATTTTCTAGCATTTTCATTTTTTGGGAGACAAATGAATGTTGAGGTCAACCATTCGTTGGGTATGTCACCCGATTGGTAAATTTTATTAAAAAGCTTTAAGAGGACATCAATGTACTTATTTTCTATTATTTTAAGGATATCAATAGGCAGTTGATCTGACCCCGGGATTTTTCCGTTTCTGGTGTTCTTTAGTGCATACAGTATTTCTTATTTTGTAATTTCTACACTTGTTTCACTGTCTTCAAAAGACAAGTCTTGTAGGTTTCCTCTTTCGTCGTCGAAGAGCTCTTCCATATACTCTTCCCATCGGTTTAGTTTTTTGTCAGTTGTTATTATATTTGTTTTGTCTCTCTTATCTTTTTTCTGATTTCATTGTTAATGATTTTGTAATTGTGACACTCTTTGTTCTTGGCTTGTCTTCGTTGTTCCATCATGCCGAGTATCTCGTCGGTCATCCAATTGTCATTCTTTCGTGTCGGTTCTTTTAGAATTTAGAATAAAATTATTTAATCCAACCCTGTTCAAAGAAGCTAAAACAGAAATATTCATGTAACAGAATCGATAAAATATGTTTTTTTGCCAGTTAACGTAAATTATAGAATTACTGTTATACAAATGATAAATTATTACCATCAATTTTGCCTTTACCAAATTATGGTATAATACTGCAATATTCTTAGTAAATCAATATCATTATATGGACACGTGTGTGTTGTAGATAATATTTTTTATTTATGGTAATAAGCATTGTGTATTTCTTAATGCAAACTTAAAACAAAAATGATTAAGCAATCTGCGCAAAGAAAATACAAATAAAATTACAATGAACATCTATCAGCATATTGAGAACTTTAATATTTAAAACCAATAAAAAATATATATTAAATAAATGGTTTTGAACAATGGACAAGGGTAGAAGTAAACCGATAACATGATAGATGGATTGTTCTGAAGCAAGTTTTTGTGGCATTTTAATATAGTTCGTTAATTTTCTCAAAAAATCATTTTGAGTAATATTTTAAGAACCATTTTCCAAGTGTAAATCGAAACGCCAAAATAAATGTATTTTAAATTAAAATTGTGATTAATTTCTAATAAAAATAGTAGGTAAATTATGGTGGATGGATGGTATAAAGAGTTTTATACCAAACTTGATTTTCAAAGCAAAAGCTCAGGAGCACTGGAGACAACTGACGGAGATATATATATATATATATATATATATATATATATATATATGAATAAACAACGGATACAATGAATAAACAATTAATAAAATGTTAAATCAAAAACTACATAAGAAAGCCCTGAAATTAGTATGAAGTTGAGGAGGAAAGAACTGTTTCTCTTAAGTTATTCAGTTAAATTTATTTATTTCCATATATTCTATAAAGATAGCTAGACGGGCTAGATTATGGTCTAGAAGGTCAAGTATCTACGTAGAGTCTGTTTTCCTATCATTCAAAGCACTTTTGTGTTGTTCTATACGTTTGATAACAGTTCTACCAGTTTGACCGATGTAAGTTTTTGGACAGTTGTCAAATTTAAGTTTGTATACACCGCTGTGTAATTGCTGATTGTTTTGTCTCTTGTTGTTCTTAATATATTTGACTAAGTTTTTGTTTGTTCTAAAAGCTGGTGTTGTTCTTTTTTTTTATGTGTTTGGCTATTTTTTATATATTGCCTGTATATGTAATCGAGCAGAAAAGACTGGGTTTATTCTCTGGTGGTGGAAATACTAATTTTCGGGGGGATTTCTTATGTAATTTTTTATTTAAAATTTTATTTATTGTGTGCTCGTTGTACCTATTGTTTACTGCTACTTACGTAATTATATTCATTATTGTTATTTGTACCTAAAATGTAATAAATAAAAACGAAAATGTCACAAGGAAACAGTTTTACAACAATAGTTAAAAAATTATATAACACCGGTAAGTTATTCTAATTTAAAAAATTCTGAAATGTCACTTTCTTCTTACAAAACAATGGAACGTTCTACTGCTATCTTAAAAACATCAAAAGCAAAAATAGAAAGAATAAAAAATTGGCATTTAAACACACTATTAGCAAGTAAGGGTATTTCATTTAAAAATTCCTGGACAAAAGTGTTTTACTTCAATTACAGAGCCGATTAAAGAATTGAGGGTAACTTAGCTTGTCTGTTTTCCGAACCAATATTTTCTCCGCTTCCAAGTCTTCCTGCAACATAAATTTAAATAGTTTTATGACCAACCCCTTCTAAACGTTTAATTCGTTTTGTTTAGTTTAGTCTTTGTCCTGAAAATTGAAAATTCTTTTTGTTTTACTGCTAAAGTTTCATGTAATTTTAAGGTAGTATAATTTTAATTAAAAATGGGTAATTATTGATACTAACGATAAAATTATGTTTTTTACTATATAGTAGCTGTTATAATTTGATACCCTTCTAATTTTATTTTGATTCGCTGGATTCACATAACTAAAAATTGAAACTTTTATTCAGATTTTTTTTCGTTATATAATTATTGATCAAAATATAAAAGTTTTGTGCCAAGTAAAGATTTATATTAATGAAGTAGTCTATGCCTCAGAATCTGAACGCGTTGATCAGCTTTGTATTTGAAATTGGTTTAAGAAAAAAACCAACATGTTATCGCGATTTTATCCATTTATTCCCAGAGCTATTTGTGTCAGATCATTTTCAAAAATTTGTGGTACAATCATTTCAGATATTTCGGAAAAATACTGAAAAATATTGTTACAGGGCTACTTTTGAAATACAAGCTGGATCATTAATGAGCCGTTGGGATGGAATAAAAAAATTGGTAACTTCTGTAAAAACTTATTTTTTTTAAGATCAATTTTTAAACCATTTTTAAACATAATTAGATGTTTTTTGGGTGAAAATGGAGAATTATTCGATCAACTTGAGGTCCAATAGAACATGTTAGCTTGCCATAATTAGAATGATATAGGACGTTAGAATCATATTTAAACTACATGCATTTAAAATTCTAAATTTTTCTCTTTTTAGTCAAATTATCTAGCTATCATCTAAGTATTGGTTACCTAAACATTAATTATGCATAGCCAAATAGGAAACAGACACTTGTTTTTTAATATCAAATATAGTCCATCAAATCAACTTCGCCAATAAGTTTTATATATTGCCAAATTACAAATGGCTAAACTATTCAATTTTTTTGTTTTTTTTTTGACTTTTTGACGAAATACCTACCTGGTTTTTGTAAAGACTCCAAGCCTCTAGTTTCATTTGATAATACAGTGACAACCTTTCAAAAGGATTTTGTTATTACAGGTTTGTTAGAGTTTATTTTAAATTCTACAAAAGACTACCATAATAACATGATATTTTCATTTATTATTTTGGAAAGTAAGAAAGCAAGCAGTTCCGTTAAAAACGTATAAAATCAACAATTGGTAAATACAGTACCAGGCCAAAGCTGAGCACGTTGATTTCTTTTAATAAAGCTATGATTATCTAGACTTTATTATATGGTGGCTTTACTCTAATGGGATACATCATACCTTAGTGGATAGATAATAATACATATCTCCTACAGGATCCGGTTTGGGTGGTCCTCTTCATCATCTTGGTGCTACAGCCCTTAGAGAACATCGACCTTCTTAAACTTCCTACGCCATTATGTTCTGTCCCTTGCTGGCATTTTCTAGTTGCCGACTCCGATCTTCTCAGCATCTTGTGTTATCCTGTCTATCCACCTCAGCTTTGGTCTACCCCATCTTCTCATTCCCACAGGTTGCGCTTTTAGAATCTTTTTTATCATGATCGATTCAGGGGCCCGGGCTTCATGTCCAGCCCACTGCAGGCGGTTTCGCTGAATTATAGTGGAATATCTTTACCACTTTATGGTGGAATATCTTTAATATTGATTTCGAAAAGGCCTTTGACAAAGTACAACATGAACCACTAAGACAAGTTCTAATAAAGAAAAATATAGACAGCCGAGATATTCGAATTATATGCAATCTATATTGGAATCAAACAGCAAATGTCAAGGTTGAGGGCAGACTAACAGAAGAAATTCAAATCCGTCGAGGAGTCCGGCAGGGCTGTATCTTATTGCCACTTTTATTTAATCTGTATAGTGAAGCTATCTGTGAACAAGCACTCGAGGAAGAAGATCTTGGTCTGATAATAAATGGTGAGACGATCAACAATATAAGGTATGCTGACGATACAGTTCTCCTAACGGGAACGCTAGTAGAACTACAACATCTCGTTCAAAGTCTCAATATATACTGTAACAGTTACGGTTTGAAAATTAATTTAAAAAGAACTAAATTTATGGTAATCACAAAATGAAAGAACATCAGAGCTAATCTTGTAATAGACAATACAACGATTGAGCGTGTGCCCTGTTATAAATATCTAGGTGCTTGGATCACTGACGATACTGATTAAACAAAAGAGATTAGATGTAGAATAGAAATCGCTAGATCAGTCTTTAATAGAATGCGCAAACTCTTTTGCAATCGTGATATCAATATAAAGTTACAAATACGAATGCTGCGGTGTTATGTCTTTTCTACCCTGTTATATGGAGTTGATGCTTGGACACTTAAACAGTTGACCATAAAAAACATCGAAGCTTTCGAGATGTGGTGCTATAGGCGCATTATCAGAATATCATGGATGGACCGCGTCACTAACACGCAAGTACTCCAAACTTTAGACAAAAAATGCGAAATTCTAAATGAGATAAAAACTAGAAAGATGGAATACTTCGGGCACATTGTGAGAGGTGAAAAGTACGAACTTTTAAGAAACATCATGCAGGGCAAAATTAAGGGCAAAAGAAGTGTGGGAAGAAGAAAAATATCGTGGCTTCGTAATCTACGTGAATGGTTCGGGTGTAGTTCGATTGAACTTTTTAGGCGCGCTGCTAACAAAGTCGCAGTGGCCATGATGATTTCCAATCTCCGCTAGGAGTGGCACGAGAAGAAGAAGAAGATCTTTACCACCGAACGTATACTTGTAGATATTCTGCAGTTCGAAGTTATATCTGGGCCTCCATATTCCGTTTTCACAAAGTGGTCCTCAACCTCAGCTAATTTTGTTCTGATTTTCATTTCGTCATATATAGTACCATTATTTATTTTAGGTCTCTGAACAGGAAATTTACAGCAATTTAATTCTAAGTCTTAATTTTGTTTTCATAGCTAACTTTTTTCTTCTTTCTGTACTGTCGCTTTAACTAATAGTGTAAATTGGACCTTGGTCCATTATAATTCCTAGGTATTTAGCCGGTCTTGCGCTGTTAGCTATTGTTTTTTTGAGTTACCTTTTCAGTTTTTGGAGATGATCACTGGGCTCTTTTCTAAAATTATTTCTATTCTCTATAGCTATATCCAGATTGCAGTGTTATTTTCTTAAATGATTGACATTTGCATAAACAACTAAGTAGTGTTTCGAGTGTTCTTCCAACGTCTGCTGTATATTTGTTATACAGAAGCGGTGATAAGATGGCTCCCTGTAGTACTCCAACTTCCGGAATTCCGTATTAATTAGATAGAGCTGGTCCTATCTGGACATTAAAGCTCCAGTCGCTTAGATACAAAGTAAAGTTTCGTCGTTGCCCCGCTGTATATGCCCATAATCTCTCATTTTGTATGTAAATCCTTCATGCCACACTTTATTAAGTACTTTCATTATATCCATAAAGGCTGCTTCTCAATATTTTTTGTCATTAAATCCAGTTACTATTTACTCTGAGTACTTGTAGTTCCCTGGAATGTTGAGGTCTGGATTTAAATTGTGCTTCTGGGATGATTTTTAGATTGTTTGTCTCTGATTGGAGTCTGGTTTGGATGACTGCCTCTATTATCTTGTTGAATATTAGAAATAAGCTAATAGGTCTGTAATGTTGCCAAAATATGTGGTTCTTTCGTGTCTCCGGTATAATTCCTTTCATTGATTTAGAAAGATCAAATGTCTTAGCATTGCGTTTGTTATGTTTTAAGTAAGATATTTAAGAGTATTTTCGTCCAGATCATGTCATTCTCTTAGCGAAGTTTTTCCAATTAGTTCACTTTAGCTTTCTCACTTTCTGATTTCTGTGGCTGATTTATTATTTATTTTTGTTATTCGGGCGTTTCTACCTGTTTCTTTGACTTTTTTGATATATTATATTTGTTCGTTTTGGTGATAATTTACTCTTTCTCTCTCTTTCTCCCAAGAGTCCTACTCATTAAATCTGCTTTTTCTTCTACAAAGTAGACGATTCCGTTTTCTGTAATGTAGGAATGTATTTTCTATCGTTTCTTAAACTACTGAGAAGCCTCCATATTTCTTGCATATTTTGGTCTCCTTTCTCCATTTGTTTTACATAATTGTACCACTTCTGGCTTCTATGTTCCATTATTGCCTGTTTGATTTATCGATTAAGTCAGTTTGACCTATGTTTGGTCTTTCTGATGTCTTTTTCTTCCTTTTGGCTCTCTTTTTGGCTCTATTTGTTTTTCTATGTGCATTTTATATATTTTTTTAATATTTTTTAGTACTTCTTTTCGAATGATTTTGTGCTCTAGGACGTTCTTCTTTATCTTTTATGTATCGTTAATTGTAGGAATATTTTCCATATATGGTCAATCTTGCTTTATGGCATGGAAACGTGGACTTTGAAAAGAACATCTTCCAACAAATTTGAAGCATTTGAAATGTGGTCATTGAGAAGAATGATACGCATACCTTGGGTGGATAGAGTTCGAAACGATGACGTCCTTAATAGAGCCGGCGTGGAAAGAGAACTCTTTGAATTAATTAAGAAACGCAAGATTGGTTACCTTGGGCACATATTGAGAGGAGCAAAATATGAAATACCACAGTTAATCCTAAAAGGGAAGATCGAAGGTAGGAGAGGAGCCGGCCGCAAACAATTATCCTGGTTAAGGAATATTAAAGAATGGACAGGAATACACAATACAGGTGAGCTGTGTCACGCCGCCAAGAACAGAATTCTAGTGATGAGATAGTCGCCTACTCACTTTGATGTATGGCATGTTAAGAAGAAAAAGGAATATTTTCACTTTCTATGTTTTTTAGTCGTTTGAAGTTTGACCACTTTGTTTTTTTTTTTCTTTTTTTCGTTATTTTGTTATCTTTATCCCATTCTGTTTCTAGGGGTGAATATGGTAGCTAACATGATATCCAACGATCGATAACGGTCATGGAACTAGAACGAGAAGAAGAAGTTTCTAGGAGTATGGACCTGTGGTATCTTGATTATTCGTTTAAGGTTCGGATCTCTATTTATAGTCCTAGGTTTTTAGCCACTACTATATCCAAACGGGTTGGTAGAGCATTTCCTGGAAAGTAGGTTGGTTCGATGGGCTTAATTGCCTTGGTGTCTTTGTTGCTTACTAAATAATTATTTCATATTCTTCATTATTTTCTTTGTAGCTCTATCGTTCCAGTTAAATATTTTAGCGTTTAAGTCTCCTATTATTGGACGGTGCTTCTACCTTCAGGAACGCATTCAGGTGGTAGTTATTTAAAGGATCTGTTTTTTTTTTGCTGAAGTGGTCTGCTTTTCATATGCTGAGGTGTTCCTTATTTCACCTTGTCTCTTCTCAACTTTAATTGTCGTTACTTCTATAGTGTTTAGTGCTGGCGTCTAATGTAATGTATGATTTACTATTTTTATGACTAACTCTTCCAACATTATGGCCAGTCCTTTTTTTTTGTTCTTTTGAGATTAGTATGGTCGAATCTGATGCTGGTTTTTATATGATTTTGGTGATTTGGGCATTTGATTGCCCATTATTTCTGTTAGGTTATTTTGTTTTCTGTTGTCATTTGTCTGGTTCTGCCGAATAATAATTTTGAATAAATAAACTCCTACCGAATGATTTTGTCAGGGTAGTTATGAACAAGGCCAGTTATGATTTAAGTTTAAAGGAACAAGTACCTATCAGCTAAAAAAGTGGAGTTACGGTGTTGCGAATTGAACCCCATTTTACTAATGCTAAAGTCTTAAAAATAGTTATGAATATACTATTGGTTAAACATTTATAATGATTGATTGTCTAATTAATATTTTTGTTACAGCTGCTCGTGTAAATGAAACGTGTTTTTTTACTGAACAATGCGAGACCGTCAACTTTCAGACAGAATGCAAAGATGGAATGTGCGCCTGTCGATTCGAGAAACAAGCTGTGATGAAACCAGACGGAAGAATAGAATGCGAAGGTAAGAAAAAAATATTCTAATTCGTTTTTATTTAATATAATATAAGATGAATATTTGTAAATAATATTAATTCCCTTTGAAGTCGTTAACTTTTAAATTACTTTAATTAGAAATAGGTGATGGACCGAATAAGATGCCGCATTGAAATTGCACGGTCAACTTTTAATAGAATGAGAAAACTTTTTTGTAATCGCGATATCAATATATCGCTCCGGATAAGAATGCTTCGATGTAATATTTTCTCTACCCTTTTGTACGAGGTTAAAGCTTAGATACTTAAAAAATCCAACATTAAAAACCTAGAAGCATTCGAAATGTGGTGTTACCGACGTATTTTGAAAATATCATGGATGGATCGCAGAGCAAACGAACAAGTTCTCGAACAACTAGGAAAACAATGCGAAGTTTTAAATTCTATAAGAATCGGGTGAAAGGCACGTCATGCGAGGTGAAAATACGAACTACTAAGGAATATAATGCCAGGTTAAATTAAAGGAAGAAGAAGCGTAGGAAGACGTAAAATCTCGTGGCTACATTTTACTTTCATTTCTTGTTCAATACTAATGCCATCAATTTCTATTTTATTGACATTGCTGACTACTATTGTTTTAGTTTTCTGAGACGAAATTGTCATATTAAATTCTTTTGCTTATATGTTAAATTTGTAGACCGCTCTGTGCAGACTATCTTCATCTGGGACTATTAATATTGCGTCGTCTGCGTAACAGAGTATTTTGACTTCTTTGTTTCTCATTCTGTATTCTCTTTTTTTGTTAACGCTTTTGATGATTTCATCCATGATTAAATTGAAGAGCATCATTAATCAGCCAATCGCGTCCACTGCTGGACATAGGCCTCCCTCAGTTCTTTCCAGTGTTCTCTACACTGGGCCGCTTGTAGCCAGTTTCCCGCTACACGTTTTATATCATCGGTCCATCTAGTCGGTGGTCGTTCTCGGCTTCTTTTATAGTTTCTGAGCCTCCATTCCATAATACGTCTTGTCCACCGTCCATCTTGTGCTCTGGCTAAGTGCCCAGTTTTACCTAAGTGACGTGGTTCTTTCGATGACGTCTTGAACTCCTGATCTTTGCCTAATTTGTTGGTTTGTTATGTGGTATCGAAGGCTCACGTTCAGCATTACACGTTCCATGGCTCGTTGTGTAACTCTGAGTTTATTCGCAGATTTTTGCGTGGGTATTAAAGTCTCTGCTCCATAAGTTTGTACAGGTAAAACACATTGGTTATAAACCTTTCGCTTGAGACACATGGGAATTGAACTTTTTAGAATATGGCCTAATTTGCCAAAGGCTGCCCAAGTTAGGCTTATTTGCCTCTGTATTTCATGTGTTTGATTGTCTCTGCTTATTTTGATTTCGTGTCCCAGATATTTGTAAGTGTCTGTTTGTTGTATGGTATTATTGTCAATAGTTATATTTCCACTCATTACGAGATTTGTTATAAGTTTAGTTTTCTCAAAGTTTATCTTTAATCCTGCTCTTTCAGAAAGACTTTTAAGCGAATACATCATAGAAACTGTATCTTGTAAATTATCTGCGATTAATACAACATCATCTGCAAATCTTAGGTGATTTAATCTTTCTTCATCTATATTGATGCCCATATCTTGCCATTGAGTGCTCTTAAGTATTGACTTTAGAGCTGCCGTGAAAAATTTTGGTGAAATATTGTCTCCTTGTCTAACTCCTCGACCTAAGCTGAATTTTTCTGTGTCTTCGTGTAGTCGTATACTTGATGTAGCATTCTCGTAGATGTTTTTGATTAGTATCGTGTACCTGTAATCTATTTGGCTTTGATTTAGGGCTTCCAGTATTGTTTCAAACTCTACAGAATCAAAAGCCTTTTCGTACTCGACAAATGCAAGAACCAGTGGTATGTTGTACTCGATGCACTTTTCTATTAAGATCGTTATGGTATGCAAATGGTCATTTGTGCCATATCCTGCCCTGAAGCCTGCCTGTTTTTTGGGCTGATAGAAATCAAGTTTAGGTGTTAGCCTCTTTGTTAAGATTTTCACATATTTGTCAAGAGGCTGATGGGTCTATAATTTTCTAATTTAGTAATATCGCCTTTTTTGTGTAACAAGACTATTACTGCATTGTTCCAGTCTTTTGGAATCGTACGCGCATGTAAGCATTTATTAAACAGTTCGCTTACTGATTTTAATAAAATTTCTCCTCCTGCTTTTATTGCCTCGATAACGAGTCCATCATCACCAGGCGATCGATGGTTCTTCATTTCCTTTAAAGCTGCTCTTACTTCTGACACAGTAATGGGTAAAAGTATTTCCGATCCCTGATTTATGAGAGTCTTTACTCGTGTCGGGAAATTGTCTTGTCGTCTTTGGCTGGTATAGAGGTCTTTATAAAACTCTCTGGTTATTTTCAGAATGTTTTGTTTATCTGTTGTTGCCTTTCCGTCTTTATCTCTCAGCTTGTATATTTCTTTTTTACTTTGTGTGAGTTTTCTTTTCATTATCTTTAAACCTTTGTTCTCTTCTACTATTTGAGTAATTACATTAGTATTATATCTTCTTACATCTTTTCTAATTTCCGCTGAAATTCTTTTATTTAGTTTTTTATATTCTTCTTTGTTTCCCTATTCGTTCTCGCTTAGGTTTCGTCGTATTTCCATGAGAGCTTTTGTATTTTTGCTAATGTTTTCACTTTTGCTGTCATTTTTTTGCAAAATTTGAGTTGTGCATTTATAACCGAGTCTGTTATTAATTTATTTTGATCGTCGATACTTAGAGGTTTGGGATTAGTACTCTGTAAAGTTTCGGCTATATTTTTTATGTATGCTTCTGGATGATTTGGTGAATTCCAAACTATGCGTTTGCAACTCTTTATCATCTGATCAAAGATGATAAACAGATGGTAAACAGAAGAGCATGGAGCTCAATAAATCCCCTTGTCTTATTTCTATAGGTTATGTAAGTTGTCCATCTATTATGACTTTCATTTTGTTGTTTTGGTAGATGTTTTCTATAGTTTATAATGGTTAGGGCAACTTCTCTATTATACAGAAGATGGATTACATCTTTGAATCTAACTCTGTCAAACGCTTTCTTTAGGTCAATCGAAAACAGAATTCTAATCTATTATACTTTAGTGATTTTTCAGATTTTTCATAATTTGCTTTATAACTAATATTGCATCTGTACCCGATCTTATACTACGAAAACCCTGTTATTTATATTAATATATAATCATCATCATCATCCAGCCGAATTTTCACATCCATTGTTGGATATAGGCCTCCTCCAAACGTCTCCAGTTCTCTCTATCTCTAGCTGCTGCAGTCCAGTTTGTTTCTATCCTCCTTAGGTCGTCGGTCCATCGGGTGGGTGGTCTGCCTCGACTTCGCTTGTCGGCTCTTGGTCTCCACTCCAATAATCTCTTCGTCCATCTTCCGTCTTCCATTCTAGCAACATGTCCAGCCCACCTCCACTTTTGTTTATTGATTCGCAGTATAATATGGTCTACGCCAGTTCGTCGGCGTATCTCCTCATTTCTTACGCGATCTTTCAAGGTCAGGCCCAGCATTGATTCGCCTTTCGCATTCGCTTTTGTGTTATCCTCAGTTTTTCGGCAGTAGCTTTCGTTAAAGTTAAGGTCTCTGCTCCGTAAGTCAAGACTGGTAAGATGCATTGGTTAAATGCCTTCCTTTTCAGGTGAATTGGGATATTTGTTTTAAAAATGTCTCTCATCCGTCCATATGCCGCCCATCCCAACATGATTCGTCTATTTAGCTTGCAGGTTTGGTTGTCTCTGGTTATACTAATTTCATGACCCAAGTATGTGTATTTATCGATTAATTCTACCTTGTTGTTATTGATCTGTATCTCTTCGCTGGGAACCATATTGGTCATCATTATGGTTTGCTTGAAATTTATCTCCAGCCCAGTTTCTTGTAGTATGTCATTCAGTTCTTGGAGCATGTCTTTGATCTCTCCCAGATTATCTGACAGAAGCACGATATCGTCCGCAAAACGTAGATGGTTTAATCTTTCTCCATCGATGGATATTCCTTTCTGTTGCCATGTTAGTTTTTTAAATGCATACTCAAGAATGGTAATGAACAGTTTTGGTGACATGGTATCACCTTGCCTGACTCCCCTTTTTATCTTTATTTTATTAGTTGCAGAATATAGACTTATGGTTGTTGTGGCATTTTCATATATATTTTTAATTATATTACAATATTAGTTAATATATAATATAATATATTATTATATTATATTATAATAATATTATATTAATAAACATATCCTCTGATTTATTAGCGCTTAAAATAGTTGTAAGTTTTAGGGTAGTATTTAACAAGTATATACCTCTGTAGTTTTCTGGCTAGTTTTATCTCCTTTTTTGAATAGTAGACGATTTAAAATCAAATTATTTAAATAATAGTTATCATTCCATAACAATTTCAAACGTGATTACAACCTTTCAGCTCTCGAAAACACAAAGCGTGATATGTCCCCTTTCGCTTAACAATATTGACAGAGTTCGGCTAGATTTAATCATTTTATCATTTCCATCCTTTGTAACCTACCTCCCATTATTCTGCGTAACCCACTTTCATCAAAGTGATTAATCAACGGCATATTGACTGCGAACTTTGTGCTGCTTTCATTTGTCACATTTATCACTCACGGATCATCCGGGAGCCAGTAAGAGCACAAAAACTTTTAATTTAAGTAGTTTTTCTGTGAAAGATCACGTTGAAGACACTTCATGTAGAGATAACTTTAAAAATTAGTATTTATTTGTTAAAATCATTCGGATTTTTTTCTATTTGTTAAAAATAATAAAATTAGATGGATTTTAAAGAACAATTTATCAAAACAATGCGTATAAAAAAATAGATTAATTCAGTACAAGTAAAGCTAAATCGAACTGATGGTTGATCCCAATAGCGTTTTAAAAATATAGAGCCTAAAGTTCAGTTGAATAATAATAAAAAATAGGTAATAACCGTAATCAAATACTAAAATATTTAAAATAAAATTCGAGACAAATTTAACTATAGGATTTAGAGCTGCACTATGATTTCACCAAGGATGGCCCTATTTTCACAACTGGAAAGAAAATGATGTAGTCCGTAGATCTCAAAAGAATTTTTCTTGTTTAATTAAACAAATATTAAAGAAGTTTAATCTGAAAAGTACAAAAGATCTTTGAGGGAAGGCAGAAATTCAGAAATTTTCCTGAATGACCTTAAAGTGATTCTGATGCCTTCTTGGCAGTATAAAGAGTCTTATTCTTTTGTGTTATTCTCTCTTTGGCAGAAATAATTTACAGAAGAAAGTAACAGATGCAATACCAGTCGCATCAGAGGTAGATGTATTTGGTTTACATTATGTATAGGAGGAATTAGGTGTGGATGGATAATCTTTTAAATTATGGACTTTACTAACTCCTTAAAATAAGAGTCTCATAAACATAAAAAAGTTTGTTTTTGAGTATTCCCGTTCTCCTCCGCCAATCTTCCCGGTCCAAGGCATGGTCTTCCTCCAAACCTTTCGATTCCATCGCTTTCTAATTCCTTCTTTCCATGAGCGTCGAGGTCTACCTCTTTTTCTTCTTCCAGGGGCTAGCATCTGTGAAGTTTTTGGGGCCAACGTTCGTCAGGCATCCTCAATAGGTGTCTAAACCATTTTAAACCTCTTTATATTCTGTCAATGAACGTTTCTGCAGTATTCATGTTATTTCTTATAGATTCGTTGCTCTTCCTTTTCAGCCTTGATGTTCTAGCACTTCTTCTCAAAAGATACGATTACTTCAAATTATATTGAAAGGTAAGGTTCACGATAAAAGATCAGTGGGAAGACAACTCGTGGCTAAAAAACTTGAGGAAATGGTTTGACGGCTTATTCTTTTTAGTTTCCATAGCTACAATTGCTATTTGGATCGCTAACCTTCGAAAGTATACAATAAGAAGAACAAAAAATGAATACGCTAAATAACAATAGTTTTTTTGATGGGAATAACGGTGAATATACATGGCACATAAAAACTCAAGATGTAATATTACCTAATGATTTAAAAATTCCATCCATTCCAATTTATTTCAATTCAGTTCAATCCAATTCAGTCTAAAAAAGATATCAAATAATCTAAAGTCGGAGGACGATTAGTTAATTAAGGCATATGTTTTTGGTGCTTATAAAAATAATACTGATCTAAAGTCCTTTTGCTCTCCGTCGAGGTATATTCTTTTAACTTAACACCTAAACTAATAAATTCGAGAAAAAATAGTTTCTTTTAGTTTTTATGGTGTTTTAGTGAGGTAATCGTGAAAATTGGCGGATGAGCCTCATTTTGTAAAGTAAGTGTGTAAAACATATAAAACACATTTGAAGTTCCGTAAAACATTGTTACTTTGTTGTAAATGACAAAAATCTCATTCAATTCAATAAACCAAACATTAATTAATTCATCTTTTCTAGTGTGCAATTTACATTGATTTAGTTTTATTAAGATATTATCTTTTATATTTATTTATATTGTATCTTTAAAATCATTGTCTTTATAAGTAAAATGTTATATTTTTTTATCAGAAACGGTCTGTTATATATCAATCATACTTCAGCCAACGGCACTTACTTGCACACACACACTCAGTGATCAACCCGGCCTCTAGGAACGTGTATATACCAATCTAAGAATGGGATCCGCATATCCGAAGATCAAACCGGTCACACTTTACTAGTTGAAGTGGTAACTATCTGACCCCCAGGCTTTTCCTCCACCCCTCCTCATCGTGTGACTTATGTGAGGAGGGTTGTGATCTGAAAGTTACTTAAGGTGCCCTGGGTAATGAGACACCCTATGTTTTTATTGACTGTGGATATACCACCTAACTGTAGGGGTAGCCACATCTAGGCTTTTCTCCCTATTTACTTTACTGATTCTATTGAAGTTACTCTAAAATCACTTCGGGACTTAAGTCCCTAACAAAAAAAAAAGAAATATAGCGTGTGTTCCGACCATGGAGCCGCTAGACTAAGCTGGCGACTTCATATCCGGAAAAGAGTGTGTGCTCGGTCACTCAGCCGCCGATTTGGCAAAATAAATTTTGTTTTCCTCGCCGGCTGGGTGCCCGAGAAAGGTCCGGCCACCAAGCCCATGTCTGCCGCACATGACCTCAGTGCTCGGGTGTCGCGAGTAGATCAGTATTCGTTAATCTGCCTTAAGTGTGTCGCGAGTGGATCAGTATTCGTTAATCTGCCTTAAGGGCCTAGTCTTCAGTTGCGGTATGTAGAAGGCCTGACGGGCCTTCTGTGTTTGAAAGAATGAATTTGACTACGTTAAAACGTTTAGTGAGAAAATTTAAATTGATATACTAAGTGATATCATCAGAAAACACCGGTATTCTTTTTTTTGGTTTTGGGGTCTTTATTGTAGCTTCGGGACTCTAACATGCCTGACAACAATTCTTGTCCTTTTTTTCCTATTACTAGGGTTACTTGGTAGTAGCCAAAAAGTGTTTAATACCTGCGATCTAATTACTCGAGGATATGCAAAAAATCTGCTACCAATTAAGTCTCTATGAAACAATTGCATTCATTAGCGCATATTCGTCCAGTATATAGAATATATATTATACTAATTTGTCATATGTTTAACTGGGTATACTTTTCGAGTAGGAGTTCATTTTTGGTTCAAATTCAGGTTTTTTTCGATCAAGAAGTTCTTTTTTTGGCACCTCTGTGGACTGCTCTGGATCTCTCCTTCTCTCTATGCTCTTCTAGTAAGTTCGTCAGCTCTTTTATTGCCTGCAACTTGGAATCGACACCAGTGTTCCTATTATTTCCGCCAGTCTGTCGAGTTCTTTTCGAAATTCCCACACTAGCCTAGTGTACATATATTGACCGACTTTACTTTAAAAGCTCTGATAATTTATCTTAGACAATGCAAGATTACGTATATCTCTTAAAATATTGAACATTTGGATCAGCACTCCATTTACTGACACTTACAGTCTTGACAACATTTATTGAATGTTTCGATAGCAGTCTCGTTAGCTTTCGACAGTATTATGGGAACTTTGTTCTTAGTTTTTTAATTTTTTTGTTGATTACTTTTTGAACAAGCATCTTCAAGATATAATCTCTTCAGTTATTTCTTTTAGCTTGTTTAAAAATCTTTTTGAATATTGAAATTACTAGAATCTATATGAATGCATGATAATACTGCAATATGATATTGCTTTAAGTCTTTTCGTTTTTCATATATATATATATATATATATATATATATATATATATATATATATATATATATATATATATATATATATTATAAATATGGACATATATTTGTACAATTTAATGAGTCCTTTTAAGAAAAGAAAACCATTGGCGCGGTAAACTGCTGCATGTGTAATAGACAAATTTGCATTCTTACAAAGAAGAAAATTTGTATTATAGATGTAATAACAATTGTTAATGTAATGTGTAATGTTACAAAAAGTTACGTGCAGTGTGCGGCATATAAAATGCCGCAAATTATTGAAATAATTTATCTATATATTTAAATTTTTTGTTTGTGATTTTTAAATTTATATTTGTATTGTTCTAGTGATTCAAACAAAGTACACCCCCGAAAAATATATAGATCCAGCGATGATTGGTATTTTGGTTGCTATGTTTCTTATGTTCATCACTATTTGCGTTGTTCTACGATTATTTAGCAAGTAAGTAACAAAAGAAAAATCCTCACATTTCCTAGGAACTAGAAGTTGTATAAATTCAGCTTTAATATATTATTTAATTACAAGTTATTACTGTGTTTAACGGAAAGTGCTCTAGTCTACGGATTTCTGTCGCATTGAGGAGTTTTAATATAGGGAATTGAATCATTTACTAGATTAATGAGATTCGAAGCACACTAGTTCGCTCCCAAGGTCAAAAACCCTAGTTCGCTCCGAAAACCATAACATAGTTCGCTCCCGTGGTCAAGCGGATTAAGTATTTATCTATTAAGTTCTAGGAAAATTAACACCAGGAAAATAGGTACTGCAACTTTGAAGCTTCGATAGAATGTGACGCTTCCTCAATGAGCATAAGCGTGCTTGAATTTTTATTCGCGGAGATAATTATTCATACTTTAAAAATTGAAAGTAGTAATAATGTATAAAACCACGTTTAAAGAATTAAAAAAAAAACGAGCGTTTAACTATTTTAACAAATCACGTCTTTATAGAAAAATTAAAATACAATTTTATTTGCTTTAAAAAAATATAATAAAATATAGTTAAATTCAAGTTAATTTTTAATAGGTAATTTTATAGGTAATAGTTTAAAATAATGCTACAATAAAAAATCTTTATGTTTTCTCCTAAATTTGCTACCCAAATAGTTCGATCGTCAATATTATTTGGAAACCTACATAGAAAAATAAATGAGTTTTATTCATTTCACTAATTTATTTGTATTCATGAGAAATATTAAATTAAAAAGGTACTAAACAGATATTTTTGAATCAGATGATGTCTACCAATTTCATGAACATATATCTTATTTAATACATTAATGAACATGAATAAACCCAATGGTGGGCCTATGAAAGACATGTTTTAAAATGTAAACAAACATGCTTCATCAGTTCCTCATCTTAAATAATGTAAATAGACAGTACTTATAAATGAAATGAGAGATCGGGATGTAAATATTTCGTTTTTTTTGCAAATTCAACACTGTAGCACCATTATTATAAAATGTTTATTTCTCTTTTTACAAATATCATTCAAAATACAGCCAAAATATTTTCCTCATCTACTGTAAAAAGTAAACAAACAAGGAACAGCACAGCATTTGAAGTTTGACGTAGAGCCATAAGACAGAGAAATGTAAATACCGTTGCCATTTATAAATAGTTTTCAGTGCTTCTACATATAAAATAATTGATTGGTATCTATTATACGCTATTATTAAATGATAATGCACACTATTTGCACATTTGATATTTTGATTACAATTAAATATAGTAATATAACCAATAAATTATTATTTTGGTTTGATAGCACCTGTAGAGTATAAAATACGGAGTAATATTTTCAGCGACTCGCGAATAAGAAATTTTAATAAAAAAAAACTGACAACAGTTAAAGGTGCTGAGAATGTGACCTATTCAAATAATTTTGACTTCACAATTTTATGTAAATAACTAAGTCCATCTGTGTTTATACGTCCATAAACGCAAACGATGGAAAACATAGGAAGTTGTAAGATAAAAGAGATGAAACTAGTAGAGATAAGAAGTTTGGCAATAGAAACCTATAAATTTACATTATATTCACTGTTTCCCACCTTTAGACGTATTAGAGGAAAATGCCAACTAAAACTGTCACTGTCACACTGGTAGCACAGAATAATAAACCACGTGGTAGTTTCCAAACTCTTACGTCTAAAGGTGGAAACTAATAAATGAAATGTAAATTTATAGGTTCTATCGCTAAATTTCCCATCTCCACTAGTTTTATTTCTATTTATCTCACAACTTAATATATTTTCCATCTTTTGCGTTCTTTTGTCAGTTATTAGCGCACTCATTACTGTTAAGTATTTTGAAAAATGATAGTGATTGATTTAGAAATTATATTAGAAATTTTTGAATTGTTTTTAAAAACTACTGAAATAATTTTTGTGCCTATTTTAAAATATAGGTATAATTAGAAATAGTAATAGTATATAGGTATAATATGGGATATTTTGTACCATTACAAAATTAAACAAATATAAATTAAAACGAGGCATTTAGTTCGCTAGTTCGACAAAATCAAATCTACTAATTTTATTTTGCTTTAATTCCGCTATTTTGTGATCAACAAATTTTTGACGCTCTAGAAGTACTTATCGGTACACTTTTTTGGTTTCTCACAACTTATATTTATGTGTCAATTTGAATATCTTTTTAAATAACGGATTGTAAAATAACGAATTAAATTTAGAATGGAAACTTTCACAGTCATTGGTTGTACGCTCAAGTGATGAACTATTTTCCGCCCATATCTTGGGAGAGAAGTCTGCTTCTTCAGAAATATAGTTTCCACCAGGCAGTCATCAAATTGTTGTACGGCTTGGTGTTGTGCTGGTAATATTTCACTAAAGTCTAATGCAAAACACTCACCTACTTCTAATAGATCTAGAAAAGGTAGACCAAACATATCTGTGAGGTATTGTCCGCCTTCATTGTCGTTTGAATACTCAGTAGCCAGACCAATTTTTGAATTTTTCTCCACCATGATTGTCCGATATGAAACCTAGATCCTTTTATTTTCGCAGATGGAAACACTTCACTTACAGCTGCAAGGATCGTTTTTTCGAAATCGGCATACATAACCTTGGGACTAAAATTTAAGTTCAATTTTTGACACTCCGTCTTTAAACAATTTAGTTTGATAACTAATTGAAAAGCAAAAAGAATGCCAACGGCACATAGTGTCCATTTGCGAGTCCGTGAACTGTAAATAGTTAAATAATTTTGTGCAGTATTTAAAAGTTTCATCAACATAAATTGTTTCTAATTTAATTAAAAATATTAAGTTAGATACACAAGAAAAGGCAACAAATTTTTGTACCGGATCATTTTTCAATAAAGGTTGTTCTTTTTGGTTGGTTGTCACTTCCACGGAGTTTAACGAGTCATGTACTTCTTGCGCGCACTTCGCAATTTTGGGAATAACTTGTTTTCTGCCATTATAAATATTTTTTCTAATCAAATGTACATCTTCCGCAGTAAGACTCTTACCTTGTATCAACGTCAATGGTTTTTCACACAAATCATCCATTGCCTTCTGCTTAACACTATTACTTAATTTTTGCCGGTTTAGCACTGTTTTTGATAAACTTTCATGAGTATGGTTATGACTACATTCGACTACACTGTTACAAATATTTAAAGTTTTACCAAATACTGCAACTTCTTTCTACACACTGCCAACGTTTGATATTATTAGCAAGCATTTTATGGAATTTATCCTTGTAATTGTCAATAACTAACATTGACCTGCCCTTTTCACTTAATATTTCACTTTCTTCAGATTTATTCATCATGAACTAGGTATAATATATTCAAACTGGAACTAAAGTAATAATGTTAAGATTTGTACTACCCCTATTTCTTATCATAAAATTTCAGGTACACTACTAATTACCTACCAACCTTTTCAAAGAAATATATCAATTGTAACTTCTGATACGGAAAAACCCAATCAAATATTAAACAAGGGAATATGAGCTCTAACATTATAATTATTTAGTGATATTATCGTTATTCTTCTTCTTCTTATTCTTCTTCCTTCTAGTATGTAGGGTTTAAAGCCTGTTTTTTCTACAATATTAGCCTCCTAAATTGTCGCACCGTCTTTTTCTTAGTCTGCCTATACTTATTCGTCCATTTGGTAACTTATCTCGTGTTATTCGTACTATTCTATCCTCTGCCATTCTACTGATATGTTCGTTCCACTCCTGTTTTCGTTTTGTCACCCATCCATTTATGTTTTCTATATTGCATGCTTTTCTTAGGTTCTCTCTCCCTATCCCTATCCAATAGACTTCTCCCTGATATTTGTCGGAATATTTTCATCTTTGTTGTTTCTAGCAGTCGTCTCGTTTAAGATGTGTCAAGTCTTGTCTCCGCCGTGTATGTTAATATAGATCTAATTGCGGCTTTATAGATTTTTGATTTTTTTGTCTTGTCTTAGGTGTTTGTTCTTCCAGATTGTGTCATTAAAAGAACTCAGCGCTTTACTTGCTTTTAAGCTTTGTTGTCGTACTTCTTCTTCAACATCTCCGTAACTAGTTGTATCTATTCCCAAATATCTAAACCTCGCTTCCTGCGTTATTATTTTCCCATCAATTTCGATTTAACACCGTAGTGGGTGTTTAGATGTTGTCATGCATTTGGTTTTGTCTGCTGATATTATCATATTGTATTTCTTAGCTGTTGCATTGAGGACATGTGTTAATCTTTCGAGCTCGTCTTCTGTCTCGGCGATTAATGCGGCGTCGTCTGTATAACATAATATTTGGATTTCTTTGTTCCCCATTCTGTAGCCATGACCTTTACGTACTGCTTGTATTATGTCGTCTATTATTATATTAAAGAGAAGTGGGCTCAACGAGTCACCTTGTCTGACTTCGCTTTGTACTTGTATACACTGTGTTAGTTTTCCATTTATCTTTGCCTGTATTCGATTATGGATGTAGATGCTTTCAACGGTTTGTATAATATTGATTGGTATGTTTCTTTTATACAGTAGGTGTAAGACCTCTTCGACTTGGATGCGATCGAAAGCCTTTGTCAGGTCTATAAAACATAGATATTTTGGTTTATTGTACTCGATGCCCTTTTCTGCTATTTGTCTTAGTACAAATACGGCGTCTACGCAGGATTTTCCGGATCTGAATCCTTGTTGTTCATCTGATAAAGTTGTTAGTTTATTAATTTTATTGGTTAGGACTATTGTAGTAAGCTTAAGAGCGGTGTTCAGTAGATTTATACCTCTATAATTGTTGGGGTCTTCTTTACCTCCTTTCTTGAACATTGGATATAATTTATATTCAATAAAATAATAAATATCCGTTATAATTTTAATATTTTTTTAAGTAAGAAGTAGTGTTATATAGTAGCATTATTTAAAAAAGACTCATTCTTTTTTAAACAATGATGGTAGTGTTGTATTATTAGGTAAATACAAAGTTTGAGAAGACATTACTCAATTATCTTTTCTAAGAAATATATGGCCGGAGCGAATTTACCTATGTCCCTTCTCTCTGAGGTAATAAAATCTGACCGCGGGAGCGAACTAGTATACACCCATGAGATTCGGTGGGTTTCAAATGCAAAATCAAAATTAAAACTTTACAGTCTTTTTTTTATAATGGCTTTGGCAGTTTGCCATACAGCCAGAGCTTTACAGTCCAAAAATGATTAAAAATATTTTTTGTCAAATTTGGTAACTAACATAGTTACTAATAATAGTTAACAAAATAAAAATTAAGCAAATTTTAGAGAATCTTAGTTTAAGTGAATTCCGATTTTGCAATAAAATTCAGCTCTTTCATAAAATCTTAGCAAATTTCAGTTTGATCATACGAACAAGCTAAATTTTCTTAAGAATGTCAATTAAAGGACCCTAAAAAAGATTTCCCCTCCTACCCCAAGGGCTTTTCCCTAAGACCACCTTATAAAGCGGGAAAACGTAAAATATTGATTTGCCAAGAACCTGTATGCCGTAGAAAAAAATGTAAAAAAAAAAGAAAAAAAGCAATAAATGTAGCGTTGGGTAATTTTAAACAACAATATTTATTACCACTCTACTAAAAGCAATGCTTGAAGCAACCAGCGATTTTAAATGTTAATTACGCGCGAAATTAATTTGTTAAATAAAATGTGTATCACCTCGACGTTTAAAATTAAAAATCTTCTGAGCACTTTGTGACAACAAATTAGAAGCATTTAAAATATGCCTAAAAAATGCTAAATTTACATTTTCACATTACAAACAATCTCACGGAAAATGCTTACGCAAAGATAGCATTCCGTTGGAGTTAGTAGCTGACGTTCTGTATGTAGTATTGAAAAAGTGCTTGTGCAATCGAAAAGAAAAAGTTTTAAACGTTTTAGATCATTGTAATGTGAAACTTTAAAATTTAGCGTTTTTTACATTAATCGCTAAAACTCAAAATCAAAATTTCATGCTATAGGTTTTAAAGATGAAAATTCAATGGTGATCAGTAAATGAAAGTGATAAATTCTATTGATATTATGATAATCGTAAAAATAGCAAGAATTGCGTAACATTTATTTATTAAACAGCCTTATAAAAACTTACTTCATTTAAGGCAAAACACAAAAATTGCATACGAATTTGATTTTTGGCGATAGGATACTCTGACTAAAAGATATCGAATTTTTATTGTTCATTGACATTCAAAATCGCCGGTCACTTCAAGTGTTGTTTTTGAGAGAACGATTCATTCTTCACAAAAAATTCCGATAAACGTTTTTATTTAAAATTATCTCAGCTACATTTATTGTTTAGAATATCTTCTTTCAAGGCGTATACCCGAAGTTAGGAGTGGTAACTATTTTGCACCATTTTTGTAGTTTTAAAATTGACAATATTAGCAAAATTTAGCTTGTACCTAAAATTTTAAAGGTTTAGTGTTATTTCCATCTCTGACGACTGGAGTATGTAGAAATAAGGCACAATTTATTATATTCGCATCACTTTAAACTATTTTTCTTTCATTAAATATTATTATAATGTGTCTTGGTCTTTTTGTGAATTTGGCTTTTTATTTTACAATTCAACATACATACTTCTTCTAAGTGACTCGTTAACTTTCCTAACCGTCTTGTACTCCCTTCCTTCTACTTCTATTGTTATAGGCCTCTTTCGTAAGACAGTCTTTGCCAGTTTTCTCGCCACGATTTTTTGTGTATAACAGCCATTTCATTTTTAATACCTTGACATATATCAGGGGCGTGCGGTGCATGGATGCAAGGGATGCATTGCATCCCCTAAAATCTAAAATTTATTATCAGTAATTAAAACTACATAATCATATTTTAAATTGATTTGTAATAATTCAAATATTTAAAGATAAAATACGTTTTTCAAGAAATCATTAAATTACTTTACGAATGCAATTACTGGCAACAGCGCACGGTGATTGTAATTTATATCTTTGGATGCATTTTCTGGAACCAATACCAGCCAATACCATTCTGATCGCGCTAGCATCACTTCAATTCGGCAGCACACGTCGACTCTCGGGGCCCGGGCCCAATTTTTATAGATTTGGACCGGCATTTTTAAGAATACTGGATGCAATATTATATTTGCTTACCATAGGCAAGGCGACTGGAGTAGTTCGCATATGACATTGTAATACAGTGCGTGTTTTGCATTTATATTAATTCGAGTAGTTTTTGCTGTGTTTCACGTGTTTTAATTTTATTGTACGTATATGTATATATTTTATTTCATTTTACGTATATGTATATATAATAATTTAAGTAGTTTTTCCGAAATGAATTCAGATTTACCCCAACCGTGTACAAGTTCTCAATCCTGTCAGGAAAACAGTAATGGACAGTGTTGTATTGTGTGCGATTTATTAAAATGTGGATTTTCAAAATTTAACTTTCAAGAAAAGTGTAATATTATATCTGTAGGCAGGCCAAAACCATTACTGGAAATTCAAACCAAGTCGACGAAATGTACACGTTATTTTAACAAAAATATATACGATTCCTTTAAGTGGTTGACAGGTTGTAAAACTCTCTCAAGATTATTTTGTTTTCCGTGTATATTATTTAATATAAGTGATAAAAACGTGTGGAATAGTACGGGTTACTCAGATTTAAATAATTTGCACAAATCTATAAAACGACACATTTTAAGTAAAACGCATTTAGAAGCAGTTATAAAAGAAAAGACTTTTGGGAAAACCCGAATTGATCACGCTCTAGATAATCAGCTTAAAGTTAGTCACCGCATGCATAATGAGCAAGTAAAAAAAAATCGTGAAATATTAAAAAGACTGATTCATATTACATGTTTCCTTGGAGAACATGAACTTAGTTTCCGAGGGCATAATGAAAATTATGAATCTGTAAATAGGGGAAATTTTGTGGATTTAGCAAATTTTTTATCTGAATATGACGAACTATTAAAAAGTCATTTAGATCAATCTACTGTATTTCGAGGTACCTCGAATAGGATACAAAACGATTTGATCAAGTCTGTGGCAGATATTGTTCTGCAAAAAATCAAAGAAGAAATAAAAGAAGCACAATTTATTTCCATTGTTCTAGATGAAACTACAGATATCGTGAATTTGAGTCAATTGTCGGTTGTTCTGCGTTACATCAAAAATAATGGTGAAATACAAGAACGATTTTGGGGATTTTTGGATATAACTGCAGATAGATCGGCAGAAGGTATATATAGACATGTCTGTAATATAGTTGAGGAACTGGACTGTGGTTCCAAACTTGTCGCTCAAAGTTATGATGGAGCTGCCGTAATGGCTGGGCACCTCGGAGGACTTCAAACCAAAGTTAAGGAGAGGTTTCAAAATGCAATTTTTGTGCACTGCTTTGCACACAGGCTAAATTTAGTTCTAGCGCAATCAGTCGCACTCAATAAGACTTGCAAGGTATTTTTCCAAACCTTGAGTGGAATGGCTGCTTTTTTTTCTAAATCTTCCAAAAGAACACATGCTTTAGATGTCATTCTTCAGAAAAGGTTCCCTCGAGCAGCTCCCACCAGATGGAATTACAATGGGAGGTTAGTAAAAACAGTTTCCCAATATCGGCAATCCCTAATAGAGTTATTTGAAAGCATTTTGGAGCATAAAGACCATTGGGACCCTGAAACTGTGAATTCCTCAAGAGGTTATTTGGAATTAGTCAAACGAGATTTTGATTTTAATTTTTTGCTTCAAGTATTTTCTGAAATATTTCCTTATACAGACATTTTATTTGATGTATTGCAGACTAAATCAAATGATATCGGATTTTGTATTAAAAAAATTAACGAATTCGAAGTCCAAATCAACAGACAGAGGGAGCAATTTGATATCATGTGGCAAAAAACTTGCGATCTAGAAGAGATGGAACCCAAGAGAAAACGCATTAGAATTGACGATGTAGGCGACACAAAAATATCTTATAATCGACTTTTTTGTGAAATAATAGATAATATTTCCCAGCAGCTTAAAGAAAGATTTAAAAACCTTTGTGAGTTAAGATTTGTGGAGTTATGCAACTTCAATAAATATGCCGACTGTAGTTTCCCGGATGAGGCTTTTAGTTGTCTAAAAAAACATTATGCAAACTTTTTTGACCTTCTTTCCCTGCATTCCCAACTGTGCGTTTTGTATGCTTCTCAACACTCTATACAAACTGATACTAGTTCTAAAATGCTGACATTTCTTAAACAAACTGAACTGGATGAAGCATATAGTGAGGTTTCAAAATTATGTGACTTAGTGATGACAATACCTGCCACAAGTGCGTCTGTAGAACGAAGTTTTTCTGTACTAAAGCGTATTAAAAACTTTGTCAGAAATTCCACAAGTGAGGAGAGGCTAGCTAACTTAGCAATTTTATCAATTGAAAAAGAACTTATTAAAGAAATGTCTGAAAATCCCAGTTTTTATGAGTCTGTGATAAACGAGTTTGCCAAGGTTGATAGAAGAATAGAGCTGCACTACAAGTAAAAAGGTTAGTAAGTCTTTTTATCATTTCCTTTAATTTGCATCCCTTTCTTCTAATGTCACGGCACGCCACTGACATATATCATTACTTTCTGAACCTTATTCTGCCCATATACTTCGTAGTTGATTCTTGATAAGTCTCACTTAAATATGTAGTTTTTAGTCTTACTACTTTTCCATGCATTCTCAGTTTGTGTTCCTAGATAGAAACTTTAACTTTAATATATATCTAAGGCTTTCATATTTGCTCTTATGTCTTTTTATTCTTGCACTTTTCTCGTTTGTGGACCATTCTCTTTTTAAATAAATGAACACATTGACCTTCTAGAATTGATCAACTTTAACATTCATTGTATCATCTTTTAACTTGTGTCTGCTCTGTGTTATAAAACTATTTAAATAATATAGCTTGTTGCTTTTCTAGCAGAATTTATATTTTCATGCATTCTGGAAATATAAATTTTCGACGTGTTTGATTTGTACTAAAAGAATTAAAAGTAACGATAAATCAATAAAAAGCAATACACACAACCAAAAGTACACAAACACATACAAAACTGTTTACTGTATAAAACCAATTATTTTAAATTAAAATAGAAATATGTTTTCTATATACAAAGCGCTTTTATCAATTTAACAAAAACTAATCAGAGCTTTGTACATATTTACAGTTATGATTTTTAATGTATTAGATTATATCTACTCGAAAGGTCCTGTATGAATACTCAACATTTATAAATTAAATAAAAATTATATTACAATATGATTTGCTGACAGACCAAACATTAAATATATAAGAGATACAGTATTCATCAACTAAGTCTTTTATCTACAAGAAATATATCAACATCTTCATTATTCTCAGCGTATTCTACTGAATATGGTGCAGCCTCCCTTACATAGTCATTCTTCATTTCTGCACACAATTGTCTTATATTTGATTTTCTGTGCGTTGTTCTACCGGTTTTGTTTCCTTATGTTATAGTCCCATCTTAAATTTGGACGTCTTCTTGCTCCCTTAACACCTCTTGAATACCACAGTGCATTTCTAGTGGACCATAGACTGTCAGTTCTTCGCAATTAATGCCTTGATCAATGCCGTTTTAAAAATCACTTTTGTGGATTACATCAGTGACCTTGGGTTTTGCTATTTGATCCATTCTATTCCTTTTTGATCTCTCTTTGTTATACCTGGCATGCATCGCTCCATTGATCTATAAGTGACTTTGAGTTCACTATTATCTCTTTCTCTTTCGTTTATTTTTCTTCAAATGGAATGGCATCTTTGATTTGAATATAACTGCATTTGTACCAAAAGATGACCAAACCAGTTTCATTTTTCTGTTGATTTCTGAGAATAATGAGCCAGAGTTATGTATTAATTGTCCCAGGTATACATACTCGTCTACTGTCTCAACTGCAGTGTTTTGTATAATCACATCTTGGACATCCACTAGCTAGTTGTACATGGTTTTTGTTTTTGTCAACTTTATTTTTAGGCCAACTTCATTGCAAGCTGCATTTATGTCGCTTATAAGTTTTTGTAGTTCTTCTGGATTATTAGCAATGAGAACGATATCGTCTGCAAATTTTAAAACGCTGAGGTATTCTCCATCAGTTGCTATTCCTTTTATCAACCAGTTCATTTTATTAAATATATTTTCTGGGGTTGCAGTGAAAGCATTGGTGATATATCACTGATAAATTCTGTAGTGTTTCCATAAATTTTTACCTTAGATTTTGCTTATCTTTATATGTTTTCTTAAGTCTCTATATAAAGATTTTTAATATCTTGGTTGGTCAAAGCTTCTATTACTAAGATGGGAGATATACAACAGAAAGTCTGCTCGAAATCTATGAAGATTAATGCTAGCGTTATTTCATATTCTTTATCTCTGCTCATTCGTTCTAAAGCGTGTAAATATGATTCAAAGTACTAAAGCCACTTCTAAGGCCAGCTTTTTCAATTGATTGTGCAGGATCTTATAGATTTGTTAATCTGTTGTTAATGCTCTTTGTGAATATCTTATATATAATTGGTAGTATACTTTTGATATCCTCTTTGCTGCCTTTCATTATGACTAAGAATTATGTTTGCTGTATTCTATTGGTCTTTTATGCATCTTCATTTTAGACAGTTCGCAAATATGGTCGCTAAGATTTTCCAGGTTTTTTGCCAGCGTATTGAAGCAGTTCCATTGTTATGCCATTTATTTTGAATGCTTTACCGCTTTTCGTTTTTGTAATTTTGGATTCTACTTCTTCCGGAAAAACTTCGCCTTCTTTAGATATTTCAGGAGTTTTGTATAGTTATTATTTCATTTATATCCCAATAAATAATATTTTTCTTGTACACTTATAGTTTTTTTTATGTTTGTACCAGTCTTTCATTGTATTTTCTTATATATTTCTTTATGCTTTTCCTTATTATCTTGGAAAGTTCTCTGTATGTAGCTATTAACTTTTATTTCCCTTTTTTTTGGTTAAGAATTATTTTCTGTAATCTTTCTGTAATTTTCATGTAATCTTTCATCAATTATTGTTGGTAGTGATCTGAGTTTTCTTTTGGAATAATAAAATTTATACCAGTTACTATTGGTTTTGTGTTTAATTGTATTCTTTCTAATTTAAGATTTAGAACAACCTTTGCTCTGATTAGTCTATGGTCGCTATCTATTTAAAATGTATTTATTACACTGCCATCTTTTATTGTAGTAATCTTGTTGGTTAGAATTTAGTCAATTTTGTTCTTAGTGGTTTCATTTGGTGCTATTTAAGTTCATTTTTTGTTCAATTTCTGCTTAAAGAATGTATTTGCAATGAGCATGTTTTTACCACGGTTCGTAGACTTCCCACGGATGCCTCTTCCGACTGAGGTGGGTATGCTTGAGTTACGTCACCAGAGTACACAAGAATCATCGAGCAAAAAGACAAAAGAGGGAATGTAAAGGTAGTTAGGGCAAAAATATTGTAAGACAGGAAGTGCCATCTTGAGAGGCCACATTAAAGATAGTCTTTCCTTGTTTAAGAAATCAAATTTAGTTGAGTTATGTTATTGTTTGTCCCAACTGCCACATGAAATCTTATTTATATTGAAGTTTTTTAAGAATTGTATCACACTTTAGACTGTTATCGTTAATATGTATTTAAAGTTTCTCGTCTAAGACCCATTCTGAAAACTATTTTATAGCTGCTGTTAATAAGTGTCGGAAAATTTAAATGTGAATGAATTCCTAAATTTTAACTTCAATGTCTCGAACTGGCTTGTGTATTGATGATGATGAATCCTATTTTGTGTATACCTGGGAACCCAGAATATAATATTCTGTGTAATGTTTGTCTTAACTAATATATGCATTATTCTATATTATGCCTTATGTTTTTAATATGTTAATTTTTATTTTATATTATTTTTTTCACATATGTAAGTACTTTATTGTATATTAACATAAATAACTTTAACTTGACTTTATTGTAAAATAGTTCATTTGATTATATGAAATCAACCTTAACTTGAGATCACCTGTCAGAAAATATCATAGCAGCAAATGATTTGTCTTTAAAAAATTCCATAATAAATTATTTTTTTCTTCTTCTGATAAGTTTTTCAGTTTAGGAAAGAGAAATAGGGACATATCTTTTGTCGATCTTGAATTGCATTGAGTACCAGAATAATATCGATTTGATTTAAAATACTTTAACGTAGTCATAATGCTGAAATTTACTAAAAAAATTAAAAATTCTATTAAAATCAACAGATGTGTGGTTTGTTGCCAAGTAAAATTTAGTTTTAAAGTAAAATAATTTACTCTACAGATTTGCGTATTATAAACGCAAAGTAAATTAATTCTGGAAGTAAATCTGCGAACTAAACTATTCGTTAGTTATTGTTAGGTTATTGTTGAAATATTACGATTCAAATTACGTCACGAGAGTACAGTTCTGGCTTAATGTTCAGGTTTTCTTCAATATTGGTGCAATGAACATAACCTGGCATCGAACTATATGTTTGTGCGACACAGTGTTGCCACTTTTTTTTTGTATAAAGTATGAGAGTGTTTGAAATAGAAAGATACTTTGACGAAATTATATATAATGTTTTAAAAACATATACAGAAGTAAAATGCTTCACATTTGTATTTAGGTATATACTTAATATAGGTAATTTAATTGTATACTTAATTAGGTAAATGTGAAGTGTTTTACTTCTGTAAAATGTAAAAATGTACAAGCCACACTTTTTAAATTCATATTAAAAAGCATTCATAAAATAGTATTTATTACTTTAAATATAGCTAAATATTTAGTGTATTCTTTTGTTTAACCTAATTTTCTTTTCATTTAACTTAACTTTATTTTGTAGTTTATAAAGTTTCTAAACTATTAATTTTTACATTAAGCATAATTTTAATGGTTTTTATTATATTTTAAATGTAGAAATGCAAGATATAATTTTATTTTATAATATTTATAGGTATAACTTTAATGCTTTTAATTATATATATATATATATTTTTCACAGTTTTTGTTTAATTATATATATGTATTTTTCAATTTTACATTTTCATTTCATATAAATCTTGCAAATAATTTTATATCTGAGAGTGGGAAATATTTGAGTATATGGCAACACTGACGTATATTAGGCTTACATTTAACGTCAAACATATCAACAAGGTTATGTTCATTGCACCAATATTGAAGAAAACCAATGTTCATTGGTTAGGCGGAAGAGGCAACCGTAGTAAGTCTACGAACCGTGTGTTTTGACAGTGTGCGAACTGTCACCATCATTATTTGACTTTAAAATATTGAATATTAAGAATAATAAGAAAAAATAAATTTTTGCAATTTGTAAATCCTCACAATTTTTCATAGTATATAAATTTTATATATCTGGCATTATAGTTTTTGTATATTTTATTACTTACTGCATATATTTTATGAGTTTTTGTCAAATTCTAGAAGTGTATAAACTTCTATCATAATAAAATGTCAAGTAATAAATGTCGTTTTATGAAAGTAGTTAATGTTTGACGTATCCTATTAAATATTTAGATTTGAGAGTCTATTCCTAGCAGGATTTTTCCCGATGGCCCAAAATTTCAGATTAATTAGTAATTAATAAGTTTAAATAAATTACAGTAAACTGTTCCACTCATATGCTAATTTAAAAAAATATATTAAACAAATATTAAAAAAATTAAATGTGGGAATGGAAAGTAAATTAAAAAAAAGAGGTTAGTCTTCGTAAATGGGTATATTTATTTAAAAACCCTTAAAAGGGCTACATAAAAAAAACAAACGTTTTCGGACTAAACAGTCCATCATCAGGTTTAAATTTTAAAATTGCCTAAAATAAGTATAAACCATTTAGTTAAAACAAACGTTGTTATAAAATTTTGACTATGGTTTAAGAGAATTCTCTTAAACATGACTTTAACACCATTGGTGATTTCACATCTATTATACCCCAAATTTTTAAATTTCAACACCTAGATTGCGGTTATTATATTTTAAAATCATCAAAATAATTTTTTGAATCTTTTGGCTGTAGTAATACTAGGTATAACTAATATAGTTCCATGTTACATTGACATTTTGTTTTCGACACCGTTCATAGATATATTGTCAATCAGTTATCAGCTGTTCTCCGTGTGAAGAGGTTTACTCTCCGGCTCTGGAACTCACTTCAGCCATGTATGTTACCTGAAGTCATATTTAATTTAATACTGAACATCACAGTTTTTAAACAACATGATGTATAATCTTTTACAACTATATGTAATTTAAAGGGTTTTTACCCATGTATTTTGGTGGCTCAGGCACTTTAACCTAGTAAGTATAACCATTTTTGCTTTTTAACCATAGTCAAAATTTCATAACCACGTTTGTTTTAACTAAATGGTTTATACTTATTTTAGGCAATTTTAAAATTTAAACCTGATGATAGACTGTTTAGTCCGAAAACGTTTGTTTTTTTTTTGATGTAGCCCTTTTAAGGGTTTTTAAATAAATATACCCATTTACGAAGACTAACCTCTTTTTTGTGATACGTGGTATACAGCCAGCTACAGGAATTATTTTCCTTGTAAAAGTAAATTGTAAGTTGTAAATTTACTAATGTGTGTATTTTGAGAACGATTTCCGAAGTGGAAATTGAAACGTCAATAAACCTACTTTAACCTTTAATTGTGGCTTATTCCCATTTAAATAGTAATTAAATTAAAAAAAAACTATCGCCTTGCTCTAGATCTTGTTCCTGAAGTATAAAGATGTTTCAAATATTTTGAACTTTGTTACTAGTTATTACAATAATACCTATTGGTATTTACTTTTACTAAAACCAATTTGTACGTTTAAGGGCGAGATGGCGAGAAAACCGAACCATTTTCAACACGCCGAATCCACGATTGATGAACGTCTCTCTCCTGAAAGAAAACAAGCACCTCCACGAAAGGAGGGGATCTCGGAACAGCCGTGGTCCAAGCAGGCAGCCCAGCGTCGCTTCTTTGAGAGCGCATTCTCCAAATTCTCAAGGTATACGTTGATATGATCAACTTTTAACTACATATAATATTATATAATAGGTATTTGAGGAATTATGGGCTTAATAGATTTTCAAACAGCTTTAGATCACAAATAATTTCTAGGTATCAGAATATCGGAACGGTGATTTTAAATGGAATAAAAATATTGTATTGATTTGGTCGATAATTAACAAAATTGAGAAGTTTTGAGTATTTTAATAGCTATAAAATGATTTGTTGTATAAAATATTTGTCACAAGCCAATCAAAAATGTTGGTTTTAAAAAAATATAAATTATCGTTATATTAATTTTATTCCACTATAATATGAGTAATTATTAATATTATTATTAATTTCCAATAAGGCCAGAAAATTATTATTTCCAATTGGCCTAAATCTAAACATGAAATACTTATTTAACATGAGAGACAAATAAGAATTCTTAACTTTTTGTAATGATATGTGGAGCTTATTAATTACAATGTACAAGTTCAGAAGTTTCAGAAACTTCCAAAAACTGCCATAAAAACTTTTCTCATTAGCTCGTTATTATTTGACAATACATTCTGAAGGGTATTATAACAAGAATATAAGTGTTGAAGTTTATTCAGAAACCATAAAAAGTATTTAAGACGAGGAAGTATTTTTAATAATCTCTTTTTTATCTATACTTCCATTACTAGCAAACATACTATGTAATATTTTGTATATATATTATAGATAACATAAGATATCATATATAAAATCATACTGAGAGCCTGGAATGAGAAACAAATCCTGGACGGATGGTGTATTGGGATCGTTTGACCGCTACAAAAAAAAGTTGATCAATTGGAATGTATAAACTATAGAAGAATAACCCTCCTTAATAGAGCATACAAAATATTTTGCGAGTATTTTATATGGTTGCCTTAGTGGAGCTTCTTGGCGAATATCAAAGTGATTTTATGCCTGGTCGATCAACAACAGACCAGATCTTTGTGCTAAGGCAAATACTGGAAAAACCCAATGAATTCAATATCGACACATACCATATTTTCATAGATTTTAAATCGGCCTATGATAGTGTCCTAAGAAATAAATTGTATGAAGCCATGGATGAATTCCACATCCCGATAAACTGATAAGATTGGTTAAGGCTACAATCCATAAAGTTGTTTGCAAAGTCGAAATACAGGGCGAACAATCACAGGCATTTAAAACGCATGTTGGGCTGTGACAGGGAGATTCGCTGGCATGTCTCCTTTTTAACATAGCTCTGGAAAAGGCGGTCAGGGATTCCCAAATAGACAACAGAGGAAACATTTTTAAAAAATCATCCCAAATTTTGGATATACAGATGATGTTGACCTGGTTGCCGCATAACACGCAAGCTAAAAGAAATGTATACTACCTTGTCAAATGCCTTAAAAAATATGGGCATACAAGTAAATGAAAACTAAGATATTGGCATTAACGCTCAGCAATAAAGCCAGAAACATCTGCCACTAATTACATTTGATAACTCTACCTTTGAAATGGTGGACCAATTCACATTCCTAGGCTCCCTGATCATTAAGTAGAACGTGATCACAGAAGAAATCAAGCGAAGAATAATCCTAGCAAACAAATGTTATTTTGAATTGGGTAGACATATGAGAAGCAGAAACTTAAGCCAAAAAACAAAAATAACCATATGCAAAACCCTTATACAGGCAGTGTTGTACCATTTCCAAGGCAGATGATCACCTCCTGCTTATATTTGAATGAAATATCCTGAGAAGAATATATAAGGAGGTGCAGCTACGAGATATATCACAGATATAAACATATGTTTGGTGGTAAAAACGTAATATCTCTTATAAAAATAGGAAGACTAAGGTGGGCACGACATCTCGCAAGATCACAGCAGAACAACCCTTCTAGAAGAATCCTTATGTCACAACCTGCGGGAAGTAGAAGTAGGGGTAAGCCAAAACTCAGATGGAGGGATAGTGTAGATGAGGATGTTAGAAAAATAGGCGCAGCAACTGGCAACAGTTAGCAATGGATAGAACTTACTGGCGTAATTGAAAGATCAAGGTTCTATTATAGAGATGTAGCACCAATGATGATGATGATTATTGATAAGGAAAAATGATTGAAAAAACTCGTAAATTTAGTAAAGAAGAAAGTACATGTAGATGAAAGGCAACCGTAAACGTATTTCTAACTATTTGGTCGTCATCAGTATGATACAGTCAAGTTAGAAAATAAGTATATTAACTTGGAAAAGGATCTACAGGAGCTACGCGACCAATTGTGGCAGTACTGTCAGAAGTCCCTGCATTCTAGCCTGGTGACCACACCACAGCCGTGGACGATGCTACAGCTATCTGAGGAAATAATCACTCACAAGAAATGTTGCTAATTGCGCAAGTAATGTTAGAAGATTTAACAGTTCTACTAACAGTTACATTATCAGTTAGCTACAATTAACACAGCCACAGAGAATTAAGCTACCTGAGGAAAGGAAAGTAAAAACATTTTAAAAAACAAAAAAGGATGTTAATGAATGTGAGACTAGTATATCATAGATAAGAAAAAATTATTGGAAAAACTCACAACTTAATGGAAAAGAAAATAGGTGAAGGTTAAAGGCAAATAAATACGTATTTCTGACTATTTGGTCGTCATCAGTATGGTGCAGGCAAGTTATAAAAGGAGCAAATTAACTTTAAAAGAAAGGAAAAAAATTTACAAGAGCCATGCAACCAATTATGACAGTACTGTTAGAAGTCACTACAGTCTAGGTCGGTGGCTCTGCAACACAGCCACGGAATAAGCTACAGCTACCTGACAAAAAGATTATTCATGAGCAGTGATAGTTTGTGATCCAGTTGTGGCAATAATCTCAGAAGGCTCTACAGTTCTAGAGCTACACCTAACACCTCCACAGAGGATTGCGCTACCTGAGGAAAGAAAAGCCAAAACATTTTAAAAAACAAAAAAGGATATTTATTAATGCGAGAATAGTATAACATATATAAGAAAAAATCATTGACAAAACTCTTAACTTAGTAGAAAAGAAAATAGATAAACGTGGAATTTTGGCTTTGGGAAAAACCATTATTTTGACAACGTTTCGGCAAGGTCACACTTGCCATTGTCAAGTTAGGTAGTAAAGCTTCTTGCTCATGCTTGAAGTAAACTTACTCTCCTGGTCAATTCGGTTACTTATATGACCAATCGAGGCGCTCTTCTCTTTAACGGTCCTTGGCAAAGCTTTTTGTGGTTGGTCCTGTCCGTGTGTAGATAGAAGGGGCCTTACAAGTCGGTCTTGTGATCTGATGTATTTTTTATTTTTTATTTAATAACTTTTTTCATGTTGTTGAAAGCCTTTAAGCAATAACTCTTTTGTTTAGACTTGGGATTTTTTCCTATTTCTATTAATTTTCTGATTTCGCGTTTCCTTTTAATGTCAATGTTAGCTAGCATCGTAGTTTAGTTCAGGTTTATTTAATGTCCTGTGTTTAAGACATGTTGTGCAAGGGACAACGTTTTTTCTCACCCTTCGATGGCATTTCGATTTTATTTTCGTCTAACATTGGTTGGTCTGTTCGATATACGATTTGTAACAGTCCGCACATGAAATCTCGTATACTACTTAATTGAAATGTATCCAGATTTCTACCCAATTGACCATGTGGCCATGTGGGATGACCTAAAATTTTAGTTGATCAAAAGGATGACATTTTAGTGTGAGTTGCTAATAATTCTTAACTAAGCTTTCGGAGTTTATCAGCAATTACTGGAGTAAGCCACTGTTCAGTTTTTCGAGTACTGAAAAAAGTAAATTTACGATCGTACCACGTTATACTAGTACAAAATATATTACCTAGAGATTCTTCTTCTTCTTCTTTTGGCATCAGAACCCTGGATGGGTCTTTGCCTGTCTGGCTATGTCCTTCCATTCAGATATTTCTTGTGCCCTTCTTCTTCATTGTCTTATGTTCATTGTTTTCAGGTCGTCTTCCACGTCATCCAACTATCTCGTTCTGGGCCTTCCTTTTTTTCGCCTTCCTATGGGCTTCCATTGTAACATTTTCTTTGTTGTTTTTGCATCGTTTTGTCTCTGCACATGTCCCAGCCATGACAGTCTTTGACTTTTCACAAATCTTACAATGTCATAACCTTCATTTAACTCATTAACCTCGTCGTTTCTCCTGATTCTCCATGTGCCATATTCCTCTTGTACCGGGCCATATACTTTCCTCAGTATTTTTCTCTCGAATGTCCTGAGTTGGGCTTTATCTTTTTTCGTCATTACCCAAGTTTCTTATCCATAGGTTACTACAGGTCTAATCAGTGTTCTGTAGATAGTCATTTTGGTTCTTTTGTCTAATAATTTCGATGTCATCAATATTTTATTAGCATAGTATGTACGATTCCCGCTGGAAATACGTGCATTAATTTCGCTAGTTACGGAGTTCTTCTGATTGATTTATGTGCCGAGATATGTAACGGCATCCACTCGTTCGATAGTATAGTTGTCTATTGTGATAGTATTTTCATTGTCAGTTATTCTTTTGACTCTCATATACTTCGTTTTTGCTTCGTCTATTTTGAGACCTCTTTTTCTTGCATCAGGATCAATTTGTTTGAACACTTCCATTAGTCGTGGCTTATTCCAACTAATGATGGCTACATCGTCTGCATATGCAGTATTTTGTACTGATTTGGTGTTTATATGGCCGGTTATATTGGTTTTTCTGATGACTGCCTCAAGAACTAGGTTGAATAGTATGGTTGATAGGGCATCTCCCTGTCTTACTTCCATATTGATGTTAAACATGGTTCTCCATCTACTCTGACTGCGGCTTTTGATTCCTGCAACGTCATTTTTATGAGGCTGATGTATTTCTTAGGTATACCTAGATTACAAAGGTCTTTCAGCATTCTATCTCTTTTCACACTATCAAAAGCTTATTTAAAGTCTATATACATATTATATAGGTCTATGTCGTATTCATAAGCTTTTTCTTGTATCGTTGTTAGTATGAATATGTTATCTGTAGTGGCTCTATTTGGTCTGAATCCATTTTGATAATCACCAATTATATTTTCGGAGTATTCTAATAATCTATTGTAGATTATACCGGAAAGAATTTTGTATATTACATTTAGCAATGTATTTACCTAGAGATTGTCCTTTACGATTAAATTATGCTCAGTGAATGATAAATAAAATAAACCAAAATCGTAATTTTATTAAAAAAATTCTTTTTACTGACGAGGCTACATTTGCACGTAGTTAACTGAAGAAAGGGCCACAGTTGGGACATTGCAAATCCACATCTATTTCGAGAATCACAGTTTCAATTTGAATTTAAGATTAATGCATGGTGTGGTATATTTGGAGATAGGTGCAGTAAATTTGAATGGTAACTTGTATTGAGAGTTTCTACAAACTACACTTTTCGACGATTTAGAAGATTTACTACTTAATTAAAGAGAAGGATGGAGCAGCTAAAGTAATTAATGCAGGATAGAGCTCTGCTTCATTGCCCTTTATTGATACGGAACTATCTAGACCAGCAATTTCCTCATCATTGTATTGGCATAGTATTGGCAGTAGTGAGTTTCGTGATAATGATTCTAGAATAATTATGACTCTCTTGAACTTATTTACCGCTAATCTAAATAGCTCATTAACTAGGGTCGATTTTTCTTTTTCCTTCGATTTTGCTTGGCATCATAATATTATTATAAAGTTATATGTATGTTCATTCTCTTTTAGGTGACCTATATATTCAAATTTTTTTCTTGATAAAACGGATATGCCCTTCCTATCCGGAGAATTATTTCTATTTATATGTCATTCTATCGACCCATCTCATCTTTAGTATTCGACAACAGCATCATATTTCTTTCAATATTTTTTATGTTGTTATGTTTGGAATTTCAGACTCATATTCCATATAATAGGATGCTAAACACGTAGGTCTAACATTCTTGGATGTAAGTGAATTGGAAATTCTCGTCTTAAATTTTTTTTCATTTTAATGAAATTGGTTCTGATTATTTCCATTACAGTTTGAAACAAAGTTAAAATTAAATGCGAGATTAAATTAACTATTACTAAAGTATGTAACAATAAAACACTAAAAACTTTGAAAGCTGTTGTACGGAATTGTACGGTATTGTACGGAAATTATTGTCCACTTCTAGTATTGCACCCCCAAACTGTACAATGTCCGAAATGACCAAAATTAAAAATAATTATCGAAACGCACACCAAATCAAAAATCGAACAATTTGATATTTTATATTTATATACTATGGAGTTGTTCTTTTTCAAATCGACAATGTGATCAAATGCTGTGTCAAACTAAAATATAAATAATACGAAAATGGCTACTTTTTGAAATTCAAACATTGTACAGCAATTCTTTTATACGCAGTCCGACGATTATGTCTATTTCTGAGATTGTACAGTAAAGGGGTACAATGCTAGAAGTGGACAAGATTTTTCATACAATGCTAGGATTGTTCAATTTCGGACATTGCTCGTAACATATACAAACTTAAATGTGGCGACTGTCCTAAAACTTACATCGGTCAAACTGCTAGAAATTTTAATAAACGATTAGCAGAACATAAAAGGGCTTTCAATAATAAAAGAACAGATTCTACTTACGCACCTCACCGTCTAGATCATAATTATTCTTTTAATGACGAATTTCAAATTCTTCACATTCAAGATAAAGGCCTTAAACTATCTTTGTTAGAATCTATGAAAATTAACAAATTAAAAACACAGATAAAATTTTGAACGACCAACTTACGGCTAACAGTTCTCCCCTCCTCAACCTATTTCATAAATGACTATAAAGTGTGTTGACGCATGCCAAAAATAGATCACTTGAGAAAGGCATTCTACCGAAACATCTGTAGTGATAAGATTGTATAATAAATTTTGTAGAAGTTTATCAGTGTTTTATTGTTACATAAAATGAATTTCCATCAAGTAACGGTCGAATCCAAGTAACTACTAAAGTATATTATCAATGAAAATTTTTAGTCGAAATTCAAAATATTTTATCAACGGATAGTCCAGTTGTCTGAGAGTTGAACCCTAAAAATCATACGGACAAGCTAAATTTTGCTGAGAATATTAATTTTGAGACCCAAAAAAATACCAAACAGTTTATCACTTTTACGCCCGGGCTTCCTCCGAAAACCTTCCTCGTAGGGCGGTAAAAACGCAAAAAAAATCGATTTAGCGAGAATATGTATGCCGTAGAAAAAATATTTCAAATAAAAAATGTTGCAGATAATTTTAAACAAAAATGTTTATTAGCACAATTTGTGAAGAATAAACCGTTCTCTCAGAAACAACGCTTGCAGCGACCGTCGATTTTGAATGTTAGTCACGTGCGCGAAATCAATGTTTATTAAAATTTGTATCAGCTTGAAGGTAAAAAATCGATATCTTTTGATCCAAGTATTCTATCGACAAAATTCAAGATGCGTTTTAGAGAGTGCAGCTTTCATATGCAGTTTTTATATGTTGCCGCGAATAAACTCAATTTTTATGAAGGTGTTAAATAAATAAACGTGGCGCGATTTTTGCCTTTTTTACGATTCTCGTGAAATGGAGAAAGACTTATTTTACTAACTGCCAAAGATATCGTAAATTGTGTTTTGGTGAAAAAGGCAGCCAACTAATTAAATTCCGTTTTACTTTCTGGTAGAACAGTCAGCCGTAGAATAATTTAAATGACCAATGATTTTAAGAAAACCGCTATAGAATAAATAAAGTTTAGGATTTAGTTCGCTTTTTAAATAGCCGAAAGTACCGATATAAGACATTTTGCTTAATTCATTTTTATTTTGCGAGTCCCTTCCTTGTACATGAGTCGTAATATTAAATGAAGATGATTTTATCACAAAACATGGTTGGTATTAGCTTAGTGGGGGTATTTTTATATGGTGCATGTGTAATGACAGGAAAACATGGAGTTGTTGTAACAAGAATTAAAATAGTTGCACTAGAATGTGTCTTTATTTACTGTAGCGTACACAGAACAAGCTTTAGTAGCTAAATAAATGCCAGATAAATTAAGTCTTGAACGACGCAGGTATTTTTATTTAGTCAACATCTTTAAATTCAAAATCATTTTGTATACCATTATTTGAGCTTCATTTTGAAGTTTAAATATTATTAGCAAACAAAATCTGGGACTAAAAGACAAGTTTACTGACGGAATTTGGTTGTGTCAATTTATCATCACAGTCATTAACATCTTAGTAGATGTGTTGTGGTTCATAATTGGGCTTCAGCAGCTCGGACAGTTTGATTGATAATATTTCTCCACTGGTCGCGGTTATCAGTTATATGTATTGCCTCAGTATACTGTTTATTGAGAAGCTTTTTAGTAATGTCCGCCCATCGCTGTGGAGATCTTCCGCGTTGGCGTTGAGTCTGAGGCCTTCCTTGGACCACCAACCGCTCCGTTTTGTGATCACTTCGATGGATATGACCAAAGAACTTTAAAATTCTAGAGTAAACGGTACTGGAGAGACGCTGATCCCGTTTAATTTCATCCAGAACCGAGATATTTGTACGGCGAGCCGTCCATGGAATTCGAAGCAGGCATCTCCATGTCCACATTTCAAAGGCGTCTATACGTCGTCGATCTGATTCTTTGACTGTCCATGTCTCGCATGCATAGTAAAATATGGAAAAGACCAGAGTTGAAACGAGTCTCTTTTTGTATGTCATAGTAATGTGACGATCACGCCAGACCCCGTTTAGTTCACTCATTGCTGCTCTTGCTAGTTGAATGCGTCTTCTAATTTCGGATTCACAACTGCCTGTGTTGTTAACTAGAGCTCCAAGATATATCATAGATGAGACTACCTCGCATCCCGCAATAGTTTGGGTTTCAGGAAACTGTTGTTGGCGATCAATAACCATGATTTTGGTTTTGTTGTAGTTAACCATGAGTCCAAATTTAGCACTTTCTACCTCGAGTTTTTTTAATAATTTAATCATTTCTTCTGGAGTAGAGGCTAGAAGTGTAGTTTTGTCTGCGAAACGCAAGTTAGATATCTTAACACCCCCTACGTTTACTCCTCCCTCCCAACCATTTAAAACTCTGCGCATTATGAACTCCGAATAGATGTTAAATAATAAGGGAGATAAAACGCATCCTTGGCGTACTCCCTTCTCCAAAGTGCATTTGTCAGACAGATATCCGTCCATTCGAATATATGCCAGGTTATCTTGATACAGTTTGCTAATAAGGTGAGTCAAGTGTTTAGGTACACCCATTGTCGTCAATATGTTCCATAGTTTGTCCCATCTAACATTATCAAAGGCCTTTGTATAATCGACGAAACATATAAATATCGGGATCTGGTATTCTCTGGCTTTTTCTATGATGTTTCGTACATTAAGGATTTGTTCTCTAGTACCTCTGCCCTTTACAAATCCAGCCTGCTCAGGTGCTATTTGCCAACTTATGAAGTTTTCTAGACACCGCGCCGTTGCAGTATGTAGAGGATCACCTTACTGGCGTGTGATATTAGAGCTAATAGCCTGTAGTTGTTACAATTATTTGTTGAACCTTTCTTATGAAGAGGTATGATTATGGTCTTTCTCCAATCCTCAGGCCAGACGCCTGTGTGCCATATTTCATTGCACAATTGATGTAATATTTTCACTCCACATTCCGGAAGATGCTTCAAGACGTCTGCAGTAATGAGATCATATCCTGCTGCTTTGTTTAACTTAAGTCTTTTTAAAGCGAATTCCACCTCGGAAAAAAGTATGTCAGGTTCAGACTCAAAACTAGTGTGGTGTGTCTCTGTTGAAGGAGAATGGAAAGTGGAGGTCTGGCAGTCAGGTACAAACGGGGCGTCCGCTGGCATGTGGTCCGTATTGGCTTATAAAGACTTACAATACGCCCTCCAAACATCAATAACCTTGTCCAAATCCGTCTGTACATTACCTTCATCATCTTTGATAGGCCAAGATTTCTGCTTGAATTTACGTGTGAGTTGTCTGACTTTATCAAAGAGTTCTCTCTCTGGTGTTATTTGTGTCGGCGTGTAGTTGAATTTCTCTGCAGATTTTCTCTATATGCTTGTTTTTGTCTCGTCTACAGATACTCTGTGTCAATTAGATAACCTCATTAATGTATTTACCAAACTAAATAAATAAAGTTGAATTTGGATTTACACGGTAAACATACAACTCACTTTGTAATTATTGATATTGATATTATTGATAAGGTTGGATTGTTCATAAAGAAGCTTGAACTTATAAAAACAAGTCTTGAAAATAGCTTACTCGACCATTTTCTAACACTTGAAAGCTTTGTTAAAGATAATGAGATTAATATCAATTCTAGCGTATTATTACGTTGTAAGATACACTGTAATAAATTTATCAAGCAATTTAATGAGTACTTCTCAGAACATTATTCTGAATTTGAATGAATATGCAATCCCTTTCTTGTTGAGTCGTCGGCCCAGGATTTTAAGTGCAACTGAACTGAAGAAAAACTGATTGATTTGTCGTGTATTGGTAAACTAAAATTGGACCTTAAGCAATGCAACCTTCGTGAATTTAGGGCAAGAAGGAATTTTGATTTCCCTTCCCTTGCAAAATGAGCTTTAAAATACTTGATACCCTTTTCGACAACATACATGTGCGAGAATGGATTTTCAGCAATGCTCAATAGTAAAAACTTAAACAAACTTAATGTAGAATATCATCTTCGACTATATCTGAGTAACACTGAACCAGATTTTATTATGTAATGTGAAAATACTCAAGAACAATCTTTTCACTAATTAGTTTATTATTAACTACCTATATTTAAAATCTAAAAATATAACCTAAAAAAATGTTAATCTTGTTAAATTTTATTTTATCTATTTTTTAAATTCCAGCATCTAAATTGATAAAATAAAGAGTTAATTAATTACCTAGCGAGATGCTAGACGCAGCATGGACTAAAATGTCTGGCAGAGAAAACCGAAGTCATCATTGTGAAGGGAAAAGAAACAGTCAAAGTATCTAATTACAATGTACGGGAGCATGTCTAACACCCAAGAAACACGTAAAGTACCTAGGGGTAAGAGTGCAGTAGAAAGGAAAATGGGGGAGCACGTGCAGGTGGTAGCTCGAATGGCTGCGAGTAGTGCGGCTACACTGTGGAGGGTGATGCCCAACATTCATCATCATTGGCTTTTACAACTCTTCATGAGTTTTTGCCGCGTTTACTATTGCCTTCCATTGATTCCGATCCTGTGCTAGTATTTCCCATGGCCTTACTTCCATCTTCTCCAAGTCTTCCCTGATTGCGTCTTTCCACCTTTTTCTAGGCCTTCCTGACGATCTTTTACCATCTGGTCTTTCCCAAAACACATTGCTAATCACTCCGTACCACGTGGTCTGCCCATTTTTATGTGTCTTACGATGTTTCCTTTCCCGAAGAGAGTCTCTATTTCATTGTTCTATCTGCTCCTCTATTCATTTGTTCATTCATTGCCCAATATTGGAGGACCCAAATCCAAAAGGAGGAGGGTCAGATCAAGTCTGTTGTAAGTGGCATGCGCTTTGTGGATCATCACTGGATGTGTTTCATTGCATGTTTTAGTGGTGAAAATCAAAGAGCTCTATCAAAGAAGAGGCTAAAACCCTACTATAGCGAAAGAAGGCAGAAAAGGGAAAGGTCAATTGAAAGATGGCAAGAAGAATGGAACAACATGGAGGATGTGGCACAGTGGACGAAAATGCGATCCCGAACATAGAAGACTGAATGGACTGGACTACAGGCGTCTAAATTATTTCCTCACAGGACACTAGAGTGTTTTAGGACTTACCTCTCTAGGTTCGGAAAGGCTAACACAGATGGATGCTTGTACTATGGACACTCGGACACTATGACACATACAATGTAAGAGTGCAACAGATGGATAGTAAAAAGGAATCGAATGAAAAGAGATACAGGTGTGAATTTTGTTACAGTAAGAGCAATGACTGAGAGAATGATTAAACATAGAGCAAGTTGGACTAGCGTACACAACTATATCTATGCAGTGATTAAGAAAAAATAAGAGAAAGAAAGACAGCTGAAGCAACGGCAAAGGTAAGAGTGACAAATACTGGAAGTTAAAGCTAGAGAAATAAGTCAGACTGTATGAGTTAGAATGTTTGAGTGAGACTGTGGGGAGGAGGAAATGCCCAGGAGCGATGAGGGTCTTACACGCGTTACCTGCAAAAAAAAACAAGGAGCCTTCTTGCTGACAGTCTATGGATGCATGAAGGTAGTGCTTCGGAAGTCATGCCGCCCTTACAGCGGCCATTCCGATTCCGTTGCGTTCGGCGTAGACTCGGCGACGATAGGGCATTTTAAAGTACCTCAGGAACTATCGCCGGGAGTACGAAGAACGAATCCTCTACTGTCAGTCAGGCGGTGTCCTGGACTGAGATGTCTTTTGAAGATTCCTCTATAACGGCGAAAAATAAATTACCTAGCTAGATAGGTATTAAAGTTAAGTGGTGCCAAAAATAATAAAAATAATTTTGTGGTATATGAATCAAAAAGGTTGAAAACCACTTTACTAAACAGAGATTTGTTAGAAATACAGCAATATTATTAAAAATATATAGCGATGCTACAATAGCTGTAAATCTGTCTATCAACAAAATAAAGATTAGAAGAGATGTTTGGTATCGGTATCGGTCTGTATATAATAATACCTTGTATGTTGTTAACTACGAAAAATTAGTGGATTTTATATAGATACATATCGCACAAATCAATACAATAATATATTACTTTTGGAGTCACCATCAAATCGATTAAATGATAATTTATAACTAAATTTAATTAGAACGGAGTTGCCAAATGTGTTTTTGCATAATGTTATTATTTAAATGATATCTTTTAAATCAAAAATTATTGAAATGTTTAGTAAATAAATCATGCTACAAAAAAACAGTAACAATATAATATCAACCTAACTATCGAATATAGTTGCGAGAAAAAATGTAATAAATATATCAATATTTAACATATTTTTTTAATATAGAATTATTTGTTTGCACAATAGTGTTGTATTAAAGTTGTTTTTTGTGGTATTTTACTATTTAATTAATATATAATGAGTAACGAATTGTTAAATTAAAAATATTTAATTTTACGTTTCGACTGTCAGGTCGAAAATTGTTTTCGTTATAAAAACCCAGTATTTTTTAAAACTGATATCACCATCCGTTGTATACGATTTTGACCATTTCTCGTGGCATAGGAACACAAAGAGAAATCATCACAATCATACAATGCTTATGATATGTATTAATAATATCAACAATGATATACTCGTATGACAGACGAATTTTCTTATTCTACCGATTTTCAGTCTTTATCTCATTTTACTATTGCATAGATCATCCAAACTTCTAAACTGTCAACACCAAAGTGGATGACCAGAGGTTGCCAGAAGCAATCTCCATAGATAGAAGAGTAAAACAAAGATGCATTATTTTGTCGGTGTTATTCTCTATATATACCGGGTGGTCCAATATGCCGATCTCTCGGCTATATATCAGAAACTATTCATGTTATGACTTTAGGGAAAAAAATTCCTTAGTAAAAGTGACCACGAAAAATCGCTGGAAATAACTTTCAAGATTCTGGATTAACCGCTAGGGGGCGTAACCTGCGAAGAAAATTTTGTAAACCAGTTTTTTGGGAAATATGTCCAATTATACCAAGCGTTAAATAAGTAAACTAGAAAGGGACATAAATTCTGCACAAAGTTGTTCAAGTACTTTTTTTTATTTTTTCAAATAAAGGGTGGGGGAGAGTGGGAAAGTATTTGTGGATAAATACCTATAACTTTAGTTTGATTTAACCGATTTTAATGAAATTAGTGTCATTAGAAAGAGTGTGGATGAATTAATTCACATCTACTATAAAATACTTGCATTCAGTTTTCATTGTCGTAGGTAGAGGGGACTTTCAAATAAAAAAAAAATAAATATGTTTTTCTTCAAAATTTTTAATGGAAACACCTATTTATTGTAAATTATAATGGAACTGAAATAAATTCGTAACAAAATGGAGCAAACCGCATGTTAATAGCTTTTGTTGAACTCGAGATATGAATAAAAACTCATAAACATAAGTAAGTATAGTATTGACACACCCTGTATTATAAATTACATTAAAAAATAAGTCAGTAGGTATTTTCAAATTGTTTTATAGCAGAAGAATCTTAATGTTGATACCTATTTTGTAAAAAATAGTTTTTTCGAAACTAAGTAGGCTACGACAATGAATTTGACGGGGAGTTCATATTGTTTATTTATTGATAGCAGTCAAAACGTTGTTAAGAAGTGCTATATTATAATTCGAATTAAATATTGCACTTTTTTCAATAGATATTAATATTGGTAATATTAGTAATTAATTATCAGTACAAATAATTCGTGATGAGTATATCAAATTGTATGATATGATTGGAGTTTATTTCGATTGTCACCAAAATGCCGCTATTGCCTCACGTATATATTTTGTAAGATATCGTGTCAGGAGACATTATGGCAAAGAAGTATTTGAAAGAAAGACAAAAAGATTAAGAGAAACTGGTAGTTTTTCTCGTCCTTGTTTTAAACGACGTAGTAGAGTTATGACCGAAGATAATTCAATGTTCTTGCTTTAATTCAACAGAATCCACATATGAGTAGTCCGAAATCTCTACTTCTTTACCACAATATCTCCTGCCAGGATATCTTACAGAATATATACGTGAGGCAATAGCGCCATTTTGGTGATATTCGAAATAAACTCCAATCATATACAATTTGATATACTCATCACGAATTATTAGTACTGATAATTAATTACTAATATTACCAATATTAATATCCATTGAAAAAAATGCAATTTTCAATTCGAATTATAATACATATAACACTTCTTAACAATATTTTGACTGCTGTCAATAAATAAACAATATGAACTCCCTTTCAAATTCATTGTGGTAGCCTACTTAGTTTCATCTTAATCAATTTAAATTAATTTCATTTTAATCATATGAAATAACAATGGTCAAAATAGGTATCAACATTAAGAGTTTTCTACTATAAAAATTTTTGAAAGTACCTACTGACTTATTTTTTAATTTATTTTATAATACAGGGTGTGTCAATACTATACTTACTTATGTTTATGCGTTTTTGTTCATATCTCGAGTTAGATAAAAGCTATTAACATGCAGTTTGCGCCATTTTGTTACGAATTTAATCCAGTTCCATTGTAATTTACAATAAATAGGTATTTCCATTAAAAATTAAAAAAAAAAACAAATTTTAATTTTTTCTATTCGAAAGTACCCTCTACCTACGACAATTAAAACTAAATGCAATTATTTTATAGTAGATGTAAATTAATTCATTTATATTCTTTCTAATGACACTAATTTTGTTAAAATCGGTTGATCCAAACCAAAGGTATAGGTATTTATCCACAAATACTTTCCCACTCTCCCCCACCCTTTATTTGAAAAAATAAAAAAAAAAGTACTTGAACAATGTTGTGCAGAATTTATGCCCCTTTCTAATTTACTTATTTAACGCTTGGTATAATTGGACATATTTCCCAAAAAACTGGTTTTCAAAATTTTCTTCGCAGGTTACGCCCCCTAGCGGTTAATCCAGAATCTTGAAAGTTATTTCCAGCGATTTCTCTTGGCCACTTTTATTAAGGAATTTTTTTCCCTCAAGTTATAACATGAATAGTTTCTGATATATAGCCGAGAGATCGGCTTATTGGACCACCCGGTATATGTACTCTAAACATATCTACGAGCAATAACTGAAAGAACTACAGAAAGGCGTATTAGTCAACGAAAGGCGTCTTAACAATCTTAGATCTACCGACGAAGCAGTAGTTTGTGCAGATTGCTCGGATGGTTTACAAAACAATAATGTCATACATATCAGATATATGTAAAGAACAATAGTGAAAATACAAGGTTTTTGGTCAACCAACAGCAAAATTGACCGGATAAATAGTTACGCCTGCCTTGTTACCAACATACACAGGCAATGATACCACTCTACTAAAATAAAACAACGCACATAGGGAGTGCAAAATTCAGTGTTTGTAAAGACAAGGTCTCTTTTCAGAAGTCACGATTAATCTCGTCGTACCAAAATCTCTATCAACAGATGCTGTGTGTTTTCTACGTTAATATATGGAGTAGAGACCTAAACAGCTTCTGAATCTTCTCTAAAAAAACTGTGGGTCTTCGAAATGTGGCGTTATAGAAGCATCTTAAACATACTTTGACCATGTTATGATTAATAAACGGAGAACATGGCTTGTTGTAACTTGCAAGAAAAAAACTTCTCCTCATTTCTTGAGTCCTTGTCAGGACGTGGTGACACTCTAAATATTATTGTCTTGCTTTCTCCATTGGCTGCAATCTTGTGCGATATGGACAGCTTCATGTAGGGATTTTCCTCCCAGAGTTTTTATATGGTCTGCCCATCGTATTGGAGATCTTCCTCTTGGTCTCCGGACTTCTACCTTTCCTTGTACTACCAACAATTCCATACAACAAACTGAATTATTTCAAATAGCTGCAAGTAAAGTTAGGGCAAGCATGCTAATCGCCAACAGAACGGATAGTTACCGTAAGAAGAAGAAGAAGGAGAAGAATGAGAAGAACAAGAATAGATCATCCTTTTAGATCTCTTTTATTTATTTCTTAGTCTAGTCTCTCTTTTCAGCTTAGTCTTTCTTTTCAGCTTTAATTAAAACATCCTGATCTGCGTTTATCTAGCATTGCTTTTATTTTTTATTTGTCTGGCGTATCCATGCGAGATCAGCTGCTTGGTTCTTATCCAATTTGTTATCAAATGTAAGATTTCCACAATTTCTCGGACCCTCTTATTTGGTACCATTTTTCTTCTACATATCTTTACTAATCGTCTGCAGAAATCGATTTTTGCACACTGGAGCATAAACTGGAGCATAATCATGTAATAACCACATTCTTTGTCGAATATCAAGTGTAACATTTTGCAGTAGCAGCGGTGTATATTAAACGATCTACAAAACAATCTGATACTCGATAACGATGAGATCTTACATTTTAATCTAATCTCTATGAACAAACGTTACCAATTAATCGAACAAAACGTCAAAAATTTACAAGAATCTGCAATTTCGTATCAAGTAAAACACATTTTCCTCCAGTAACTTTCTTAAATTACAGTATACACAATATAAATCTACGACTCGCAAACCGCGAGTCCAAACTTCTACTATTATTACAAATATAAATGCAAGAAACTGCAAGGAAATCGAAAATTTCACAACCATTAATGGCACAAGTTCGGTAAGTGAAATATAAAGTTAAAGTTAAGCAGTTGAGAACTTTCAAATTACTATGCCTATAGAGCCTTTATCATTAAAGATAAATTACTTAACATGTTAGGGTATAGGTTAAGTAATTTATCTTCATAGTGTTGGCATTATTATAATTTTTATTGTCATCATTATAATGGCATTTCGTAAATAATTATGAATCCTATATACAGGATATCAAGAAACTCTCCTGACAAGCGAAGACCAAAGATTCCTCACATAATTTTAAGACAATTGAACCCAATTTACTCAGTCTGAAAATGCTTCCTACGGGAGCTAGAGCTCTTTGAACATGGTGCCTCGTAATTAGATTTTTTTAAATACCTCCACCACAGTTCACCACAGCGAAATGTTCGGTTTACATCTAAACGTTTCCAAAACTAAAACTTAAGTATTTTCAAAGACACCAATAAACGTACATGTGTATGCCAAAAGTCAAATGATAGAACAGATAAATTCCATAAAATATTTGGGAGCAAACATCAATAGTCAGTGTTATCCAAAAAAAGAAATACTATCAAGAATCGAACAAACAAGAAAAACATTCATGAGCATAAAAATATTTTTTACAAGATCAGACCTTAGTCTGCAGCTTAGAATCCGAATGATTAGATGTTACGTTTTTTCTGTCTTGCTGTATGGCAGTAAAAGCTGGACAATGGACTCTGAAATAGAAAAAAGAATAGATGCCTTTGAGATGTATATATACAGACGGATGTTAAGAATTCTATGGGTACAAAGAGTTACTAATGTTGAGGTACTTCGTCGAATGTGTAAACAAAAAGAATTACTAAGAATAATCAAAGAGAGAAAAATGCAATACTTGGGCCATTTGTTGAGAGGCGAAAAATTTGAATTACTCCAAGTTATACTGAAAGGAAAACTAACAGAAAAAACACTAAAAAGGAACACTACATACTAACAAACAAAGAGAACATTTTCGAAGACGTCACAGTAATAAACTCCATCTCTAGTGGTGGTAATCACAGAATGATACGGGCTAAAATAAGTATTAAACACAAAAAAAAATCGAAAACAATATGTGCACTCAAAAAATGTCCACCCAGAAAAATTAAAGGAGAATAAATAGAAGAACTTCTAAAGACTAGCTTAGAAGTAGCACTAGCAAAATCAGACAAAAATCAAAACTAAGTGGCATATCTTTAGACGTGCTACAACAACGGAGAAGCCTACTACAAGAAAATAAACGAAATACATTAGAATACAAAACCCTTAATACAGAACTAAGAAGACATATAAAACAAGATCTCAAAGGGCATCAAGAAGAACGAATCGAGAAGATTATAGAAGAAAACAGAAACTTAAGATCTATCAAGTCCCACCTAGAAAGAAATAAAATCATAGAGATGGAAAATAAACAAGGTGTAATAGAAAAAAGCAAAACCCAAATATCTAAGATAACAAGGGAATATTATAGTGACCTCTACAGCTCTAAAAACAGTCCACTTGATACAACTCAACAAAACCTGAAAAAGAAAATAATGAATGTAAACTCTGAAATATTACCCCCCATAACCGGAGAAGAAATAGAAAAAGCAATTAGAGATATAAAAAGAAATAAGGCTCCAGGAGACGATGAAATTCTAATTGGAATGTTAAAAGAAGGAGGGGATTTGATAAAAGACTACATAAAGATACTTTTCAATAAATGTTTGTTTGAATGACAAATACCGCAAAAGTGGAACAAGGGAAATACAATTTTGATATATAAGAAAGGAAATAGATCAAAATTAGCTAACTATAGACCAATATCTCTCTTGTCACAAATCTATAAAAGTTTCACTAAAGTGATCACAACTAGACGAAACAGCAAATTTGATGCATACCAACCAGTTGAGCTGGCAGGATTTAGAAAGGGGTACAGCACAACCGACCACCTTCACACTTTTAAAATATTAATAGAAAAGACCAACGAATACAACGAATATACCTAACGTTTGTTGACTATGAAAAAGCGTTTTACCGCATAGAACTATGGGCAGTGGAAGAAGCGCTAGTTAATTGCCGAATAGATTCACGGTACAGAATGTTAATCCACAATATACCTATATCAAAACGCCACCATGAGAATTCAGCTAGACAGAGATTTGCAAACTCCGTTAATTAGAATTTGTAGAGGTATCAGACAAGAGGATACAATCTCACCCAAACTATTTACTCTGCCGTTGGAAGACATTTTTAAATACTATAGACTGGGAGAATAAAGGGATTTGTATAAAAGGGAAATATTTAAATCATCTAAGATTGGTGGATGATGTAATCCTGATAGTAACAACTATGGAACAACTACGAATAATGATTTCAGATCTAGAAAAAACATCTCTTAAGAAGGGACTAAAAATAAATCTAAAGAAAACTAAAATAATGACTAATACAGAAGACAGATCAGTAATTACCATAGGTGGAACAAACATAGAACACGTCCAAGAATATATTTACTTGCGACAAGCTATCAGAGCAGACAAAAGTAACCAGACTAAAGAAATAACCAGAAGAATAAGAATGGGGTTCGCTGTAAGAAATGGGCTGGGCATAACGAAAGATATCAGGATGGAAGATGGAATAAAGAAATTGTCCCCTGGAGACCATATACTGCAAAAAGGTTAAGAGGTCGACCGCAAATGAGATGGAAAGATGACATTGAGCAAAGCGCAGGTCCAATGTGGAAAAGACAAACAGAAGACAGAGACAAATGGAGACTAATGAGAGAGGCCTATATTCAACACATTATAGGGCTATAGACAGGGCACAACTATAGGTTTTGGGCTATAGATAGATACTGGAAGGAAGAGAACATGGCAAAAGAATAGTAGGAAGACGCCAGAACTCATGGCTGAAAGACCTGAGAAGATAGTTCGACCGCTCATCCGCAGAAATCTTTTGCGCAGCAGTTTCCAAAACCACAATTGTCATTTGGATCGCCAACCTTCGAAAGGATACGGCGCCATAAGAAGAAGAAATACCTCCAAGATGCTTTTATTTATAAAAAGAAAATCTGTAGGATTATTTATCTTCCAGAGTTAAACCGATTTCATAAATTGCTAATTTCTAATACCGATCATAGGCATCCATTTTTGCAATAGTTGGCTTCGACCTATCAACAGAAGTATAACCTATAGTCTGTCCCAAACCCTTTTTTCAGTGCGTCACTAAATGTGACGACATATAGGATTTTAAGAATGTCGAAAATTATTGCTTGACATTTTAGTTAAATCTGACAGTTGCAGGATCGTAATCGACTAAATGTGAAAAGGTTATTTTTTAAATAGGTATGTCGTCTTTGTTCTTTCTCGGTATATCTCGGCATATTTAAAATATTTTTATGACAATTAATACAAAATTAAATTTTCACTGTACAATGTCTGAAAATACTAACCTGGAATGACAATTATCATTTTATCAGTTGACATGGTGAAAGTATTGTCATGATCAAGATAATCTGCGTCAAATTATATTTATGCGCATCATTGATTGGATATATATTTAGCGTATTCTAAACTCCAACCAATTATACATCCGTAAGTAGAATTCGCTTTAATGTGAAAATACTTGTGAACGATACATAATTTTCTAAGTTCTATGTATAATAATCACAGACTCACGTCTTTTTCTGTCACTTCTAGCTGTATGCGTTAGAGAGAATTCGATCAACTATGACGCACTGAAAGAAGGGTTTGGGACGTAGGTACTTTTAACATAAATACACTATAATAAATATTAATAGATATTAGCTAAACGACGATTTGATATTGTGTTTTAATTTGTAGGCATACTTTTTTATATAAAGTACCTATACTTTTTTGTAATGAATGTATGTTTGGTTTCATGTATCTACTAAAATCGTGCATTAAGGGAAAATTATTTTTAACAAAATATAGATACCATTTGGCAACTCCTACACTTTTTTTATATCTAAGTATCATCCTGTTCAATATATTTAACGGAATTTTTCATTGCTTATTTAACGCTCCCTGATGCCACATCAGAAGGTTAATATAAGTAAATGTTTGGATGTTTTGCACATTTTATTCGTTACCACCCAAGAGCAAGTCACAGCTTTTGCTTATATATGTTCCGCCAGCGAATTGCTTACCATGTTTTTATGTTTTATTCAAATTTTATAATGCGTTAGTCTTTACATAAACGGTTTATTGGTTACGTATATGAATCTTATTACTTTTACTAAAGAAAAGCACAAAGCAGCCAGAGAGTCAGATAAATAAATATGAAGTGTTAAATCTACTTAATCCCAAACGATTAATAGGTCGTAACATTTTAACTGTAATTGATTATTATTAATACTTTGACCATTAGAAAAAAGATATCATTTTGTTTTGAAAAAAAAAATAACTAAATATTTTGATGGTTCAATTATGGAAATATCCAAAAGGATTACAAAATTATTTAAAACGTGTTTGGTCTTATTAGACCATGATCAGTGACTCCTAAAAGTAATTTCACTGTAATTTAATTCTTCTTCTTTTTTGGGTGACGTCTTCAATGAAGGTTGGCGATAACCTCAGCAAAATCATTTCTGTCCCTGGCTTTTCTTATTAAATATTGAGAATCCAAACCAGTCCACTCACGAATGTTCTTCAACCAGGACGCCTGCCGCTAACCAGGACCACGTTTTCCTTCTACCTTCCCCTCTATAAGAAGCTGCAGTAGCTGGTATTTCTCATTTTTGTATATGTGTCCCAAATATGAGGTTTTCCGTGTTTTCATTATTTTTAAGAGTTCTCTGTCGATACCCATCTTGTGTAGGACCTGCTCGTTGCTCATATGCGCTGTCCAGGGGACTTTCAGCATCCTTCGAAATAACCACATTTCAAAACTTTCCAAACGCCTTTTTTTTGAACCTATTTTCTATCCTTCCATTGTTGGATATAGGTCTCCCCCAGTTCTCTCCATCTTTCCCTATCTTGAGCTGTTCTCTGCCATGTGGGACCTCCTTGTTTCCTGATGTCATCTTTCCACCTCATCTGTGATCTGCCTCTTGATCTCTTTGCATTGTATGGACGCCACTTTCCGATGGCATTGTTCCATCGTCCGTCTTGGAGACGTTCATTGTGTCCAGCCCATTTCCATTTCAGTTTTGCTGCTTGTTCTATCGCGTCTACTGTCTTTGTTCTGGTTCTGATCCACTGGTTACGTTTTCTATCTCTAAGTGATACACCCAACATTTGTCTCTCCATCGCTCTTTGTGCCTTCCTTATCCTATCCAAATTGGCCTGTGTAAATGTCCATGTCTGTGCTCCGTAGGTGAGCACCGGTATGATACAGGAGTTATATGCCTTGCTTCGTAAGTATAGAGGGATTGTTTGATTTTTTAGAATGTAAGAAAGTTTGCCGAACGCTGCTCATCCCATTCTTACTCGTCTCGATATTTCGGCTGTTTGATTTTCTCTATTAGCTCTGATTGCTTGTCCTAGATAGATATACTCATTTACCTGTTCTATTTTTTCTGTTTTTATTTTTATTGCCTCTTGGTCTTCCGTGTTTGTCATTACTTTTGTTTTGTTGAAGTTAATTTTTAGGCCTTTTTGCAGTGATTTTTCATGAAGTTCATTCAGCATTAATTCCAGTTCTTGTCGTTCCGAGGAGATCAGGAGTATATCATCCGCATATCTAAGGTGATTTAGGTATTTTCCGTTAATACATATTCCTCTTGTTTTCCCAATCTGTTGATTTTAATATATCTTCGAGGGTCAAGGTAAACAGTTTAGGTGAAATTATATCGCCTTGTCGGACTCCTCGTTTAACTTTTATATTATCCGTTATTAATTTGTCGTCCAGAATTACGGTCATGGTTGCGTTTTGGTAAATATCATGTATCAATTGTCGGTATCTTGAATCTATTCTACTATTGACCAGAGCTTCTTCAACCGCCCAGTGTTCAATGCTGTCGAAAGCCTTTTCATAATCTACAAATGCTAAGTACAGCGGAAGGTTGTATTCATTGGTTTTCTCAATTAAGATTTTAGGCGTATGTAGATGGTCGATTGTGCTGTATCCTTTTCTGAATCCGGCCTGTTCCACTGGTTGGTGGTTATCAAGTTTATAGGTTAGTCGGTTGTTTATTATTCTTGTGAAGGTTTTATATAGTTGTGACAAAAGGGAAATAGGACGGTAGTTGTTTAGGTCTGTTCGGTCTCCTTTCTTATGTATTAAGATTGTGTTGGCATTTCTCCATTGTTTGGGTATTTTACCTTCAAACAGACATGTGTTGAACAGTATTTTTAGCATTTTTTTTATCGTGTCTCCTTCTTTTAGCAGTTCTGCCAGTATTTTGTCCTCACCGGCCGCTTTATTTCTTTTCATGTCCTTTATGGATTTTTCGATTTCATCTTCAGTTATTTCTGGTAATACCTCTGAGCCAACATTTTGTATTTTCCTCGTGAGATTCTGTTTAAATGATAGTGGTGGGTCATTTTTAGAACTGTATAGGTCTGTGTAATATCTTTCTGTGATTTTTACTATTTCTCCTAGATCTCTTTCTTCATTGTTCTCAGCTTTAAGCATGATTAGTCTTCTTTTTCCTATATTTGTCTTCATTGTTTTTAAACTTTTGTTCTTCTCTATGATTTTCTTAATGCGGTCTTCTTGGTATTTCTTTAAATCTTCCTTTATCTGTTTTCTTATGGTTTTATTCAGTTCGGTATACTCCACTGTATTTCTTTTGTTATCGTTCAGTAGTTCTCGTCGTTTTTTAGCATATCTTGTGATTTAGCGCTAATTTTTTGTTGTTTTCGCTTTTGTTTATTAGCAATTTTCAGGCCTGCTTCTAGTAGTTCTGTTGTTATTTAAACGCCTTAGTTAGTTGATTTTGAAGGTCCAGGCCTCCATTCCATATAGTAAGGTGCTGTAAACGTAACATTTCAGCATTCGGTATCGGATTTTGAGATTGAGTGTTTGGGACGTGAACATTTGTTTCATTTTTAAAAAGACATTTCTTGCTTGTTCAATTCGCGATTTTATTTCTATGTCTGGATCTATATCTTTTGTTATCCAGCACCCTAGATATCGAAATTTCTCGACATTTTCCATAATGTTACCATTCACGTTTAAATCCATGGGTGGATGGATGGATGTTTTGGAGACAATCATTGTTTTTGTTTTCTTGACGTTAATACTGAGGCCGTATTGTTCTCCGATCGATCTGACGCGATCTAAGAGTGTCTGGAGATCCTGAGCGCTCTCAGCAATTGGGACCGTGTCGTCGGCGTATCGTACATTATTTAGAACTCTGCCGTTAATTTTAACACCTTCTCTTGATTGCTCTAGTGCTCGTGCAAAGATTTCTTCCGAAAGTAACTGTAATTTAATGCAAAGGGGTAAAATTTGAACAGTAAATAAAATAACCATATGGTATAATTACTTATTTGAAGTGTTTGCAAAAAGCCGCTTACAGAACGGTATAAAAGCTTTAATTTACATTTAAAATGTTAAATAAACTTATAATTATACATTATTATATCGATATTTAACTAACACGATATGAGTTTTTAACTAAAACGAAACATACTGATCTCTTACTCAAAAATGACGATCACATCTGGGTCAAGCCAAAGTTACCAGCCAATTGAGTTGGAAATCCAGGAAGTGATAACAAATACAGCTGCCATGATGCCAGAAAGTCAAGGCATGATTTACTGCTATTTTTCTACATCAATAAAAAATTACAAGCCCGTTTGTATGTTGTGGTTAATAAAAATCTACCAATTTTTAATTCTTGTTCAAATTAACGATATTAGTATGATATTTTGTTTAAATTAAAGTGATATTTCATTTAATTTCGTTGGCTACTTGTTTTGGAATGACTATTTTAATTTCATCTTTTTCCTGTGTGACGTTTCCCAGTCAAGTGTGTTACTTCATTCGGCTGAAATGATTTTTCGAGATATTCAGCAAATTTATTAGTTTTCTGTTAATTGATGTTTTCTCAACTTTCATCCGAATATTTTTATTAAAGATTTAGCGATATCAGTTGTTTTAATCTATGAGAGTCTCTGCAAATGGAATAATCAGTTAAGCTGTAATTTGTTAGTTTTTTTCTTCACGATAAGTTTTATAATTTATTTAGGGTACTTTAGGTAAGTTATTCGGTTCATGTTGGTGAATTTTTTATTACGGGACTCTGTTAGACAAAGTATTGCTCATTGTGAGAATGATCGGAGTATGGTCGGAGACCATGTGTAATGGATGCCTTCACAGTTGCTTATTAATAGATAAACCTTTGATTTGGCGAGTGACTAATATATGTTTAGTAGCGTTTTTCATCAACTCTTCTTTTTTGATTTGCCAATATTTTCACATATATTGCACACACATGATATGGCACAAATCACAACAGCCGGTTTAATATCATCATTGTAAATAGCAATCCTCGAAACTCCGATATGACTAACTTTACAGGAGCCAGTTTAAACATTCTCGTTTAAAAGCTGTTGTCAAAAAAATAACACAAATCTAATTTTTCTTTAAAATATCAAATTTATACCGTATTGAGCAAAATATATGATGTTTTGAGATCTAATAAATAGGTAAACTAATAATAATTTACTACAACTCTATTGGAGATACAAGTTTTTCTTCCTTGACTTTATGTAATCAAACTAGGAATAAAAAATTAAACTATTTATAAAGTAAATAATAATTTATGTTAATTAATTATTACAACTTATTATTATTTTAATTATTAAAATTACAGTGCATCGTGAAGTATCTTAAAATGTATGCTAGTCCCTGTCTACAACTGATTTCAAATTTTGTAGATCATCAAATTTTCTTTTCTTAATCTTCAGTCTTCCGTTATAAATATTCAGAAGATTCTTAAAGAGGGTAAAAGAAACTTTGGTGTAATTTCTTTTGGGAAGATTTTTCCAGTCATCCGAAAAGTTTAGTTTAAATTGGATTTTACCCTCTTTTTGATATCTTAATGCTCTTACATTCACAACACACAATGAACCAACACTCTTTTCAGGTCGAACCGATTTATAAAATAAATGTTTATCAAAACATTTGAAGAAAACATGGTGAAGATACTAAACATAGGCGGCTGGTACATTGATTATCATATGTGGTAGCATTCGTTCGATAGTGAAATGCATACAATTAGCTTACATCTATCAGAGTATGCCGAACCTCTAGGTATTTTTGTTCAACGATAATCATCAAAAAACCAAACTGTTTTAGTTACTATAAATTTGACATAGCCAAAGACCACTTTAATTTTGAGGTAGTAAATAAGTTCTCTGATAACAAGCGATTATGACACATCTGAATAAGTAAAATGAAGGGTACTGAAAGCGAACAGATGTTATTTTGGACTAAATATGGACAACAACATGGACCATCTCCAAACAGAACAGAACAGAAGCAAATCCTCTGCTCATCTGCTAAAGGAAGATACTTTCTTCAAATAAAGGAGTATTTGGAGAAGGTACTTTAATTTCGAAATTTACGAGAGGTAAAGAGAAACAGTTAATGGTAGAGATGTAAGATCTTTCATAAAAATCAGCAGGCACAGATGAACTTGACATGTGTCACAAGCAAATGAAAATTACCCACATAGATGAACACTATTAGTGGCACCAGTTGGAAATAGAAGTAGAGGTAGACCAAAACTGAGATGAAGGGATGATGTAGACTAGGATGCGAGGAAGACTGGCGAAATAGACTAGAGAAGATTGAGGCTTAACTTGGGCTGTAGTACCACTGATGATGATGCGAATTGTTAAATGCATAAATTATGACCTGTTTTTCCGGTAGAAAAGCATGAATCTTGTTTTTAATGGGAAGAATTGCGCTTCTACTGATTTTGTCCAGTTTATAAATGGATTCATATAAGCGGTTTTTTACAGTTCTTAGATTTTTACATTTTCTAAATAGAACTGGTCACAATATAGTTTTCTTTTCGTCTAAACACAAATTTTCGTTCCAAGACCAACAATGTTACTGGTTGTCTCCAAAATAGGGTGAAAGTTACAAATTTTTATCTATTAGCTATACTGTTTATCTGTATTTTTCTCAGCTGTAGATGTAAGTTTTTTATATTCTTATTCTATTTGCTGCTTTCTTATATTTTTAGTTTTTGTCCTCATTTTAGATTCCTTGATATTTTTTTCTGATGTCTTATTTTATTTACTTCTATATATTTTGTGGCTTGTTTCTTACTTTTTGTATTTGTATTTTTTTTTTTAATTTATTAAGTTTTTATCTCGTGATATATGTAGAGTTCCTCTTTTTTTGTAAGTAATCTTCCTTTTCCCATTTCACTTATTTATTTTCCCCTATCTCACGTGGCTGTTTTGTTTGTATCAAATTGCATTGGTAATGCTCATATTTGCTTCAACCAGTTACCATCTTTGGATTTACTGTCGAGCATTATCCATGTCCAGTTTCCTTGAAGTTTCTTAATAAAAACTAAATCCGTCGTTAAAAGTCCTTTATCTTCTAAGTAGCTCACTAGAATAACTTCTTCTTCAACATAGTTTTACATCTACTTGTATATTTGACACCATCACGGTAGCTTAAATAGAAAATTAACAGAGATAAGAATCCAATATGAATCCGTTTAGATATCGAAATGTATTTTTTAGACAAAATTAACACATTTATTTTAGATTCACATATATATTATATCTTTAAGTCATATGTAAAGACTAATGCATTAATATTTTATTACATATTATAAAAAATAACCATAAAAGAAGTGTGTCCATCAAATGAAATATATTGCATGCCTATTTTGCATCGTTATTATACTAAAACCTATTGACTTTTAAAAAAATCGTCCATCGTCCAAATATTTTTTAGCTATTAGAGATTTCAAATAAGACTGTGTTTAAAATTCGACAATTGATTATTCTACGATGCAGAATAATGAATTGTCCAAAACTTTGGATATTTTAGGACTCTATTGTTTTTTTAGGTAAATCCTATTTGTTTTATTTACAAAATAACCGCATTAACCATGAAGATCATTAAATTTAAGCACATTATATCTTACTAGCTAAGTTACATTTGTCAAGGAATTGGAAAAGAGGTTTACAATCGGTTTGAAGAAAGTTAAGAATGTTTTTCATACTGTTTGGATATCCAGGTATCGATTATTTGTAAACGTCAAATTCTCTACATTCTGTTATAAATGTTTTATTTTTATTGGTATATTATACTTGCTGCATTTTGGTCCTTGGTGATGCGTAATGAGATGTTCATGGGTAAGTTTTCAGTGCCCTAACCGAGGACGAGATAGGATAACTTGGTGAGATCTGTTGATTGAATGTGGGTTCCATGACCAGTATCTTCTTTTCTTTCTCTTAGTTTGCTGGTAGATGTCTTCCATTTTTCTTTCCATAAATTCATATTGATACCATCAGTTATCGGCTAGTATTGCCCAAAATCGGTCTTGGTCTTGCAGTATTGGTCTTGTTCTTGCGTTTTCCAATACCAAGATCAAGATCAAGGACCTCCTAATTTTAGCACGACCAAGACCAAGACTGATCGTACAAGATTTGAGCAAGAACAAGACTAAGGCTGCGAGACCCTTGCGTCTTGTAGTTAGGACTGAGTGTTGGTGAATAAATGGCAAATTGTGTAACTGTTTTATTTCATTTCATACAAGACGATCATTATCCCTTTCTAGACGGATAATGTTCTTTAAAATACAGACAAGTTAGGGAAATATTTTTTACCAATATGACATACCCAATGTATGCCGAAAACTCCATTTATAGTATTTTCACACACAAACCTAACTAATATAAAATAAATCTGAAAATTCAAATTGTCTTAAGGTGCCGGGATTCCCCCGGTCTGCCCTATGTCTTGAATATTTTAAGAAAACAAAGCACGTGGTGTTCGTGTGTATTGAGGTATAAAAAAAGCGCTTATTAAAAGCTTAAAATTTTTTTATTATAAAGAAGATTTTTTCGGAATTGTATCATTCCATCATCAGTTTACTAAAAGAGAGAGTAAAAATACCAATATTAAAAACAACAAAGTTAAAATTTGAATAAACAAAAAGCAAAAGTTGGTTTTTTACTACTTACATAAAAAGTTGTTAAAAAACATTGTGTGGCCACATAAAAAACATTCGATGGACATTTGGATTTAAAAAATAATCTTCATGTTATTTATTCAGGTAAATGCAATAGACTCTCAAATTGTGTGATATTAAAAAATGAAACTGGGGGCATCTTATATGACCCCCTGTAGTTGGTGAGGTTTTATTGACTTACATTACCTCTGATCTGTGTTGGAGTCTAGGGCTAACTGATAGAAAGATGGTATGAAAAATCAGTTAGTACCCGTCAATGTCAAGAGGAATGATGTGGTAGGAGCAAAGTCATTGTGCTTAAGTTTGTGCGTAGGCAGTTTTTAGTGAAGAAATGTGTTTTGTGTGTAGTAGGATCATTAGCAATTTTTGGTATTTTAAAAAACTGATGGGAGAATATAAATTAATGAGTGACTGCGATGTAAAATAAATCGGTATACCAAGGTAGGGAAAATTGTTTAAATTTAAGTGGTTAAAATTAATAAATCATTTTAAATGGGATGAAAAGTATGTTATTACCTAATTGTTTGAGAAAGCAAGAAAAGGAAATAGAAGGTGAATGTAACGATGTAAGCTGGGGATATTGAAACTGATCGTGATAAGAGATTGATAGATGTAAAATGAATATTTATAAGAAAATGTGTATGATTGTATGTGTATGATTAAATGAGTATATATAAATGTTGGATTGTAATTTATGGAAGATGAGTCGGGAAAAGAAAAGAAAAAAGAAATAAACGAGACGAAACTTTGCTCCTACCACATCATTCCTCTTGACATTGACGGGTACTAACTGATTTTTCATACCATCTTTCTATCAGTTAGCCCTAGACTCCAACACAGATCAGAGGTAATGTAAGTCAATAAAACCTCACCAACTACAGGGGGTCATATAAGATGCCCCCAGTTTCATTTTTTAATATCACACAATTTAAGAGTCTATTGCATTTACCCGAATAAATAACATGAAGATTATTTTTTAAATCCAGATGTCCATCGAATGTTTTTTATGTGGCCACACAATGTTTTTAAACAACTTTGTATGTAAGTAGTAAAAAACCAACTTTTGCTTTTTGTATATTCAAATTTTAACTTTCTTGTTTTTAATATTGGTATTTTTACTCTCTCTTTTAGTAAACTGATGATGGAATGATACAATTCCGAAAAGATCTTCTTTATAATAAAAAATTTTAAGCTTTTAATAAGCGCTTTTTTTATACCTCAATACACACGAACACCACGTGCTTTGTATTCAACAGGTATACTAGCCACTCCTGGATATCTCCACTTCATTGTTTGTTCCAGTTTCACTTTTAAAATTTTAAGAAAAATATTTTTAAATGAAGTAATTATCAGTATTAATATCCCTTTTTGTTTTTTATCACATTTTTATTCATTTACTATGAGTATTAAATAAAAGTACTAATCGCTTATATAGATAAGCAAAAATTTGCTAAAATGAGATACTTCTTTTACGGTACCCTTTGTAGTTAGAATCCAATCCCTTACTGTTTGCACACCAAAAGTTACCAGTAACATCCCTACCATAGGGCGTTTGTTTCTAGGGTCACGTCGAGGATCCAGAGGAAGCAGTAACGTCTCCGCTGCATCCACCAAGTCCAACAAGAGCCCCCCGCAGGCCGCCAATATGAATTCGGCCACGACGCCCATGTTGGAAAGTGTTACAGTCGAAATACAGGAACCCAAAGCTTAACAGCGAGGCTTCGCGAATTATTTTAAGTTAATTTTAAGTGTGCCAACCTCTTGCCGACAAAATCACATGTTTTCGTTTGTTGTCACCGGAAATCGATTGGTATTCTGTTGGATAATTTTCGGATGCTTTGAACTGAAAACAGACCGATTTTGTTGAGGGCGGTTGTTGGATAGTGTAGAGTACTTTTTCAGATTCTATATATTACTTCGGTAGTAACAAGTGATGTTAGGGACCAGAAAGGTAACTAATTTGCCCAGTCATCACATTCTTTTAAAAATCAAAATTATTCTCTGTACAATACCTGTAAAAATTCTCTCTCATTCTTCATTCGAAGTTCACAATAATATAACCGTACAAATATACTGTAGTTGGAGTTCTTTATTAGTGTAATCGAGAAGCACAATTTAAATTAGTAGCACCAGAGCTTAGATGTAAGAAGTAAAAAAAAAGATTTAATTCCGCTTCACTTAATTTTACCAAGAAAAATTAAGTTTGGTGGTAACAAAAATACTGGGAATATTTTGTGATACTACCAAATAAAAAGCTGTGATTGTATGTCGGTAGCTTATAGATACGTTTAGAACCTGTTAGTGATCATCTAACGGAAAGTGCCTTATGGGATAGACTGAAGATGGTTTTATATACAAAACGTTGTAGTCAGCTTCGGAATCTGTTGCTAAATTATGAAAAGCGAGTAGAAAATAAACTATTTCATAATTTTTATTCTTAATTATTTACAAAATTAAGTTTAAAAATTAGCCAAAAGGAAGAAAAATCCTTTGTGTCGCATCTTTCACCTAGCTACTTCACAATGCGGCTCGAAGGATTGGTTTGAATAAGTTAATGCAAAATAATACTATTAAAAATTACAGGTTTGTATTTGTCTTGCAATGTTTTCATTAAGCTAGTAGAGTTAGTGTGAGTGTACGTGTGTTATGTTATTTAGAAATATTTTAATAACAATTTTCTGCTAACTTTTTTATAGCATCAGTAATAGATTTCTTACCTCTCAACTACAACGTACTCAGATATAACTATCTTCAAAACTATTACATAACACGTATCCAGTAAGGTGCTCAAAAGTCGGTTCTAACTTAGAAACTGGCATGGACAGAAAGTGCTGGGAAAACTTTGTGCCCAAATCAGTTTGACTAAAAAAAATTGCAGTCTGGTATGGATTAAAACAAAAAATGTATACCCTTCTGCCAAATATCATCGAAACAATTAACTTGTATGATAATAAAGCAAAGCTACGTTCATGAGCATACAAAGAACAGTGGACTATCACTTTTTTAGTTGTTGAATGGCTCTCTTCCTCGTTAACTCTAAAATTTCTTTATTAAAATGTAGAACTTAAGCATTTAGATGTTTCAAACACAGAATAATAATACTGTCAGATTAAAACACGAGCTTAGCTCTGCTTACCGGTATTACGAGTTAACTATGTCGTGTGTTTGATATTGCAAAGAAAATTTATACTATAGCTTATATCTTTATACTCTTGTACTGTATACCTATGTTTCACCTACTTGCCAATACTTTTAATAAAATGCTAACAAGTTGATATTTCGTATTATTTTAACCTGTACCTACTCAAAATCAAACGAAGGAGTTTGCCCGACAAGAAATGGATTACAAGAAGAACGGAAAATGAAGAAATTCTCAGATACAAAAGATTAGAATTTATTCTATTAACCATTTTGTATTTTTTTATTACCCTGTGTGGAAATAGCGTCTTTGTCCAGAGAATCGCCTAAAATGTATACCAGAGAAGGCAACGGAAAACTTTCATTTATTTTATTTTCCCAAGCAAACCTTCATTTATTTTATTTTATTTATGTTAGATGATCAAGGGGTGCGAAGAATCCCGGGAGGAAGTCTCAAACTCGCAAACGCCTGCCATGAGATGACACGTTTATCGTTTAGGAATAGAGAAACCTATTTTGTTCGAGCGAAGTTAGATAACCAGTTTTGGTAAAGTTAAAACCATGAACAAACCTTTGGATTACTCTGGTAATAGTTTGTTACCATCCAGTTTATCGTAACAGGGTTGGAGAAATTTTAGAAGAAAAATACAACAATCCTGTCACAAATTTGGTGCCATTTTCACGCCGATATATCTACTTATTTAAATATACGATAAGCTGGTAAATGTGATAGAACTAAAAGCGTGGTACACTGAGTGTGTAGAAAAACTTATAAAGATGACCAAAAAACGAAACCTAATTTTATTAGACGTTAACGCTAAGTTGGATAAAGGAAAGATTTCTGGATTGATTGGAGACGTCAGGCTTAGAGTATTGAAAGACAGGGAGAGGAAATGATTTAATTGTGTTAACAACACAACGTGGTAGCAACAAATACATGGCTTTAATTACATCGCTGCAGATATTCACTTGGACTTGGACACCACAACGTGATGAAAGCAGAGCAATTCATAACCAAATAGATTAAATATCGGTCAACAGAAGATATCACAATGCTATCCAGTGCAAACACATATCCTGGAACTGACAAATTCTGATCATAATCCTGTTTTTTTAAAAGTGCGCACAGGATGGAAACTAATAAAGAAACAAATCTCTCAAGACAAACTAGACATTCAATTATTAAAAAATGATACTATAATTACACAAGAGACAGTACACAAAGAATTAATTAGGAAATATTGACCACCATAGAATTACCGAACCGCTGCCGTAAACGTCCTGTCTTCTTCTCGTGCCACTCCTAGCGGAGAATGGAATTCATCATGGCCACTGCGACTTTGATAGCAGCGCGCCTAAAAGGTTCAATCGAACTACACCCGAACCATTCACGTAGATTACGAAGCCACGATATTTTTCTTCTTCCCACACTTCTTTTGCCCTTAATTTTGCCCTGCATGATGCTTCTTAAAAGTTCGTACTTTTCACCTCTCACAATGTGCCCCAAGAATTCCATCTTTCTAGTTTTTATTTCATTTAGAATTTCGCATCTTTTGTCTAAAGTTTGGAGTACTTGCGTGTTAGTGACGCGGTCCATCCATGATATTCTGAGAATGCGCCTATAGCACCACATCTCGAAAGCTTCGATGTTTTTTATGGTCAACTGTTTTAGTGTCCAAGCCTCAACTCCATATAACAGGGTAGAAAAGACATAGCACCGCAGAATTCGTATTCGTAACTTTATATTGATATCACAATTGCAAAAGAGTTTGCGCATTCTATTAAAGACTGATCTAGCGATTTCTATTCTACATCTAATCTCTTTTGTTTGATCAGTATCGTCTGTGATCCAAGCACCTAGATATTTATAACAGGGCACACGCTCAATCGTTGTATTGTCTATTACAAGATTAGCGTTAAACGTCCTGTGGAAAACTATTAAAGAGCAAATGAACAATGTAATAGCACCTAGATACAGAGCAAACAGGAATGGATAACAGAAGAGATTTTATCATTAATAGACAAACTAGGAGAATCCAAAGGAAAACGTGACAGAGAATCAATATAACCATTATTGTTGGCTCAACAATCCTTTGTGGATCTTGGTCTGCTCCAACATTCACTGATATTTTGTCATTGGTCTATAATATTAAGTCGGTTACAACTCCATTTAATTACCTACTTCACGGTCGACCTTTGGTTCTTCTTCCTACAATCATGTTGTCTGGCATTCATATTATATATTCAGTTTAGCTCATCTATGTCGCTGTGTTTTAATGAACGTTACGACGTCTGGTTTGTTAAAGAGTTGGTATAATTCAAATTAATATCTTTGGTACTACTGCTCTTGATGGTTTATAGTTCCAAATAATTCGCGGAGTATTTTACGCTCGAATATTCCCAAAAGTCTTTCAGCCTTTTTTTGGAGCCATTATCAAGAGGGATACGGTTCCGTTCAAGTTCGAGGTCTGAATCCGCCTACTCCCCTCAATTGAGACGTACCAGTATCTTTTCTATAAAAAGACACAGGGTAAGACCAGTCGTCACTTGACTCTGAGAAGTAGGCAGATTGAGACTTCAGTGCGGTTCTTGTATTTTTACAGAACAAGAGACTGGTACATCTCGAGTGAGGGAAAAAGGCAGATTGAGACCCCTAACTCGAACGCAACCGTAACACTCTTGAAAATGGCTCCAAAATGGGTTCGAAACGTCGAGTTTCAAATTCTCAACGCGGTTGAGATTAAACAATTAAAAGTTATTATAGTTTTTAAAAAGATGAAAATTTGAGACCTGTGACTCTAAGCACTCAGATTCTTTTGAGAATTTATTGTCAGCGAAGCATGTTCAACAAACAAGGATATAAACTACAGATAAAATATACATAAAACTTTAGGAGTTACTAACTCTTATTCCAATTTATATTTTTGAACATATATTAAACGACACTAAAGCTACCTCCTAGAAAAATGAAAGAGACACTAAGTTTGTATAGTAGTCAAATAAAAGGCACAAGCATTGATACTGATCCTGATGAGATTAGAGATTTTTTTTGGTGATTGGTATCAAAATAGATCTTCCTTCCTATGGAGATTATTGGGCCAGTGAAACACGTATCGAACAAGTTGCAGCGTCATATCGATTAGGCGTTTTAAACTTCTAAGAAGATTTATTCATTTCAATAATAATGAACACAAACTACAATAGATAGGTGTTTCAAAATATGTCTGCTTTTAGAAAAAGTTTAGAGAAAATTTTAAGTTTCACACTGGAAATGAATACTCTATTGATGAAACTATGGTAGCGTACAAAGGAACACGAGCTGGAAATTTACGTCAGTAGTCTGGTTGTATTTCGGATTTTATTTCATACCAAGTTTCAAGCAGCTTAGAAGAATTAAACGGCACACCTAATGAACTAGGGCAGGATGAGATAGAACTAGGTGTGGGAGCAGCTATTGTTATAGCTTTATCAAAATCAATACAATCCACACGGAAAATGAAATTCCTGTAGTTCGCTGTATATCATCAATCACAAAAGTTTATTTAGAATCCTTTATAAAAGCTATATAATTTAAAATCCCTTACGGGTTACATCACAGAACTTTTTCGGACTAAAAAGCGCATCATCAGTGTTTTGTTACTCGGTGCACATGAGCTAACCAATACCTGGGTAAAAACCCTTTAGATGGTAAAAAATTTAATACTTCTTACATTTTATTGAAAATTATGTTGTGATGTTTGAATATTTCTCAGATAATCTACATGACAACGTAAGACCGTAATGGTTTCTAATCTAGAACTCATTCAGACATTGTCTGAGGGTCAGCAGCAATCCCTAGTAAGAGTCACTTGGTATTATTATCATTATTCAAATAGTATTATTTTAAATAAAAATATTATTAAGTTTGTAAATTATTACTAACAAATGTTCTAACTCGACGATTTTTTTCTCGAAGGTTTTCGACCAATATATTTTCTTTATTCTCCGTATCGGAGCTATCAGAAACTTAAGGAGGAGGTGGTATTTTACCCCCCAATTTTCAGAAGAAACTATATGAAGAAACCTCATTAATCCATCCATAACAGCAAAACGCTGAAAACGACAAACTTTTACTGATAATAATTGTTACCATATGGTTACCAATGTTTTTGGATAAAGTTATATTATCAATTATCGTTATATTATATATAATATGTAACACAAATTATTAAATATAGGTTCAAGAAACCATCGTTGAATTGAATGCATAGAAATATATTTTTACTCGCCAAAAATTCTTATTAGGCATGTACACAGCTAACCTAACAACTGACAGAAGAACGTGCAAAATCTACAAACATATGAAAAATGGCTGGCAACATTAACTATTGATTGACGTTCTCCCACCGCAAAATGACCGATGCTATATGCCTACACTGAACAGCACGCCTTGTAAAGTATAGTTTGAGTAACATACATATTTGAATTCAACGTAACCGTATGGTTGCATTATCCAGTAAAGGTTATTGAAATGTTTTTGAATGTGTCCGATAAAGGGTTAAAGTATTTTTATTGTAATGTTATGGAATAAAATAGCACTATTTATTTTTGTATCCCGTTGAAGATTGGGTGTCCTCACCGTCCAGTGAAAGCTGTAAATGGTTGGTCAAAGTTTTCTTTTTCATAACGTTGACCTCTTTTTGTCTCGCTGTTTCTTCTATAGGCTTGAACCATACAAGCTTCGTCGATATGTTTCAACCAACTCGTTGCTATTTCTTAAATTTTTATTTTTATTCAATTTTGCTGAAGAACTGAGTAATTCAGAATTGTTTTACCGCCTTTTAAATGAACACCAGATCCAGGCTTTTCTTCTAATTTTCAAAACAATAATAATTTTCGATAAATTTCAACAATATAAAACAAGTTTTAGAAATCAATTGTCGACTTGCTGATGCACAGGAAAAGGGGGGCGCGCGGCGTTGTATGAAAAAGAATTTTAGCTCAGGGAAGTACCGTTATAAATACTGTTTTAACTTAGTTTCGATTTCAAATTTCTTTTCAAATTTTAGGACAGTATTTATATGATACTAAGGAATGTTTTACGCAAAAAACAAAAATCAATTTTTTGAAAATTTATAAATAAAAGTCTCCTTAGATTCGTCTGGCTCTGGAGTTTTATTTATTTTTAGTTGCTTTACGACATCTATGAATTCTAGATAAGTAGGTTCGTATTGCTCCGCATCTCTATTATCTGTTATTTCTTCATTTTCTGCATGTGTCTTTTTGTTGTTTTGGTATAGATCTGTAAAATGTTTTTCCAATAATTTTTGTTTACTTTGTGTTTTACCAACAGTGTTTTGTGGTCCTTACTATTTATTTATCTAACTGTAATAGAAATGAACAGTGTCTCCATGTCATGAAATAAAATCATTATTATTTAGTAACTTAAAAGGACAAGGAAACTGAATTATGTTTTGAAGGAATAAAAATGAGTGTTAAAAAAATATATTTACTAAATCTAAACAGGACAAGTATATACATTGATACTTTTGTCTTCAGATACTGAGAGAATTTTATTACTATCTGGATTGTATGTCACGCCCCATACCTAAAAGACAATAATATTATTAAAGTAAACAATTTTGCTATAATAAAAATTATTGCAGAAATATTTCTATGATTTACTTTATTGTTAGCTTTAGTGGTAAAACAGATGCCCTTTCTATAGTTCTTAATTTAAGCTCTTGAGTCAATATAACCGGATCATAGGTAATCTTAGACAAGGAAAGAGAGAGGTCAGGTAACACTCACTTAATAAACCTTCGAAAAGTAAAGCCAGTTACTACCTCTCGCAAGGTTACCAGGGATACTAATTTTTCAGTAGATCTACTGATTTCAACTTCAATTTACTGAAGCACTATATCGAACTACTAAAAAATATGTAATGATAAAACCATGTTCAAAAAAATCTGTTAATTGATATAATATCCATAAAATATTGTCTTCTATTATACTGCACGGATTCGTAAGGTGTCTGATACGATAGGTTCCAGACAGTGTGAATTGTTCATATTTAAAACCATTTAAATTATATTTTTCAGAAACTAAACGCTACGTGCTGGAAACGCAACGTGCATGATAATATGCCACGACCTTTAATCTACTGAAGAAATAAAATATGACCTCGCAACCTTTCTGGTACCAGTTTGGCTTCAGTCGATTCCGTACGATCACGCGTCACATCTCTTTCCTTGTCTAAGTAGGTAATCATAGAAAAATTTAATTTAAAAATTGTTTTATTTTTGACATTTCTATCACCTATATTGAACATCGCACTTCGGAGAATTTGGTAAAAAAGTTTATGACATCCAGTTCAAACCCATCCAAAAATAAATCTAATGATTTAACAGAAACAATTTTATCTTTCCATTAACCTTCATAAACTCGAGTCAAAAGCGTACACTGAATAAAAGGGTAGGAGCTAATGCAAGTTCAAACTTTTATTTTATTTATTCACATGATTAACGTTCATTTATAAAGGTATAAAAAAGAATTTATTTACATAAAATTACAAAACAAAATCGAAAAATGTGTCAAAAATATTGATAATTTTATAAAATATGTTATCATTAAATCACAGATTTAATTATCACACTTTTATAACATAGTTTTATTGTTTTAATGCTATAAATATACAAATTGATTGCATCTTATAAAAGACTTTCGAGATTTTTTGTCCTTATTTTTGTTGTCCTTATTGTACATTTAGTTCTGACAGGATAGCTATTATGTGTTGTTTTATTCTTCTTCTAAAGGTGCCCCTCTTCTAGTGATGTTGGAGACCACATTTAACCATCTTATTCTATTTATAGCAACATGAAATAGATCACTTGACGTTATACCAGTCCATTTCCTAAGACTAGCCAGCCAGGATATACATCTACGTTCAGGCCTCTCTTGGCCTCAATCTTGCTTATAAAATCAACTGTAAAAGTCGGTATTCACTATTAACCTAACATAACTGGTTGCCAGATGTCTCGTCTCAATCATCACACAAGCTCGGCGCCGGCCACCCGTTTTCTTCGGTTTTCAGTCAGTCTTTCACTACCTTACGGAGTACGTAAGAAAAAGCCTGCTCCTACTCCCCTTGTTTCTATCAGGGACTATGTAAGTCGACCCGTTCCATTCGAAATATATATTCTCATTCATTAATTATTATTACTATTATTAATTATTATTATTTTCTTCTTTAGAAGTTGAGACACAATTTATAATGCAAATAAACTAGTTCAATTAGTTCAGTTGAAAGAATCGTTCATCTGAACTATTTCGATGGTGAACTACACATCCCTATGTAACTCCTCTGTGGTCCCAATTAACCATCTTAAAGGCATACTCTATTTCTTCTTGCAAAATAAAATTAAAGTTCATTACTTTCTTAGAATAATAAGTATGTATTACCTTTTCTATTTGTTTCAAATACAGGGAATACCAATACAGGGAATACCTGTCATTATATTTATATGAGGTATGTTTGTACCCCAGGTGGTTGTTGAAATAAGCAGATAATATACCTGAGCAGAGTGCAAATGTACCCCAAACAATACAGCTTACTATAATTTGTTAAAAATAATAGCAAATGATTACATATTTTGTATGATACATTAAGAATTTAAATTTGACAAATAGTTAAGAAGAAATAAATAATAAAAAAATATTTTGACATATATTTAGAGGAATTGATTACTGGGTTGCACCTGCACCCCTGTCTCGCCTGCACCTCTGTCGCACCTGCACTCCTGTCGAGTTTATGAAGGTTAATAACACATAAATTAGATGTTAAATGTAGTAAATATGCTAAGATGTTACATACCTATAAAATTAAAATGAAAAACATACCCATTAAAATTGTAAAAATTTAGCAAATCAGTTTTTATACTGTAAAACGTAAAAAAAATCCTAAGCAGACATGATAGACAAATATTTACATACATACAAACACAAATTATTAATTCCTATTTAAATTAAATAAAAATATAAAGCACTATGAATAGAGGAGCCTTTAATTTATGGATAGAAGTAATGCATTATGCATCAAAAAACATTAAATGTGTTAATGTGTATGATAAATATACAAAAAGCATCCACATTTATCCTTTATAGAATTTAAAAAAATATGTACACTATTTACCTGGTCTGTATGTTCATTAAATGTATGAAGACACTGTCTGGTAGCGACATCCCAAACTTTGACTGTTTTATCGGAACTACCAGAAACAAAGTTCTTGCCATCAGGAGAAAATGCGACACTAAGAACCCAGGAAGCATGGCCTGACAATGTTCCTATCAAACGGGTTTTTTGATCTCGTCTTGAATTTAAAAAAAAAATAAGAATACATAAAATAAAGCATAAAACACAACTTACACATCATAAAGTTTCATATATCCATCATCAGATCCTGTTAGCAGTAGTTGAGAGTCGGGAGAAAAGCAAAGAGAACGGATTGGCATAGCATGACCTTCTAAGGTGTGCAAAAGTTTGTTGGCTGCTACATCAAATATATTAATAATGCCTTCAATAGCTCCACTTGCTATGTATTTTCCATCTGGACTCTAAAAAGTGTATTTAAAATAATATAAAAATAATGAAAAACTTCTCAAAATAAAATATATCATACAGATCGAATATCTTTAAAAAATAATATGCCTTATTTAAAAATTTGTACCAGTTTTTAAAATAAATTGTTACACCCAAAAATTTATGAAAAATTTCACCAGATTCTTTTTTTTTATTCTGACTTTGACATCCTATGGCTTTACAGCCCAATTTGAACCTTGGCCTCTCTCCATTCTTTACCCATTAATTAAAGTCTATAGCCATTCTCCTCCATGACCAAGTACCAAGGTGATTTCTTGTGTCCAAATTTATATCTGATTCACCACCTGTTGTTCTCATTTATAGAGCCTAATATTCTTCCTAGTGCCCTTCTTTCAAAGATAGTAATACTGAAAAAGGGTTTTTACTAATACAGTACATAGTACTGTATGTCAAAATATAGACAGTAGACTCGCGATTATCCGAGTCTGACTAACTGAGCCTCTGGATTAACCTAGGTAGTAATTGAAAAGAATAAATTATGTAATAAATTAGCTTGGAGAGCGGGATCAAGTGAAAGCCTATGCCCTGGCTATTGGTATGCTGAAGATATGAGTCACTACCAAGCAAGTGTTGATGTTCTAGCCACTATGGCCTACTCTAGCCTACTGGTCGCCTCGCCATACATTCCCCCTTCCCTTCCGTCAGTTGAGTCATCAGAGATAGCTGTTCGGTTTGTCCCACTGTAAGCTCTTACATGTTCCTTGATGTTGTCTCTTTATATAGTTTCTATGTAACTTGCATAGTTTCTATATGAGTTTAAAACGTAAATGAGTTGTGGTTTCTCTAGAAACAAAATTAAATGATATAAAATGCTTAGATAAGGGTGAATCAGTAAAGAAGGTTACTAGGTTACTAGGTTCTAGGTGTTGAAGAAGTGACTGGGAAGGGTTAATGAAAGTGTGAGTGGTAGAAGTGATTTGTTATGGAAAACTAGGAAGAGAAGAGAATACAAACAGAGTTCTGAAGCCTTATTTTTATGGTTTTCTAATCTTCGAAGGTTGGGAAGTCCAATTAGTGGCACCATGCTGCAAGCTAAGGCTGTCGAGTTTTACAAATTGTTTAAGGATAGCGAGGAAAATTTTACTGCAAATGATGGTTAGCTCGACAGATGAAACAAGAGGTGTGCATCTGACAACTTAACATTTCGGGACAAATTGAGACTCATTTTAGAACATGGCCTCACGTCAGACCAATTCTTCAATTGTGACGAAACGGGTCTCAATTTCAGAATGTTTCCAACCAAAACACTGGCGGCCCAAAGTGAAAAAACTGCGTCTGATTATAAAAAAAAGCAACAAACGAGTAACTCTTTTAAGTGTAAGACCTCTACTTATTCTAAAATCAAAGAATCCAAGTGCTTTTAAAAATATAAAAAAGTAAAAGGCCTATCCACCATGTACAGGAATCAACATAGTGTGTGGATAGATTGCCAAATGTTTAAAGATTGGTTTTTTGATGAGTTTTACGACAACAACTTTGCAAAAGTAATGGCAAAACCTTTTTTAAATTGAAGTGAAAAGTGATGAAAAAAATAGCAATAACTGTATTGCTAAAATAGTAGACCTCGCTAATCAGTTATGACTGACATGGTTATCAACCCACACAATATTACTGAGGATGACACAGATGAGATAATCGAGAAAATATCTCACTTTGAAGGATTGTAGATGATTGGAGCTACCCTAGCCTACATTAAGCAACAGGAAGAGTCAACTTATACCGATGTCCTTCATCTTCAACGTTGGCGCAACAGCGCAGTGTCACAACGAGGCCAGAAGTTGACGCAGAAATCTATCAAAGTACATAAATGTTTTCCTATCTATATATTTTAACTATGTACTCTATATACAGGTTTACATATTTCAATTGTACATAATTAACTAATTATATATGTCACAACTTTTGAATTTTTTGTTTATTTTAAGCAAACACTTGATCTCCGCTTTATCTGAGTATTTTGTTATCCGAGGTATGCGCAGTCACAATTAGCACAGATAATCGCAAGTCTACTGTACTACATAAAAACTAATAAAAATGGAATATATACTAAATTAAACCTTACAGTTGTAACTTTCAGATAATAAACAAAATATGTACTTACATAAGCTATGCTTAAAGTAAATTTTCCTCGAGTTTCAAAAGTTTGTTCAGCTTTAGCTGTTTCAACACTATATGCTGTAATTTTTCTAGATCCAGAAATAATGTATTTATCATCTGGACTAAAAGCTACAGTCCAAAGATCTACAGGGCCAACATCAACATTAGCAATCTTTTCACCCTTCTCTAAATCCCATATCCTCATACTTGAATCTAGAGAGCTTGATGCACATACTGAAAACACAATTTACACAGAATTAATACAGAAAATCAAACCATCATAAGAAACATATATTCTTAGAGCTTATTATTAATTGCTACTTATAAAAAAATATTAATAATACTGCTAAAATTTAATTTTCAATATGATCTAGACACCTGTTTCTTTGAAACCACTCAGTTTTCCTTATATTTTTATAAAAAAAAATTGTAAAATCAATTATGATGTAGAGGTAATGGATTTTAACAAGAGCTAATGAGTCATGCCGATTCAGTACACAAGTTTACCTGTTATTTACAAGGTCATAGCTCTTGTCAAAATCCATTACTTATACAACTTTTTGGTCCCTAAAGTTGTTCCTTTGTAAGGTATAGTGCACACCACTCTGTTCCATTGAAAAATGTAGCAAAAAACTATAACACCAGTGTAGATAAATTTTCACATGCTTCTGAGAGGGTGGCTACCTCATAAATGTCTATGTACTACCTACACTTGTTAAGGTCGATTCAGACACATCAGCCCCGTCACAGTCTTGGTGCTGAACTGGTCCTGTTTGGTCACAGAACTATTAACTATCTGACAGCCGGGAAACTGTTCGTCGCCTGATGAATGTAAATGCCGGCGCCATCTTTCTATTAAAGAATATTTTGTATGACAGATTGTTTGGTTGGGCACCAGGACTGTGACAAGATGTTACTGATGTGAATCGACCTTAATACTTGTCATGCACAGTATCTTCCAACTGAGTTTGACAGCAGTTTAGCTGTCAAATATGTTCAATATAGTTAAATAGTTCAAATATGTACAAATATGTCAAAGGACTGCTTTGTATCAGTTTTCTCTGTCATACATGGGAACAGGCCCATATTACAATAGTCAGTCTATTTGTATTATATCTATGTAGTAAAATAAACTGACTTAAACTACAATTCTAAGGTTAACTAAACTAAAATGTTCCTTTGTTTTGTGATAGAGCCATGATTTTTCTTTGACATTGGCCAATGTAGCCTACACTCAACAACACTCAAATGTGCTACAGTAGGAACAGACCTACTATATGTGCATTAACATTCGATAAAAAACTAATGAATTTTCTTGTGCTACAAAACTTTATTTTTCCTTATAAATACTTACATTTGCCATTATGACTGACAGCTACTGACACAACACCAAGAGAATGGCCTTCTAGATTATGCTTAAGAACTAGACGATCGTCCTGCAATTCCCAAACTTTAACTAAATCATCTACTCCACCAGTAACAATATAGTCAGTCGGAGGCTCATCAGATAGGATTGAATCTCTAAAATATGTAATAGAAATAGTATTGAAATGACGATATTTAGAACACAACAGTAGTACCTGGACTTTTCGTCGTCTCCTTGATTGTCGTCCTCGGATTTTTTCTTTTTTTCCGGAGCATATCTTCCCCAGAAACAACTCCAAATGCATTCGTCATGAGCATTATCCTTTTTGTGTAAAACCGAATACTGAAAATAGCAGTAACTTAAAATAAACACTATTCAAAGTAAGTAGACACTCACCATACTTATGTATTATTTTAAACCTTGGTGACTAAATTAAATTAAGTTTTTCTTATAATAAATCGGCATTCCCAAAGTAAATAATGAGGTTAAGTTGTGTTGTTAAGTTTATGGAAGTCAGTCAGAAGTCAGTCAACACTCATTATCAGAATCAGAATATCAAATACCGCCATCTGCTGTTACACCTCAAAACATCTGCGATTTAAAAATAATTTTTATTGATATTTAATTTGATTCTCGAAGCAGATACTTTTTTAAAATAGTTTAACATTCATAATTAAAATGTAATGTAATGTAAAATGTAAAGTTCTACTGATTCGGATAGGAAATTATAAATATAAGAACAGAAACAGGCAACTGAAAGACTACACAATATGTCAATGTCAAGTCAATTGACAAATGAAATTGACAGTGGAAATGGAAAACAAATGCCAGGTTTAGTATTTGTGTTTGTGTTTTATAATTTTGAAAACTTATTTGTTAGAATTTGTACAAAATGTCAGCTCTATTTAAAAATGCCAAGAAAAAAGTGAACCAGTCAGAATTACGAAAACTAATGAATGATCATAAAATTAAAGCCAAGGATGTGAAAAGGATTGATTCTCCATTAGCTAAATATCCTTTTGTTGAATTTATAAATAATTTTATATTACTTATTTATTTTGTTCTCGTATTTCTTTTTAGATAATTTAGATTATATGTAGCTTTAGATAGATATATAACATTGAGCTTCTATATATTTTCCGTGTGTGTTTTCCTTAATACTTTGTACATATAATGAACAGGGTCAGCTCACATGTGTGCTATGTAAGTGGGTAGTGCGTTCAGAATCTGTGTGGTCATTACACATAAACTCAAAAAAGCACAAAGAAAATATAGAAGTAGCAAAGAAATTGAAGGAGCGGACAAATAATTTTACCCAGCCCTTGAAAAGACCATTGACTCCTCCTTTACCTGAAGTTCCAGAGAAAAAAATTAAAGGTATTTTAAAAAATGCTCCAGCTAGTAAAAGGACTGAAACTAATATAGATAATGGTCTTAGAGAAAAGAATAATGCACTGCCAGATGATTTTTTTGATTCAAAATCCAAAAGTCAGTCTACATCCAAAACAGTTAGTACTGAAAAAGAACAAGAGGTAGATAAGATGGAAGTAGATCAAGTTTCTGATGGAAAAGATGAACTTCCTGAAGGATTTTTTGATGATCCTAAATTAGATGCTAAGGTATTTTTTTACATTTAAGTGTATTATACTTAAGCAAAATTGTGCTTTCTATTAATCTTAAATAATTAAAAAAAGCCACATTTACTATAAATAGTTCTTAACAGAAATAATACCATTAAATTTCAGAAAAAGCAGTAGCAGATTTGTAATTTTTATTTAAGGTAAATGTGGGAGTAATTGACACTTATAAATTACACCACTTGAAATACATATAATTACTGAAATACTGTGTGAAACAAGCCATTACTGCACCTTCAGTTTTTGGTCCTGTAGAAGTTTTAAGTATGTGATTTTCATGTATATTTTGTACTGTTGGAATCCGATGAAGTCTCCTGGTTACATTTTGCCACATAAGGAATAGAGATTTGTCTTGTTCTTTCCATTCCAATCTTCATGACAATTTTTAAATGCCAGCAATTTTTCCTCACCTACTTCCTTTTCCAGGAAAGTAAGACCATCTTCATCATTTAATGTTTTAGTTATTGACTATATTGAAGGATCTTCTAAGTCATTTTGATTTTCATGACAATTGTCTTTCACTTTTGAGTAGTCTATAGCATTCTTATCCCAAAACATTAAACCACTTTTTCTGAAGACATTTTTCATAATTTGTTTCTCAAAATTTTTAAGAGTTTTATATACCAGAGGTGCAAAATCAGCTTTTCTTAAATTAGGTGATTGAATATTATCTACATACTGGTGAACTATTGCTTTCCACCTTGTTTTCATAAGCCTAAAAAATCCTATGTTAAGTGACTGGAGAATATGAGTTGAATTGGGGTGTAATGCTATGAGTATTATTCCATTTTTACTGCAAAATTAACTGACATGCAGTGTTAAATGACTAGTATGATTATCAATAAATAATACAACAGGTGTCTGTATGTTTTGTGTTTGTAGCCAAGGATGAAAGATATTTGCTATGTATTTGAAGAATAGCTCTCTGTTGCTAAACACTTTTTTCACCTTTACTAACCAGTACCTTTTCGTGTTTGGGTTCAGAAATAATGCAATCTCATCTACATGTAGTAGTTGTAGTATCTGAAGTTGATCTTTGTTTATTCTATCATCCATGATCTTATAAACAATTTGTTACTTCATTAAACCAATTTATTAGGCTGTACTTAGTTACTAAGGCTCCAGAAGCTATTAAATTTTGTGCTACTTGTTCTTTTAAACATGGATGTTTTCTCAAAAAACTTTCATAGCATGCACAGCCAAGGTGGTCATCAACAAATGGAGTTTCTCTTTTCATTTGTTTTATTATAATTTGTACACTATCCAGCAGCTGTCTTTTTGTTACCGAAAATTTTGTTTCTGCTGAGTCTAATATCCAAAGCAAGTTTTCTTCATCAGATGTCAGAATAGTCTTTGACCCCATTCTTCTAGAAATGAAGTTTTTCCTTTTGCCTTGTACACAATAGTTATTGTGGGAACCTGATATCTTTTTGCTGCAGAGGCTATTGGCATCCCAAGGTGAAACATCCTCTATTGAAGCTGTCATATCTTCTTCAGGACAATCTAACATTTTCCCTTTTACAGGAGGCATTTTTGCCTACAAAAAAATAAAAACAGAACTAATGATGTCAACTATACCCACATTTAACTTACTGTTCCTACTTCTAGTATTATGTCAATGTCTTTATTTGTCTTTTGCACATTTTTGCTCATATCTGCAGATTTGTTTATACAGTACAGCCTTCCAATTATTGTGACCACCGTTGGGGAACCAAAAGCTGGTCACTAAATACGATTGATGGTTTAAGACTGAACATAGGAAAGTTAAAGCAACTGATCTGCATTTTATGTTGTTTATTTACATATTAAATATAATTTTAAATAATTTCAATTTCAATTCATCAGAAACATAAATGAACACAATGACATCAATTTAAGAATAGGTTGGATTCATTTTTATTTTTTTAAATAATCAGAAATTAATGGTTGCTTTTTGTTTTCTGTTTAAAAATCAAACTGTCATTCTCAAACCACATCAATCCAGTAACAAACAGGCATTGAAAGTACTGGTTCACATTTAGTAAAGTTTATTGTGATCTCGTTTAGCCTTTATAGAGTATGGATCAGTAAGGTCCCCATCATAAAACAGTTACATTGAACAGATTGAAAGGGTCCAAAATAAATTTTTTAGGATTACAACTTTTAGCAGTGGATATCTGAGAGGAATATGGGGATCAGTGGATAAGATTGATTTATTAACACTTGAGTCAAGCAGGACATTTGCTAGTTTTATGTTTTCTGCATAAAGTCATTAATGCTGTTATATATTATTATTATCAATTGTTATCACTTGTTAGTCTTAAAGTACCTAGTAGAAACAACAAACAATAGAAAATATTTTCAGTGCTATTTATGGTATCAATGAACTTACTACACAATTGGTCCTGAGTGCCAATTGCCTGCCAAGACAAATAAATATTTTTGACTCCAAAATTAGTGTATTCAGATAACAACTAAAAGTTATCTTATAATAAGTGACCCTTTTACATGCAAATCTTTATCTATCCTTAAGCTACATTAGCTTTGTAGCCCCATTAAAGTTTGTTATAGTTCATTATTCTAGGTTTGATATTTTAAAAATTTATTGTTGTTTAGGTGTAGCATTTTTAAAACTCTTTAAATGAATTCCGTTAATACATAAATAAAAATATATGTATGAGAATATATAAATCTAATATACTTAATAAACCTTTATGTGTATATTATTTTTAGGCAAGAAATCTAGAATACAAAGATCCTGTAGAGGAGGAATGGGAAAAGTTTTTAAAGGTTATTAAAGAAGCAGACAATGAAAGTAATGCAATTATCGCAGAAGATCAAGAAGAGGCTACAGCTGATCGTCAGATAGACGAAATTGATGAGCAAATGAAAAAATTATCTAGGTATCTATGTATAATTATGTTACTGTTGAATTCTTCATTTATATTTTTCCGTCTTTTTGATATTATTAAGTTTTCAGACAATTGTATACACTCCTTTTGTATAGTATATAGTTTACATGTTAAATTTACAATCTACTTCAGAAAATAACTATAAGTAAACTTTTTTAAGAACATGATGAAATACCTGACTAAAACGCACAAGAACAATAGTGAGCAAACTAGAAGTTGTGGAAATAGCAAAGGAGAGAATAATTTTATTGTTAAGTGATTTTCTATGCGATAGAATACTTATCTAATGCTATTATATGCAAAATATGAGGAGTAGTAGATGTTACTGAAATAATCAATATTAAAATGGAACTGGGCAAGTCATATCGCAAGAGCAGTTAACTATTGGTGGATGAAACGAGTTTTAGAATGGAGACTGTGAATACAAGCTAACAGAAACAGAAACAATTGCCATATAAATGGAGTCAAGCTCAATAACTCGCGGTATGCAGATAATACAATAGTGTTTCCCAATACCATAGAAGGGCTGCAAAACTTAATGAACAACATAACAGAAACAAGTAGAAAATATGGACTGGATAGAAACACCAGCAAAACCAAGCTAATAATCTTCAGCAAGGAAAACATAACTAGGGCCAAATCTGTAGGTGAACCAAATGAGAATTGAACGTGTCTCACAATACAACTAATTGGGAACTATAAACAAGGAGTCGTTTGACAATACCCAAGAGATTAAATGTCGAATTGGAAAGGCAAAAAAAGCATTCTTGACTATGAGCTCTACATTCAAGAACCATGACTTCACCCTAGAAACAAAAATATGCCTCCTTAAATATTATCTCTACTGGAAACTCTATCAAAACTTCAGACTTTTGAGCTATGAAACGAATAAAATGTGTGAATTGACAAAGTTCAGAAGAACTGAAAGAGAAGTGATGGAAAAAAAATACTAAAATAGGGCTAAGCTCAGAGGAACAAATTTAAATGGCCAAAGAGACACTAAATCTCAAGTGAGTGTTCGGGCTAGCTTCAATGCACTGGATTGTGGCTTTAAAGATTTAAACAGATAGCAAGGATACTGAGCTAATGAGACAAGAAACGAAATGAGACCTGGTAATATCAAACGTGATACAACTAAAGAAGGTCACTGGGAATAAATTTATAGAAAGAGAACAATAAGAAGAGAAAAGAAGGGCGCCAACTCAACGATAGTTGAGATTTTGAAGTAACAAATGAATCTGGAGGTAATACTCTGAAATACAAAAATACTAAATATTAATCTTGTTTTGCTATGTTATATACTGGTTAGTAGAACTGAAATAAAACTCAAAATAGCAACAATAAATATATTTATAAACAAATGTATATAGGTATATGTGTATAAACAATTTACATATAATGCAAAGCCAAATAACAGTGGTAGTGGATGGTGTACAGATACAATAGGACCTAATAGCCCCTCAACAAATGAATAGTCACTACCACTGGCCAAATAAGATATGAAATATTAGTATACAACAAGAATAGTCCGTAGGGTAGCCAAAGTCTTAAAACAAAAAGGTAGTCATTTAAATTTAAATTAGTTCTACTAAAATGAGGTACTAAAGACAATATTGTAAAGATATCTAACTTGATAAATCTCTATTACAATTATATTAAATATATATATTACATCCAAAAAATGAGTTGTTCCATACTCATTATATAATATTTAAAAACAAACCACATTAAATTTATGTCCCTCTTAATATCAAATTGTATTCTATTAACAAAAATATTATATCCAAAAAAAAGTGAGTTTGGTCAGACTCTCTAAATCCTAGTTAAAACCTAATAACACATGAAGTGTCCCTTTTTCCTCCCGAATATTTTATAATTAAATTATCAAAAAAAAATTATCATAAAGGTATTCACCTTATCATATGCATATGATCAGTTAACAGTAAATATAAAGTAATACGTAATACAAAAGGTCAAATAGTTAAACGACTTATCTTTACAGCACTATAAGTCCATAGGAAAAACTCCTCTTGGCACGGCTACATCAGTTTGTGGCTGTAAAGACGAATCCTGGTCACAAAAGCCACAACCAGTCACTGGTCTCTGGGTGACATCAAAATCCACGGGTTTGTTAACTATTTAAGGATTCAAAGTCTAGTATCCTTGAGGGAATATTCTCAAGAGAATATCCTCAAGTAACGTGAAATTAATATTTTCACGTGACGGAATCTAAAATTATTATTTAATTTAATAAATACAATTCAATAGGTGTAGCAACATGGATTGACTGCACCAAAACAAAACATCAAAACATTTGGTATTAGGTTAAGTCAACATCATGTCAAATTTATGAAGTTACTTTCGTAGGCTTGGCAAGCTTGCGCCATGAAAAGAACATGCGCAGAATATAGAAGGCTGTCCACATTTGTCGAACCTTTTTATATTCCACCAAAAAAGTTAAGATACAAAATGGGAACCAAAAAAAACTTAATGATAACGACGTGGAATAAAACAGAATTTAAGTTTAACTATATAAAAAAAATGACCTTCTGTTCTTTGCAAGTAAATCAAGGAAATTTTATATTTAAATTATTTCGGAACTCAAAAATAAATCTCTAAAGAAATACTAAATACAATGATAAATTTGATTATATGATAAAGAGATAATACGTATAAAATGATTTACTTACATGGAACTCGCAGCACGCCAACAAAAAAACTCTTCCTTTTTATGTGGAACTCATAAATGAATATTGATTTTATTATTTTACTTATTATTATTAAGATATGTATTTTATTTATAAATTAATTTATTCTTCCTTGCTCCAATTCCGTCACTTTTAAGGTGAAAAATTTCACCGGTTGGCGTGGCTGCGTTGACGAGTTCAGACCAAAACTAACCGCTTCGCTTCCGCACAAAATCGATCTTCCTTTCAAAACGATAACAGCGCGTGTGGGGGAAAATGTCGATTCAAAATCGATCGTAGGCGGGTAATAAAAATTTCTAAAGGGGTTAATCAATAGCGTAAACGCTACATTCTCCCTCATCTCCAGCAAAAAAAAAAAAGGAACTTTAGGAACTTTTTTTTTTTTTTTGTGGCAGAACGATCTAACACTGACAATGAACGTTGATACGTTAAAATTGAACATTTTCGTCACCAGTCAACCATTTGCTCAGGAATTGGAACAAAATCAAGGACGAAATAAAAATATGGAACGAAGAATATAAGACAAAGTCATACATTTTTTTTAATGCGATAATGTATGTTAATTTAGTATAAACCAAAGATAAAAAAAAAAAAAATAATAATAAAAAGGTATACATTTTAAGTTTAATTCTATAACCTTACAGATCAAGTTAACTTTTAACACTACTTATCTACATTCTCAAGTATTAGTAAAAACAACCATCGTTAAAACTACATTATATATGTGTATTAACAACCCCTAACACAATATCTCCAAGAACCATTCATAACAACGAAATTCAAACAAAGTCCTATGAACTTTACCCAACGTTGATACTAGAGCGACCAGATTCTATTCGTCACCATAGAGTTCAATGAGGGCCTGATTATTCAGGACTAGTTGAAACTACAAACCTAAACAGATATATATGGTTCGGGATATCAACAACATATTGAAAATCCAAGGTAAAAGCTAATTCAATACACCTACTTGATTTAGCAGCGGTAGGAAAACACACAATCGGTAAAGGCACAAGTAAGCCTAGATACTAGCAAGCCCACTATACTCATGGTATAGGGTATGCTAAAAAAAGGTAAGTAAGATAACTGCAATCCCAACTCATAGTAAAGGATATGCACAAAAGGTAACAGATAATTGCAAGTCCAGATCTACTCATGGTAGAGGATATGCACAACACTCACTTCTACTAGCTATACACTTGGTAGAAGGAAAGATAAAAGAGATCCTAACTGTAATACCTAAACTGTACTATTGACGTGTTCCAATTCTTTACTCACGACAAGAACAGTAAAGGACAGATTTTTAGGACTCTATAATCAAGATAAAGATAAGATATATATTCATAAGATATAGATAAGAAGTAAACTTATCCAGGTAAAGGTAAAGATAACTAACTTAAGGTAAAGGTATGAGATAAACCAATTAAGGTAAAGGTACAAGATAAACTCAATTAAGGTAAAGATAAAGATACACTCAAGGTAAAGGTATGAGATAAACTCAGGCAAGGTAAAAGATAAACTTAAGGTAAAGATACGAAATAAACTCCATTACAGGTATGAGATAAACTCCCTAAAGGTAAAGATAAACTCAATTAAGATACAGATAAAGATAACTCACATCTATCAATCCATGTCACTAGTAGAGAGACAGGTAAACAAACAGTATACAATAAGATATGTTAAAACTCAAATACTTTCAACGATAATAGCATAGGAGATGACCTCCAAGTTAAACAGACTTACTTACTGCTGAATATCAGAACGATCCAATTCTAAATGACACATTCTGATTTCAACCTAAGAGACACTCAAGGAACAACTAATATTTATTGACATATTTCTGAGCCAAGTGAGGGCACACATCCAGGGTGATCAATCCTGAACCCACGCTAAAACACCGACACAGTAAGTGAATGTGAATGCATAAGCTTTATGGTCATGATCCACAAAACTATACAACACTAATAAAGAAAATATTTGGAATGTTTTCCGAATTATCCCTGTAAATATCTATTCAACTCAGAACTCAAGATGGGGAAATTCCCATATATCCATCCTGTACTCCTATGATATGCAGTTGGACTTTTGAGAGAAAACAAACAACAAAATTAGCAAGTCCATAAACCAAGATAATAACCAACATTAAGATAACATAAAAAAAAAATAGAAGGCAAAATAGCACATCTTATGGGTTTTTGCCAGGTAAACAAAATAGATAATCAGATCTTAAACAACCAAACTGGAACAGAAGTGATAAGGGATTAATGAGATCTAATGATTAAGTTGAAATGGAAAATCAATCCGTCGATAACTATCCATTTAGCCTGGTTGGGAAGATTTGTCGGTTTGCATGTAGCACAGATTTTGCATTTAGCGATATAGCTACATACAGTTTGATGCATCTTCGGCCAGTAATAAAGTTCAGATATTCGACGGAAAGTTTTGTAGAAACCAAAATGAGCTGCAGTAGGATGGTCATGAAAAGTGGCCAAAACCTCTGCTCTATTAGGAGTTGGAACGACTATCTTCCAATCCGACATTCCAGTAATGGAATCTATGGAACTTAAGACATGTTTATACAAAACACCATGTTCAACTTTAAAATCAGGAAATTTACCTGGTACATTCTGTACAACATTTTTTTAACAATGGACTGGTTAGATGACGGACTCTCAACTCATACTCTAATTCAGGAGCTAACAGATGCTCTACCTTGAAAGCAGACATATTACACAACTGAGAAATATACGAGAGAATGAGTAAAAGTAGGTAAAGTTTAACTTACTCTCTGTCCTCAAATTAATATTCTGAAGTGATACCAATACCAGTAATGTTTAATTGTTTTGGTCCAGTTATGAAATCCAATGACATATACTGCTACAACACCCTAAGGAACCTAAAATTTCAAAACTGTTATTTCGAGGTAGTGACTCAACTTATTGGCTACTCTGGACTTGTAAAATATGTGAAATAGTTAACTTTAGTTATTTAAATTTTTAATTAATTTATTATTAATCTAAATTGTTATTTAATCAATCAAAAACAAAGCAATTTATTCAGTCTACACAGTATATAGCAAAAACAAGTCAATTTAAGATATAGATATAAGGTAATGTCCAAAAAAAATTGAAAAACAAAACTAAACGTTAAAATGAAAATTTAAAAGCACAACCAGTGAAAACCACAACAACCCAAGATCAAAACCAAAAATTAAAGGAGATATATATATTTTTTTTTAAGGCAGAAGTGGAAAAGAAGCCACACGTTGGGTCTAGCCAATTGAAACGAATGAAGTATGTGAATTGACAAAGTTCAGAAGAACTGAAAGAGAAGTGATGGAAAAAAAATACTAAAATAGGGCTAAGCTCAGAGGAACAAATTTAAATGGCCAAAGAGACACTAAATCTCAAGTGAGTGTTCGGGCTAGCTTCAATGCACTGGATTGTGGCTTTAAAGATTTAAACAGATAGCAAGGATACTGAGCTAATGAGACAAGAAACGAAATGAGACCTGGTAATATCAAACGTGATACAACTAAAGAAGGTCACTGGGAATAAATTTATAGAAAGAGAACAATAAGAAGAGAAAAGAAGGGCGCCAACTCAACGATAGTTGAGATTTTGAAGTAACAAATGAATCTGGAGGTAATACTCTGAAATACAAAAATACTAAATATTAATCTTGTTTTGCTATGTTATATACTGGTTAGTAGAACTGAAATAAAACTCAAAATAGCAACAATAAATATATTTATAAACAAATGTATATAGGTATATGTGTATAAACAATTTACATATAATGCAAAGCCAAATAACAGTGGTAGTGGATGGTGTACAGATACAATAGGACCTAATAGCCCCTCAACAAATGAATAGTCACTACCACTGGCCAAATAAGATATGAAATATTAGTATACAACAAGAATAGTCCGTAGGGTAGCCAAAGTCTTAAAACAAAAAGGTAGTCATTTAAATTTAAATTAGTTCTACTAAAATGAGGTACTAAAGACAATATTGTAAAGATATCTAACTTGATAAATCTCTATTACAATTATATTAAATATATATATTACATCCAAAAAATGAGTTGTTCCATACTCATTATATAATATTTAAAAACAAACCACATTAAATTTATGTCCCTCTTAATATCAAATTGTATTCTATTAACAAAAATATTATATCCAAAAAAAAGTGAGTTTGGTCAGACTCTCTAAATCCTAGTTAAAACCTAATAACACATGAAGTGTCCCTTTTTCCTCCCGAATATTTTATAATTAAATTATCAAAAAAAAATTATCATAAAGGTATTCACCTTATCATATGCATATGATCAGTTAACAGTAAATATAAAGTAATACGTAATACAAAAGGTCAAATAGTTAAACGACTTATCTTTACAGCACTATAAGTCCATAGGAAAAACTCCTCTTGGCACGGCTACATCAGTTTGTGGCTGTAAAGACGAATCCTGGTCACAAAAGCCACAACCAGTCACTGGTCTCTGGGTGACAGCAAAATCCACGGGTTTGTTAACTATTTAAGGATTCAAAGTCTAGTATCCTTGAGGGAATATTCTCAAGAGAATATCCTCAAGTAACGTGAAATTAATATTTTCACGTGACGGAATCTAAAATTATTATTTAATTTAATAAATACAATTCAATAGGTGTAGCAACATGGATTGACTGCACCAAAACAAAACATCAAAACATTTGGTATTAGGTTAAGTCAACATCATGTCAAATTTATGAAGTTACTTTCGTAGGCATGGCAAGCTTGCGCCATGAAAAGAACATGCGCAGAATATAGAAGGCTGTCCACATTTGTCGAACCTTTTTATATTCCACCAAAAAAGTTAAGATACAAAATGGGAACCAAAAAAAAACTTAATGATAACGACGTGGAATAAAACAGAATTTAAGTTTAACTATATAAAAAAAATGACCTTCTGTTCTTTGCAAGTAAATCAAGGAAATTTTATATTTAAATTATTTCGGAACTCAAAAATAAATCTCTAAAGAAATACTAAATACAATGATAAATTTGATTATATGATAAAGAGATAATACGTATAAAATGATTTACTTACATGGAACTCGCAGCACGCCAACAAAAAAACTCTTCCTTTTTATGTGGAACTCATAAATGAATATTGATTTTATTATTTTACTTATTATTATTAAGATATGTATTTTATTTATAAATTAATTTATTCTTCCTTGCTCCAATTCCGTCACTTTTAAGGTGAAAAATTTCACCGGTTGGCGTGGCTGCGTTGACGAGTTCAGACCAAAACTAACCGCTTCGCTTCCGCACAAAATCGATCTTCCTTTCAAAACGATAACAGCGCGTGTGGGGGAAAATGTCGATTCAAAATCGATCGTAGGCGGGTAATAAAAATTTCTAAAGGGGTTAATCAATAGCGTAAACGCTACAGGAAGGATGCTGAAGATACCATGTACAGACAAAGTCACCAATGAAGAAGTACTGTGAAGGATGAACACAACTACGGATTTGGTTAACATCGTGAAGGGCTGTAAGGTGCAGTACTTGGGACGTATAATGAGAAATCAAAGCAAGATACGAGCTAATTCAATGCATTTTAAATCATAGTAAAAATAACAAAGGTGTTTGATTTCATTAAATTTAAATATTAACTTTGTTTGGATTCACAAAGAGAGTATCTGCACCAATTGGTTCATTCCATCAGTTGTAAATTTATTTTTATTTTAATATTTTTATATCAGTAGAGCAGAAAAGAAATTAACACGTACAACAGATTTTATATTTAGTTTTAAATACATAATTTTTAAAAGTTCATTTCAAGTATGTAGTAATTTTACTGTAATGGATATTTTATTTTAGGATTCTTGACCTGGAAAAGAAAAAAGAGGAAGTGGTGGCACAAACCAATGAATCTAGAAACCAGAATTCAAGTATTGACAATAATGAAGATGTTGATGATGATTTTGATGAGTTTTTGGATTGGAGGGAAAAGAAATCCTTCAATTAGTTAAGATTTATATTCAGTACATTCTTGTATAATATGTACAGTTAACACATTTAAATGTATTTTCATTATTGTGTTTTATTTATAAGTACCTACCTACAGTCCCTGATCAAATTTTTATGACCGCATATGATTTTTTTTTACAAAAATCCACTGTTCAACTAATTTTTGTTTAAAAATTTATTTTTAAATTTAATTTTATGTAAAATACATTAATTATAATATGTTTAATAAAAAAAAGCAATAAAACATAATTAATTATATTTTTATGTTTTTTACTACTTTGTTGCTCCTCCTTTAGCTTTGATTACTGCTTTTACACTTACACTTCTTGGGATACTTTGAACGCAGTTAAAAATCATCATCATAATTCTGGGTTTACAACCCTACGTGGGTCCTAGCCTTCTCAAGAATTTCTCTGCAGTCGTCCCTATGCATCTCCTTTCTCCGCCAAGCAGGAATTCCCATATTTCTCATGTCTTCATCGATTTTATCAAGAACCTTCTTCTCTGATCAATAGGTCTAACAAGGAGCGTTTTTCTAGCTGGGTTATTTTAGTCCATCCGCAATATATGTCCTATCCACCTCAGATATCCTATCTTAATATGTTTTACGATATCAGGTTCTTGGCATATTCTATAAAGTTCGAAGTGGTATCGTCTTCTGCACATTCCATTATCATTCACCGCTCCATTAATTCGCCTTAGTTGTTCTCGGTTTTATAATCTGCTATATTGGTATCATGGCAACCTTCTTTATATAGTTCAGCTGGGATATTATCTATTCCAGGTGATTTGTTTCTGGCTAGTTTTTTAACTTCAAGAATCGTGGGTGGTTCCTCTTTCCTCTCGTTTTAGAAGACGAGAAAAAGAAGAAGAAAGTTAGCTTGGGCAGCATTCGGTAAACTGAACTATATACTCAGAAATCAACAAATTCAATTACATATTAGATCTAAAGTTTTTGATGCATGCATTATTCCGATATTAACTTATGCGGCACAAACATGGACAATCACAAAAAAGAATATGAATATACTTTGAGGGAGCCTTGCACTGGCTACCTACATCATGAGAGTTGGAAATCTTTTGTTTCCAATCCTTACTTCAAAGGACTTGTGAATGGATGCATCTCCATAGGTTTGGTTCTTCAGTGACCGTTGAAGGATAAGGATTCTTAATGTGAGCAAATATAGCTCCAGAGAAATAAAATCACTTTTGAGTTTATCGATTTATAATTAAATCTAAGAGTAGAGAGGCCCAACACGGCCGTAACTTACTATACAATATCAAATGTACTCTTTCTTTATAACACGTAAAATAAACATGAGAAAATGCCCGATTTCGGCGGAGAGAAAATATTGCGAGTCTTTAACTACCCGCTGCGGCGATGCCTCGACGACCATATGCTAACTTGAACTGATAAAACACTACATAATGCGTAAAATATGGAGATTACGCCTATTTTATTTAGGTGTGAAAAATATTTAACAGGGTCAGACGTCAAACGCCAGGGTGTCGCGTTCAAACTTGATAAAGTGTGTTCTAGTTATTATACTAAGAAAAGTCAAAGAATTATATTTTTATTTTATATTTTAAAACAATATGTTCATTTCTGGAACATACTTAGAGTCACTAAACACGCGATGGAAAGAGCAATGCTAGGGATATCACTTAAGGACAAGAAAACAAACACATGGATAAGACAGAAAACCAAAGTCACCGATGTGGTGCAAAATCATTAAAGTTGAAATGGGAATACGCTGGACATGTAGCTAGGAGCGATCTAAACAAATGGCATAGATCAAGTTTAACCTGGAGACCATACCAACACAAAAGACCCAGAGGCAGACCTCTTATGAGATGGACAGATGATCTGAAAAGGACTGCTGCGAAAAATTGGGTACACGTAGCGTACAATAAAAAACAATGGAAAGGAAGACTTGAAGAGGCTTATGTTCAGATGTGGACGTGAATGGCTAGACGAAGAAGAAGAATTTATCTTTCGCTTCTGCTTCAATGTCTTCCTTTATTCTGGTCCAGTAGGAGTCATATCTGTCTGGCCTTCTTCATTTACATTTTGATTCCTTAGCCTGTTGATGTTTTTCGAATATCGTTCTGCAATTGTCGCATCTCTCAGCTTTGACACAATCCATTTTTTGTATCCATTTCAGGATGTTGCAGTTCAAGATCCATTGCTTCAAATTGTAGTTGCAGTTCCAACGATATATCTCTGGGAAATTTCTCTTTTTAGAAGCTCCCAAACATTTTCTATGGGAATAAGATCAGGATAATTTTCCGGTCAGTCTAAAAAAGAGTACCATGCTCAAACAAAGAGTTTCTCACTGATTTAACAGCTTGACATGGTGTTCTACCTTGCATATATCGATGCGTTTATCATTAGGAAACCATTCATGTAGTTGATGTATCAGTCTGTTCTTTAATATTGGTATGTATTCTTATTGATCTTGTCGCATTATTTCCTTAATTTGAAGTCTACCAAGTCCCTTACCACTAATCGTAGACCACACCATGATTTTAGTTGGATGTTTTATAGTTTTAACAACACATTCCGGCTAACGACTTTTCTTTAGGACTTAATTGAATATATTGAGCTTTATAAGTTAGTATTTTAAAGTTACTGAAGCAAATCTGTTAAAAAAAAACTACGAAAATAATTTTGTTTTAACACTTTGGCTGCCTACTATATTTTCTAAATTAATAACTCCGAGAGCCAACCATTCCTTTTTTAACGCTATGCGCATATGAGCTACCATATAACAAATGCGTTGGTCTAAACCTCTGGCAGAGCGTGAATTGCAAAACATTGCAATAAGTTTTGGAGAGCTTTCCAATGACGATGATGAACCCTTCAAAGCTTCTGATAGTGAGTACCTGTGTAGTTCGGAAGAAGAATCAGATTAAGAAGAAACGGTGGAAAATGTTTACAGAGAAAAAAAAAATAAAATTAGATTTACAACCTGCTCGTCATGTTAAGATAATATCATTCCAGGACCGAACTTGAATTCAATGCATGATCCAGAACAATCTAATCGTAATCTTTAAGATAATATCGTTCCAGTACCGAACTTAATTTCCAATTCAATACATATTGTTCTGAAGCTATTTTCTTGTGGCATTTTAAATTAATTACCATTTAACTGGGAATATGCCACAATTAAAGATAAAAATACGTTTATTGACGTTTCAATTTCCACTTCGGAAATCGTTCTCAAAATACAAACAGTAAAATGTATTTTGTCTCTCAATTTAGCCGACAGTCTTTTGCAAGTTAAACACACAACTACTTGCGGTCTTCCAAAACAGTAAGCAAAGTTCTCTTTAAAGAGTTTGTTGTAGAAACTATACTTTACTTTATTTTTTTGGTCAGGGTTGTCTAAAATAAACATTGCATTCATTTTTGCGACATCAAGCCTAGCATCAAAATATTTTTAGGTTTTCTCCCATAAATGGGAGGAATATTAAAACAAACTAGCTGAAACAATTCAGGAGATTGGTTATTTTATGAACAAGTTTAAAAATAAAGATTAAAAGGTAACACTTTTGATAAGATAATCCAGATTCAAGAAATTGATCATACCCGAATAAGAATATGGTCTACACAATTTGCAAGAACAGTAGATGCGACAAGTCAGTATAAATCTAATCGACATAAAAAATGTTTTTTAATGCAATTATAACATAAGTGTAAATTAGTAGAAGTTGAACAACTAGACAGTAAGTAAACCATGCTGAGCAGTATAAAGCTGATTATTCAGATTTATTGTCAAAAAATCAGTCAGTAAAGCCTCGAAAATTTTACTAATAGTAGAAAGAATTATAATGGAATGATAATTAGGAATCAATGAGTTAATGGATGAATCAATGGATAAAATCAATAAATAAATTGTGATGAAAAGTGACCCTCAGAGATTTATAAAAAATAAGCCATAGAGGCCTACATAAAAAGAATGCACAATTCCTTAAAAATAAGTTACGATATTCCATCTGGACCAAGACCTTTATTGGTATTAAGACACTGTAAGCATGCTAGAATGTCACAAATTTTAATAGTTACAGAGTAAATATGGCTGTGACTGATATGGGATCTTTGACTACACTTGTCTACATAGGAGAAAGAAGGATTGTGAATACTGCTGAAGAAATTGGCAAAATCGTTGAAACTGTGGCTAACTAAAAACAACCATTCAACTTCCCTTAACCATTACCATTCTGATTTACCTTACAAGTGTGTGGTCGGCAATTAAAAGCAGACAAGTCAATTGTTGAGTTTTAAAGTTGAAATCATAAGTATGAAAAAGATCAATACTTAATATAGAACTTTGTTTTATTTCAGCAGTAGATAAATTTTTAGGTACCTATTTTTAATAAATAAAACAGTCTCAAAAATTGACTGTTCCTTTCTGTGCACCAACCACACATTTAATCATTACAAAATTAATCATATTTGCTAATGCAACATGCAAATTAAATTTTATTTGTCTCCTCTTTACATCCCAGATATTTCATTATCAAGTTTTAATTTCCTTCTCTATGGCAACACTGGTCTTGGAGTTTTTCCAGGCAGCATCTGAAAACAAAATTAATGTACTGTAATGTAATGTAATAAATTGAACAAACTAATTTCAGATTTAGTTCATTATACTTTGCTTATTGTAAATAAATCATCATTCAAAGGTGTATGATTAAACAACTGAATTTCAAGTGCTGTAGTTTTAATGGATCTCACCTGAACTAGAAGAATACCAACAAAACCATAGGTATTTATTTCTAATGACCAAATGAGCACTAATTACACTTTGATACTTAAAAATCAAAAATAACAGTGTATAAATAAAATATATACAGCCAACAACAAACCTTCATTTCATATAGCTAAGTGTAGTTCTTAAAGCAATCTCATAGCCAGACCTGAACATTTGTGAAATGGTAAAATTTGCCATCTAAATTACATATAAGACACAGTTAACAATATGCTTCATCGGCTGTATATGGTCACTTAAGTGATAGTGTAAGTTTTTAAATGTTCCTTAGATTGATTTATGTTTAACAGTTACAAACCTTTTAAAATCAGAACTGTATGTGTGTCTTCAAAAGCTTTATATTGCTTTTTCCCTAGCCAACTATATTTTCCTTGAATTTTATTGCAGACCAGCTTCTTATGGCTTCTCTTAACAAATTCGTTTATGGTTTCCTCACCAATTTTGGAAAGCTCATTATCCTAAAATATAAATCAACATGTAACAGTAATCTAACTACCCCACAAACTTGATCATCCATGCTTAATTATTTTAGTTTAAACTATCTAATAAAAAAAACAGGCTCTGTTAAAAAATCAATCAAACGTTCATTTGCAAATTTTGGTTTCTAATAACCATGGTAAATGCCTATTAAATTTACAATTTTAGGATATATCAACAAATTATACAAACTAGGATAAAACTGACTACTAAAACTCTTTTTTAGTGAGATTCCATCAATATTTACACACATTTCTATAACATGGTTTTATTGTGAAAATAAAAATATGTTTGAAATTTGAATCATATGGATCAGAGTAATTGTTCTCTGGGTGAAGCAAGAAGGGTTCTAGCATCTGAACTTAAATGAGAAAGATCAGGAACTTCTTTATGATTTTTTAATAAATCACCTAGTATTAAAGGACAAAGTCCAGTTGCATAACTTATTAGAAAAATTAAAAACATCTCGATAAGGTTCTCCAGAATTCTCGTTACAACCATATTTAGACCCTGCTTCAGTTTTATTGAAAAAAATGCTTTGTAAAGTATCATTGGAATAGTCGGCCACGTGGTAATTTGGATTATTTTAGGTAGTTAACATGTTAATAAAAAGTTTAAATCGGAAGTATTGTAACCAGAACTAATTTACTTTTAAACATAAACAATTTTAAGAAAAATTACTTACCTTTTTGTAATAAAATAAAAACCAAATTCGAAAATAACCTAACAAAAATGGTACCAAACCTTTAACAATATACTATCAAATGAAGCATCAAAAAGACCAATGCACTGTACACTGCTTAAATAGAGTTCTTTTATTTCTTTTATTAAAGTAATAATAATAATATTATTATGATTAAACTGTACGATTTGTTTAAATAGGTATGACATGACAATGACAATATTGACAATTAATTTAATATCATCAATCATCACATGATTCACATGTCATATCACATCATTATTTTTCATTATTTTGTCTTTGAAAAGACAAAAGAGACAAATTATTCTGTGGAATAGATTATCAAGATTCATCTTGTCGATAAAAATCATATTTTTACTTATTAGAATTAGCAAACATATATCTTGATAACTAGAATACTAATACACTTTACCTAAAAACAAAAACATGTTTTGGATATATTAAACGATACAATTTTTAATTAATCACGATTTAACCTTTTCGCTTTTAATTATTTTATTAACGTAAATAATTTTTTATTTTATTGAAATATTTGCCATTTGATCCCATAATTGGTAAATGTCGGATGTCCAGAAAACGTCCGAGTTCGGACGTCCACGGGACGTCCGACTATGGACGTCCCCTGGACGTCCGAGTACGGACGTCCAGAGAACGTCCATATTTAGTCCACCCAAAGTACGTCCCACTTCGTACGTCCATAGTAGTCCATTTTACGTCCAGGGACGTCCGGACCAAAACTGGACGTATATTGGACGTCCATAGGACGTCGTGTGTTACTAGGGTTAAGAAAACACCTCTACAAACTTGAGTAAGAACACCATTTTCTTTCAAGTTATACTTGTATGAATGGGATTCTTTGTTTGGCAAGTTATCAGTAGGCACATTAAGGTTTTCTTGATCTTGGAGGCACGTGTTTTGGGTGTTTTTATTTTCTAAAGCGTAAAATGTTTCCCATAATTCTCGTTTTATTTCATCCGTAAGTTTCAAAGAACATTTCAAATTGCACTTACTGTTTATATCATCCATCGGGCTTTGTTGGGAACTTCTATTCCTTTTTACGATATGTACTGCAGTCCCTTGAGCCTAGCATTCCGAGTAATATTTACCTTTAAAATGTACAGTACCATTAAAAACACATTTTTTGATATTTTGTCGCTTAGGTGGTTTCTGAAATAAACGATTCAAATGTTGTTTGTAATAACTTTGTCAATTCCAATTACTAATTCCATAATATTTCCAAGTCCTAACTTTTGACGAGCATTGTATATTAGTCAAGCAACAGACCTACTTTGCAACTTTGCGTGTTACCCATATCGAACACCTTATCTAACTTCTCTGGAAAAATCCAAAGTAATACACCCACTACCGCCTTATGACGTCATCGGATAGTTGATTATTCGCCTCGAAAGATGGCGTGGTGTGTATACGGAAACAGAATATCGATGCGTTGGTGGTTAGAGGCGTCGCGACGAAACATTGCGAAGCGACGCGTCAAAGAGTGCAGTGGTGCGACGCCGATTCGTGGTGTACACACAGAGACAAGAAGCAGGTCAAAAAGTCCGCGTGTTCGCTCAAGCCAGCTGCTGACAAACGTAAGTAAATTTTTGTTTTCCAAAATGAATTTCATTGCGTTTTTTGCTATTTTCATGTAAATATATTAAAAGATTGATCTTGTTTTTTATAATATACTAAAAAATAAATATATTGAAATTTTTTAAAGTTAAAAAATATCTATAACCCCAAAATTTATTAACACAGCAATAAAATAGAAATAAATTTATTTAGGTGACCATATTTTACTCAAAAATTATCATATACTATTTAATTATTTAAACAATTACAATGGGGGGCAATATATTTTATATTTAAACAAATCTTCTATTTTTGCCGTTAATTATTTTTAGAATTTTAGCGTACGTATGATAAAACTTACGTTTTTATTTAATTAAGTATTTGCGGTACATTTATGCATTTTTATTTTAAATGTGTCTTTAACATTGCTGAAAGTTAGACTTAAGAGTCACAAAATATTCTCTGCCCTGTACTGTGCTAAATAGTGAATATCTTGATCTTCTGTCTTCAATATTTTTTACCATTATAAGACGTAAAAGTATTTTTCTTCACGATAAATAATTCCCAAATTGTATTTTTGTCAGTTGTTTTTAACCGGTGTTCATAAACATTAATTCTTTAGCTACCCAATTAACTTAATTTCTTATCCAAGGCATTCTTATACGGCGTAAGATACGGTTTATCATATTTATATCCTTCTTCTTCTTTTTCTTCTTATTACATAGACATGACTTTGTCTGTTTTTCAGTGTGCCTCCAGTAAGTTGTCATTCCATCGTTTTCGTGGTCTTCCTACTGATTGTCTTCGTTTTGAGGAATCGTCTCTTGTCGTCTTTACTACTCTATTTGTTGTCATTCGGCTTATATGATTGTTCCATTCTTCTCTTCTATTTCTTACTCAGTTTTTGATGTTCTCCACCTTGCATCTATGTCATATATCTGTACTTCTAGCTCTGTCCCATAGTGTCTTACCATCGATTTTTCTAAGTGTTTTCATCTCTGCTCTTTTTAACATTCTTTTTGTCCTCTCTGTGTATTAAATTGGTGCAGCATACGTTGTAAATCATTTTCACTTTGAGAGAGTAGGATTGCGTCGTCTGCATAGCAGATTATTTTAAGTTGTTTTTCTCCCATTTGGTATCCTTTCTTAGTTCTTACTTTTTTTATTATTTCATCCATAATCAGGTTGAACAATAGAGGACTCAGGGAATCTCCTTGTCTGATCTTATTGCCAGCTTCAATAGGGTCGGTTAGTTCTTCTTCTGCTTTTACTTTTATTGTCTTGTTTTGGTAGATATTTTCCATCGTTTTCATTATTCCTAGAGGTATCTCTCTTGCATACAGTAAGTGGATAAGGTCTTTTAATTTGACCCGGTCAAATGCCTTTGTAAGGTCCACGAAACATAGATATGCTGGTTTGTTATATTCTAATGATTTCTCTTGCACTTGCCTCATTATAAATATAGCGTCGGTGCTTGATCTTCCCGACCTAAAACCTTATCGTTCTTCTGCTAGTGTTATAATTTCATTCAATTTATTTGTTATCACTTTGGTTATTAATTTTAGTGTTGTGTTTAATAAACTCTTTCCTCTGTAATTTTACGGGTCCGATCCCTGTCTTCCTTTTTGAAGAGAGGTATTAGGATGCTTGATCTCTATTTTTAAGGAATTCTGTTTTGTTCTATAATTTTTTGGATTAGTTTTAATAGTTGTTTGGTCAGATCTAGTCCTGAGTTCTTTCGGTATTCTGTCTTCTTCTGGAGATTTTCTATTTTTCAATTTCCTTAATGCTACTTTTACCTATGCCCCCTCAATATTTAAATCTTAGTTTGTCGTCACCTCTTGTGTTAGTGGTTCATCATCGCCACCTTTTGCAAACAGGGATCGAAAATAGTCTACCTATGGTTCCTTCTGAATGTGTTTCATTTTTATTAGTTCATTCATCTCTTTTCTTTGTCCTCTGATTCTTCTCCATATTTCTTTTTGTGTTCCGTAGAAATCGTATTCCATCTGCTTTGAGAAACTCTGCCAGTGTTTCTTTTTTATTTGTCTAACTAAAGTATTCGTTTCATTTCTGATTCGTTTATGGTCATTATATGCCTGTTGTATTTGTTGTATTCTGTATTGTAAAAAGGTTTTCTTTTTTTTTCTTTTTTTTACATATTGTCTTCAGTTTTTCTCTAAACAATGGTGTTTTCTTTTTTGATATGTTAGTGTTCGTTACTTTCCTCTCTCCAAGTGATTCTAACACTTATATGGAACGAAGAGAAAATACCAAAAAAAAGGCACGAAAGCGTAATAATTCCTATCCATAAAAAGGGAGATAAAACCAAGTGCTCTAACTATAAAGGCATCTCCCTACTTAATACGGCGTACAAAATCTTATCGAACATCCTATTAAGTAGACTAACATCTTTTGTAGAAAACTATATAGGAGAATACCAAGCCGGATTCAGAAAAAATAGATCGACCATAGATCAGATTTTTACTCTCAGGCAGCTGCTTGAAAAAGGATGGGAATTCAATAGAACCATTCATAATCTCTTCATAGATTTCCGACAAGCATACGACAGCATTAAAAGGGATCAGATGTGGAATGCAATGGCAGAACTTTCAGTTCCAAAAAAACTTATCCAGCTCGTTAAAGTTTGTGTAAATGGCTGTAGATCTAGAGTGCGGATAGGTAACAAGTTTTCAGAGTCGTTTGAAATAAACAGTGGACTGAAACAAGGAGACGCGCTGTCACCTCTTCTTTTTAATATAATCCTGGAAAAAGTAGTAAGAACCGCACAAATTAGAACAGAACTACTGACAGTAAAGGGACCAAAATTACTACTAGCATACGCGGATGAAATTGACATTGTAGGAAATACCGTCACCAATGTAAATGAAACCTTCAATAAATTAGAGAGAGAGGCAAAAAATACCGGTCTAAGGGTCAATGAAGAGAAAACCAAATATATGTGCATTAACAGACAAAAGAGACGAGATAGAATGGGACAAAATGTAACAATAGACCCCTATAACTTTGAAAGAGTGGAGAGTTTTAAATATCTCGGAGCGACTATCACCACAGATAACGATATCACGGAAGAGATAAAAGGGAGAATTCAGGAAGCAAACAGATGTATGTATAGCCTCCACAACACTATTAAATCCAAGAGCCTAACACGAACATCAAAAATCAGGATATATAAAACAGTAATTAGACCGGTGCTCATGTATGGGTGTGAGACGTGGACGCTGACAAAAGCAATGGAAAGTAAACTCAGATGCTTTGAGAGAAAAATCCTCAGAAAGATCTTTGATCCCTATCACGATCCGAATACTAACCAATACCGAATGAGAACAAATGCCGAGGTCAAACAAATGTATAGTGCTAGCGACGTAGTCCAAGAGATTAAATCCCAACGTCTAAGATGGGCTGGCCATGTTCATAGGCTCCCTAATAACTGCCTTACCAAGTTAATCTGGGAAGAAGTCCCGACAGGGAGAAGGCCCTTAGGACGTCCACGAATGCGATGGAGAGATAATATATGGTCAGATTTGAGAACAATGGGGCTACCCACTGACTTAAACATCATGGACGACCGTTCGAGATGGAAGCAGGTTGTGCAGTCAGCCAAGACCCACCCCGGGTTGTAGTGCTACCAGAAAAAAAAGTGAATCTGTTGCTGCATTAATTATATTGTTTTTAAATTTTTGCCAGCTGGCATATCTATATCCTTTAAACTTTTATTAAACCACGTAATCACTACAGTTCTATCGCAGTTTACTATGGTAGTAAGCTACACGTTTCAGAAAGTTTTCAAATGTAGCAATATAAAATTCTATTCGGATCTGCAGCTTCGAATTGGAATTCGCGAGTAATCGAGCCGGCCGATAGATGAGCAGCATGTGTGAGAGAGATAAGGTCTTGCGAGTTGGTAACAGTTATTTGTTGATCGCTAGCGCAAGATGTTATTCCTAGAGGGCTAGAAAAGCGAAATGCACAAGAAAACTTGTACGAATCTATATCTTATGTTGGATGTTATTGTATCACTATGGTTGTTGATATATTGATTTAAATATAATATGTTTAGAATTAATCTGTATAAGTATATAGTAGTATTGTAAACAACAATATAAATCACCACAGAAAGTAGACCATCTGAAACTTTCTAGCTATTAGTAGCAGCAAAAAAATAAATCTCTATTTGTTTTAAAACTGCAACTATTTTATACAGAAGCATTTTTTAATTATTGTCCCAACAACAAATTTTTATGTATAGTATTTAGTCCAGTGACACAAAGAAAAAGGTTTCTGAGAGATTTTGCTCATAAAATCATCATAAACAATTCTTCAATAGAATTTAATTAATAAAAACTTACGTTTACCTATTGATCAAAATTTTGGTGTTCTATAGAAAAGTGTTTGCAGAAAAGTTCTTTGATTTTGAAATTTATATTTCAATCACATCATATACTGAGTTGTTGAAAAATTATTATGTATTATGAAGCTTTAATTATAGTGACACTGTTTATAATTCAATTATGAGAAAACGTAATAGTTACCGTATACAAAAATGCTAAATTCTAAATCAACAAATAAGTTATAAACAAATAATGAGGGTGGTTAAGAATGCAACTCAGTCGACATTTTTATTCGAATACGATAGAGGGACTTAATAAACTATACTCTTCAAATTAATCAAAAATGAAGTCATCAAAAGTGCCAGCAAATGGAGGTGGTACAGAATGGAGAAGAATTAAAAATATTGATTAGATTTTTATGTTTTTTATTTGAACTAGTCCATGTTCAGAGCTTTCTTAGGTGGTATTTATAAAGTGTATTTATTATCACTAGATTGTTTTCACTGTCAAACTGTAGGAGACGTTCTTCTTTGTTGTTTCTAATTACCAAGCCAATTGACTGGCTATTTTTGTGGGATTTTCAGCTGATGGAATCATTATATGATATTCGTTTGTGAATGTTATCAAGCTAACAGCAGAACTTATTCCACTACAGCCTTGATACAATAATGACATAGCTGCTGTCATACGCCACGTCCTCAGTTGGTCCACGGATGCTTATTTTGTAAGACCATATTCATACATATTCTACATATCTGCAGGAACGTGCCCTATCAGCCAGTGAAACACGCCGTGTCAGGGTTGAGGGCTCCTACGCCCGTCTCTCTTCCGCGAAGTATGGAAGAGCCACTACTTAATTCAGAGCTCTTCCTTCACGCAAGCTGGGACGGGCACGGTAGAATGACAACCTTCTATAGATGTATTAATCCTTCAATATTCGAATTATTAGGTAAAATATATTCCAGACATGCGTTATGCATATTATTAAATTGTACGCTAAATAATTATTTCTGTCATAGTTTTTAATCTGTATAAGAGATTTGCGTTTTATTGTCCCAAAATTTACCTTTGTAGTTATTTATATATTGGAACAAAATGATGTATAAAAACAAGTGATATTAATACAAGATTAAGTACCACTTTCTTATTTTAAAAACTTATCGTCACCCAGAACAACCATCACATTTTCCTTAAAGCGAAATGGTTGCTTATTACTCGTTTTTACTATTACACTATCTCTTTAGGCAATGTCTTAAGGAAAAACTTTATAACAGATATGCACGATTTAACAAACGCTGCAGTTGCTTAAACTAAATTATCTTTTGACATAGTTATCAAATGTTTGCTATTATAGTTTCCTACTCAAATATAAACTTCTTTAGCATGCTCAATATACATGCAACAGGTGCTGTCAGATCATGTTCATGCGAAGGGTAGTCGAGGTATGTCATATGAGAAATTTTAGATTTTTTTAAAACGTTTGTAAAGAAACAAAAGTGGCCTAAGGCTGTATGCTTTTTAGTCTATACGAGAATAGATTGATATTAAACTAGCCTTTGATAGATGGCACTACTTCATACCGAATCGGTTTCGGTGTTGAGATTTTCCATTCATGACATGACCTCTGTCAAAATTTTAAGTTTTAAAAACAGTTTGGTTTTTACAGCCTTCAAAAACAAGCAAATTTTGTGTTTTCGGAGAAATGGAAAAAGTCGAGTGTAGTTCGGTGATTAAGTTTCTCCACAAAAAGGGTAAAACGAATGTGCAAATCAAAGTCGACCTGGACGAAGTTTATGGTGAGGTTGCACCTTCGTTAGCAACAGTAAAATTTTGGAAGGCTGAATTTGTTCGTGGTCGTACGAGTGTTTTTGATGATGAGCAAAATGAAGTCACCTTGCCGGAAATAATCATCAGTCCTTGACATGATTATGGTAGATCGTCGAATTAAGCTTCGCGAGTTAATAGAGGTCCTAAACATTCTCTACGAACGCGTACACATCAGTCACCATTATTTGAACAAGAAATGGCTATCCGCGCGATGAGTGCCGCGTTTGCTGAAAATCTATCAAATTTAAAAACGTGTGACCACTTCGGAGACACTTTTAGCGATGCGACCTCGCAATCCGAAGGATTTTTTCGCCGATATATCACCGTTGATAAAATCTGGGTGCATCATTATACACCGGAAACCAAAGAACAGTCGAAACAGTGGCGCAAACGCGACGAAGGGCCGGCGAAGAAGGTAAAGAGTGTACATTCGTCCGGCAAAATGATGGCGACTGTTTTCTGGGATATGAAGGGTATCACCCACATCGACTACTTGGAAAAAGGAAAAACAATTAGTGTTGAGTACTATGCAGCATTATTAGATCGAGTGGATGCCGAATTGCGTGGAAAACGCCCCGGTTTGGAACGCAAAAAAGTGGTCTTTCACCAAGACAATGCAGCGGCTCACCGATCGACCGTTGCCATGGCAAAATTACACGAAATGCACTATGAATTGGTGGAACACCACCGTATTCCCCAGATCTTGCCGCCAGCGATTTTTTCCTGTTTCTAAACCTAAAAAAATGGCTCGGAGGACTCCGTTGCGTAACAAATGATGAAGTCGTCGCTAAAACTTCGGCCTATTTTGAAGAGCTCAAGCAAAAGTACTATACGAATGGGATAAAAAAATTGGAACATCGTCTTACTAAGTTTATCGAGCTAAAACAGCACTAAGTTGGGAAATAAATCGATTTAATTCGGAAAAACTTGTTTTTTCTATTAAAGGCTAGTTTTATATCAATCCACCCTCGTAGTTTCTGGTAAAACTATTGACTGGTAATAATAATGTTTTTTTTTACATCGCTATTGATTTACATTAACACAATTTTGATCTGTATATTTAACAAAATAAAGAATAATACACCTATGTCCAAATACAATACATAAAATGGTTGTTACTGCAAAGTATGTTTTTAACATGACATCTCGATGTTCATATCAAAGAACTCGAGGGGTTTGTCAATGGATATAACCTTTAAAGTCAATGTGGGTTTTATAATGACACTTAAAATTTTTCAATAAATAGATAATTGTTCACACTAGGCTTAACAATCGCCCCAATTAAACTTGTTTTGTTCATTGTTTTGCAACGTTTAGTCATTGCTGAATTTAAATGCGGTAAATATAACCACCAATAAATTTTAATCGTTGACATATCGATGGTTTATTGATATTGAGAATATAATAAAGATACAACACACTACCAGTGTAACGAAATCTCTAAACAATTGATAATATTTCACGTTCATTGGAGATCACTTTGTGAAACTGTTGTTAATACTCTAGCATAAACATTTTTTTCATATTCAGTGTGTTTGTGGGGTTTTACATGATCGTTATTTTGTAATGAGAGATGGTTTTGCGAATTTATTGCCCAATTAGTCTAAAAAGTCTGAAATTATTTCTTCCTGAAATTTTACCTGCGACTGCAGCAGATATTATCAATGACAATACCTCAATCGTTAAATTTTAGCTGAATACTGTTCCATTATTCCCCTAATAAAGTTTGCCAGAGTCGCAGAGGAAACGTCAGTAAGAAATAATTCCAGACCACGGCCTTTAACACTCTGAACAATTTATCAGTTTCTTCTGTGTTTGAAATATTTTCCAGGGTATAAATCGTTCGTAGGAAAAGTATCAGTTAATGATAAATAAAATATGACAAAACATTTCCAACGTGCAATTTTATAGCCATCTTAATTTCAATATCAAAAAATAATTTAAAGGTACAAAAATTACGCTAAAGTTTGAATTACTCTAATTTCAATAATTGGAGACGGAACTTATTACAATAGAGGAGCCTCCGCCAAAAATTATTATGTATACGCTAGTATTATTTTTGGTGAAAGAAATTCAGATAAAAATATCATTGTTGGGACATGACAAACTAATACAATAGTATACCAGGAGCAAAATTATCAATCTAGCAATAGTTCAAGCTAGTACACAGACGCTACTAAAAAACGGAATAGACTATGATGCAATAAATTTTATTTAAAAACTCCCTCTAAGAAGAACAAAAAATGAACACTGGGAACAGTTTACAAAAAGAATGGAAAGAAACTTCTACGGTATACAATAACAAATATATTGAGATTTAGAAGCAACCAACGGAAAGAAATGGTAGATTTGAAGGAATAAAATAACATTCCAGCAAACGAATGGGAAAGATACCTGACGGAATTATTTAAAGCTAAGGAAAATAATAATCAACACAAGAACGTACCTGAATTAAGACACGAAATGAAAATCAGTTTTCAGGAAGTAGAAATAGCCATAAATTCGCTCAAAAATAGAAAGTCGCCAAGACCAGACGGAATAACCAACGAACCTCTAAAGTATGGAGGAGAAAGTATAACCCTAGAGATGACAAAACTTATACAAAAACTACTATTGCACTGCAAGATACAAGACGCATGGAGAAACAGCATAATGATACCAATGTTTAAGAAAGGAGATAAAGAAAACCCCAATTATAAAGGTATAAATCTACTAAACACCGCACTTAAGCTTACCACAAAAGTCCTAACCAATAAAATCAATAAACTAACAACTTTATCAGATGAACAACAAGGATTCAGATCCGGAAAATCCTGCGTAGACGCCATATTTGTACTAAGACAAATCACAGAAAAGGCCATTGAGTACAATAAACCAGCATATCTATGTTTTATAGACCTGACAAAGGCTTTCGATCGCATCCAAGTTGAAGATGTCTTACACCTACTGTATAAAAGAAACATACCAATCAATATTATACAAACCATCGAAAACATCTACCTCCAAAATCGAATACAGGCAAAGATAAATGGAAAACTAATACAGTGTAAACCAGTACAAAGCGAAGTCAGATAGTGTAACTCGTTGAGCCCACTTCTCTTTAATATAATAATGGACGAAATAATACAAGCAGTACGTAAAGGTCATGGCTACAGAATGGGGAACAAAAAAATCCAAATATTATGTTGTGCAGACGACGCCACATTAATCGCCGAGACAGAAGACAAGCTCCAAAGATTAACACATATCTTCAATCTAACAGCTAAGAAATAAAATATGATAATATCAGCAGACAAAATCAAATGTATGACAACACCTAAACACCCACTATGATGTAAAATCGAAATTAATAGGAAAATAATAAAGCAGGAAGCAAGGTTTAGATATTTGAAAATAGATATAACTAGTTACGGAGATGTTGAAGAAAAAGTACGACATCAAAGCTTCAAAGCAAGTAAACCGGCAGGTTCTCTTAATGACACAATTTGGAAGAACAAACACCTAAGACAAAACACAAAAACAAGAATCTATAAAGCAGCAATTAGACCTTATATTAACATACACGGCGGAGACAAGACCTGACACATCCAAAGCGAAACGACTGCTAGAAACAACAGAGATGAAAATACTCCGACGAATATCAGGAAGAAGTCTATTGGATAGGGAGGGAAGCGAAAACATGAGAAGAGCATGCAATATAGAAGACATAAATGGATGGGTGACAAAACGAAAACAGGAGTGGAAAGAACATATCAGTAGAATGGCAAAGGATAGAATAGTACGAATAGCACGAGATAAGTCACCAAATGGACGAAGAAGTATTGGCAGACCAAGAAAAAATTGGTGTGACAATTTAGGAGGCTAATATTGAAGAAGAAATAGGCTTTAAAGCCTAAATACTAGAACGAAGAAGAAGAAGAAGAACAGAAAATTTATCAATCTAGCAATAGTTCAAGCTAGTGCACAAACGCTAATGCACAGACGCTACTAAAAAACGAAATGGACTATCAAGCAATAAGCTTTATTTAAAAAATCCTTAAAAGGTATATTATAAAAGAACCCTTTCAGGCTACATCACAGAACGTTTTCGGATTGTCTATTTTATCATCAATGCTTTCTTTAGGTTTACATGTTTGAAACCACTAAATATACGGTTATAAACCCTTTAAATATAATTAAATAATTAAATAAATTTGAAGGTACATTGTTGCTGATAATATTTTAAATGTATAAGTTTTATACGGAATTTACTTCATGGCAACGTAAGTTTCCAACACTGGGGTTGCTGGCTTTGAGGCAAAGTATCTACGATGACTTGTTGCTATTAACAGTTGCTATCAGTTGCTATAATATGTACCGAGGTAAATTAATTACTATTTAACTGGGAATAAGATACAATTAAAGACAAAAATACGTTTATTGACGTTTCAATTTCCACTTCGGAAATCGTTCTCAAAATACAAACAGTAAAATTTACTGTTAGTTTACTGTTTGTATTTTGAGAACGATTCTTGAAGTGGAAATTGAAACGTCAATAAACGTATTTTTATCTTTAATTGTGGCTTATTCCCAGTTAAATAGTAATTAATTTACAATGCCACAAGAAAATATCTTCAGAACAATATGTACCGAGGTAGTTAAAAACTAATATGAAAAAACAAAATTTAACACCTAAATATGCACCTAATATGGAATATGCTGTGATCCTAATATGGAACATGATAATATGCATATATGTAAATTTAATAAAACATTGTATATTTTATGAGACTCTTTATTTACATATTTTAAATATTATGCTTTAAATACTTCTATCCTGTGACAAAACATATTAATTGTCTTTGCAAATCTCGCAAATAAAGATACCAATTTCACACTCGAAATAAGCAGTATGGCACCAATCTTCACAGATAATGCATTATATCCACTTTCCTCCTTTTCTGTTTTCTAAGAATTAAATTTCATCGCAATTAAAACAAGTATCTTCTTCTTTAGAATTGTCTGCTGCAATATATATCATTGTCATCGTCATCGGAAGAATCTTGAAAGATTGCCTTTTTTTATTTTACGTAGATGACTTAATGACTCGATTAGTACTTTCCGCTTTACTGTTTTGGCTTGTCTTGAAGAAGAATTTATTGAATTTTCTAAAGCGTCTTTGTATGGAGACAGGGTAATAATTGCTGCTTTTCGAGTTGCTCTACCCCTTAGAGGTCCTTTCTTTTTTTAAAAGGTTGGCACCGGTGTAATATTTTCGGATCCAATAAGCTACGCAGATGATATAGTCCTGATTGCAGACGATTTGGGACAAACAAAGAAAATGTTGGAAGAACTTAGTACTGCTCGTCATAAATTAGGTTTAAAAATGAATAAAACAAAAACAAAATATATGACGAACTTAGTACGAAGTAAACACCTTGAAATACAAAATAAAGAAATAGAACTGGTAGACAAATATATATATATATATATATATATATATATATATATATATATATATATATATATAATAATAGTGTTATATATAATATAATAATATATATATATATATATATATATATATATATATATATATATATATATATATATATATATATATATATATATATATATATATATATATATATATATATATATATATATATATATATATATATATAATAATAGTGTTATATATATATAATAATATATATATATATATATATATATATATATATATATATATATATATATATATATATATATATATATATATATATATATATATATATATATATATATATATATATATATATATATATATAACACTGTTTTTGTGATGGGTTGGAGTCAATAAAAGGGGCTATTTGTTGACTATTTTTTACTCGAGCTTTCAATTGTGATTACAATTTTTATCAAGAGCTTCTAAAAAATACAAAATGTCTTACAAAGTTGAACTAGAAATAAAAAATTTTTTGTTAACTCACCAAATAAAATTAGTTTTTTATATAAAACTACTGCTTACATAATAAATACAAAAAATATTAATAAAAAAATGCCTTATTCTAATAAATGTTTCTCTGAAAAATTTAGATGAAGTTTCTTAAGAAAAAAAAATTGAATTTATAAACAAAAATAGAATAGCTACAACCAGCCTAAAATGACATAAATACTAACTTAAAAATTTTTATTTTTGACATATTGTCAAAAATAAAATTTTGTTTAAAAAATTCTTCTTTGTTAAGTAACAAAAAAGAAGAAGATTTATTCACCATTGATAGATGCCCGAAAAAATGTAACAAATACATGGAAAATTCAAAATGTGATATTTTACTGACTGCATAAATTAAATAGAAATTATATAATTATAAATTTTGCTTAAATTTTGAATTTCTGACCTTTTGTTTAAATTATTATCACTTTTGCTAATACAAACCATTTCCAAAAAAATTCTTTTAAATTTATTACTTTCATTACATAAAATTTTAATATTATCAAAATCCATAATATGGTCTTTGTTTATTACATGCTCTGCCAAAGCACAAGATGGTTTCTTAATTCTACAATCACTCTTGTGAGAAATAATGCGATTTGAGAGATTTCTTCCAGTCTCACCAATATACTCAGCTTCACACTGAGTACAAACAATGCTGTATACTACATTTGTTTGATCTAATTTGTCTATAGGATATTTAGTTTTGGAATATAAAGATGAAATAGTTTTGATGTTCTTTGTTGCTATTTTTATATTGTCAATAACCTTTAATGTTTGTATTAATTTAGGAGTTAATTAAATTTAAAAGAACTTTTTTGGAAATGGTTTGTATTAGCAAAAGTGATAATAATTTAAACAAAAGGTCAGAAATTCAAAATTTAAGCAAAATTTATAATTATATAATTTCTATTTAATTTATGCAGTCAGTAAAATATCACATTTTGAATTTTCCATGTATTTGTTACATTTTTTCGGGCATCTATCAATGGTGAATAAATCTTCTTCTTTTTTGTTACTTAACAAAGAAGAATTTTTTAAACAAAATTTTATTTTTGACAATATGTCAAAAATAAAAATTTTTAAGGTAGTATTTATGTCATTTTAGGCTGGTTGTAGCTATTCTATTTTTGTTTATAAATTCAATTTTTTTTTCTTAAGAAACTTCATCTAAATTTTTCAGAGAAACATTTATTAGAATAAGGCATTTTTTTATTAATATTTTTTGTATTTATTATGTAAGCAGTAGTTTTATATAAAAAACTAATTTTATTTGGTGAGTTAACAAAAAATTTTTTATTTCTAGTTCAACTTTGTAAGACCTTTTGTATTTTTTAGAAGCTCTTGATAAAAATTGTAATCACAATTGAAAGCTCGAGTAAAAAATAGTCAACAAATAGCCCCTTTTATTGACTCCAACCCATCAAAAACAGTGTTATATTTTTTCCAAACGAGTCACAAGTACTTTTTTTCTTATATATATATATATATATATATATATATATATATATATATATATATATATATATATATAAGGATCACTCAGACGAGTGGTGGGTTCTTATATCGGTCTCTAGGTGGAGAAATAAAAGACAAAGTTGATAGGCTACTTTATCTATTTTGAAGACGTTGCGCTTTCGAGTTTTGAAAGCATCATCAGTTCATCTAAAAAAGTACAATATGAGAACCACACAATCATGAAAACGATGTTAATTGTTACCTTAAAAAGACATGTAGCAGTCAATGTTATTAACAATAATGTGAATGAAACTAAGTAAATGGACATAATACGCTGATCTTGTATAAACAATTAAGTAACTAACAACATATATGAACTTATAAAATTAGCACAGCAAATGACCATGTGGTCTAAAGTAAATTAAATGTTATTTAATGTTAATTAGTGAGCAAGAACCAAGAAAATCATATATAACTTCCAACTATTTTATGATTATTAAGCTTTGATTTTAACTTTAGGTAGCATTATAAGTGATATTAATAAAAATTTTAAAAGTAGTGTAAATGAAGTTACCGATCAAAGCCCTACAAGTGTCGCCGGAAAAATGGCGTTAGATGAACCGGAACGAACTAAACCGCGAAAAGACAGCCAACCTTGAGGTCAAAATGCTTTTGACAGATCAGCAAGGTGGAGGTACCAACCCAAATAATTGGGCGGTCAATTTAAAAGTTTAAATGAGTTTGGATGACTACCCGGTTGTAAAAGACAAAACAGTGAAAGAAACTGGTATTGTAATAGCAACTCCTCTTACTAATCAGCCTAGATTTACAAACAGGAGATTTTCATTCAACCTCATATGTATGTAATAACGTTAATCATTATGGCTAGTTAATCAGCCACAGGTGGTTAACGACACAATAATTTCCAACAGCCCAAGGTTCATGTACTTGGAACTGTAATTTGCAAAGGATTCTATGAATCAATTACATTATTTGTATTATTTATAATGGATTGACGGTCGTACTCCTTTTTCCGATATATATATATATATATATATATATATATATATATATATATATATATATATATCTGGGAAATAAAATTAAGCTAAATAAGGACAATCAAATAACCGAAGTATCCAAAAAAATTTTTACAAGGATAGGCAGCATACGGAGCTCTAAGGAACGTTTTTAAGAGTGACATCCCAACTAATATGAAGAAAAACATTTTCGACCATTGCATGCTACCTGTGATGACCTATGGTGCACAAAAACTAAGAGTAGCGCAGAGAAAAATGGAGCGCTCAATGATAGGGGCCACTCTGCGAGACAGGATTAGAAACGAAGATCTACAAGCTAAGACAAAGTCATAGACGTCATTGAAAGAAGCTGTAACTAAAAATGGAAATAGCCTGGACACGTTGCCATAATGAAGGACGGAAGATGGACTCGCAAACTAGTTGAATGGAAACCAAGAGCCGACTTACGAAAGACAACAAAAACTGGATACAGCAAGCACAAAAAAGAACACTTTAGAGACAAACAGGGGAGGCCTTGATTCAGCAGTGGATTGAGAGAGGCTGATGATGATGATGATAACGCTATTGTTGGCAATATTTGCAACTATTGCAGATTGTCCTTTTATAGTATTTTTTTTTTGTTATTACGGTCTTTCTGGGGCCATTAACGGCAATTGTCCTAGTTTGCACCTTAATATATGCGTTTCAAAATAGTTCAGTAGTGTCATAATATGTTGTATCTATTGAACCTGCCATCAGAAACGGTGGATGCCAATGGGTGACAATATAACTACTTCCGAAAGTTGAGAGCTAATGTATAACAATAAACCTCACAACTTTATCCACAAATTAAACTCACAAATTAAAATCAAACAAAATAAATCTTGTCTACAAGCTCTACATAAAAAGATTTTTAAATATAATACTTATTGCATCTGATGTTGCCTTCAAGTAGCTGGAAAGGAATGCAATAGGAGGTTGTGGTTAGATGTAGCTGAATCTAGATACTTTCATAATATTCTGAAGCTATTTTCTTGTGGCATTGTAAATTAATTACTATTAAACTGGGAATAAGCCACAATTAAAGATAAAAATACGTTTATTGACGTTTCAATTTCCACTTCGGAAATCGTTCTCAAAATACAAACAGTAAATTAAACGAATTTTGTTTTTTGTTACATAGTGAAAAATTCTTCTAATAATTTAATTTTATCTGACTCATTTATGTTGACAAATCAGACATACATTATGCATTTTAAAGTAGACGACTTTAAAATGATATTGCCAATATTGTTGAGTTGCGCTCCTGGGACGACTTTACTTATAAGATAGTTCATTCGATTACATGAAATCAACTTTAACTTGAGAATATCCATCAGAAAAAAATCATAGCATATAATTCGTCTTTAAAAAGACAAACACATGACATGATGACAGTAAAATTCTCCTGTTAGTGATTCCATAGTAAATTATGAGGGAAAAACCAGGAAAAAAACCTCATAATACTATCCCGACATTGTAAGTATTTGTTTCTTGAATTTAGTTTACTTTCAACAAACATCAAAATTCTGATTTTATATGTTACGTTATTTAAAAAACATAAATGATGTATCCTCTATATGTTACTGACTTACTGGTATTATCTTATTAATAACTTCTTCTTTCAATATTGGTAACCAGATCCTACTACATTCTGCCGAGGAATTTGCGACACAATTGACCTCATTTAGCATAATTAAAGCCGCTTCTTTGATTTTTCTTTTTTTACCATCCGTTTCTTTTAGGACTACATTTGAATTATTCCATTGAACCCTATGTTCATTATCCCATGCGTGTTTACAGATTTGAGATCTATCAAATTCTCTATTTTTAATATAAGATTGATGTTCACTTATTCTAACATTTATTGGCCTTGATGATTCACCTAAATAAAACTGATCGAATTCACAAGGTATTTTATAAATGCAATTCTTTGTCCTTTCTTGTTCATTGTTAGGTTTGGTTTTGGACAAAATAGATCTCAACGTGTTTGTTGTTTTGAATGTTGTTGAAATGTTGAATTTATTTCCTATCCTTTTAAGTTTTTCTGATAGTCCTTTTATGTACGGTATTGTTATTTTCCTCATATTATTCCTTGTGTATGCTGTAGGATCTCGTTCTAAATTGTTCTGTTCTATTCGATCGATTGTTGAAAATTCCTTATTTATAAAACAGTATTAGTAAGTCAGTAACATATAGAGGATACATCATTTATGTTATTTAAATAACGTAACATATAAAACCAAAACTTTGATGTTTGTTGAAAGTAAACTAAATTCACGAACAAATACTTACAATGTCGGGATAGTATTATGATGTTTTTTTCCTGGTTTTTCCCTCATAATTTACTATGGAATCACTAACAGGAGAATTTTACTGTCATCATGTCATGTGTTTGTCTTTTTAAAGACGAATTACATGCTATGATTTTTTTCTGACGGATATTCTCAAATTAAAGTTGATTTCATGTAATCGAATGAACTGTCTTATAAGTAAAGTCGTCTCAGGAGCGCAACTCAACAAAATTAGCAATATCATTTTAAAGCCGTCTTCTTTAAAATGCATAATGTGTGTCTGAATTGTCAATATAAATGAGTCAGATAAAATTAAATTATTAGAAGAATTTTTCACTATGTAACAAAAAACAAAATTTGTTTAATTTACTGTTTGTATTTTGAGAACTATTTCCGAAGTAGAAATTGAAACGTCAATAAACGTATTTTTATCTTTAATTGTGGCTTATTCCCAGTTTAATAGTAATTAATTTAGATACTTTCATGTTTGCATTTTCAGGTGTCCATTGGGTTCTAAATAGCAGCTACAGTTAATATTTCATGGTCGACCATGTACTGCGGAATTCTTCACAAAAAAAATCGGCAAAAATTAGGCCAAGAATACTAGAAAAATTAACCATGTGTTAGCATCTTTATAAATTTTATAATATTTTTTTGCTATTGTTCTAAAGCTATTTTCCGAAGTGGAAATTGAAACGTCAATAAACGTACTTTAACCTTCAATTGTGGCTTATTCCTAATTAAATAGTAATTTTTTTTGCTATTTAAAGATATAAAATAATAATTACAATAATAAATAATATATAACCAAGTATTGTCCAGTTAAATTTCTTCCATTAAAATAGGCTATATATTTATATTATATACCCCATATTTTTGTTACTTTATTTGTCAGAAAATCGTATTTATTCCGAAAATTTAATTTTAAAAAGCAGCATTCATCTTTGAGATCAACTTTCAAAAACATTCTGAATTTTTCTCTCTTCATTGATGACCCTATTCTGAAATATTTATTTAACATGCATTTCAGTCGAAATATTCCGCTATGCTAAAAAATAAAAGAGCTGTCATCAAATGGAAAATTCTGATGTAGGTTAGTGATATCGGAAAGGTCGTCCTTATTTTTTTGAGCGATTGAACACTGACCCCATTTCATTAAACATTGAATGACCTCTCCCGACCAACATCAAACACATGTAGAGATGGCACGAAAACGGGAAATTACGCTCGATGAAATGAGGTGTGTTGTTACTATAAATCAGATTTGGTCAAAACGTATTTTCCTGATAGGTAATAAGCAAAGTACATAAATTTTAGGGAGACCAAACTGAAACAATAATTTAATGGTTATAACCTAGACACGTTGAGTATATTAAGTATTGTTTACAATATGAATATACTTTAAATAAGCTTTTTTGTTATTATTAAAAATATTCATCATAAGTGTGGATGTTGTGGATCTTGGCCTGCTCACAAAGAATTCGCCACTCCTGTCGATTTTTGGCATCTTCTATCCATCTTTTGACCTATAGAATCTGTAGCTCTTCTTCAACCTCATCAATCCATCTCCTTTAAAGTTGTCCTCTGTTTATTGTGCCCTCTGGTTTTAAAAATGTTAATCTCCTCGTGATGTAACAGATATAATTCAAAGTTGTACCTTTGACGGTTCGACGCCTTAGTCCAATTTTATTTAAGGCCTTAAAAATCTTTCTAAGGATTTTCTCTCACAAATACCAAGAAGTCTTTCATTATTTTAAGATAAGGTCCACCTTTCAGTCCCATATATTAAAACCGGTCTTATTAAGATCTTGTATATATTGAGTTTTACTGCACGTTTTATATTTTGATTTTTTAAATGTTTCTGGAGACTGTGAACAGTTCTGTTTGCTATTGCTATGCGTCTTTTTGTTTCGTCGCTTGTCGTATTTGTTGCATTAACTAGCTATCCAAGATATGTGAATTCTTTGACTTACTCAAAGGTGTGGTTGTTAATTTGAATTCTCTGTTGAATATTTCTGGGGTTTTTAGAAACCAACATATATTTGGTTTTTTCATTGTTTACAAGTTCTAATTCACATGCCGCGTCCGCAAGCCATGTAAAACACTGTACCATGTCTCTCATACTTCTGCCCACTATAACTATATCGTCAGCGAATGCGATAATTTGCATCGACATATTAAAAATAGTTTCATTTATTCTATTTAATTGTCTGATTGCCTTTTCCAAGACAATATTAAAGAAGACACACGCCAACGCGGCATCTGTCTTAGACCATTATTAATATCAAAGAAGGTAAAGATTTCTCCTTCAATTCTAAGGCATGAGCTTACGTTTTGCATTGTTAGTTGGGTCAACTTATTTAAGTTAAATGGGATTTCAAAGTCTATTATTGCATTATATTATACAGTTCTTTCACATTGTCATAAGCTGCTTTGAAGTCGACGAAGAGATGGTGTGTGTCTATATTATTTTCATGTGACTTTTCTAGAATCTGCCTATGTGCTTGAATTTTATATATAGTTGACTTTCCAGCAGTAAATATGGTTGATAATCCATTGATATTGACCAACAATATCCTAAAACACATTGGTCCATATACCAGTAAGTGGCTTTTTAAATTTAACAATTAATATCCTTCAAAAAAAGTAAGATCATTGCCCACAAGGAATCTACGCTCCTGTAGTTGGCTGTATACCATATATTAAAAAAATTTTTATTAAAAAACCTTTATAAAAAACCTTTAAATATATACCTTTTATAAAGATGTTTTAATAAATTTTTTTTAAGATCATTGCAATATCTAAACATGGGAAAGACCCTGCACTACTTGATAGCTACAGATCAATCGCTCTTTTAAGCGTCTGCTATAAGATATTTGAGAGGATAATCCAAACGAGATTATTTTACCTAGCAAAGCCAAATATTCCTCAAGAACAAGCTGAATTCGTGCCAAGAAGAAGCTGTAGAGATCAAGTTCTCTCCTGAACAACATTTATTGAGAACGGATTTCAGAAGAAACTTAAAACAGTAGCAGCTTTTATAGACTTAATGTGCGCCTACGACACAGTGTGGAAGGAGGGTCTCTTATTTAAAATATACCAGATGGTACCATGCCGTTCGTTCAACAGTCTGATAAACCAAATGCTAAGTAACAGAATTTTCCAAGTGCACCTAAATGGGAAAAACTGTAAGTTCAGAAACCTGCAAAACGGCTTACCACAAGGGTCAGTTATGTCTCCTCTTCTTTTTAATATTAATATGTCAGATGTACCAACTACCACCTCGCACCAATTTATTTATGCCGATGACATGGCTCTGCATGCTCAAGAAAAAGACATAAAAATCGCCGAAACCACCATAGAAGCAGATCTAAACACTGTTAACAGATACTTTAAAAAATGGGGCCTACTACCAAACCCATCGAAGACTGAAGTAACAGCTTTCCATCTTAACAACTACAAGGACAATTACAGACTAAACATAGAATACGTCATATATACACAGTTAAACCAAACAATTAGGCACATAACGGGAACCATAAAGCCCACAGTAACCAAATGGCTTCCAATTTTAAGCAATATCGCTCCACCAGCAACAAAACGACTAGCCGCACTCAACACCCTAGTTTAAAAATGCCAACAAAACCCAGCACTACCGATAAATATAGACATCGCTGAGGTAGACCAAGGAGAGTTAAGACTGAAATCCAGACATCCACCTACTAGAACTGCTACAAGTTTGGCTGATTTCACTACTGAGGAGCACTAGATGGGCGAATGGAATACAGATATCAGAAATGCCAATCTCATAGAAAACTCTACAATTAAACCAGACGGTTTTTATCCTCCTCGTCGTGAATGGTGCAACCTTAATAGAATACGAGTTGGTCATGGAGTTTGTAACAAGTCTCTGAACCAGTGGGGTATAAATGCCAGTCCGAGATGTGACAAATGCAGAGCTGTTAAACAAACAATTAACCACATTGTCTTCGAGTGCTAAATGCAGTCTTCAAGAAATACACCAACTCACACCCAAAGCAAGAGATTGGCTTCGAGTCTGTAACCTTCGACTTTGTTAATTTTAATTTTATATGTTGTATGTTTGTGATTTCTTATTTATTATTGTTATTATCATTATTTTTTTAATGAAAAACTGCAATGTGTGAAGTTTATCTTTGTAAAATGTTTAAGTCTTTCAGACAATACATTGCCGAAGATTTTATACGTAGATGCTAACAGAGTAATGCCTCTATAGTTCTTACACTCCGATCCACCCTTTTTATGCAACGGACATATTATTTCCTTTAGCCACTCTTTTTAATTTACACATTATTAATATTATTAGAGCAAAATTGCATGCATAAAGGACACTACTAAGCAGATCATGGACAAGATAGAACAAATAAAGTCCCTTCGAAGTGAGCTGGTCTCTTTGAATGATTCTTTTCAGGTAAGCTTTAATGAACTTAATGCTGAAGTTCCTGAAATGTCCAGTCTGAAAGATATAAAAGTACCTCTAAACAACTGGTCACATGGAATATAACACAACAGACCAATCAGTGTTTAGTGAAATGATCAAGAGACAAAAAAACTCCAATAACATTTTGTTTTTTAATATGCCTGAGTATGGTGAGGATGACGATTTAAACAAAGCCAGATTCCTCTAATCTTATTAATGAACTCAGCTATTGATTGATTGATTAATTGATATTGTTAGAAAAAAGAACAAAAATTAATATCGTTGTCCTTCGTTACCATCAGGACTATCTGTCAGTACTCAGAAACAGAAGAAATAATGACAGTTCATTAAAGATACATGTATTTAAATCTTACCCGACACCAGAGAACTGCATTAAATACTATTAAGAGCAAACTTAACGAAAGAGAGAGAAAAAAGGCAAACAAAACTTATTTATCAAGTACTTAAATGACACTCCTAAGACTAATGTGTTCACCTGGACTGTGGGTTTATTTTCAAAATGTAGAAAGTCTAAGAACTAAGCTTGACAGTTTATTTATGAATGTATTCTACTCTCATTACAGTATTATCATATTCAACATGACTTGACATGTAACTACGTTGTAACTACATGTAACTATGCCGCAGTTGTAATTAGCTGCAGTTGTTTGACCTCAACATATATAGAACTGATCGCTCCAGGTAAACAAGTTCATTCTTAAAAGTTGGTGGAGTCCTTATTACAGTTCATAGGGGCTAAAACAGTAGATCTTTAAAACTAACCAGATAATCTAACAACTTATCTTCTTGGTAACTGATAGTCCAAATCATTTTATTATATAACCTTCATATTTTCCACCAAAGTCTACATTTGGTAACTGTAAGAAATAGCTGAAGATTATCCATCTGCACACTATTATCTGGCTGCCAAATTAAATTTACCAAACTGTAAATATTTTTCAAATGATACGTGCTCTACAAAAATTTCGCTACCATCTGCCACATCAGCATCTGAAGTTGAAGCTCTGCAGGTTTTGTCTGGTATGTGTGCATACCACAATTTGTTTCAGTCCAACACTATTGTGAATGCAACTGATAATATTCTCAAGTTGGTGCTAGTTGATGAGGCTGATGTAACTGTGTCCAAGGCAGACAAAGCTATTTTGACGAAGGTTATGCACCATCCAATCCTAGAATGTAATATAAAGATGACCAACAGGTGCCCTAATGATAGTGGTTATTGATGGTACCCCTATAGGGACATTACGTCGGCTGACTATGTGAAAATTTTTGTGACTTATTTTTGTTCCAGTTCTGTTGGTAATTGTTATTAATTAATTTTTAGGAAAACCACTTATAAACAATTAAATTGTAAATATTTTTTATGATATTATGTATTAAAGTTACAGAAATATTTATTTAACAGACTTTTCATTTAAAGGAATTTTGGTCGTTTGTGATTTCACGGAGGGGAAAGCTCTCCTTGCCCTCTGTGTTGAGGTATGGTAGTGTTGAATCCAGTCACGGACCAGATATTGTAGAGCTTTTTGTAGAATATTTTTGTACGGTCTATTCAACTCAAATATGTGCCATGCCCAGTGACTTACCGTCAGTTGGCCTTACTTATTTGACTGGTTTCAACATAACTATATCTGATATTTATTTAAAAATACCAGAACTAAATAATTATGTACTTTAAAACAAGAAAAACTGGAAAATATAATGAGACTTGTGCAGGAGAAAAGCAAAAAGTATGATCTACAGCTAAATACGAGTGAAACAAAAATCATAATGGTAGATAGAGCAGAGAACAATATTCAACACATTAAATTGATCGGTGGCTTTGAAGTAATCAAGAGTTTGAAATACCTTGGGTTTCTCATAACAGACGAAGGAGGACGCCAAGGAGAGATACGTAGAAGGTTTCCAGGAACACAAGTGTTGCTAAAAGGAACAATACGGTGCCAAGCTTCTACAATTAACAGACGAGAATATGACCTCCTGTCGTTTTAGTAGCCAAAAGCGTAGCAAAAAAAGTTTTGAGTAAATTTATTTGTTAAGTAACTATTGTGGTTTAAAAATTATAAAATAAACTCTTTATTTGAGATTCGAGACTCTTCCCACAAAAAAAGTGTTTGTTAAAGAAAATATTTTTTGCTATTTTAAAAAATATATTTTAAAACTAATTGTAATAGCAAATATATATTGCATTGAGATTGAATCTAATAGTTTTCCAGGTTTATTTGACACACAATTAAGCTTTGACTAAAGAAAATAATATCGAGGATTTCTTTCGCTGCGAATTTAACGCCATCAGGTAACTTAGTTCTTAGAGACTTGTTAGTGGCTTGATCTTTTAGCTCAATCAAAACAAAAATAAGTATTTACAATAAATTTTCTCTTAATCGTCTTGACCGATCTAATCTGATCGGATCTCTGTTAATACCCCATAGTAATTGAGTACAGTAGACCCTGCATCTGTCAACTGCGACTAGAACTTAACCATTTTTAATAGATGAGCCTTGTGGCTTAATGCTCCTTCTGAAACTTATCCAAATAAATTTATATAAAATACCTATAAATATTTTTATTTCCTGTGTTTATAGTCTAAAATCAATAAATGTAAGACATTAGAGTTGCGAGTTCTCGTTCTACTCATAAAGACCTACAAAAAAAAGTTTACGTGTTTCGGCATCTCGTGTCGATTTTATATACTGTTATAAAATCTAAAACGCAATATCGTGTGCCAAATAAGCGTTTTTCCATTAACAGGAAAACTGTATAAGTCTCTGTTTTTTCCAATAGTAACGTCAAATAATTTGCGAAATAGAATTTAAATGAACAATGCGAATGGTTGAATATAATCCAACAAATGAACAGAGCTTTTGTTGCTGGGTTATACAACGTTTGTGCATTATCGTTTGTTTTCCGTAAACAATCAACGTTTTAAAAGTTTTTTGTAACGTTGGTTTATAAACTTATTTTATACGGAGTTACCTACGATAGGCAAAAAACTAAAAATAATTGAGTTTTGCTTGGCAAAAAAGTTTTGTAACGCCGTCCGTTTTCAAGATAAAGGGTGTTTAAGAAAAAAATGTTACACATTTTTTGTAATGTAATTACTTTATCTTCTTCTTCTTACGGTGCCTTATCCTTAAGGACGTTGGCCATTACATTTGCCCATTTAATCTTATTTGTAGCAGCCCTGAATAGTTCTATGGAGGTCATGTTCGTCCATTGCCGTAGGTTTTTAAGCCAAGAGTTGCGTCTTCTTCCTGGTCCCCTTTTGCTATTGACTTTGCCTTCGATTATAAGTTGGAGCAGTTTATACTTTTGATTTCTTATGATGTGATCAAAATATTGTGTTTTCCGTTCTTTTATTATAAATATAAGCTCTCTTTCCTTATTCATCCTCCGCAAGACTTCCGCATTTGTCGTATGGCTTATGTAGAATATTCTGAGCATTTTACGGTAACACCAGAGTTCAAATGCTTGGATTCTTTTTTGTGTTGCTTCTGTCATTGTCCAGGCTTCAACACCATACAGCAAGGTGAAGAAAACATAATTACTTTATAGTAGCATCATTTATTACTTTATAATTTTCAAATTAAAATATTCTGAAAACTGTACACAGTATCGAGTTTTACCAAGAGTACCTTTTTGGTGTAAAATAGTATGATGTTTAAGTTCACTTGGTATTTATTCTACCTTTAAAGAAGTTATGTTAAATAATACTTTGCCTAGTGCAACTTGCGCCGTCTATAAGAGAGAGATCTCTCTCTCTTCAATCCTGACCCCCCAGGGGGAGTGTAGTGGTCGACGTGATGTCGTGTATTGTCCGTTTCCAGAGATCTCTGTCTCTGGTCATTTCTTTTAATTCATACATAGGTCTTTGGCATATTCCTGTAATTTGATCTAATCATCTTGTTGGGGATCTTCCTCGTGATCTGCGGCCTTCTACCTTTCCTTGTATTATGAGTCTTTCCATGTTTTCTGTGTTTGCTCTCATAACATGCCCAAAATATTTTAATTGTTGGAGATGGACTTTACTAGAGAGTCGTTGGCTAACTTTTAGCTCTCTTAAAATTGAATTATTTGTTCTACGGTCGGTCCAAGGAATTCGTAACATTCGTATCCAACAGAACATTTCAGTGGCGTCTATCTTTCTTCTCTCCGATTGTCTCAGAGTCCAAGATTCACATCCGTAGGTCAGTATTGGGAATATTAAGCAGTTGGTCAACCGCATCTTTATCGCTCTTAAAATTTGACAGTCCTTCCATATTTTGGTCATTTTTGCTGTGGCAACTTTTGCTAGATCACATCTACGTTTAATCTCTTCTTGTAATGACCCTGTGTTTGTGATTAATGATCGCAGATATAAGTATGAGCTCACAACCTCGAACCGGTCAATTGTGGTTATGTGTGGATGATTGTTGTGTAGTCTATCCACTATCATGATCTTTGTCTTTGATATGTTTAATTGCAGACCAAATATTTGACTTCGTTTTTGATCAGTCGTATAAGTTCTATCAGCTCTGCTTGACTATTTGCAAGAAGGGCTGTGTCATCTGCGAAACGTAGGTTGTTTAGTTTATGACCATTTATTGAGATGCCCTTTTCCCTTCCTTTAAGTGCTCTTCGCATAATATACTCCCCATATATGTTGAATAATTGTGGAGATAGTATACATCCTTGTCTGACACCCCGTTCTGGATAAAATTCGTTCGAAAGTGTGTCAAGTACTTTAACTGATCCAGTAGTGTGTTCATATAGTTCGGTTATAAGCATAATTAAATGTTGTGGTACGCCTACTTCTTTTAGTATTCGCCATAAGTGTCTCCACTTGACCCTGTCGAACGCTTTAGGGTAATCTATAAAACAGATGTATAGTGGGATGTTGAATTCCCTACATTTCTCGATTATCTGTCTTATATTCAGCAGGTGTTCTCGAGTGTCTCTACCTTTGGTAAATCCAGTTTGCTCTTGTGGAATTTCTCTTTGAAGGAATGTTTTCAGTCTCTTATTGATGATATGTAGCATTATCTTGCTGGCATGAGATATACGAGAGATAGTTCTATAATTGTCGCATTTATGGAAGCTGCCTTTTTAATGTATGGTCGTTACTGTAGATTTTGTCCAGTCTTCAGGCCATTGTTTGGAATGCCATATTTGGTTACAGAGTAGATGAATTAACTTTACGCCGGTTTCTTCTGTGGCTTTAATCATTTCTGCTATTATCATATCTGGACCTGATAGAGACCTGAAGAGAGAGATATAAAAACAAAATCATGGAATGCATCAGCTTCCAAAATATATTCGTATAGAATTTAATAACAATGTTTTTAGTAGTTTCGGCAAAATTGTGAAAAATTTGTAACATTTTTTTCTTCAACGCATTTTATCTCCAAATTTTTAATAAACTTTAATTTTTTTAGTTTTTTACCTATCCTAGAGTGTAACGAGTCCGTCACTTTAATAATTCTTTCATCACTTTTAAATAAAAATTTAAATCCATATTCGATTAATACCTCTTAATTTTTAAGTTCTAAGTTGGTCTTAAGTAGCGACTATAAGCGGAGATTTTGGCAGACATGCTTAGCTGACTAGAAACGAGTGGTCACCGCGCATTTCTGTTCTGACTTCGGAAAAGAAGCTTTGGTTTAAAAAGTAAGTGGCCGGGGATGACTTAGAAGTTGTTTTTTTAGAATATATAAGTTGTTTTGGGGAAGAAGAAGTTGCAGAAAGTTTTCGTTTGTTTTTTTTTTGAGTATCACGTTTGGTTTGTAGCCACTCTGAGCCGGTAAGTTTATCCAATTATCAATAAAAAATATAAAAACCATCAACCATGTTGATTTCTAAAATAATGTCAATTTTCCTTTGATGGTTGATATATCTATCTCTCATTTCTCACATCATTTCATTAAGAAACATTCTGGATTTAAATATAGTAATGATATAAAATCATATGTGTTTTTTTATTTTACTTCCCGGCCTTAAAAACATATAATTATCTATCTATTTTTTTATTTATTTACGCTGTAACCCACAGGGTTATTAGCGACCTAAATGTATAATACAGGTAAAGTTAGAAACAAATTACAATAATTGATACAGTCCTGAGTCTTTAAGATAACTTATCGTGTTTTTAATGTTCATGTTTTTTCCTAGGGCTTCCTTTATATTATTTGGTATAGTGTGCTTCTTTCTTGCTGCTTCATATTTTTTGCTCTGAGTTAGTATATGCTTCACGGTGAGTGTTACTTGACACGTTTCACACATTGGCGGCACAGTTCGCGTAAAGAGGTGTTTATGTGTAAAGTTACTGTGTCCTAGTCGCAACCGTGTTATTGTCACTTGGTTGTGTCTATTCGCTGTGGGTTGGAGCCACGGTTTCACTAATTGTTTGATTCCTTTGAGTTTATTTTGTGATGCACTCCACTTATTTTGCTATGCACTTAACACTTTATGTTATATTTCTGACATAAAGTCATCTGAAGAAACCTCATTAATAAGAATGGAGTCTTGGCTGAAGGATACTAAGCGGGCTAGTTCATATGCTTCTTCATTTCCTTGTATACAATTATCTATCATTAAAACTATCAATTATCTATTAAGAGTATTTATAAAAATATTCTGTTTCATTCCAATCTTTTATATTCTAAAATATATCTATAGCATGCTTTTCATTAAAATTATTTATTTAATCAATCCATTTTACATAAAATATTGTCAAACCATGCGAAGGTCACATTATTTACAAAACTATTAAGGTTTTTTACTTTCATAAGTAACTTTTTATAATACCTTTCAAGGTTAATAAACCTTAGATTTTTCCCTACTTTTTATCAAGAGTAAGAAGAAACTCTAACACAAATCTTATTTTTGACTATAGGTCCAGATTTTATCTCATTCATTTAAAGTTTGGAACATTGGAAATCTGCATTAAGTTTATTCATTAATTTTAATTTTTTTATATAATATATTTGTTTTTACCTTTAAATGGTATAATTACCTAATAATAAAAACCCGTATTTTTTCTAAAATAATTACTGAATAATTTTTAAGGACTAATTGTTAACTACAGGTTCAGTTCGTTATTGATATTTTATTATATTATATTATATTTAAATATATATTTAAACCTTGGACATCTTTCTCGTCAGGATAGTGTCATTACTTTTTTAAGACATTTAATCGAAAGCCAAAGTACAGAGTTACATCTCTAGTAGTAAGTAAATTACCTTTTTAGGTCAATTCATTAAAATTTTTTCTTATATTTTATTATTTGTAAATTCAGATCATCAAGGATCAATTGTGTATAACCAGCGAATTTTTGTAGTATATAAGTCACTATTTTAACTGTACATAAATGGTGGTGGGTAGCTGTAAAGAATTAGACTGTATATATTTGTCTAGTCCTTTTCCATCATATTGATAACACATTATGTATGCAAATCCTCAACAGGTCAAAAAACCATAGGCGTCACCCTATACTTGTTTTAAAATAAATAAAAAAAATTAATATTTTAAGATGCCTTCAACAATTCTCTTTTAAAAAATCTTCTGTAAAATAAGTGTCCACTAATCTCACTATACATTTTTTTGTGCGTAAAAACGTCGGTATATATGCCACACGACTATTGTTAATTATACACGGGTGATTAACGAGAGAATTCAATGTTTCGCGAAATAAATTAATGTAAACAGTAATTTAAAGGTAATTTTTGTTTTCTATACAAGTTATCGCCTGACACAAAAGGAATACCTTCTTTGAACGATTACCTGGAATTACTGATAAGGCTTCACTAATGATAGTTTAAGTAGTTTTTATGCCACATTATAGAATATATAATTTATAATATAAATTAGAAATTGTTTGCATCTTCCATTTAGTGTGTAGATGTACATTGTTCATGTCTTACCTTTCTACGTTTTTGGTGTCGATATTTTGTAATTTGCATTTAAAAATGACGTCGACAACAAGTTTTATCCCGGTTAAAAGTAGTTCTAAAGGTGGCTTCAGTCTAAGAGAGAAAAATATAATATTAAATGTACACGATGCACTTGTACATCAACGCCCTTTAAGTAATGTTCGTGAAATCGTTAACATGTGTTTAAATATGACAGGGGTTGGAGAAGCAACAATGTATAGATTCCTAAAAGAAAGAAAAGGAGGAACTGTTTCATCTTCCAAGAAGAGTGGAGGGAGTAAACACTTGGAAATTGAAGAAATACATAAAAACATGATAAGACGCAGCGTCCACTCATTTTTTTTAACAAAGAATTTCCAACATTGGACAAAATCCAAACATTAATTAGAGAAAAGCAGAGTTGCCACTCATAAGCAACAAGAAATTATGGGGACTATTGAGAGAGATGGGATTTCGCTGGCAAAAGAATAGAAGAAAATCCGTTTTAATTGAAAAAGGTTACATTGTATGTTGGGGACGAGATTATCTAAGAACTATTAAAAAGTACCGAGAAGAAAGAAAAACAATTTTTTATTTGGACGAGACTTGGCTAAATGAAGGTCATACTGTACCATATCTATGGGTTGATACAAATGTGAAAAGTTCCCGTCAGGCATTCATCGAAGGTGTATCTACTGGAATAAACAATATTCCCGTTGGAAAAGGACGCAAACTCATAATAACCCATATTGGAAACGAATACGGTTTTGTCAATGGTGGATTATTAAGTTTTGCCTCAAAATCAACCAAAGATTACCACGAGGCAATGACGGCTGACCTTTTTGAAGAATATTTTGAGCAAATGTTGGATTTAATGCCAAAAAATTGTGTCATAGTCATGGATAATGCTTGGATAAACACGCAATTGAGTACAAGGAGAATTCGACAAAAAAGGAATTATTACCTATTGTAAGACAACATAAAGCAGCTTATAAAAAATATATAATTGATAAAATGGTATTAAACCGTGATATAATTATTTTACGTTTACCCCTATACCACTGTATGAATGTGATATGATATGAATCCGATAGAAAATATATGGTCTCAAGTAAAGAGTGAAGTCGGACGCAACAACAAAACTTTTAAATTAGAAGACTTACAACAATTATTAGAACATTCCTTATCAAAAGTAACTCCAGAAAATTGGAAAAATGCTGTTAGTCATGCTCACAAGGAAGAAAATAAAATGTGGAATTTGGATAATATGACTGATGCAATGCTGGAACCGGTCATATTAACATTGGAGTTGATGATTTCTTAGATTCTGAAGAAAGCAGTGAATCTGAAATGGAATTTGGTTAAAATAATATTCATTGTTTTACAAATTTGCCCCTGTTACGGCCACAAATTATTTTATTATTTTAAATATAACCAATAAAATAAACATCTTACATTTCTTGCAAATTCATTAGTACCTATTAATCTCCATCACTCCGACACTGGTAACTTTATTTAGGGATTAGTAACCCTCAACCCTCAAAACTATTGTATTCTATTCTGCTTCAACCTTTATACCTAGTGGTCATACTCAATTTAAAATTGTTTTCCTATATACTTCTGTAAACTTGTTGATAAATATCTATTTTTCATTGAGTCACCCGTATCAACAGTTTAGGGATTTGCATACATAATGTGCTATCAATATGATGGAAATGGACTATATAGGTATTAAATTTGTGGTGAAGACTAAATATTTAAATTCATACTTTGTGTTCTACAATGTGTTCCTTTTTATTTCTGCAAACAGCTTTACAAGTTACCTTGGAAGGTATATGTTATTACTTTCCTGGTGCCCAATCACATCTTAGAGCAACTTCTATAGTGTATCACTTTCATTTACAATATTCATATATATATATATATATATATATATATATATATATATATATATATATTTATTACCTTGTCATTTATTTTCTTATTTTACGGTTTCTGTAGGACATGCAAATTGGCCGAATCCTCTTTTGAGTGTCACCGGCATATTCTGCTAGCCAGCTTTAATTTGTTTTTTGGTAAATTGGTGCTCTGTTGTAATTTGTTACATTACCACAAACACCTTTTTCACATTGGCGTCCTACGCACACATTCACACATTTTTGGTACAAGAGGCAGTGATACATTTTTTTAAAACGTCCTATATATGAAGAGTAAAATTAAAAAAGATTTGTAAGAATAACCGAAATGACGAAAAATAGGTGCTAAAAAAATCCTATTTATGGATAAAATGAGGACATAGTAAAAAACTGTAAATTAAAGATATTGCTGTAGTCAGACTTCCAGTAAGTTCATGAATTTAGAAATTTCTTTTTCGCTATCGTCCTTAATACGTGCTCTATATGATTGAAAATTAATCTAATATTCCTCAGCCACATTATTTATCCACGCCCTCCTACACGTTTGCCATTTATTTTGTCATTATGTTTAAGAGATATTTAAAATTTACAACAATTTTGTTAAAATTCCATAATAATGAAATATTTTAAAACTTTTTAATTTCTCGTGTTACGTGTATGACAATTTAAACATTTTGCGAAATATCTAGATCTCAAATGTTTATTTTGATGTCTGATTTATTTATTCGTAAAATTGTTGATTCACTGAAATAAAGTTTTAATTATTTTTATGCGTATACTAAGAGTTAAACTGTTATGACAGAATAAAGTTTTATATAATTTTAAAAGTGTTTAATGTAATTTTATATGAACTTATGCAGTAGTTTAATAATTTTTATGAAAATACAGCTCTATTTCAATACCCCAGTCATTAGAGAAGAATTTTACCAACAACTGGGGACCCTGATGAGAATGGCCAAGAACTCGAAAGAAACAAATGTAAGAAACCAGATCGACTTCATTGTCATACCAGAAAGATTCAGAAACTCAATAACATCAGGGAAAACCTATCCCGGGGCTGACGCTCAATCACATCACAACCCAGTGGTGGGTAAACTGGGAATCAAACTAAAACGTATATAACAAAACCAAGATAAACATTAGGAAATTGAAGGATCCCAACATTAAACAACAAGTACAGGAATCCTTAAGAAGAAACATTGGAAACTTGTGAATACGCACAAGACACAGTTGCTAAATGGGAAGAAATAATAAGAGCTGTTGAAATGACAAACAAGACACTTCTGTTACAGGAGCGCGTAAAGAAGAAAGAATGGATGACGGATGAAATCCTGGATATGATGGAAGAAAGAAGACAACACAAATGCAAAAATCAAGTGAAGTATCAAGAAACAAGTCACAATATAAAAACAAAGATAAGGAAGCGAAGGAACGCTGGCTGAAGGAGAAATGCGATGAAATCGAAGAGTGCGACAGAAGATATGACTACCACAACATGCACAAAAAGATCAAAGAATTAACAACTAAAAAGAAAACCAATAATCCCCATCCGACACTAATAGACGCAGACGGTAACCTTATATCAGACGACTTGAAGCTCATTCACACATGGAAAGATTACGTAGAACGACTTTTTAACGATAAACGCAGAGCGACAGTGGACCAAGACGACGACATGACTGAACCCGAATTACTAAGGTCTGAAGTGGAAAAAGCCATTGCTTTGCTAAAAAACGACAAAACACCAGGTCCCGACAACATACATGGGCGAGATCATAAAACTCCTATGCGAAACGGATGACCACTTCCTCGATTTTCTGACAGGCCTTTTTAACACCTTTGTAGCCATACCTAAAACAGCAAGTGCAAAACACTGTGATCAACACCCCTTAATAAGCTTGATAAATCACATTACCAAAGTTTTCACCAAAATCATACCCAATAGAATATATAACAAATGCGAAGCAAATATATCGGAGTCACAGTTCGGATTCCGAAGCGCATTGGGCACAAGAGAGGCGATCTTCAGTCTGCAAGTTTTAATTCAAAGATGCAGAGACATGCACAAGGACGTCCACTTGTGCTTCATCGACTTCTCAAAGGCGTTTGACAATGTCAAACATGATAAACTCATGGAAATGCTCAGGAAGATGCATATTGATGGCAAGGATCTGTGCATAATAACCAGTCTCTATTGGAACCAAAGTGCTGAGATAAAGATGGGCAACTAACACAGTGGGAAGATAGACATTAAAAAGGGTGTACGACAGGGATGCGTCCTCTCGCCGCTCCTGTTCAATATATATATATATATATATATATATATATATATATATATATATATATATATATATATATATATATATATATATATATAATCGAAAACCTCTCTACCCTAAGGTGTGATAGCTGTTTAATATATACTCTGAACAAATCTTCAGAGAAGCACTGGGAAAAGTTTCGGAGGGTATCAAAGTAAACAGAGAGGTAATAAATAATATTAGATATGCTGACAACACAATTATTATCGCAAATGACTGCAACGAGCTTCAAAGGCTCATGCAAAGCATACACACAGCAAGTCAAGAATATAGTTTAGAACTCAATACAACCAAAACTAAATGCATGCTCATCAGCAGAACCCAACAACCTTCGATGCAATTGACATTAAACAACCGAAAAATAGAACAAGTGGAGACATACACATACCTTGGAACCACAGTCAACACAAAATTGGACCAGACAACAGAAATAAGATCACGAATTGAAAAAGCGCGAAACGCGTTCAACAATATGAAAAAGTGGTTCACAAGCAAAATCTCAATGGAACTAAAATTAAGACTGGTCAAGTGTTATGTCTTCCCGGTCTTGTTCTATGGAGCAGAGGCATGGACCACAACGGAAGCCACCCTGAAGAAAATAGAATCCTTTAAGCTGTGGATATATCGCCGTATTCTTCGGATATCCTGGACAGACCACATCACTAACGTGGAAGTAATGCAGAGAATAGGCAAAAGCAAAGAAATAATCTTCAACGTAAAGAAACGGAAGCTTAAGTACTTCGGACATGTCATGAGGCATACTAAGTACCGGCTGCTACAGTTAATAGTCCAAGGAAGAATCGACAGTAGGAGGGGACCGGGAAGAAGACGACACTCATGGATGCATAACCTGCGACAATGGTTCGGACTAACATCGACCGAACTGTTCAGAGGTGCCGTAAACAAAGTCAAAATAGCCTTGTTAATAGCCAACGTCCGAAAGGGATAGGGCAAAGGAAGAAGAAGTCATTAGAGATTTGACCTCAACACGTCATACAAACTAGCTGAATTTTGGTAAGAATGTCAATATTGAGACTCACAAAAAAGATGAAAAAAAGTTTACCATTCCTACCCACAGGCTTCTTCCTAAAATCCCACTCGTATGGGGGAAACGGAAAACATCGGAAAACGGAAAACGAAAAACGGGACCGGTGATTTTAAATGTCAGTTACTCGCTCGAAATCAAATTTTTAAATAAAATTTGTATCAACTCGACGGTAAAAATTCGATATCTTTTAATCAGATTATCTTATCGACAAAAATTTAAATGAGGTTTAACACGTTCATTGCCTCCAGTTAATTACTTGTGCATCAGCTATGCCGTCCACCTTTTTTTTCCTGATTTTTATATTGAATGTTTACAATAAATAAAAAAGGTATTACAAATGTGATTTTATTGAAAAAAAAAAAACATAATACTGGGTCATTAAAAAAAATACACCCATGGGTGTAACCGCCAACTCTAATGAAAATTTAATTAGAAATGCCGATCACACCCATGTAAATCACTTAGGGCAATGGTACTTCAAAAAGCACTAGAAACAAAAACCGGGTGATCCAGTGCAAGCGTTGTAGACATAAATAGTTGCTTTTCTTTTATTTTGTCTCCTGCATACTAGGTACTCCTCCCTTAGTAGGTACTCGTTTACTCGTTTTTGTGCTCCCCAAGGTCAATTATTTTTATTTTTAACACCACCCTCTGGTAACATAGTCTTCAAAATGAATAGTAAGAAATTATATAGCGACTTTCTTGGACTTTCCTGAATAATTATTGTATAACATTTGTAAATTTTGTAACAATATTTGCAGTATATGAATAAACAATTTCTAATACCAACGCAAAGGTTTTCGAGAGTACGGACAATATGCGAGTATTTGTTTATACTGGACATATGTTTTTTATATTCATAAATGGCTGTAGGTTTCACTTTGCTTGATCTCGTTTATTGGTAGTTTCGTCATTGCATTACCAAATTCCGTAGTTAAGTATAATACCTCTCATTTGTCCTTCCACTTGCCAATGTGAACTCTGTTGCAAAATACGGATTCATTCTCTTCTTCTTGTAATCTTTTTTGTACAACAGGGACTGGATTATTTGTTCTATTTCTGTGTAATATTCCTGTACAATAGGTTCATTTTGTAAGCAGTTTTCGTCACAATTCATAGCTATTATAAAACCTATCCATAAATACCGAATGTCGAAGATTGTATTTCTCCTTTAACAACTTTTTCTGTGTAACTAGTACCGCTGGTTTCATGCTCCACTGTAAACGATAAAATTGTGAACCAATCCATTAGGATCTGTCAACATGTACAGTTTATTACCTTATTTATTTATTACGCTTATTTTGTATAATATATTGTTGGAATATAAGTCTTCCTCTCCGAAATATCATGGATTCATCTAAAAAAAGGGATTTACCTGGAGTGTGAATTGATTTCATTTTGCTATTGGAATGATCCACTACAGGACGTATTTTGCGTAAACGATCTTGATTATTAATATCATTTGATACAAAATGAAGGAATTCAATTCGCATAATTATTAAAAATCTGTTTTTGGACATGTACTTCGGAAAATTAGTTTTGAACAATTTGTGTGTGGACCAGTAGTCCAACAATCTTGGGAGCTGCATCTCACCTAAAATAAGTTAAAAAATTTGTATGGCATAACCATGCCATTTTAAAATTAAATGGTACCTGTTAACAATAATAATCTAATAAAACTGGAACTTGTGCAATAGGTTACGGCTAACTCTAAAACTACATTCACAGTGAACAGGGTTTCTAAAGAGGGCATCTAACTTTACTGCATCCTAAAATATCGATGTTGCCATCTATCTAATATGCCACATTACTAGAGGTGCAAAATATGAGATATTAAGGCTCATATTGCAAGATGAACAAACAAGTTAAACATTGCGTAACAACACCAGTGGATCGCTCAAAGAAAAATAATCCGGTGAAACGGAAACACTGGATAACAGACGAAACTCTTAAAATAATTGAGAATAGAAGAAATCTTTGTAAAAGTGGTGTACATAGTGAAAGGGAAAAAGCTAGTTTAAGAAACCTCAATAAAGAAGTAAAACGAAGATGTAAGGCCGACAAAAACAGTACAATCAAAGTATATGCAAAGAAATTGAGAGACATGGTCAGAATAATTAGCCGAGAGATCTATTTAGAAAAATACGCTACCTGGCAAGAGACTTCAGAGCCAGAACTTGGGCCATTGAAGATAACACTGGAACCCTGAGAACAAACAGAGAAGACATAGCAGAGACATGGAGATCGTATTGCAGGGACCTATATAAAGATAATCAACGCCAAGAGATTGTTAGTTAAATCTCTGACGAGGTGGAAGAAAAACCTGATGATGAAAAATGAATTAAGACAGGCTATCAACAAGCTCAAATATAACAAAGGACTAGGTCCAGATATGATAACAGCAGAAATACTTAAAGCCACAGAAGAAACCGGCGTAAAGTTACTTCATCTACTCTGTAATCAAATATGGCATTCCAAACAATGGCCTGAAGACTGGACAAAATCTACAATAACGACCATACATAAAAAAGGCAGCTTCCATAAATGCGACAATTATAGGACTATCTCTCTTATATCCCATGCCAGCAAGATAATGCTACATATAATCAATGAGAGACTGAAAACTTTCCTTCAAAGAGAAATTCCACTAGAGCAAACTGGATTTACCAAAGGTAGAGGCACTCGAGAACACCTGCTGAATATAAGACAGATAATCGAAAAATCTAGGGAATTCAACATCCCACTATACATCTGTTTTATAGATTATTGTAAAGCGTTCGACAGGGTCAAGTGGAGACACTTATGGCGAATACTAAAAGAAGTAGGCGTACCACAACATCTAATTACGCTTATAACTGAACTTATATGAACACACTACTGGATCAGTTAAAGTACTTGACACACTTTCGAACGAGTTTCATCCAGAACGGGGTGTCAGACAAGGATGTATACTATCTCCACAATTATTCAACATATATGGGGAGTATATTATGCGAAGAGCACTAGAAGGATGGGAAAAGGGCATCTCAATAAATGGTCATAAACTAAACAACCTACGTTTCGCAGATAACAAAGCCCTTCTTGCAAATAGTCAAGCAGAGCTGATGGAACTTACGACTGATCGAAAATGAAAGTCAAATATTTGGTCAGCAATTAAACATATCAAAGACAAAGATCATGATAGTGGATACACTGTCATTATCATCCACACATAACCACAATTGACCGGTTCGAGGTTGTGAGCTCATACTTATATCTGGGATTATTAATCACAAACACAGGGTCATTACAAGAAGAGATTAAACGTATATGTGATCTAGCAAAAGTTGCCACAGCAAAAATGACCAAAATATGGAAGGACTGTCAAATTTCAAGAGCGATAAAGATGAGGTTGATCAACTGCTTAATATTCCCAATACTGACCTACGGATGTGAATCTTGGACTCTGCGACAATCGGAGAGAAGAAAGATAGACGCCACTGAAATGTTCTGTTGGAGACGAATGTTACGAATTCCTTGGACCGACCGTAGAACAAATAATTCAATTTTAAGAGAGCTAAAAATTAGCCAACGACTCTCTAGTAAAGTCCATCTCCAACAATTAAAATATGTTGGGCATGTTATGAGAGCAAACACAGAAAACATGGAAAGACTCATAATACAAGGAAAGGTAGAAGGCCGAAGATCACGAGGAAGATCCCCAACAAGATGGATAGATCAAATTACAGGAATATGCCAAAGACCTATGCATGAATTAAAAGAAATGACCAGAGACAGAGATCTCTGGAGACGGACAATACACGACATCACGTCGACCACTACACTCCCCCTGGGGGGTCAGGATTGAAGAGAGAGATTGCAAGATAAAATTATGGGTAAAAAATGCATAGGAAGACGAAGAGTTTCCTGGCTAAGAAACCTAAGAGAGTGGTATAGTTGCAGCTTAGTAGATCTTCTCAGAGCAGCAGCCAATAAGGTATGAATAGCTGTGATGATAGCCAGCCTTCGATAGAAGAAGAACTACAAGAAGAAGAAGGATACATTTCTCAACCAGCTTCTAGTTTTTGGCTTAACATACGTACAGCTCTTGAATTACCGTGACCACAAGCCTTTTCCACATTTTCTCCAATTTTGTGATCTTATTATAATTATTTAATCTTCTCAAATATAATTAAGAGAGTTTTATTATGATTAATGTTACTTCATTGGTTGGCCTCACCGTAACAGTATTTGCTATAATATTCTAAGCATTATTTTGATATAATAATTTATATATTGAGTTTTATTAGCTAAATTGTTTAATATAACTAATATTATCTCCTTCAAACAAAGGATATACGTTTAATATCTATTTTTAAGTGAAATTCGCAAAAGGGTTGTAAAACGTTATAATTAAAGTACCAGGTTTAATATACAGTTTCGTATGTCTACTTTACATATTCTCGCAATGGTCATCAAGTTGATGGATCTATATAAAATTTCAAATTAATTAATTTAATGAAAAGGCGTCGTAAATAATAAAGTATGTAATGCATTTTATATGAAATATTTTAATTAAGTCGAACGCTTTAATTAACTTTTATCTAAATTAGTGTTTGATTGCAATTTTGTGCAGTAACCATCGCGAAACTAATAATATTTTGCACAAAATTATGTTTCTTTATTTACAAAAAGTAGCTCGACAACTATGGACATTAGTAGTACAGAAACACTTATATTAAATATAAACTTATCTGCTTAGATATCTGCTCACTTTACACTTTTGACTTAAACTATTTTTTTTTCAGAAACAATTACTTGGATAAAAAAAAACAATATACTGTTTGAAAGACAATTCAATATGCTTTATTGTGAATATATATTTATAAAAATTTATTTCGACTAGTTATGTTTAACATTGCAAAATTGATGCATCAAGCAAATTAACTTTTTTTTTAATGCTTATTTAACACAAAAAGTAATTAGGACCGTGACTACCTCGGATACGGAAAAAACTCGGTTATCACCGAGATTGGTTGTACTGATAGAAAAACACATAAATAATGATAACTGTGCTTATTTTAATGACTAAAAATTAACACAGTACTATATATAAAAGATAAAACATTTACCTTATCAATATTACTGTTTAAAAAAATCTTTAGTTGATTGTTGAGTAAGGTTCATTCCACTTTTTGAGGAAGGAATGTTGCACCAATGTTAAAAATGAAGGACGTGTACTGGCGTTGATTCCTCTTGCTACTCAATGTATGCAAGAACTGCTTTAAGGAGCTTTTAATCCATCGGAATTAGAAATCTTTTGAGTTATCCAATCTATATCTTCTTCTTCTTCTTCTTCATGGTTGATGTTTAGAACTAGATTGGCAATTGCGTCATTTGTCAGATCCATTTTATTATCTCCATTAATTCAATCGATGACGTCTTGGTTTCTGATTGGCTAGGTTGGCTAAGTATCGACTTCACGGTCATCAATATCTTTCTGAGGTTTAGTGTTTTGTTTTTTATCTAAAATATATATTTTTTTAATTTTTGAATATTGGATACTTTTACGTCGTCCCATGCCAAATCAATCCAATAGCAAACATCTTTAACCGTGATCTTTTCAATGCGTTAATTACAGTCAGCCCTTCATCCAGCCTGTTTATTGCTTCTATAACGCCTTGTTCTAGGAGTTGGGTAAAGGACGTCACATTGAGTGAAAAGAACACAGCTCTTATGTCACCACTAATCAATTTACTTGCATCTGATCTTTTAACAGAGCATTCGAAGGTAGATTTTTTTTTTATTTAGGCAATAATGACTGGTACAAAGTCATTAAAAAACCAGTTCTTAAAAATGTTCAGTTAAAAAGCATTTTAAAATTAATGCCTGTCTAATCACAGTTAAATATTTGGTCTTAAATTGGTCCGTCTTTAAGGATAATATGTTGTAAATTTTAAATAAAATCTTCCAATTTTAGTCGAGTTGCAGAAAGTTTTTCGCTGTCAATTTTCGGATATTATATATCTTTTTCCATGATACAATCTATTTCTCACTAGTACAAAAGTTTTCTCCTCAATCTATAAATTTCTTGTGGAATTCAATAGCTTTTGCTTGGAGTATTGGATCACTTATCGTGTTGCCCAATCCTCTCATTTGTGAAAACCACAAGAACAACGCCACAGAAGTTTGTTTATGGTCTCCTTTTTTATGGTCTTCCGGATAATCGCGAGTCTACTGTAATTAAATTAATTTAAAAATTAATATAAAAAAATTTATTTAAAAAAATTTCTTTATAAAAGGTATGTTTATTTATTTATTTTCAACAGGCTGCTGCCCAATAAGATTACTAATGTTTACAATGTATAAAATAAAACAAAAACGTATATATATATATATATATATATATATATATATATATATATCGCAATAATAAAAGTACAAATATCACAAACTTCAAACTATCACGTAATTAATTTTATACATCAAAATGGTGATTACCCATTCCACAGCCACTCGAATAAAAACACGCTTGAGACCAGAAATGAATTTGACCTTTGGTGCAAAAAATCTAGATTTGGGTGAATATTTGCCCATCTTAGTGCCCGAGATAAAAAATTATTATATGCATAGTTGGTTATGTGAAGAGGAATATCAAAAGTTTGGTTTAATCATGTTCTACGAAGAAGTGCATGCAGACCAACCTGCTCAAGTCGCTGAGGACACAAGACTGTAGAATTAATTATGCCATAAAGCATCTTTGTATCTTTAATTAATCGTCGATTATACAATAAGAGAATACCAAGTTGGGAATCAATTTGATCATAATTTACTTAATTTAATTCAAAAGGTATACCCTGTTTATATGCTACATATTTCAAGAACTTGTGTTAAACTCTCTAAATATTTGATATGTAAATATTATAAGATGACCATGCACAAGAACAATACTCTAGATGGGGTCTGACTAAAGAATAGTAATTTAATCGCTTCAATATTCTGAAAGTCTCTTCTTCTTATGGTGCCTATCCGTTACGGATGTTGGACACTAACATGGCTATTCTGACTTTGTTGACTGCTGCCCTGAAAAGTCCGGTAGTGGTTAAGTTAAACCACTTTCGCAGGTTATGCAGCCAGGATATTCTTCTCCGTCCTGGACCTCTTTTCCCATGCACTTTACCTTGAAGTATGGTCCGAAGTAGGTCATATCGTTGTTCATTGCGCATTATATGGCCCAGGTATTCTAGTTTGCGACGTTTTATGGTTACGACTAGTTCGCGCTCTTTACCCATTCTATGTAGTACTTCTTCGTTGGTAATTCTGTCTATCCAGGAAATCCTCAACATGCGTCTATAGCACCACATCTCAAATGCTTCGAGTCTCTTCAGTGATGCTTCAGTTAAGGTCCATCACTCTACGCCATATAAAAGAATCGAAAATACGTAGGATTTTAGTAAACGAACTTTTATTTTCAATTTTATGTCGTGGCTGTTAAAGATTTTTTTCATTTTGACGAAAGCTGAGCTTGCCTTCTGTTAAACAGATAACTAATATATAATAAATAATTCTGTTAAATAAATATGATTTCTATAGCCTTTAACTTTTAACTATTTACAGTTGGCCCTTAACTGAGAAAAAATGCAGTAATGAGAAGTGATTTAGATAAAAGATATTTTTTGTGAGCTTTTTTTTCTCAACTATCAGGGTGCTTTAACTCTGGAGAAAATCAAGTAGGGAATCTACGTTTTGAATATCATTTTAGGGAGATGAATAATTCTATAGCTAAGTAAACTATATCATAAAAAATATTCACAATTTAATTCAGAGGTTTTCCTAAAAATAAATTATCCCAACAGAACTCTGATAAAAGATCAGTTATTTTCATGTAGTCAGTCAGCTTAGAGTCCCTATAGAAATCATCACTAACCAAACCACTATTATTGGGGCACCTTTTGGTCATCTTTATCTCAAATTCCAGGGGTGAATGGTGCATATCCTTCCTCAAAAGAGGGAGGTTACATCAGCATCATCAACCAGCACCAAATCGAGAATATTACCAGTGGAATTCACAACATTCTTTTTCTTCTTCTTCTTTTTATATAGACATGAGTCTGTCTGTTTTTCAATGTGCCTCCAGTAAGTTGTCATTCCATCATTTTCGTCTTCCTACTGATCGTCTTCCTTGTAGCAAACAGTCTCTGTCGTCTTTACTACTCTATTTGTTGTTATTCGGCTTATATGATCGTTCCATTTTTCTCTTCTATTTCTTACCCAGTTTTTGGTGTTCTCCACCTTGCATCTACGTCGTATATCTGTACTTCTAGGTCGGTCCCATAGTGTCTTACCATCAGTTTTTCTAAGTGTTTTCATCTCTGTTCTTTCTAACATCCTTTTTGTCCTCTCTGTTTCAGGTATTGTTTCTGCCGCTTATATCGTTATTGGTCTAATGGCTGTTTTGTAGATTCTGCCTTTCGTTTCTTACCCGGTACTTTTATTTTTCCATATTGTTTCATTTAGGCAGCCTGCGGCTATGTATGGTCTATTCACTTGATCTTCCACTTCGGTTTCGAGCTTTCTGTAGCTAGATAATGTGATGCCTAGATATTTATACTCCATCACTTGTTCTATTATCTGACCTTCCAGCTCCAATTTATATCTTTGTAAATTTGCTGTTGTAACCATGCATTTTGTCTTTGTTGGTGAAATTAACATGTTAAATTTTCTGGCGGTTATATTAAATTGGTGCAGCATACGTTGTATATCATCTTCACTTTAAGAGAGTAGTATTGCGTCGTCTGCATAGCAGATTATTTTAAGTTGTTTTTCTCATTTGGTATTCTTTGTTTGTTCTTACTTTTTTTTTATTTCATCCATAATCAAGTTGAAAAATAGAGGACTCAGGAAATCTCCCTGTCTTATCTCATTGCCAGGTTCAAAGGAGTCGGTTAGTTCTTCTTCTACTTTTACTTTTATTGTGTTGTTTTGGTAGATATTTTTGATCGTTTTAATTCACAATATTGATAGACTGAAACAAATTGTGGTATGCACAAATACCAGATACAACCTGCAGGGCTTAAACTTCAGATGTTGTGGCAGGTGATAGAGGAATTGTTGTAGAGCACATGCTATTTAAAAACCATTCACAGTTTGTTAAATTGAAGTCGGCAGCCAGATAATAGTGTGCAGATGGATAAACTTAAGCTATTTGTTTTAAGGTTTCACAAAATATGAAATATTTTTCAAACGTGTAGAATATTTGAAATATAATACATGGAATATTTTATATTAATATAAAAACCTAATCGGGCTACCTGACAGAACGTTTTCGAAACATCTATTCTATTATCTGTGCTATCTGGATATACATATTTGCTGTTATAAAACTAGGACATTTAAGTTATAAATGGCATTGGCCACATAGTGTACGTAGGACTCAACTGGAGTTGCTAGTCCTTAGACAAAGTGTCTGTGAGGACTTGTTGCTATCAACCATTCCATTTAAATTCCAAATTTTTTAAATCCTGTACACTTCCAGTCCACTCGTGCGCCTATTCAATCCTTTTCTGCTAAAGCTTTAATTATACACGACAATTTTTAGTCCCACAAAAATGGCAAATTGTATTTCTAATGATCTGTTTGTTGTAGTGCTTTAAGTCATAGTTGCTTTGCGTTTAGCAGGTGTTGCGGCAGAAAATGTGTTTGTTCGTGAAGTGAGTTTGTTGACATATTCGTTTGTTGAATCATCCCTTCTATCGTGTGGACAGAGAATCTACTAGCTTTGCCCACACTTTGTTTACCATTGGTTAGAGTTAGACTATCTTTAGGAAACAGTGTTTGTATATATTTAAACACTTTGTAAACTATCACTTTGAATTTCAGTGAAAATCTGATCTGTTTACTCATTCTACACTTAACCATCTACATTTTATAAAATAGATTTTAATATTTTAATATGCATATTTGCACCTTTCTTTATAAGATTAGTAAACATATTGAGACTGAATTACAAACTCGTTTCAAATACAGTTGTTAGAAATTATCCTAAATAATTCTTAGCAGGTCTTTGTATGTTCGTAATCATTATATAATTTAAAGCTTAAAGAAAAAACAATTTTTGTAAAAGTAAATTGCATATAATGTTTTATCAAGTCATACAATATTTTGCAGTTTCAAATATAAAATATTCTTCTCAAACCGTTTAATATTTCAACGCCAATGCAAAGCTGTTTCTACTGTCTACTCTGTAAAATATTTCGTGAAACTGCTTGCCAGTGCATATGAAACTAGCTGTAAATATTGATTTCTACAAATAGGTCAATATCTATGGAGAACAACAACGAAGAGGTAAACAGAAAGATTCAAAACAAGAGGAAAGTACTAAGTTGTATAGGATATAAAATTTAAAATCAACAACTAAAAAAAAAATAAAGGCAAAAGTAAAGCAAATTTCTTAGGCGTACCTAATCACACACAGTACTATAATAATAACACAGAGAAAGAGTAGACAGTTGGTTCACAATTGCAAATGAATATATAGAAATCATGAATGTGTTGCTTGTGTGAGTCCATTTCAAATAGGTAAAGAAATAATAATTAAGACATACTCACAATCAATTTAATTTAACTATCAGGCGACCGGTTTCGCTTTCTACAATATGCAAAGCATCTTCAGGGCTCGATACAAAGTTAAATAAATGCTGAAATAATAATAAACCCATATTAGGGTGTAGTCTAATAAAGATAAACAAAGTAGATGTTATAAAATTACAATAATTATGCGAAAATTACATGTCTGTGGTTTTTTAAAATGAATAAAAAGGTATAAAAAGTTTTAACAGACAAGGTAAGACCTACAAATTGTTATAAAATAGTCTATTAGATTGTAATAAATTAATAAATGAGCAAAGAAATAAAACATTACTTAAATGCAGGTACTCTATTAATTGATGGATGGTAGAACATGGTTGAAACTATCATGTATTGTTGAATGGAGAACTTAAGTCTGCTATTGTAGTTGTTTGACAATAAATGGCAAGTTCTTGAGGAGATAGATTTGATCCCATGAAGTAGGGATAGGTGTAATGTGATTTCTTGTTAATTTTTTAAGTTTGACATATGTAGGTTAAAATGTGACAGTTCTTCTTCAGTATTGAGAAATAGAAGAAGAACTGTCACATTTTAACCTACATATGTCAAATTTACCTCTGAAATCTAATAGATAACATAAAAAACTCATTGTCTCCAAGACTGAGATGTAGTGCATAAAAGTCCTCCCCCTTTTTAAATTTAATGTTTGTTTCGTCCCTTCTAAGTGTTTTATGTCCCTGTGTGTTTAAATTGTCCTTAATGGTTTTAACTTTAATATTTTTATATACTTGACTTTGCAATAATTTACCATTTTGCCAATAAAACTTTATCAAAGAAATTTGATAATTACAAGTTGGAAGAATTGCACAGCCACACAATTTGTACATCTAATCTTATTCATTGTCATAAAACTGTCACCTTCATAAAATAAATACTCAATAAATAACACACATTTCATAAATATATCTCTTGAATCTGTATAAATAACTTTTAAATAATACAATGGTATTTAACATCACTTTCATCTAACAAAATCACATTACACCTATCTCTACTTCATGGGATCAAATCTATCTTCTGAAGAACTTCCCGTTTATTGTCAAACAACTACAATAGCAGACTTAAATCCTCCATTCAACAATACATGATAGTTTTAACCATGTTCTACCATCCATCAATTAATAGAGTACCGGCATGTAAGTAATGTTTTATTTATTTGCTCATTTATTAATTTATTACAATCTAATAAACTATTTTATACCAATTTGTGGGTCTTACTGTGTCTGTTACAACTTTTTATACCTTTTTATTAATTTTGAAAAACCACAGACATGTAATTTTGGCATAATTATTGTAATTTTATAACATCTACTTTGTTTATCTTTATTAGATAACACCCTAATATGGGTTTATTATTACTTCAGCATTTATTTAACTTTGTATCGAGACCTGAAGATGTTTTGCATATTGTAAAAAGCGAAACCGGTCGTCTGATAGTTAAATTAAATTGATTGTGAGTATGTCTTATTTATTATTTCTTTACCTATTTGAATATACAGAATCTAAACAGGTGGCCAACATTTCTCAAGGAGTCAGTAGGCCTTAAAGATTATATAAATTATAATACTTTATTATTTACACTGTACTGATTAATTTAGTGATTTTTTCCAGAATTTCGTACTCAATGTGAATTTTAATCGCCAACTGTGTTACTCATTATCAAACAAAAATAAGTTTTAAAACTATTATTTAAAACTATTATTTAGAATTTGCTGAATAAAATTAAAAAGTCAATAAAACCGAATTCGGTTCTGTTACGCCTGAGTAGCTCATTAACCTCTTCATAGAAGTATACGAAATGAAGCGAACAATATACACCACTCACATCAACAATAAGTGATGAGGATGCCACTGTCAGTCGGTATATATAGACAAACATTAATGGAAAGTCTCTTATATAAGCATTACTTCAACAAAAGTGATAATGGCTTACCGGAGAAATATCGAACGTTTTGATAGGTAAGAGGAAATTGGTATTCAAGCGTCTGCACCGAAAACTGTTTACGTAAAGTTAAATTGTTTTTGGTTTGTAAAACAAGAGGTAACAATTCAGATCTTTATAACTCATTTGAAATAAATTAGATGGCCCTAGTGTTTAATAATGTCTGTATTATTTTTTTTTTTTAATCGGTTGCCTCTTAGATATGATCTATAGTCGCCAAAAGGAGATTGTTTAACACGTTGGGCAAATCTAGAAGGGCAAACTAAATCTACCGGGTGACAATTAGTTGTTTGCATGTGTACATCGCTCTTCTAATTCCTTTATTCCGATCATCCTCCTGAGGCATCCTCAATAGGTGTCCAAACCATTTAAAATCTCTTTTTTTCTATTCTATCAATGACCGTTTCTGTAGCATTTTTGTTATACCTTATAGATTCGTTGGTCTTTCTTTCCAGCCTTGATGTTTTAGCACTTCTTCTCAAATAATCCATTTCAACTGCCAACAATCTTCTCTTCAAGTCTGCATCAATTGTCCATACTTCAAAGCCATAGCAAAGAACTGATTCAACCATGGTTTGACCTATAATTTTTTTGTTCCTTTTTTTAAATGTTGCGATTCCACCATAAGTAGTTTAGTCATCTTACAATTTAATCTTCTTCTTCTTCTGGTAGCACTACAACCCGGGGTGGGTCTTGGCTGACTGCACAATCTGCTTCCATCTCAAACGGTCGTCCATGATGTTTAAGTCAGTGGGTAGCTCCATTGTTCTCAAATCTGAGCATATATTATCTCTCCATCGCATTCGTGGACGTCCTAAGGGCCTTCTCCCTGTCGGGACTTCTTCCCAGTTTAACTTGGTAAGGCGGTTATTAGGGAGCCTATGAACATGGCCAGCCCATCTTAGACGTTGGGATTTAATCTCTTGGACTACGTCGCTAGCACTATACATTTGTTTGACCTCGGCATTTGTTCTCATTCGGTACTGGTTAGTATTCGGATCGTGATAGGGACCGAAGATCTTTCTGAGGATTTTTTTCTCAAAGCATCTGAGTTTACTTTCCATTGTTTTTGTCAGCGTCCACGTCTCACACCCATACATGAGCACCGGTCTAATTACTGTTTTATATATCCTGATTTTTGATGTTCGTGTTAGGCTCTTGGATTTAATAGTGTTGTAGAGGCTATACATACATCTGTTTGCTGTCTAAATTCTCCCTTTTATCTCTTCCGTGATATCGTTATCTGTGGTGATAGTCGCTCCGAGATATTTAAAACTCTCCATTCTTTCAAAGTTATAGGGGTCTATTGTTACATTTTGTCCTATTCTATCTCGTCTCTTTTGTCTGTTAATGCACATATATTTGGTTTTCTCTTTATTGACCCTTAGACCAGTATTTTTTGCCTCTCTGTCTAATTTATTGAAGGTTTTTTTTACATTGGTGACGGTATTTCCTAAAATGTCAATGTCATCCGCGTATGCTAGTAGTAATTTTGGTCCATTTACTGTCAGTAGTTCTGTTCTAATTTGTGCGGTTCTTACTACTTTTTCCAGGATTATATTAAAAAGAAGAGGTGACAGCGCGTCTCCTTGTTTCAGTCCACTGTTTATTTGAAACAACTCTGAGAACTGTAGCAGTTAGGATCTTTTCGATTATCCTTTTTAAAGGTGGACACTTGGTGAGCTGTTTTTCATGCAGATGGTACTTTAATTTGTTGGCAGCATTGATTCAATAGAAAAGTTATTTGTTCTATTAGGAGTGGACATCCTGCTTTAAATAACTCTACAGTTGTATTGCCAGGTCCTGGAGATTGTCTCTTATTCATTTGAATTAAGGCAGTACGGACCTCGTCGTTTGTAGTAATAATTTTCTATTTGTTTGTCTCTCCATACTGTATTTCTCTCACATATATTCCAATCTGGACTCTTGGAGTAAATTTTTATAGTCATTTTCCCACTTTTCTATAGGAATTAAGTTGCTTAAGGAGTTATGGGTGATTTTCTTTAGATTAGTGAAAGTTCTTCATGCTTCTGTAGCCTGAGAACCACCTATTAAATTGTCACATTGGACACATTTTTGGGCTCAAAAACTTGGACACATTTTTGTTCCCAGACATTGTTTTTTGATTCTTATATTTGATTGCGTACTTCTCCGTTTTTCCTTTGATATGTTACTCTACTGCTGAAAGATATAAAACTAAAAAAAAACAATTTTAAGAAATACATTATATGTGAACAAGAAACAAAACAAAATAAAAAAAAATGTTGACAAATACTTGTAAGTATCTGCAAAATATAAAATAATCTTTTGTCACAATCAGTAGTGTCTGGGCTGATCCGGACATTTTTCGCAATGACACAACATACGTGTTCTAAGCAGGATAGACAATTTCTGTAAGAATGTGTTTGGAAATATCCTTACTTACATTTGGTTTGCTTTATCGGCAAATGTGTAGAAGACTACACAAAACGGACAGTCCAAAGTCATAAAATGTCATTTTTTTTTTTCATTACAAAAAAGAAGTCACATTTACCAAAACATCATCACACACGCATATGCACTTATACAACATCCACCCTATACACACTTTACCTCCACTCCGCTCACAATCCTAATTAATAAACACCTAAATCCCACAACCAATAAACACACAATCCTAACCAGTAAACACACACAAACAACACAAACATTCAACACATCACCTACACTGTGAGCACCGCATACACTCCTTAAGAGTCGATTAAATAATCACAAGGATCGGGGGACATTGGTTTTCTGTGGTTTCCCAATCTCATTGCACAACGATACCTGAATCTAGGTGAGGATATAGCCACAGCTATCTTCCACGCGTTTTCCAACAAACAAAAATGGCCAACAATCTGAAAGGAATCGTTTTTCCACGGAACTTGTACTTCGTGACAGGCTTAGTTCGCTTGGCTGATTCTTCCGGAAGATACGATTTCCACCTCTTGTCTTCTTCTTGTTCTCGGCATCCTTCCCATCCCTCTTCCTATACACTTCTTTAGCGGCGGCGCCCCTAGTCTTGGGAATCCGGAATCCGAGGTCCTACGAGCGAAAACCGGCATTTCAAACCAAACAAGCATAAGCATCCAAATAATCAAACCCATCCTTGAAGAAGCATAGAGCTTAAAAAAAGGTAAAAACGCAATTGACTTGATTCACCAAAAGGTTATTAGCGACGGAACAAAATTGAATAAATACAGATTATATAAAATATTGAGAAATCTTATATATTTAATTATATTATGATAGGAGAAACACTCCTGACCTATATCTTCTGCTAAAGAGTTCGAGATATTGTAACGATTCTTTCTTGTTTATATTTACCACAATTTATTAAAAAGTGCTCAACTGTTAAACGAACGTTACACTAATCACATATGGGTGGGTTATTCTTTGTGAAAAGGTGAGATTGTGTTAACTTGGTATATTCCAGAAGTACACGTGCAAGCACAATTTGTTCACGCCTGTTAAGCGACGATGGAATCCACTGGGAAACATTACTCTTGATCTTATTTACCTTAGAATTAGTTTGAGACCACTTATTTTACTACTAACACAACACTTTATTTTTAATTTAAAATTAGCTTTTTTTTAGTCATTGAAAACATACTTGTCTATAGTCTTCGAATAATCGCTTAAAATTGTCTGTCGTGCAGTTGCTTCGTTTTCCGTTATTAAGACGTTTGAAGGTACCCACAAAAATTGAACTCTTTTTCCTTGTTGATGAGTTTGGCATGTTGATGAGAAAGCTGGTATTTTAGTTACTTTTTGTATTTAAAGTAACTTTTTAAAAGGATGTTTGGGAAAAATATGTTTTAATAAGTTTGGAGAGCTAAGGGAATCTATTATGATCACGGCTTTTGTGAAGGTAAGCTCGTTAAAAAGTTTCACAGCACGGTATATAGCGTAAAGTTCAGCTAAATATGTGCTACATACTAGGGGTAGACAAAAAATAAGATTGTTTTCTAAGGAATCGATTAATGCCCCACTTCGTCTCCGACTTGAATGGATCTGTATAGATTTTATACTAGTCGGAGTAATTTTCTAAGAGAGCCTCGAACTTTAGCCGAATAAGGGAATTGTTTGTACTAGATTTATGGAAATAGGCCAGAGATGTGTCACAGATTGGTAAATCGATCAGCCAAGGCTTAGGGTATTTAATATACGAAAAGAAAATACTGAAAATTAGTGTTTAGATTTTGAAGTATGGATTGAATTCTTTCGTACTATAGTTTTATAGTATAGCGAATAGCATTTTGATATACTGGTTTTGAAATATTACAAGCGACTAAGGCTGCATGTGATAGGGCGAGGAACATGCGGCGGTGATGAAGCAGTGGTTTTTCTAAAAGTGCATAAATGCTGGGTACCGGGGAAAAGCTCCTGTAATTAATCTAAGACTTTTATTATGAATGTCATTTTTGGGATACTTTTTACACAGCAAATATAAGTTAAGTAACACTACTTGTAAATAATAAATCCTCAGCTTCTTATATCATCGAATTGATTTTCGTTCACATGGATAATTTGATTTTGGCGATCGATGCCACTCATATGCATATTGTAAAAGTAAATTGGTGTAAACTTATCTATATTTCATCCTGTTTGGACCACACGTTACATCATGTTGTCATATTCGTTTGAAGTGTACATAGTATCGCGTTTGTCGTTCCATTTGCCTTTTTAGATGTGATTGCAATGCTTTTGTGGCAGTCTCACTCATTCAATTGTTTTGTAACCAAGTAGTTGGGATTACTTATTCTCTTTGAATTAGGCTGCCAGTGTAGCTGGATTTAAGAGTTCTCTGGTCAAATTAAATGAGTTATAATTTAATTTTATATTGCATTCACAATTCCTGTGAATGAAGTGTTCAAAGTCCAAGTAAAACCCCAGTACATATATACAATTAAATGCAGGTTTATACCATTTGCTTACATCAGAATATTCCATATATCTATATAATCCCATATTTATGTATTTTAATATTTACTATATTGTCGGACAACCTGGACAGAGAATCATTTAAAGAAACATGTTTATCGGGATAGTATTCTACGTCATCTTGCTATTGAAGATATTTATTATAGCCCTAATTTTATGCAGATATTTAAAGGAATTTAACAATGATTTTTGCATAAAATATAAACACTGCATACGAACCAAAAATGTTTCGCGGCTTAAGTGATTAATAAAATAATGAGGATAATTTTTTATAGTCTTGGATTGGGTTTAGTTTTATGATACCTTTTTGTAGTACTAAATCAAGCAACAAATGTTGGCATTTCTTCGCTGGTACTGGATTCCAAAGCGTATTTCTCGATTTTTGGAAATACCTTTCGTATAAACTTTCTTCTATGTCTAGTTGTTTGTCTTAGTTATAAATAAATTAAGCAATTCTCTATCAAATATCATTCTCTACCAACAACAAGTTCCAAAAGTTCAATATTTTCTGCAAATGAAACATTTCTCATATCTTGGAACCGTACTCTAACACCATCTGGATCTACTGGATCTGAAAGTGGAAGTGGTATTTCAATTTTCAAGAATATACACGTTGAAAAAACTATGTGTGCCTACGATTTTGGTTCTGACTCAGGCGAGTAGCAGGGTTCGGTAATGGTGAAACTAAGGTTCATCAAACCTCTATCTTCGTAATCGCTAATATATTCTTCACTATAAAACACACCCTCTTCAAGAAAAACATCAAAGTCACTATCATATTTCTCGTCTTTTCCAATATATTCTCATATTCACCATACAGTCCATAAGAGTTGCTAAAAGTTCATATTCAGTTGGTTTTTGATAATTTCTGTGGTTTTGCTTAGGTTTTGGGTAACTTGAGGGACCTGGAACGATCTCTGCCTTCACAGAAAAGAGAAACACAAAACGGGAAACTGATACAAATTTTTGTCTTTTCAGTGCTTTCATTGCATGCTTAGACAAATACGTTTATATCAAAGCAGTGCTCAAAACAGTCCTGGCAATTGTCGGCTTATTCTGGCCCGATCGGGGCCACGCGTAATTTACTTTAAACTTCTGCGGTCCTTATCGAGGTCAAGCGCATTTGAAGTTTAAAGAATATAAATTATAATAACAGATACTAATTAGATAATTGTAAAATTTCGTCTAATGAAGAAATGTAGAATCATTGTAAGGTATTGCAAATTAAGTTTTAACACAGATTATTATATATACCATTATTGTAATATAATTGCTATCCGGGGAATATACCCAGTTATATGTATCTGTTAATATTACTCTACTTAGCTATTTTTAGTAAACACGGTTAGCAGTACATTTTTTGTATCATTATACTAAATTGCGAAGCACTTTACGGTTTAACCTACACTCCACACGCAATTTTTGCATCAATTTTTTTGATACATGTTTTGGGCACGCCCTCATTAAATTTTTCTATTCCTTAGTTTGAGTTATGATTACTTTCTTGATAGAAATTGCTTAGAAATGTGTAATGTATGTATGGCATTCTTAGTGAGTACTGCAGTATATTGGAAATTATTCTTAACATTTTTTATTGGAATCTAAATACTCTTGATATTACAATTTGATATTGTTCCCCATACATCTAACACAATTTTATATAATAATAATTGATTTTGTGTGGCTTTTGAAGTGCTTGAATTTGTGTTAAAATGTGTATCATCAGCAAATGTGTCACTGATGTGTCTATCTTTGCATTTTACTTACAAGTTTTCTAGTTGTTTGATAATGATATTGTATTCTTTCCTACCTAGTAGAAATTATGTTTTTTAAATAATCCTATTCAGATTTTTATATTTAATCTTTTTAATCATTATACATCGTATAAGAGCAACTGGCTTGAAGACCAAAAGATCTTTATGAGAACCTTTTTAAATAGCTTAGTTTGTGTTTTGTTCATAGTAATTAATACTTTTGGTATTGGATACAGTTTTTCTTTTTCGTTAAGTCAAGATTTTGGTCTTAAAGTAACACATGTACATACAATACATTGCAAAATTTAACTAAATTGCAAATTGCATATTAAAACCTTACGAACTAGTTTACGAATAAGTTTAAGTTGCTGCATGTGATACACAAATATATATATATATATATATATATATATATATATATATATATATATATATATATATATATATATATATATATATATATATTACGAATAAGTTTAAGTTGCTGCATGTGATACACAAATATACATATATATATATATATATATATATATATATATATATATATATATATATATTGTTATGATTATTTATTTTGACTTTGATCTTAGTATATTGAGCCAATAAAAAATATAACTTATTTGTTATCAATAATGTAAAATAAAACTCCTCATATTACCTGTGTTCGATGGATTCAAAGATTTTCTAGTTGTCCTTTATCGGGATAGAGAAGAAGGATAATAATAAAAGAAAATATTATATTACAAAAAATTACGTGTTCTTTATTTTATATGAACGAATAAAACAATTATCAAATTCAGCCGTTATCTTATCAATCAGCATACAAGAAAATAAATGAAATTTTTATTATAATAAGATTTTAAAATTACATAAATTTATATTAAGTGAAAACCAATTTTAATTAAACTTTCCTTTACTTATAACAAAAAAAAATAACAAATTTTAAACTTTTGATTAGTCTAACAAAACTCAGTTCTTAATTTTAAATGATAATGACCATGATGTCAACACAGATCCTTCACAGATACTAATTTCAATTGTACAAAAACACTTATAGCTTTTTTCCTTATTGAATTGTATGTTGGAACATACCCAAAAAAAAATCCAGTCTCCTCAACGATGTGATCTCTCCTTTTTTGGCACCTCGGCTCCTTCCGGACGTCTCTGCAAACCTCCTGCACTACCCAGAAACAGCTGATTCACTTCTCCAAACACTCAGCTACTTATTTATGACACAAGGACCTCCTTTTGTCAACTTGATGCCGTAAAACAACTTTCATATATAATTCACAAAATGCTCACGGTAGATACACGGACCTCTTTTAATCCTTGTTATTTCCTTCTGCAGCACTATTCATTTCTTTTCACAAAACCGGTATCCAACTCACGAACCACACCCTATCTTGAGACAAATGACTGTTTCTTTCGATGGCCAAATTATAACTAACCTCTCCGGTCCTCCTAATCGGCTCACAAATTCCCATTCAAAAAACGACCGCCCAATCAAAAGCTCAAATTGTGCTTACCATGATTTTGGAAAAGCCTAATTTTTGTTTCAGAGAAAAACTAAATAGCTTACTTTAAAATTGGTTTTGTCAATACACAATTTATACATATTTCAAAAGATTAGAATATGGTCATTTAATACTCGATTATACAAACAATGAAAAGATTAACTTACAGGTAAAATGTCTTCTAATTCTAAACAAAGGAGTTTTTTGACAATTTTGTTGGAAACGGAAAAGGTCGTTTCTATTCTTATATACACTAAATCTTATCTTAAATTACTATATACAATTTGTTTATACTGATATCTTAAAATTTTATTCCGATAGATCTTTTTATTTATTTTTTTTTGGTTGGGAAAGAAGAAGTTTGAGAATATATATATATATATATATATATATATATATATATATATATATATATATATATATATATATATATGTATATATATATATATATATATATATATATATATATATGTATATAAATGGAAAAGGGTAATGCGAGTGAATAATAAAAGTAAAAAGTAATGGCATGTCTCGCAAAACAAAAAACCAAAAATGGTATATCGATGGAATTGGTTGCATTGCTCCTGTAGTGATCCTTTCCCAAGTTAATATACTCCTCTTCTAACTTGGCTGCACCGTACTGAAGACCACCAATAGTCAGAAATACGTATATACGGTTGCCTTCCATCGATATACCATTTTTGGTTTTTTGTTTTGCGAGACATGCCATTACTTTTTACTTATATGTATATATATATATATATATATATATATATATATATACACACATATACACATTACATCTACACTTATTCATTGTCATAAATGTCACCTTCATAAAACAATTACTCAATAAATAACACACATTTCAAAAATATATCTCTGGAATAAGTATAAATAACTTTTAATAACACAATAATATATTACACCACTTACATTTAACAAACAATCTCACACACATCTCAAATTCATTGGATCAAATCTACCTCCTCAAGAACTTCCCGTTTACTGTCAAACAACTGCAATAATAGTATTGAGTTCTCCATTCAACAATATACAGTAGTTTCAAACATGTTCTACCATCCATCTATTAATAGAGTACCGGCATCATTTGTTTAACCTTGTACCGAGACCTGAAGATGCTTTGCATATTGTAGAAAGCGAAACCGGTCGTCGGATAGTTAAATTAAATTGATTGTGAGTAAGTCTGATTTATTATTTCTTTACCTATTTCCAACACTTATTAACAGTAGCTATAAAATAGTTTTCCGAATGTATCTTAGACGAGAAACTTTAAATAAATAGTAACGATAACAGTCTAAAATGTGACACAATTGTTAAAAAACTTCAATATAAATAAGATTTCATATGACAGTTGGGACAAACAATAACATAACCCAACTAAATTTGATTTCTTAAACAAGGAAAGACTTTATTTCCTTGTTTAATGTGGCCTCTCAAGATCGCACTTCCTGTCTAACAATATTTTTGCCCCCACTACCTTTACCTTCCTTCTGTTGTCATTTTGCTCGATGTCCTAAACGTACCGAAATTTCTTAGTTATTCGTTCCACTAAAAACTCTTCCACTGAATAATATGGTCTTTCAAATAGATAGGCTTTTGTCAATTTACGGAACTTAAGGTAAGAGGTTTTAGATTTAAGTTGCAAAGGATGGTGATTTAAGGTGGTTGTTTAATTTGTTTGCCGAATAATTATAGATTTCTTTACTAACTCAGTAGACGGGTACGGTAAATACACATCAAAGCTTGAATTTCTGGTGGGGTAGTCACGATTAGGTCTTGCTGGAAAAACTTGTAGGTGTTTACAAATTCAACAGTTTCTAGAATATATAAAGAGAAAAGAGTTAAAGTCCCGTTGTTTTTGAACTAACTTGTGCAATATGTTATTCTACTGACGCCAAAAAGATACCGTATTGCTCTTTTTGTAATTTAAAAATAACATAGGATTGGGCAGCTGTACTAGAACCCCAAAACGGAAGGCCATATTGAAGATGAGACTCGAATAAAGAAAAATATATTATTTTGGAAGATGCTAAATTGATTTTCTTCGAAACAGATATTATTGCATAGCAGGCTGAGACTAGTTTCTTACTTAACATGATCGATATAAAGGGACTATTTAAGGTTGCTGTGAATAAAAATACCAAGAAATTTTACCGAATCAACCATACTTATCTAGCTGTTATTAAGAAGCAAGGGTTGAAGATCTTCTTTATAGGATAATGTTTTTATTTTAAGTAGATCAGAAGTTATAATTGCATGAAGAGTTGCAATATTACAGTTCTTCCAGTCAATACTGGTATCATCAACAAAAAGAAAAAATTTTCCATCGATTTTTATTTTAAGAGATAAGGAAAATTAGAGAAACCTTTACTAAACCTTACGGTACTCCACATACAATGATTTTATGCCATATATAACGATTTTTGTGGTAACCGTTTTGAGTAAGGACTTGTTTTAAACTAAAGAGCTCAGCAGGTCTACTTGCATCATCGCAAATGCGTATTGATCTGGAGACAAGTATAGTAATAACTGAATTAATTTGTGAAGGTAATTGATGAGAGTTGGCATGCAAGTGAAGATTGGTATGGGTGGATATTCGATAAACAGAGTGATGAAAACTTTTCTTTATAATCACGCCAAGAAACGGTAGGGATGAATTAGCTTCCATCTATAGCAGAACCAAAACCAAAACCCCTGTGAAAACCCCTACATTCAAACCACGTTACTATCGACGGTATAAATAAACAGTCCGCTGTTTTCAGTAGCAGTGGGCATTGGTTAGTGATCATTGTAGTGGTGTCTAAATAATTGAAAGGATTTGAAATGTGGACATATTAAAGAATGTTGAGAATCTCCTGGATAGAAAGAATAACTAATGAAGAAGTACTAAGAAGAATAGAAAACAGCAGGGAGATACTTGATTCTATCAAAATGGGAAAACTACAATATTTCGGTCATACTTATAATACGTGGTGACATACATAAATTCCTAAAACTAATAATCCAGAAAAAGATACAAGGAAAGCGCAACATAGGTAGAATAAGAATGTCCTGGCTAAGAAACCTCAGAGAACGGTTTGGATGCAACTCAACAAAACTCTTTCGGGCTGTAGTCAAAAGAATAATAGTGATGATGGTTAACCTTCGTCGCATAGATGGCACGTAAAGAAGAAGAAGTAGTAGTGTCTGTAGGCTTGGAAGACTTAGATCTCGGAAGCCCTTAAAAAGACATCAGATAGGATGTCGAAAAATCGGCGCAGTTATAATCGACTCGGTTCAACCCGAAAACCTGTTAAGTTTAATATTAATTCTTGTAATAGTATTATTCTTAGCTTTAGGTTTAATTGTACTAATTGCGAAAATTATTCAAAACATTTCTATCGAGAAAGAAATCCTAATTCGAAACCATAGAATGAAAAGGAATGGAAAGGACGAATCCAAACGGTCCAGCAAAAAATTGGATTCAAACAATTGCGTGCAGAGTGTAGGTTTAAACGTAAAGTGGTAAGCAATTTAGTATAATTAAACACACAATTGTAATAAATATTAGTTAATACTATAATTGATATACTATAACACATATAATGCTATAATTCAATGTTTCCGAAAGTGGGGGTCGCCATGAGGTACCTAGTAGGGGGGTCGCCGAACATTTCCAAAATAAGACAAAAGCACCACTTTGTTATATCATGTATTCTTATTTTAACAACGCCGTAAATAGAAATTAACAATTAATTATCAGACGAAATATAAAACTAAATATTAAAGTTCGTAAAAATAAAAGAGTAAAACAAAGTCAAATATTATAATCTTAATGAGAGCTATGCGACTGTTTCTGTGAAACTAATCTTTCAAATCTAGGTTGTGTATTTGAAACACACACAATTATATCATTTTCAAGTACGAGACGATTTCTAACTCTTGTTTTAATGGCAGTCATAGACGAGAAACTTAACTCACACAAAAGTGAGGTCGACCATAAATCGATTTTTATTAGAAACGCCATAATTTTATCTGTGGCTGTAATTATATTAATGTCGCGACCTTGTAAATTATTGTTGAAAATATTTAATTGCTCGAAAATATCAGCAAGGAAACCTAGTTTCAGAAGCCAAATAGGATCAAAAAATTGATTTTCATATGGGAACTTCTCATCTTTCAAATACATTAAAAGCTCTGCTCTTAAGTGAAATAATCCCTTTAAGACGTTGCCCCTTGAAAGCCACCTTACTTCGGTGTGATAGAGAAGATTTTCAAATAAAGCACCAATGTCTTCGCAAATATTTCTAAAAAAATATTTCACAATATTTAAAAATACGGGTCTGCAAAGCTTTTCCTTTAATGGAATTTACAACTTTTATGATGGTTTTCATAAACATTCACAGTCCATTTCAAGAGGTAAAGCTTTGGACGCAAGAGCTTCTCGATGTAAAAAACAATGTCTCCATTTGGCATTAGGCATTATTTCTTGTAATTTGACGACAAGACCAGATTTATGTCCTGTCATGGCTTTAGCGCCATCTGTGCATATAGCAATACATTTACTCCAGTCAATATCATATTTACTTGTACGTTTCACAAAAGTGTCGAGTAAACATTTTCCAGTGGTATTGGTCTCTAATGGGGAACAACATTAAATATCTTCTTGAATGTCATTATTTGTATCATATCTTACAAACGTAATGAATTGGGCACAGTTAGATATATCTGTGGATTCGTCCATTTGAAGAGAGAAGTACGTGCATTTATTAAGATTTTCCACAACTTGCGCTTGAATATCTTTTGCCATATCACTAATTCTTCTTTGGATAGTATTATTTGACAGAGTTATTGTATTTAATTTTGCAGCCCCTCTTTCCCCATACATTATATGTACCATTTCAACAGCTGCTGGAAAAATCAGATTTTCTGCAATTATGTGCGGATTACTAGTTTTGGCAACACGATAAGCAACTTTATAACTTGCTAATAATGCTTTTTCATTAGTAGTGGTTGCCAAGGGAAAACTGTCTTTCTGTTTGTGAAGGACGTTTAGCTTTCTTTCAAAGAATTCTACGGACTTCTCTTTTTTATCTGGATGTTTGCTATATAAATGTCGAAGTAACTTTGATGGCTCCATGCTTTCTTTTGACAAGACTTGTCCACAAATAACACATTGTGGTTTATTGGAAATAACGGTAAAACCATATTTAAGATATTCATCAATGTAGAATCTGTTTTTATTTTTATTGCTGCTACTGCTACTTTCAGACGTAGATGGTTCTGCACTTCTTTTTAAAAACTTATCCATAATTTATAATTTATCGTAGACGTAAATACGTAAACGGGAATACGTAAGTCGTAAAATATTTACTCATTACTCAACACCGCGTTCGCCACCATAGGTTGTTTGGATTTGAACTGAGGTTTCTTTGCGCATCGCCGCTTATATAAAGCCAAAACGAGGGTACGAGAACGTTCCAGATGGAGTGAAAATTGTTGACTCTGAAAATATTTGCGCGAAAATATTAAGAATTTTTTTCTATTTTCTATTTTCTATCTATTATAATTATTATATTAATATTTAGCAATATTAAAAATTTTGGTAGTAATATTGATCTTACGTTTCTTCCTTGGACTAAATTTTCTGATATTGATCGAATTGTTAATTAATTTTTAATATTTATATTCATTAAAAAGACAACTTTTGGTGGTTGTAAAATATAAGAGCCAACTCGAAATTAATACGGACATTTATAAACACTAATTTACTTCAAATAAGTTTTAAAATGTCTGAATTTTAATCGCTTTTCTTACAAAACGAAAACAATTTAACTTTACACAAACAGTTTTCGGTGCAGACGCTTGAATACCAATTTCCTCTTACCTATCAAAACGTTCGATATTTCTCCGGTAAATAGAAGCCATTATCACTTTTGTTGAAGTAATGCTTATATTGGAGACTCTCTATGAATGTAAGGTCTTTACCGACTGACAGTGGCGTCCTCATTACTGTTTGTTGATGCGTGGTGGTTATTGTTCGCTTTATTTCATGTTCCTCCACGAAGAATTTAAGCTAATTATAACACCATATGATATTTTTGCCGGGGCCATGTGAATCTCGAGGTGATCTATTTTGTTATATAATAAGACAAAATATCTTACAAGTTTAGCCAAATAATTTGGTAAAATTTGCTCAATAGCTTCTAATTTTTTGTAGCTTGTAGCAAGCGTCTACTCACCTGCATATTCAAACTTCGTTTACGTTAAAGAAAAGGCAGTAAAGATTTGATTTCACGTATAGTGCCTCTGTATATTCGCTTATACATATTTCATCCTACCAGAAATCATCAGAGCAACTAATACAGAAACTGCAAACGTGAAAAGAAATCTTTTTCGTCAAAAGATGCAACAATAAAATGGACGTCAATATGGACGCTATAGCGATATCTAATAATAAATTACTCATCTTCTTCATCTTTATGTATCTTTTCATCTTTATGTAGGTAGTTTTGGGGTATTTTAGAGGTAGACTTTGTGCGGTGTACCACTAAGTTAATTTGACGCCTTAATAAGCTGCTGCCTCCGAGTTTTCGTAGCTTGTAACCGTTTTAAAAACATTAAATTAATTTTTCCAAGGTTCAAAAATCGATTATTATAATTTCTAAGAAATATTTAAATTATTGTTACTACCGCCACCTATCGACCGAGTACGGAACCATCTAAATTGCCTCTCAAGGATCTAACTGCAGTTCATATTGGTTCTGATTTTGGACTCACCGAATCCGAGTACCGGTGACCCCTCACTGAACATTATGTCATTCCTTCTTTTTTTGTCGTCCAGTAATAAAGACGCATGTTTTGTATTGATCTCCAAGAGGTAAACCGAAAAGTTCTTTTTTCTTTTATATTTCAAATAAATATTTATTTTAGACCCTTACCGGGAGCACTAATAGTTGCCAGAACTATGTTTATTGACCCGATGTTATTTTAATAGCTATAGATTTATGGTATGTGTTTAGAAATCAGAATGTATAGTTGGTCGCCATTACATGATACCCTCAACAATTTGCAGGATTACCGTTATTTGGTAAAAGTGCCTTTTGTGGGATATCTTGTTTGCTTGGCCACCCTCATTCTCTAAATTTTTATGGTGTATATTATGTTTCTGCTGCCGATAAATTCAACGTTCTGAAATTTTAGCCTGAGTGCATAGTTGGTAAAAATTATATGCTTTCTACAAGCCACACAAATGTTTGGATAATTCAAGTTGTAGCAATTTTATATTGTTTTATTGAACAGTGAAGATTACCTATGTCTTTTAATAAAAATCTACATAATATCTATATAATAGAATTTTTTTGTGTGAACGAATTTCGAAATTTGGTATAAAGTATGATGTTATTTTCAAATAAGTATTTCTCATTATTGCAAAGTTATTAAATGTTTGTGTTCTTACTATATGATGCAGTTATAATTTTAGTTTCGTATAAGCACTTTTTATTTGTAATTTATTGTTTAAATGTCTGAACAGAGAATGTTTATTTTTTCTTCCCAATATGATGCAGTTCTCGTAAATTCTTTTAATGACTTTTTGTTCGTTACAAAATAATACTTAAATATTAGTTTTGTTAATAACTTTATTTTAATTTTATATATTATTTCTCGGTCTGAGCTTATTTCCTTACGAGGATAAATAACGGATGGCGCCAAATTCATTGTTATTTTAAAGATACAAACAAATTGTGTATGAAATTAGAAAGAACCACAACCGAATCTCTTTCGATGCGAGTGAAGGGTCTAGAATGTTTATGTAGGTAATACTATACAGAGTGCTTTTATATAGTTGCACCTTTGGAATCTTTTTGATATATCAGTATATTCGCATTTTAATAAATATTTTGCCTATGTTACAAGATGGGACTAGACTTGTATCCTCAATATTTGAAAATCTAAGTTTTTAAGTAGCTTAGTTTGTTTCTCGCGCCTTGTAGTATTAATACCGTAGATTTCTATCTTCGATGAAGATCTTATATAATTTTTATATGCCCAAATAGGAGTATCACTTTGTTAAAACGCAAAATCAATATTTTAATTAAAAAAAATTGTTCGTCATTTTTAACTTATCGAGAACTGCCAACGTCGCTGATATCCCAAACTAATTAGCGAAGATATATCGCAAGTGAACGGATAAAACTTTTCGATTGTCTCCCTGTCGCTCTTTTGTAAAAAAACGTTCAAAAGGATTAAAAGATTATTCCATCTTTTGATTAGAATACCGTCTGACCGCCCTTCCTTCTCCACCTGCTTCGCTAGGCCACATAATAGGATTCTGCGGGGAATTAATTCCCCATTTCGATTATCATGAATAGTGAGCGCAACCTACAATGAATATTCGAATGTCACTTCAACAGAATCGACGTTATAACAGGAGAATTAAAATATAAATGTAGAAAGGATGGAATATTATATCAATATATCAGCTACATGCTGAGTTAAAAATAACTTCTGTACTTTAATGTTTTTCAAAAAGCGGAACAAGTGAAATACAATTACAAGTAAATCTATATTTTAGCGCAGATAATTTGTCCAAAAATAGATTCTTGAATATTTTTGATTTTGTGTTTTATAAGCAGTAAATTTGATTATACATTGTGTGTCAGCCAAATGGAATAAATTAGCTAATAAATAAATGAAGGAGTATTCGAAAAAACGGTCGAACACGTCGATTAGTATTTATAGTTGCGCATTTTTTTCCATAAAAACGTTTTATACGGGGTGTATCAGATAACGGTGGCCAATACTAACTTGCTTATTTTAAATAGAACACCCTGTACATTAATTAAGTTTTAGATTTCTCAGAATATTTTAGACATTTTTTGAATATAATGTTCTATACCTATCTTTGACTGTTTCGGAAATATTAAGTAAAATAAAAAAATCAGATTTAGAAAAGAAAATTATTTATTTGTTAAAAGTGGCTACAAAATATTAAAAAACTTCTTCTTATGGTGCCCTATCCAATTAATGGATGTTGGTGACAATTCTGGCATACTCCTCTCGATCTTATGTGGTTCTAAAGAGTGGATGGGCATCGGTTCATCACATTGGCCTTTATGGCCCAGGTTTTTTACACCATATAGCAGTATGGAGTAGTAAATGATGTTCTCAAAAACATCTAAATAATACAAATCTAAACAATAACGTCAATAAAGATATTCAAAATGCTTCCCACGAACGTCTTGGCAACACCCTCACTTTCTTCCAAGGTTACTTAAAATCTCCGATGTAATCGATCTAATCGCAAGCGTTATTCGTCTTCGTAAGTCAGCTAAGTCAGTGGGTTTAGTTTTGAATACAATACTTAAGTAGGTATTCACACGATAGTGGTGGCTATTCAATCTTCGCCTCCCTATCCACCGATTTGGAAATATTTGGTTGAGGTATTTCCGGACATAGATTTGGTAGTGGGGTCGTGCTCTATTTTGTTGAAACCATATCATATTCGCTGGAACTTGTGGGTTTCCTGGATCAAGATACAAGTTGGCCAACATTGGCATTACATAGTTTTGGAACAATGCTAAATAATTGTCGCCATTCAAATTTCCATCTATGAAAAAGGGACCTATGATCTGATCTTCAATAATTTCTACCCGCACTTTAACCTTTTCAGGCCATGGCCTGAAATTTCGTGACCTGAAATTGACCTAAAATTCTAACGTAATATATATCCAGACGTCAACAATTTAAATTTGAAGATACAACAGTTGTTGCCAGAGAACTTTTTGAACTCACTGGATTTTCTAGGCATGCCACCGCATAATTTACAATTGAAAGCTGGATTTCCAATTATCTTGCTTCTTAACTTAATCCTACCACGGCTATGTAACAGTATGCGATTAGTCATTCGAAAATTGATGGAAAACGTTATCGAAGCCAGCATTTTAAATGGCAAGTTCAAAGGTGAAAATGTATTAATACCACGGATGGGTATTAATATATTTCGATTGGAGTGGGGCGTTATACATTCAAAATTTTAAGCGTTCTTATTTTGAAATCACATACAACAGAATAAAACATCTGCTCATATGCCTATGTCTTGGCAATGAAAATATCAGAGCAACAGATTGGGGATGGTATTCCAAAGATGGTTTGTTATTACCCGTACGCATGAACAAACAACCTACACCCGATGAACTTTTGTTGTTGTTGTTATAAATGTAAATATTTTCAACTATTTATGTAAATCTATAAGAATAGATGGTGCTTTTTTATGTTGATAATTTTTTTGTATTTAATTCTACTTTTTTCAATTTATATCTATTAAATTAGTTTATAAAAACTGCAATGTTATAAAGGGTGATATTCAAAAGTTGAAAAGTTGCAAAATTTTGACAAAAAATTGTTTTCACCTATAGCACTCATAACAATTGATTTTTAAGGGTTGAAAATGTATGAAATTGTATTTTAAAGTATAAAAAATCACTATTTAACTAATCCAAACCAAATTTTACTCATCTTGAGATTTGTAATGTTATTTTACAATTTTTGAAAATTAGGGGTAGTTTTCACCCCTAAGAACAATCAGGGTCCATCGGCATGACATAAACTATAAAGCAGAGGGTGAGTTAAGCTTAATTCCAAATTTTTATCCAAATCGTTCTAAGGCGAAATCATTTTCTTCGCATTACTACTTTTTTTTTTACATTAATCTCTAACAAGGGTCGCTTTTTAAGGGTTGAAATATGATGGAACTTTACTCAAAAGCACGAAACTATCATTATTTAATTAATTCAAACCAAATTTTACCCATATTCAGGTTTAATATGTTATTTTATAATTTTTGACAACTAGGGGTAGTTTTTACCCCTAAGAACAATCAGGGTTCGTCGACATGACATAAACTATAAAGCAGTTGGTGAATTGAGCTTAAATCCAAATTTTTATCCAAACCGATCCAAAGCGAAATCATTTTTTAGAATTAGTAATTTTTTACATTAATCTCTAACAAGGGTTGCTTTTTAAGGGTTGAAATATGATGGAACTCTATTCAAAAGTATAAAATAATTATTATTTAACTAATTCAAATCAAATCTTAGCCAGATTCAGGTTTACTATGTTATTTTATAATTTTTGACAATTAGGGGTAGTTTTCACCCCTAAAACCCTTCAGCGCACTTCGGTTCGATATAGAATTTGATCCTTGGCTATCACCTACCTTTTGTTAAAATTTCAACTCAATCCATGCAGGACGAAAAAAGTTTTAACTTTTTTCGAGCTTCATTTCCTGAACTATTATCGCTACCTTTACGCAAACAACCTTGTAACATTGTTGAGAGACAGATAATTGAACAATAATGTCTATACCCAGGTATGGATTTATTTTTGTCCAAGTTTTATATTGGTCCACTATTTCAAATGCAGTTCAAACAGACATATAATAAATTGTATGATCCGTTTTAAATTCGTTCAAGCTGTATGTATTTTGTATTTATTTATCTGTTTGTATGTTTGTACGCGCGTGTATGTATGATGAGAATGTGTCATATTCAAACAACAAAAAACTGTTAATTTTTCACTGCAGCATCTATGTCACGTTCTCTTATGGTCCTATATACTTTATCTCTTACAGTCCTATATACCCATAGGACGTTTCCTATTAACTATTGGGACATGCCATGTCAGAGATGAAAACTGTTTCAACTAATCTGCCCTTAGTCAAGTACTGGAGAACTCAGCAGTCTCAGAACGGCACGGAATTTGGTTATTTAATATTATTGTTATATTTTTCCTTTGTTTTGTTAACTTTTATATTGATTAACTATTTTAGCTTATTTACTCCTTATAAAAACTTCCTTTTTTGATATATTTACAATATTCTTCTGTAACGAAAATAACCTACGTGAAATATTCATCGACGACGTGTGATCCAATAAAAGCCTTCATAAATATCGAATCGAATGATCCTTGGGACGGGTCTCCATTTAGTTTCTTCTTACATTAAAAAAGGACCTTTCATAAAATATGAATGCTTATTTCCATAAGCTTGAACATGCCTTGTTTTTTTTTTAAGTTTGAGTTTCGGTGAATACAAATCACCAAATCAAGGTATAATTTGCAGAAATAAAGTTAACTAACAATTAGCTTATTAATAAAGCCTGGAGGTTCTTTAAATAAGTTTACAAGGCAATAAGTTTATTTAGTAAAATTTGATTTAATTTAAATATCGTTATGATAGTTTACTTTATTAAGTACATATTTATTCTAATTTTAACAATAAAACCAACCTAGTGAGCGTTATTAACATCCCAGATGTTAGAGTTCCCATTAAATGAATATTTATATGCATAAAACTTTATCAACTTTGTATTATCGTAATTATGCTTTGTATGCAAAAGAAAAGAAAACTGCGTTGGACTTTTTGTAACCTTATAGTCAAGGAATCAGGCGAGTTGCCTATGCACTTTTTTATCCCCTTGTTGGTAACTTGACGTTTTTTTATGTTTTTTGTGCTTAGATTCGATTTTTCGAGGGTATCAGGCTAAAAATCCGCCAGATAATTATTTGTTATTAACAATTTCATGGACATCAATAATACCCAGTTTGGATTCCGAAATGGACTCGGAACAAGAGAGGCGTTGTTTGCACTGAACGTTGTGTCTCAAAGATGTCTTGACATAAATCAAGATGTATTCATGTGTTAAATAGATTACAAGGCCTTTGATAAAGTGCGGCATGACTACTTAATCAGACTCCTGACAGAAAAGAATTTAGATAAACGAGACTAATTGACCATGTAGAATCTTATGTGTACCTTGGCACCAACTTAAATGCAAAATGGGAACAGACCATAGAAATTAAGGCGAGAATAGAACGAGCTGGAGCAGCATTTAGCAATATGAAAAAGCTTCTCATAAGCAAGGATTTGTCTCTTCCCCTAAAACTACGTATAGTTAAATGCTACATTTTTCCGATCTTGCTGTATGGCGTGGAGGCCTGGACGCTGATGGAGACGATAACGAGAAAACTAGAGGCATTTGAAATATGGGTGTACCGACGCATTCTTCGTATATGCTGGAACAAACATGTCACCATCATAGAGGTACTCCAAAGAATCGGAAAAGAGAAAGAAATCGTGAATACAATAAAACAAAGAAAGCTTAAATATCTAGGCCACATATTGAGACACGATAAGTACCGTCTGCTACAATTGATTGTCCAGGGAAAAATAGACAGTAAGCGAGGGCCAGGTAGGAAAAGACACTCGTGGCTCCAAAATCTGCGGAAGTGGTTCGGGCTCACATCGGTCGAACTATTCAGAAGCGCTGCAAACAAGATCAAAATTGCCATGTTAATAGCCAACGTTCGCAACGGACAGGGCACTTGAAGAAGAAGAAACGAGACATTCGACTAATAGCCAATATGTACTACAATCAGAAAGCAGTAGTGAGAGTAGAGAATAATACCACTGAAGAAATTGAAATAAAGCGAGGTGTGTATAATCGAATATATTTCGAATAATTACGCAAGGGAAAATAGCAGGAAAAAGGTCCATAGGAAGAAGACGAAACTCCTGGCTAAAGAATCTACGGGAATGGTATAGCTGTAGCAACAACGAATTGTTTCGATCAGCAGTTTCGAAAATACGTATAGCCCTGATGATCGCCAACCTTCGGAACGAAGATGGCACTTGAAGAAGAAGAAGAACAATTTCATTGTTCAAATAATTGTATCTCCCAAACTATTAGAGATATTTAATTTTACCAAAATAAAATTGTTGCGTTTGAAAAAATGAACAAAACTGAGGTTAGTAAACTTTTTGATCCGATTGTTAAAACCCGAGGTATATCAAATTTCGCCATTTTTTAAACTATAAATTTATCTTTATTAAAGTTTAGATTAAATTTTAAAATCCCCTCATTTTAGGTAATTTTTTAAGCTTTAAAACAAATTTTGCAATGGTACTTTATAAATAAAGTTATAACAAACATTAAAATTTGCACTAAGAAGTTACGAATTAATTTGTTTATAAGAAAGTTAAACAAAACTAAGATTTAAACTTTAAAATTCTGGTTAATGAAAGCTATAGAACAACTCAAAATGTACATTTTAAGCGTTGGTAAATGTTTCAATATTAATTTTTGAGCAAGACATTATGGAACTTTTAATAACGTGCTATGAGGCGCGCACGGGCCAGTTCACAGTTCACGAATAAATCAATTTTCAGTATCTCTGCAAAAAATTAACATAGAAATATTTACCAAAGCTTAAAAAAATATATGGCTGTTTATAATTAAAATTTTGGTTAAAAAGTAGTGAATAAGAGTTTTAAACAAAGTTCGCCCTAAACGTTGGAAGTTTGGTTAATAAAAGTTATAGAACAATTCAAAACGAATATTTTAAGCTTTGGTTAAAGTTTATATGTTATTTTTTTGTCGATATATTGAAATTTGACTTACACGCGAAATTTATGTGCCCTGTATTCGCTACGAGCTGATCGTGCGCCTTAGAGCGCGTTTTTAAAAGTTCCATATCTTAGCCAAAAATAATACAGAAACATTATTAACCAAAGCTTAAAATTTTCATTTCAAGTTGTTTTATAACTTCCTGTAGCCAGGTTTTTAAAGTTTAATTTTTAATGATTAATTGTTAAAAAATTTTTATTAATAAAAGAAGGGAAATTTTTCTTTTTAAATGGAACAATAAGGATTTAAAATGAGGGAGTTTTGAAAGTTAATTAAATGTATGAAAGCTAAGTTATACTTGGAAAACTCAATCAAATACATATTTTGCAATTGTTTTTCACGGAGTTAAAGATTACCAAACGCCATTATGTTTATTTTTTTAAAAGGAACAATTTTCATTATGGTAAAATTAAATATCTCTAATTTAAAGATATCTCCGTTTAAAAAGATACAATCATGTAAACAATTAAATTGTTATTAACAAATGATCGAAAAATCAAATCTTCTTCTTTTTCTTCTTCAAGTGCTCTGTCCGTTGCGAACGTTGGCTATTAACATGGCAATTCTGATATTGTTTTCGGCGCTTCTGAATAGTTCGACCGATGTGAGCCCGAACCACTTCCGCAGATTTTGGAAACACGAATGTCTTCTCCTGCCTGGCACTTGCTTACTGTCTATTTTTCCCTGGACAATCAATGGCAGCAAACGGTACTTATCGTGTCTTAATATGTGGCCTAGATATTCAAGCTTTCTTTGTTTAATTGTATTCACGATTTTTTTCTTCTTTCCGATTCTTTGGAATACCTCTATGTTGGTAACATGTTCGGTCCAGGATATACGAAGAATGCATCGGTACACTCACATTTCGAATGCTTTTAGTTTTCTCGTGAACGTCTCCGTCAGCGTCCAGGCCTCCTCACCATACAGTAAGATTGGCAAAATGTAGCATTTAACTAGACGTAGTTTTAGGGGAAGAGACAAATCCTTGCTTATGAGGAACTTTTTCATATTGCTAAATGCTGCTCTAGCTCGTTCTATTCTCGCCTTAATTTCTGTGGCCTGTTCCCATTTTGCATTTACGTTGGTGCTAAGATACACATAAGATTCTACATGGTCAATTAGTACGTTACTTATCCGTAATTGTCGAGCAGGTTGTTGCTTTTTGCTTATCAGCATCCACTTTGTCTTCTTGAGCTGAATAAACTCTTTCCATTACCTATTTTAATTCGTCTATGGTACTGGCAAGGATCACCGTGTCGTCGGCATATCTTATATTGTTCGTTAACTCGCCGTTTATTTTAATGCCCTCGTTTGTATTTTCCATGCATTTGATAAATACTTCCTCGGAATACATATTGAATAGGAGTGGGGATAATATACACCCCTGACGGACACCTCTTTTGATCTGCACATTTTCAGTGAGTTCGTTGCTAATTTTTGCTCTTACTGTTTGACCCCAGTATTGGTTTATTTTTATAACCTAAAATCAAATCTAGATACCAAAAAGCATAAAAAACGCCAAGAGATACCGAAGGGGACATAAAAGTGCATATTTAATTCAAAAACCAATGGTTAGGTTAGGTTAATGAAATATACTGTTAGGACAGTTCCGTGAGATTTATTCCATTTAGAAAAAGTACCTTGAGAAAAAGAAGTATTAAAAGAGTGGAGCAGCAGGCGATACTGTAGACTAGCTCGGAGTTTCTTACTGTTTTTTTTAATTAAATGATACGTTGAAAATTAAATAAAGTAATTTTATTATTTATTTATTTTTTTTATATTATAAACAAATTCAATAAATTATTATTTTTGCTCCTGACGCCACCTGTTAACGTCTTAACAAAGCATACGTTGTTTACTTATGAAAAACAAGTCAAAAGACCAAATATTATTACTAAAATAAAAATAAAAATAAATAGTTGTTTTCTAATTCCCAAGTAAGATTGAAACCAGTTTAAAAAAAATACCTCGAATTCCGCAGAACTTAGTTTTTTTTTAGTCACAAAAAACAGTGGCACTTTAAAGATTATTGTTTAGTACTTGGTAAACCTTATGTGGCACAGAAAACATAGCATCTGTAGTATATTTATATTGTTCTAATTTTTTGTCTTTAAATCTAATTTATTGTCTATATTCTAATTTATTAAAACTCACGATAACTAATTACTAATTTATTAATTAACTTTACAACTATTTATGTTACGTTCGATACAATTTAAAAAACCCGATATATCGCGATCTTCTTTTCTTCATTGACTAACTTCTTACATAAAATTTAGATAACAGTATTTATATCCAAATACTGTTATCTAGAAGCGGGTAGTAACCTTCCGGAATAAACTCGATCGCCGTGCGGTCAGACTGGGTTATTTTTATAGCAGCCTCGAAAGTTCGACTCGTCGGAGAATGAAGGGTGACCCATTGATGTGTCAGGTAGATTTCGATCGTCAAATCTAGAAGATAATATTAAGTAAACAACACAATTACAGGTTTTATTTTAATATGACTCATTTTGTAACACATCACTGGTACATTAATTGGATTAAAAGCCGAAATGGTTGTTTAAAATATTGTTTTTAAGTAGAAAGGACGTAAGTCGGGCTTCTTTAAGTCTCTTATTAATTTTGGATAGTACCGGTAATAAGCCAATAGGTCTATAGTTACAGACATTCGATTTTTCACCGCCCTTATATGGAGGAATATAATGGTTGTCTTTAGGTACTCTAGAAATGAAGAGGTAATTTTCATAACCCCACATGTCCACATTGGCTATTTTTTCAGGAGAGTAAAAAACTGATTCATCTACATTATTTCATCAAAACATATTTAGGTAATGTAGTTATAGTTCAGTATTGGTTTATGAGCACAGAAAACTACTTACTTGTATAGAAAGTGGTATAACAAATTAAAAATATAATATAAAAGTTGTTAGATGTGGGGTTATGCATGAAACCTATGTCACATGTGGGGTTATGAACATAACAGCAAAATCAGAAAAAAAAAAGATTATAGCGAATTAACAACAACGTAACTTGCACAAGTGTAAGGCTCAGGCAATGCAACAATTACTGAAGAGCGAAACAGCCATGTCCAAAATTAATAAGAAGGCATGTGTTAAATCGTTTGACTTGCAGCAAGCTATTACACACCATTTTTTAGTCAGAGGACACACTCACCCTCCCTCTGACAGAGATTTTGCTCTTATAGAAAAACGACATAGAAAGTATGATCCGCTTGTGTACTCTCCTGAGAAGTAGCATAAAATTATAAAAGAATATAATAAAAAGAAGCTCTTTAACTTAACGGTAAGATTTCCTCAATGTACAACCATTCCTAGAGAACATTAAAAAGAGTACTCGCACTGATGACCAGCAATCTTTGGATTTTTTTAACGTTTGTTTCTTTTTATTCAAGAGTAATAATAGAAAAGCATTTTAAGTTAAGTATTTTGCAAATGGTACTTACAACCCCGTTACTGTTATCAAGAAGGCACGTCCAAATGTGCTTTCTATATCTGATTTACAATAGAAGTATATTGAGCCCATTCGGATTGCAAAAAAGAGACTCGAAAATGTGAGAGCATCATTACCCTACATACCTTCAGTGTATCATCTGTTCTATCAAAGTTTACGAGAGGATGTCAGCCCTGATGTTGCTCATGAAGTCTCCGAGCTGGTCGATTAAATAGGATTTTGGGTATTTATTATTAATGTAATAATGTAACACATTATTTTTTTAATAAAGAATGTTTTTTTCTCAAGCTTGGAGTAATTTTATTAATATTGTTCTAACTTTAGTTCCATAGGGCATGATGCATCGACATCTAAACTAAAATAACAAAAGTTTTACTGGATTTTATAATATTATTTTTAAGATTCAAAGTCAAATATCTCACTTTTACCTTTTTTTGGCTTGTAATTTTTTTACATTAAACCTTTCAATTGTATTATTAAAATGGTTGTTCTATTCAAGAAACATAATTGTCCTACGGATTATTTGCAGTATGGTCGATAACTTGAAGTGAAAACTAGGAATGGCGATTTTTGATAAAACACGGGTTTTCGGTTATACCGGTTTTTTTGCTTACGGTTTAACCTGGCAGTTATAACCGGCCAAAAAAACGGTTTTTCCAAAAACCGGTTTTTGGTTTTTTTAATTCAATAGATTAGAAAGTTACATTTACAATGCACTTTAATTTGCGATACTACATTCGACTCGATATCAATATGATCAAAATTATTACTATCGAAAGAACATCAATATCAATGTAAATACAACACAATTTTTTGTGTTTTGTGAGAAAAAATTCCCAAACAAAAATTTCCCAGACTCTTTCAAAGGGGATTTAAAGAAAATAATATCAACATAAATATTTTACTTAAAAATAAATTGGATAATGCAATTCATCTTTTATTTTTACTACCATCAAAAAAAATTATCATGTATTACTTTTAACTCATTTCCGACTTCCGGTATGGGTATAAATCGTTTTGAAAACGTAGGGAAATCCTTGAAGATTTGTATTCGTAATCGGTAATTCGATATTCATAGTCAATATTTTTGGTAATCAGAAAAAGCCATTCACCCACTTTCAATGTCAAGAGTCAAGTGTGAAAAATTGATGATGTATAAATACCAGATCAGTTCTTATGTAAAATATTATGAATACAAATATTTTTTCAACGAAATACTATAATAAAATTTAATTGTTTCTGGCTGATGTGAGCTTGCACTTTCAGTTTGCTTCTGTATTTATAAAATAAAATAAAAATTGAATTTTAGTTTTGTTTGGAATAAATACTTGAGAATAATAATTATGGTTGGGTGGGATCCAAAATAATACCTAACCTAATCCTAATCATTGTAAAAACCTAATAACCGGTTTTTACTTTAAAAATAAAAAACCGGTTATAACCGGGACAAAAAAACAACCGAAAAAACCGGGTATTTCGAAGTAAAAAAACCGGTTTTCGCTTAAAACCGGTAGTGAATACCCTTTTTCATAAGAAAAACCGGTTTTTCCCATCCCTAGTAAAAACCATAGAATAACTAACAATCAGTATGCCCACTCTGCTTGTCAAGATAAGTACGCGCATCTCGTTCGCGCATGCGGAATCAGCCATGTTTTAATCGAAACCAATGCTGTTCAGGTTTAATTGATTTACGGCAACCATAGACATAATATGCAATATTTTATGTCGTACTTTAAGTTGAAGAATAGGTTATATTATTTCAAATTTACTAAATTATTAATCTCTAAAAATTTAAATTACAATTCTGTCGTAGCTTGTCACAAATTTCTCAATCCGAGTCTATGTTTCCGTTTAAAATATGAAGATCGCATGCCGACACAAATCAAAGGTGGCATTAGAAAGTGAGCATTCTGATTTATATTTATTTTGTGACAAAATTTAAAAGCTACTTAAAAATAATCTGATAGACAGCTACCAACGATGTTTGATTTTTTAGTTGTTAAATTATTAATAAATATCTATAGATTTTCCTACAAATTAAACAAATAATGTACGAATTATACTCAAAAATGCTATTTAAATATTACATTTGGATAATAATAAAACGTAGACACGAATTGTAGCCTCCCCCACTTTGTCCATGAACATAGTTTAATACGATAAATCTTCAACTGAATAAAACAGGGAAATTCTTGAGAAAAACTCCAAACCTATTTTCTTGGCTCTTGAAATATGTGGGCGAAACAGACATAAGTCGGAATCGAGTTTTCTTTTGAAATTTCAAAGAGTAAATATATGTAGAACTCGAGTGCTTTATTTTGAGAGATACTTCTTTTGTGCATTAAACCGCCACTCTGAAGCATCCTGATAAAATATTGTTAAAACTGTTTTAAAGTGGATTTTTTTAAATAGATAAGACTTACAATAATTTAAACATAATTAAATAGTGCAACATGCACTTTTACTGAAAGCTTTTTTCTGACCCAACTAGTGGTAATAGTTGCTCAGAAAGAAAACATGACTCAAAAGGTGATATAATCTGTATTTTCTACAAAGAAAATCTTCCACTGATAAAGAAGGTGAATTATCATAGGTGCCTTGCATCATTTGCAAAATGAGATCATCTTTGTGGTTGTTAAGACTGAGAAAAAGATAAATACATTTGTGATTTTTGTCGATATATTAATTTTGAAATTTTGTCGTTTATTCTTCATGAACCTAGTATTGGTATACAGATCACGCAATTGTTTTAATGACCATACAACACAATGGCAATCACTGTAACATGTTACACGTTTCCACCTCTACATTCATCTCACAGTAGGTAAGAATTGTCGTAATTGTCACATTGACATTAAAAATGACAGAACTCGAGTTCTGAAAGAATAAACAAAGAAATAATAAAATGCCTTTTATGTTGTATACCGTCCAAGAAAAAGTGCAACTTGTAACGTTGTACTTTCAAGGTCATTCGATACGCGAATTATTTGATTCATTTATTGTTGCCTTCGAAAATAGACCCCCACCAAGTGTTACAACAGTTAAAAATACCAAACTTCGGGATGTGTAAACAGTTGAAAAAAGTGTCATGAAGGTAATGAACCACGTGTTAGACCTGTCGATGAGGAGAGTCAAAACAGAGATATTGATATTTGTACTTTTGTAGAAGCTAGTGAACTCTGCAATAGTGTACAAATTGCTAGGGAAGTTAACGTGAATGCTCAAACTATCCAGTGAGTTCCCAAAAGTAATGGGTATCACTATTTTAAGATACAACCAACACAAGAACTGTTTCCGGAAGATAGCTTTAGGCGGATGGAGTTTTGTGAATTTGTGTTAGATAAACAAAATAAAAATATACACTTTTAAAAAATATTTAATTTTCTGACGAATCTTCATTTTCATTACACAAAAAACACAATCCATCAGTTGCAAGGTATTATTCTCGGAAAAATAAGCATCTCAGTGTTGCAGTGCAAAGGCAGCATCCACAAAAGTTAAATGTTTGGACTGGGATGTTATGCGACTATATTGTCGGTCCATTGTTTATCGATGGAAACCTAAACAGGTCCAAATATTTACAACTTTTGCAGAATAAAATCATTCCGGCAGTTCGAAGCCTTCCCGTTAATTTTCAGGAGGTTTATTTCCAACAGGATGGATGTTCGGCTTACAACTCTAGAGCAACTATTGACTTCCTCAATCGAACTTTTCATGATCGACTGATAAGTGAGACCGCTAGATCCTGTGACGATTTCTAACGATTTTTTTTTTATTTATAGGCATCAGTTTTAAAGCGCCACAAATCTAGTCGAATTAAGGGCAAAAATACTTTATTTCTCTGCAAGCATTACACCAGCCGTACTCCAAAATATGAGAACAAATCTGTATGACAGATTTGGTTACTGTTTACCATCAGGAGGTAGAATATTTGAGCCCTTAATTCATTCATCTGATTTCCTAATTTTTATTTTTTGCTAGGTACATTTTACGAAGTTTGTAGGTTCTTAATTAGGTAGTATTTTTTATGTTTAAGTTTGGAAGCATTTAATTGTTTTTTTTTATTTAAAAGCACAAACGGGTCTTAATCTGATTTTTTTTCTTGTCTTATTGTTATAAGCTTGTCCATAAAATTTGTACAATTTTCAGTGACCATAAAGCATTTTACTTACTTACTTATTTATTTATTTGTATCGCTATTAAGGCTAAAAAATAACCAAAAAATTTCTATGGTCAACAAAACAATCTGGTCCATTTTATAAACACTTTTCCCTGAACGAAAATTAAACTTTCTTCCGAATTTTGTATTTATTTGTGAATCTCTCTTTAGACTGTGAGTGTTCTCTTTTAATATCATAAATTATGAAGCAGAAACTAATTGTTTTTTAATATTTCCTAATTCAGAAAAACTACAGATTTTAAAAGTACGTAAAACACCAAGAGGAGGTTCCCTATTACCACATTCTCCTTTACTAAATACTAGACTTTTAAATAACCATCGTCTAAGCAATTTAGTGACGTCTATTCTTATTTTTACTAAAAGCAACGTGGGAGGACAAGTTTGCGAATACCTAATACTTGCGACTCAAGATACGGATTGGGACGGATAAGTAAACTTGCAAAATTCACTGTCGTATAGGTTTAGGATGGGAAACGTTCGGTAAACTTCGATCAATATTGAAATAGAATCTATCAAATTGTCAACAAAACCAAATCTTGAGCCAATGTGTCACCCCAATATTAAAATATACCTATCTTAATATTCCTTAATATATTTTGCTTCATAATGTAATTTTTCTATGCGACAAGAGCATCAATCTAAAAACGAAATCTGCAATACAAATATTTTTGCTTATTAACTTCGGTTTTCTCTTTCTTGATAAATATTTAAACATGCTGATAAATGATTAAATATTGCAAAATAATATGTTAAAGTATAAGTGGATAATAAGGTCTTTAAAACAGGTGAGAAAACGACGGCGCAGCCGGAGTTTGTGTTGGTGCCCAGTGGTAGTCGCAGAGGGGGTTTGAAAGCGGATCGTTATATTACGGCAATAGTGCGGTTATTATATTACAAGACTTGGTATTATGCTAATGCATGATAACGCACGATGTCACACAGCACATATTACGGAAGATTACTTGGCCAATACCAATATAACAACAATGGACTAGCCTCCATTGAATCCGGATATGAATCCCATCGAGCACCCGTGGAATGAACTTAAACGCAGGGTTTAGGTCCATAATCTAGCACCAGCAGCAATGGTGGAGCTAAAAACTGCAATAGATAAAGATTGGGAAGTGATTCCTCTCGAATCAATCAGAAACATAATAAGGACCTAAAGAGATCAAATATAGTGGAACGTAAGCAATTAAAATTTAAAATCTAAAAAGATATTAATACTCCACGTTATGTTCCAACTGGACATAGTTAAGATGGCATTCTGCAACAAGCGACAGAGACAGAAGACCGAGACAGGTCACAGAGAAGCGAGAACGAGATATCGAACTGTCTCTTTTTAAAATGAGTACACGACCGAGATAAGCCACATACGCAAAACGTGCGTCTACACTTCAATATATCAGATGTAAAGAAATAGCGTGCAATGGCTTTGAATCTATTATTTAAAAGGCTACTGGAAAAATAATATGTCGATATATTTCTCGTCTTACAGATTCGAATGAAAAAAGAACAAAACCGGAAAGACGAAAGAGATGAGGTAAGGGCAACAGACGAGAGGGAAGAGAAACCATCAACGATTCTTGAAGTTAAAAATGAAGTTTAAAAACTATCCAGAAACAAATCACCCGGAATAGATAATCTCCCAGCTGAACTGTATAAAGGAGGTAGCCACGAAAACGTAATATCCTTACAGCAGCTTATACGAGAAATATGAACACAGAAATACCTTTTAGATGATTAGAATATTGGAATACTTTTTACCATATACCAAAAAGTAGATATATTTAAATGCGTATAAAGTATTTTTTAGAAGACTATGTCACCGTATGCCACTATATGCAGAACGGATAGTAGAAAAATACCAGGCTGGTTTTAGAGGTGCTAAATCGAGAATGCGTTAGATTGCAACCCTGAAACTACTTTTACAAATAACACTAGAATATGGCATTTAGACTTATCATAGACTACATATATAGACTTATCATATTTATAGACTACAAAGCCGTCTAGTACTCTGTGAATATAAGAGATGTGTTTAAAGTCACCATTGAGCTAGGAATACCAAATCAGTTGGTAAATTTAACACAACTAACTCTTGAAAAAGGGCGCCGGGGAGCCCTTTTCTCCTGTATATTGTTTAATCTGAATCTGAAAAATAAGATACGTATGTCACAAATCACAACCATTGGTTTAATATATAATAAATTAGTTTAAATCCTTGCCTATGCTGATTATATCAATATTGTTGGGAGAACGGAAAACGCTGTACGAGAGATGTATGTAGCACTTAAAGAATCAGCTTCAAAAATGGTTTTATAATAAACACCAACAAGACGAAGTATATGAAAATAAGCACGCAACCACAAATCCTACGACCACTTGGTATAAAAAACGACGTCCTCCAAGCAGTGAACGAATTTGTATACCTTGTAGCGCTCCTCAACACTGAAAATAATACTACCGCAGCGATAAACCGCAGAATTTGCACGGCTAACAGATGCTACTTTGGGCTTAATCTGCTTCCTAAATCCAAAATTATATCGAAAAATACATAAATAAAGCTCTACAAAACAATAATATTCCCAGTCCTAACATATGATTCAGAGACCTGGACTCTAACAAAAAGTAATGAAAAGATGTTAGGATGTTTCGAAAGAAAAGTACTAAGGCGAATCAATGGAGCAGTAAATGACGATGAAGTGGGGAGGAGACGATACAACTTCGAACTTTTTAGAATATACCAGGTACCAGATATCGTAAAACATATTAAGATAGGGCACCTGAGGTGGATAGGGCATGTAATGCGGATGGAACAAAATGACCCAGCCAAAAAAGAAAGACCCAGAACAAGGTTTCTTAATAACATCGATAAGGATATAAGAAAATATGGAAATACATACTAAGTGAAAGAAGGCGATGGATAGGAACGACCGGAGAAAAATTCTTGAGGAGGCTAGAACTAACGTTTAAGAAGGATTTAAAATTTTCTAGGGCGATAACAGGGCGCAGGATTCTACTTGAGGATCAAATAGGCTGGGCTCTTACTTACTGACTACATTAGCAATTCGTCTTTGTTGCTATTCAATTTTATTTCCGAAGGTATTCTTTTGATTACGAAATCATGTACAAATCAGTGCTAAAACAGAAATTTTGCTCAGCTACCGACTTCACTACTACTTTTGACGGAGACTAACGGGACACAAATAGGTTACCTTATAGTCATTTGTCGCTTCTCTCCAGCTCAGGCTGTAGAACGACGTTAATAGCATTGAGAGCAGACATGAAGAGACCAAAATCAGTTTCGCCTATCTAGTGCTTGTCTCGGTCTTCTGTCTAGATCGATTGCTGCGGAATTGTACCTTTAGACAACCAGACGTCCAGTTTTAAAATATTCACTTTAGTTGTGACAACAATAACACATCTTCATGATTTTAAAACTACCAGTTTATATACGCTTACATAAATTTTCTAATAACTTTAACATAATTTTAACATTACAATTCGAAAAGACCTGTACGTATAGTGTTAACAATGTATATCTTTATATTGGCATGAAAATATATCGGACATATCATAACAACATTTATCTTTATATCTGTATCAGGATATATTCATCTTAAATTTTTTTTATCTTTAAAAACTTCGATTGAAACGGAGATATTCAAATGAAATCCAATGTGCCATGAAATCGTACCAGTTATAAAAAATGCTAATAAAGTATCTCTAAAAATAAATCAGCCTCTCGAAATTCAAGTTAACGCTTGTTCCATGATAATATAAAACGTCGCAGCCTATAACTTCCAAAAAGAGGGTAAAGCTGTTTTTTATTGCTCGTCAGGTTTAAATTGTAGGCTTTCAGTGATGCGGTGATTTTTCAAGATATCTTTCAATAAATTTGTATTTAAAAAATTCCTTTATTTGTTTATTGTCAAAATTTTGTAGTTATTATTGTCATTAAACACTATAAAAATATTTTATATGACCATCGTATCATTAAATAATATGTTTTATTGTACAGTATTGTTGATTAAAAGAAATATAACAATAACTAATCAACACAGTTTTCGTTTAAAGACCCTTGAAAGGGTAACGATAAATTACACGTTTTTGTGTTGAGTATTGTGTGGAAAAAAAAACCTAGAAAAAGGTGAAAAGATGCAGTCAGAGAAGATCTAGAGAAGATGGGAGTGCGACAATGGAAATTACTGGCACAGGACCGACAAACATGGAAGGAACTAGTAAACGCGGCAAAGACCCACGAAGAGTTGTAGCGCCATTGATGATGATGATGATGATATTGTGTGGATTCTCTAATATATTCCGTTAGAATAAGTGGTACAGTTAACCTATTGGAACACTTAAAGATGTTCTGAAGTGGTTTTCTTCTGAGATATTTGTCCAAGCTAACAAACTAACTGTTTAACAAACGTCATTTGAAGTTTAGCCTAGGAAGGTCTAATATATGAGAAAATATAATTAATTATAAAGAGAATAGTTAAAACAACAAAACTTTATTTTCCCACACAACCAGTTACATCATACCCTAATCCAAAATGTTTTATTAAGACTACCTCTACTACAGTGGTATACTCGGTTCGCCAATCCCAGTCCGAACTGTCTAGTGAATTTAGTAATTATTTTTTTGCGAAGTTAGTTACTTTTGACAGACTAAAAGTGGCTGGAAATTACTATACAACCAAGCACACGTACTCATAGCCAATATTAATAGTAAACAAACTAAATAGTAAATAAAATAGAACTTTGCGAATTACCTACAATCAATATTTATTTATCTGCACCACATAATCAATAGTTATGTTAAATTATAACAACTAAAATATATTTTTTAAATATATACTACGCAAAATTTGATGGGTTTAGTATACACTTCCACTAGTTAGAATAATTCTTCTTTGTTTTATCAAATAAAGAAGTCTGCAATAGTAGTATACTTGATCTATTAATACTGAGAAGTAGTAATTGTTGTGTTGTAGGTTTCCGACAATGAATCGGTCAAAATATGCCCGAGATGAGCGAATGGAGTATAGTTCATTTAAACATAAAGCGACGTTTGACAAGCGTCATGTCTATTTACTTTTTTCGTTTCGCATGAACTCGAGAAAATATGATAAAATTGTAACTTCTTCCACGTCTCTCTATTGTAGGCAGTTTGTATCCACTTCGAGCCTGCGTATTTCTTCAAATCATCTTACTATCTCATTTGTGGCCTTCCTCTTTTTCGTTTGTAACTATATGAGGTTGGTTCCAACACGCAATGTACGGTCCGGAAACCGTCACGAAACTACTTTTACCGTTTTTAATGCGCATGTTCATCATTTTGTATCCTCTGATGACGGTAATTTAGAAACTAATGTTGGAACGATTTTCTGACAACTGACATAATTTGGAGACAATCTACCTAAATAATTTTGGTTTTTCATCCCAGGTTCGGCGAATAGCTCCAAATCATACTCACTACTATAATAATCAGAAAAATCACTAATTCCTTCGTCGTCAGTCATATTTATAAAGTTATAAAAAAGGAAAAACAAATATATAAATAAATAACAGGTCTACCTATCATAAGCACCTGATAAAATCATTAACCTAACTTCTTTTTTTCTGAACAAATTTACAGTTTTAATATAAAATTTAAGTTAATTTAGGCCCAACAAATTTAAAAAAGTAGAATAAAATCCTAGTGCGCAAGTCATCCCAACCAGTACATGCATTTGCCAGATTACTGAAATTATCGTCACGAAACCGTCACTGAGCGATCACAATTTTTGTTGTAACGGTCGGAAGGACGATGAGATGAACAATCATATTTTTGTTGGAAGGTATTTTGTTTAGTGCGCAGGAGTGTAACCGTTACGTGACGGTTTTTCGTTGTGTTGGAACAAACCTATGGTCTCCAGTGTATAATCATCTTATTCCAACTGCCGTCTTTCTATCTATGGTATGTCCAACGAACTTCCACTTAAGCTTTCCTATCTGCGTTGATACATGGGTCAGTTTTGTTTTGTTGCGGATCCAAGTATTTTTATTTTCTTGTCTGATAGACTGATGTTCGGCATTTGCCTTTTCATGGCTCTGTGGGTCTTTGCTATTTTTTTCATGTTGTCCTTTGTAAAGGTCCAAGTTTGAGAACCGTAGTGAGAACAGGAAGTATACATTGGTTGAATACTCTTGTTTTTAAAATATATTGGGGGTATTTTCAATTTTTTAGTATATAGAAAGGTTTTCCGAAGGATACTCAAACCAACCGTATCCTTCTTTTTATTTCTCCGGTCTGATTTTCTTTATTTAATTTAACTAGTTGTCCCATACATACATATTCTTTTACTTGTTCTATAGTTGTCTATGCAATTGTTATTATTTATTCTTCTGGTTGGTTGGTCATTATTTTCGTTTTATTATAATTCATTTGTAGACCTATTTTCGTTGATTCGCTGTTTAATTCATTCATCATATTTTGTAATTATTTCCTTGTCTCTGTTATTAATACAATATCGTCTGCATATCTCAAGTGATTCAAGTATTGGCCATTTATATTAATGGTCATTAGATATCAAGTTTTATTAGTTGTATATCAAATGTTTTAAAAAACGTGATTTTTACTCGAGAGTAAAATATTTTTATTTTTGATATTAAAAATTGATATAAACGAAATATGTTTAGAATAAAAAATAATTTTAAAATGTTCAACATTATTTATTTACAATAAAAAAAACTATTTTGCAACATTTCTCCTGTAATAAAGGTAAAAATCTAAGTTATGCGTTAATCTAAGACATTTTAATAATTATAAATGAAATGAAACAATTCTAAATAAACTTACATTTTTAAATCTACCGAAAATGTTAAAATCTAATTGAGTATACTAAATTGTAATATATTTTAATCCTAATTTATGATAATTATTTACAGTCGTTGAGTTGCGCCAAATGTAGGCAACTTACATTTGTTGTTTCAGAAAATTGTTAGATGGTGGTCCAACAACACATTCAGTACGCAAGCTACTATTAGTGCTTTATAGCAAGCCAAATGCAATATGTAACATTAAAAAAGAAGTGTAATGGTTACAATGATGTAAACGAGTTTAGTTATTATCTGAGATAAATGTACTATGGCTCATAAAGATTCACTTAAAGCATTATATAGAAGTATGCAAGATTTAAATGGCAACGACAAACTATTCAATGATGCTATATTACTACTATCTGGTGACTTCCGACAGACATTATGGGTTATTCCTCTCTTTACATATGCGGTTGAGATTAACGCATTTTTAACACAATCTTTTATATGACGAAATGTCAAAACAGTTCGATTGACCATTAAGACCAGTACAAGTTCAAAATGATCTATGAACGCAAATATTTTCTAAACATTTTCTTAATATTGGAAACAGTAAAATAAAACTGCATCCAAATACACAATACATCAAAGTTTTAGATAATTTCTACACTTTTTTGTTGAGGCCAAACCTGTTGAGAATTAATTGTAAGTGTCTTCCCGGCTATACTGAATAATTACTCGAAATATAAATGGCTCATCAGCGCGCAATTTCGGCGAGGAAAATGTTGATACTAACGAAATTAACTTCTAGATTCAACAGGTCGCGATTCATGAAGATGGTACCTCCCTGACCCCCAAGCTACTACATGTCGGTGCATGGTCACAATGCTCAGAAATCACTGTCGCTCCATGTGAGGTACCTGTGCAAAAAATTATGTTCTTTTTTGCATGATTTAGTAGTATTTTAATACCTCGTTTTCTGACTATCTCCTTAATAACATGTTTTAAAGCCTAGCTTTACCGAGATTTACTGGCGTTGTATTACTTTTTTCTTTGGAGTAAAATGCTGAGGCGACCGTCACCAAATTAGTGATACGAGAAGGCGTTATGGGTAGCGTCACGAAATAGCGGTTCTTTATATCGATTCACTAGTATTGATCAATTACAGCTAAACAGATTTAACTGCAATGGTGACGATTTGACACGACCAGACACGACAGACGTTGGTTGATGCGGTGTTGCCTAATCGAATATTATTTTGGTATTGGCATGTTATAATAATACTCCATAATTACTGTAATGAGTTTAAAATTATATTTATTATCAGAGTACTAATATCAAAGTAAAAATGTTTGAGGTCATTGATAAAATATCCTAATTGAATCCTATGTTATCGAAGTTATCCGACAACGTAGCAAACGCAGTATAATTTATGTTCAATGGATGTTTACGCTTCGGCCGCTTGCATATAACTGAGTTTTGGCTCCTTCCTTTATCGATGAAGTGACCTTGAACGTTGCAGCTATATCTGTTGAGTTATACGCAAATAAATATTATTAACAGTTTTTTTTACTTTCCGTAGTTCCTTTTTTAGTTTCCTTGGAAAATAAATGTATCACACACGTATCCACACAACCATGGAATATTGGTGACCCCGACGGAACACATCAACAGCAAACGTTTGTTTTTATGATTTTATATTGCTATATTTCTAAACACAGTTGTAAAAAAAATTGATTTGGTAAAAAAATAACTTTATGAATAATAAAAATGAAACTGTAAAGGCTGAGGTCCCTTTGGACCTCACTTGGCCTCAGGAAAATTGAAGCTTTTTCAGATTTTTCTTACTTACCGATACTTGTTATAACTACTTTAATAGTATAGCTGTAAGATTTCCATATATTTATAAGCTTGTATCTTAGTCGTTAATCGTTGGTTTTAATTTTAAATCAAATTTTAATCAATTCTAAAATATTTTAACAGTACTTGTATATGGTTAACGAAACAAAAGTTATTCGTGCGTTTATATAAATACAAATATAATTTTTTAGTCCATACGTCACTTTTGCATGTATTTGCAGAAAACATGTTAAAATGTATCCATTCTAGAATGAATAAAAAATCTAGCTCAAAGTCAAATTGCTTTTAAGCTCTATAAATCATCAAATATTTACCAGAAAAACGAAACGAAATCCAAATATTGAAGTTTCGTTTATTTGTATTTTATGTACGAGTTCGAAAAAATTTCAAATATTTCTGTCGAGGCATGGCAATTGTTATTACCATGATGGCAATATATTGGAGATATCGAGAAGATCGACTATATTCAAAGAAGTATAGTCTAAGTTGAAAAAAAAAAGTAAAAAAATCTATTTTTTAATTCCCATATAGGACTATTAGTAAAATCATCATTTTGAATAGTATGTGTGTTAATAATATGCCTTGTTATTAAGTGAAACCGGCTTAATCGTCTTTAAAAATAGTTTTTTGTTATTTCCTTACGACTTACATATAGGTTTGGATTTTTTTGATGAGTTTAGAAAAACATTTGTTTTTCTCTAAAAATATAATTTTCTAAAAATTTAAATTCTTAAATTCCTTCATTGCATCTTTACAACCCTACGTGGATACTAACCTCCTCAACAATTTCGTCCCAGTCGTCCTCATTCATCGCCTTTCTCCACCAAGCACGTATTCCCATATTTCTTATGTCTTTATCGACGTTATCAGGGAACTTTGTTCTGGGTTTTCCTTTTGTTCTCTGACCAATGGGTCTATTAAGGAACATATTTATAGCTGGCTCATTTTGTTCCATCCTCACTACATGACCTATTTAGCTTAGACGTCCTATCTTAATGTGCTTTACGTTATTAGGTTCCTGGTTTATTCTGTAAAGTTCGAAGTTGTATTGTCTTCTCCACACTTCATTGTCATTCATTACTTTATAGATTCGCCTTAGTACTTTTCTTTTGAAACATCCTAACATGTTTTTATTATTTTTCTTAGAGTCCAAGTCTCTGAACCCTATGTTACGATGGCCGTATTATTGTTTTGTAGGTTTTTATTTTTGTATTTCTCGATATAATTGTGGATTAAGGAGGATATTGAGCCCCAAATTGCAGCTGTTCAAATTCGTTTAATGCTTAGATGACATCGTTTTCTATAACAAGTGGTCGTAGGATTTGTGGTTGCGTGCTTATTTTCATATATTTCGTTTTGTTGGTGTTTATTATTAAGCCCAATTTTGTAGCTATGTAATTCTTTTACTGTTACGTACGCCTCTCGTACAGCGTTTTCCGTTCTTTGGAATTTGTACTGATTTATTATGTATTGAACCAATGGTTGTGATTTGTGACATACGTATTACTTTTTCGAGAACCAGAATGAACAGTATACAGGAGAGAGGATTTCCCTGGCAGAGCCCGTTATTTGTTTTAAAGGATTTAGACAGTTTTCCCGGAATTCATACTCTACATTAATCTTTGTCAAGAGTAAGTTTTGTTAAACTTATTAACTGATTTAATATTCCTAGCTCTTTCATTGCTTTAAACATTTCTCTTCTATTCACAGAGTCGTAGGCACTTTTGTAATCTATAAATATATGATAAGTATCAATGCCATATTTCAGTGGTTTTTCCAAAATTTGTTTCAGGGTTGCAGTCTGATAAATTGTTGATTGTGAAACTAACCTGGTATTTTCTCACTATCCATTCTGCATATGGTGCCATACGGTTACAAAGTACTTTAAAAAATATTTTATATGCTGCATTTAGAAGCGTATTTTCTGTGTGGTTAAAGCATTCAAAGATATCTCCTTTTTTGTATATGGTGCAAAGTATTCCAATATTCCATTCATTGGGGAGGGATTTCTGTGTCCAAATTTCTTTTATAAGCTGCTGTAATGCCATTATGGTATCATGGCCACCTTTTTTATATAGTTTAGCTGGGAGATTATCTATTGCGGGTGATTTGTTGCTATATAGTTTTTTAACTGCGTCTTTAACTTGAAGAATCAGTGAAAACTCTTCCCTATCGTCTCTTCCCCTTAGCTCATTTCTTTCGTCTTCCAGGTTTTCTTCTTCTTCCTCTATATTTAATGTCTGGTTAAAGTATCGTACCCATCTATTTAATACATCTTTCATTGTTGTTAATAGGTCGTCATTTTGACTTCTGCATTAACTTGTAGTTACCTAAATTCTTTTCTGTTGATGTTAACGTTCTTATAGAATGCTCTGAATTCTTTTTCTCTTTTGATATTTTCTATATATTTAAGTTCCTCATTTACATGGTTTCGTTTTTTTCTTTTGTGTATCCTCATTTCTTTTCTTCTCTTAAAAATCACGACAAGCGATATAAAAAAAGCAATTAGTTTATTTGATAACTGCAAAGTCTGGGGCACTTGGGCATATTACTGACTGTCATTCGTAGTTTAATTATTATCCGCTAGTCGGCATTAAATATCAATTATTCTTCTTTTTCACGGCCGTCAAATCTTGTTTTAATCTTACATATTTTCTTATTTTTCTCTCTGTCACCTCTTTTTTCGTTTGTTATATCTATTTATGTAGCAGAGTATGGGACACTTCTTTTTCTTCTGCTTTTTCCTCTTTATAAGCAATTCTGCTTATTCATTGACGGATTAATACCTCTATGGAAGGTTGTCTCTCCATCTTCTGCGCGGTCGTCCCATATTTCTTTTGCCGATTGTTGATTTATCGCTTGCTATTTTGATGACACGGGTCTCCTTAATTCTGCTTATAGAGTTATTCCATTCATTTTTTCTATTTTGTGTTCATTCATTTATACACTGTACGTTACATTTTCTTCTAATATCTTCATTTCTTTTTCGACCTCTCAGCGTATTTGCTGTAATTCTTCTCAGTACTCTCATCTCTGCAGTTTCTTATAGCCTTTGCTTTGTGGCTGTGCCGGGTCTTGTTTCTGAGGCATATGAGGGTTATTATTGGTCTTACACTGGCTTTATAAAGTTATCCTGTCAGTCTATTTGCTTTTTGTACTTGATCTCTGACTTCTTTCTTTGGTCTATAGCCAGGCTAGTACCCTACTGATAGACTTTTAAACCATACAGCTCATAGAAACAGGATTATGGGACACTTGGACATAAGAAAATTTTGTATCTTAATGGACTACCTAAGCTCTGACATCACAATGGCCAGGGTTTCTAAAAACTTCTCCAAACATTTCTAATTTTTGTGTTGTTCTCCTATAAGAAGTTGGAAATATTGGTTTTTTCAATTGTTTGAAGAATAAATAATGAAATAAAATATACTGATTAAAATACCTCCAAAATATAATATAATATAATATAATTACACTCTAAAATCGAGCTTATTATTCTACATAAACAAATCAAGTAATATTCAGTGTCCTTCTTAAAGCAATTTTGGTATAGTATTTATAAAGTCAGTTGAAACACCCAAAAACCTGCTTGCCGACAAACAATAAAAGAATAATATCATATTACCAGACATGGGCGCATCATTTATTTTTATAATCAAATATAGATTAATGTAGAACAGAAAAAGGACAATTTTAATTTACTTAAAGCTGTCGAAATGTACATAAGTGTATAAAAAAAATTTTAACATGTCATATTAAGCAACAAAAATAATTTATAATTAAATGGCAATAGGCTATATTGACAGTTTAATGATTTAATTATACTTCGTAAAATAATAAACATTTTAGCTGTACAGCACTGGCATGCATCGACAGCGTTTCTTATCTGTACCCTTCGCCACCGGCTAGAAAAGGGACCTCCAAGTAGCATGTTAAATATTGGTGATTTTGAATAACATATCATTGTCCAATATTTATTTAATGGGATGTATCTTTCATTCCCTCTTTCTTTCATCTATTTGCTACGAAGTACGGGGATTGTTCAAATACGTTTGAAACATTGACGCATGTTATTTATACTTTAACTTGATTACCAGTAAATGTAATATTGAACTGTCCTTATAAATCGAGTCGAAGAGAAATATTTCAACTGACTTTATAAATACTATATATCGATTGTACCAAGAAAAATTTGTATAAATTATCCAATTCTCTCCACAGCTCCGTCCCCTCTCAGAACAAATTTGATCCCCTTCGAATATCGACAACTTATTCACACGTTACTAATATGATATAATAAAAGTTGACCCAAAATTCTCAAATTGAAATTAATTATGAATGTTTCTCCCGTAGAAACGCTTCCTCTGCCTTGAGTTGTCCAATTCCTCGTTTTATGCAAAATAAACTATCAGTTCTCAGCAGCCTTCTATGTAATTGGCAATATTAAACAAGATATTGCAATTTAGTGTCTTCAGTGCTTTCCTTTGAGTGTACGTGCCTTTTCAATGATGCCAGCCTCTTTTTCTTTCGCCAAACTTAATCTCTCGTTCCGAAATAAACAGCGATACTTAGAATACAAGAAGGAAAAGTTTACTTACAAATTTGTACCAGATCAGCTAACGTCGGACACACTTACTTCACCAACTTACAACTTATTCTTTATTACTTACTACCCCTGGAGACCACCTGTAAAACCAACCATTCACTTTAAGAAACTGGAACTAACTAACTATCTCATCTCATCTATCCATCCATCCAACCTCTTATTATACACACCCATCTTACCACTTTCCAACTTCTCGGCCAATCAGAAATTTGCATACCACTACCCACATACAATCAAAAATACCTACAAACTTTCCTAATTCATATTATTTCTACAAGGACACTTAATTTCTACTGGGTCTTTACAGATTCCGAAAAACCATTTACTTATTAACTATTTTTATTGTCCTTGTTCATGGCGCAAACCCGGAAACACTTTATGGCTTATGGGAGAAACCATCGTTAACTTCTATTCATTGTACCCGCATTATCCCATTATCCACTTGTTATATTTATACAAAAGATTATTTATGACTAAGATTACCTTTCGTTAATTCCAGGCAGTTCGGAGTATTTTTACCTTATATAATCTCTGAAATATTGATTTCATCGTGCATTTTTACTCTTCAATTTTAAATACCATAACTATATATATATATATTATATATATATATATATATATATATATATATATATATATATATATAACACTGTTTTTTGATGGGTTGGAGTCAATAAAAGGGGCTATTTGTTGACTATTTTTTACTCGAGCTTTCAATTGTGATTACAATTTTTATCAAGAGCTTCTAAAAAATACAAAATGTCTTACAAAGTTGAACTAGAAATAAAAAATTTTTTGTTAACTCACCAAATAAAATTAGTTTTTTATATAAAACTACTGCTTACATAATAAATACAAAAAATATTAATAAAAAATGCCTTATTCTAATAAATGTTTCTCTGAAAAATTTAGATGAAGTTTCTTAAGAAAAAAAAATTGAATTTATAAACAAAAATAGAATAGCTACAACCAGCCTAAAATGACATAAATACTAACTTAAAAATTTTTATTTTTGACATATTGTCAAAAATAAAATTTTGTTTAAAAAATTCTTCTTTGTTAAGTAACAAAAAAGAAGAAGAAGATTTATTCACCATTGATAGATGCCCGAAAAAATGTAACAAATACATGGAAAATTCAAAATGTGATATTTTACTGACTGCATAAATTAAATAGAAATTATATAATTATAAATTTTGCTTAAATTTTGAATTTCTGACCTTTTGTTTAAATTATTATCACTTTTGCTAATACAAACCATTTCCAAAAAAGTTCTTTTAAATTTATTACTTTCATTACATAAAATTTTAATATTATCAAAATCCATAATATGGTCTTTGTCTATTACATGCTCTGCCAAAGCACAAGATGGTTTCTTAATTCTACAATCAATCATTCTAATGAAAGTAATAAATTTAAAAGAACTTTTTTGGAAATGGTTTGTTTTAGCAAAAGTGATAATAATTTAAACAAAAGGTCAGAAATTCAAAATTTAAGCAAAATTTATAATTATATAATTTCTATTTAATTTATGCAGTCAGTAAAATATCACATTTTGAATTTTCCATGTATTTGTTACATTTTTTCGGGCATCTATCAATGGTGAATAAATCTTCTTCTTCTTTTTTGTTACTTAACAAAGAAGAATTTTTTAAACAAAATTTTATTTTTGACAATATGTCAAAAATAAAAATTTTTAAGTTAGTATTTATGTCATTTTAGGCTGGTTGTAGCTATTCTATTTTTGTTTATAAATTCAATTTTTTTTTCTTAAGAAACTTCATCTAAATTTTTCAGAGAAACATTTATTAGAATAAGGCATTTTTTTATTAATATTTTTTGTATTTATTATGTAAGCAGTAGTTTTATATAAAAAACTAATTTTATTTGGTGAGTTAACAAAAAATTTTTTATTTCTAGTTCAACTTTGTAAGACATTTTGTATTTTTTAGAAGCTCTTGATAAAAATTGTAATCACAATTGAAAGCTCGAGTAAAAAATAGTCAACAAATAGCCCCTTTTATTGACTCCAACCCATCAAAAAACAGTGTTATATTTTTTCCAAACGAGTCACAAGTACTTCTTTTTTCTTACTCTTATATATATATATATATATATATATATATATATATATATATATATATATATATAGTGAAAAGGAGATAATACTGGGAAGTACCCTTTTATAACTGAGGAAGCAAAATAAAACTAGGGTGCTTCGTTCGATGTGCTTTTAATTAAAGGTCTAAGCTTTCGTCAATGATTATTGACATCATCAGAGTAAACTACAAACAAACGAGAGAACAAACAATGAACAAGTAGCACCTAAGTATACAAATTTATAAAACACTTACCCTAATTCTAGCAAGTAACTCAGTGACTTGGGTTGAACACAAAGAAAGTATTGTCTATGTATATATTAAACATAGTTGCAGAAATGGTATCCATAGTTTACAATGTGTTTTTTATTTAATTATAAACGATATATTTACTATAAATCTAACCACAAACAATTAGGGTAAGTGTTTTATAAATTTGTATACTTAGGTGCTACTTGTTCATTGTTTGTTCTCTCGTTTGTTTGTAGTTTACTCTGATGATGTCAATAATCATTGACGAAAGCTTAGACCTTTAATTAAAAGCACATCGAACGAAGCACCCTAGTTTTATTTTGCTTCCTCAGTTATAAAAGGGTACTTCCCAGTATTATCTCCTTTTCACTACATAGTACTCGTACCCGTTATCATCCTTTTGGTTATATATATATATATATATATATATATATATATATATATATATATATATATATATTGTAATGAGAACAGATATACACTGTTAATTAATAAATTTATTTAAATAGTAATTAAAGACATAATTTATAAATTATATACTAGATAATATTATTAAAAAATAATTATATGAGGGTATTTTTAAGAATTTAGCATAAGAATTAAGTTTAAGAAGTTTTTTTTTATTTTATTTAATATTAGATATGTTTAAATCAGCATGATTTGCATATGCAACCAAACATACACTGTAGTGCCAAAGTCAAAAAGTTATTTATTATTTTAAATTTTAATTTAAAATAAAATTACATATGTAAAATAGTAAAAATATATTTCATATAAATGTTTAAGTTACATATAATAGTGTAATTCTGATCTGGAGAGCCTAAAGTCAAGTAAATTGTACATAGAAAATTCTAGAAATGTCAATAGGACTATTTGCATAATACATTATAGACAAAAACCATTCCATTTATTCCAGAATGTTCAGATAGAAAAAATAGAATGATTCGAACCTTATTTATTGCTAGATTATTCTGGAACCAAGGAAAAAAGATATATAAACCATGTAATTTGGAGCGGGAGTTCAGTTATCAGTTAGTTAGTTAGTTAGTTACAGATTATGATTAGTTACAGTTGATTAATCAGTTAGTAAAGTGAGTCAGTAAAGTTATAATTCAAGAATTTAGTTACTAGAAGATTATTAATCAGTTAGAAGTCAGTTAGTTAGTTAGTTAGTTACAGATTATGGTTAGTTACAGTTGATTAATCAGTTAATAAAGTGAGTCAGTAAAGTTATAATTCAAGAATTTAGTTACAAGAAGATTATTAATCAGTTAGTATCAGTTATCAGTTAGAAGTTAGTTAGTTAGTTAGTTACAGATTATGATTAGTTACAGTTGATTAATCAGTTAATGAAGTGAGGCAGTAAAGTTATAATTCAAGAATTTAGTTACAAGAAGATTATTAATCAGTTAGTATCAGTTATCAATTATTAGTTAGAAGAAATTAAATCAGTTACACGATTATTAAGTGAATTAGTTTGAAGCTAGAAGAAGGCATTGATTAAAATTATATGGAAATTACAATGATTTAAATTTATATATTTATATGGTGAGTGGAGATAATTAAGAAGAAACATATTAAAATTGTTGGATAACCAAGGCTTAGTAAGAAGATATTGAGTGGTGATAACTTTAATTTTGGAAAAACTTTAGGCGTTCAGTGATAGAAAGGTACCAAATTTTGTTAATAATTTAATAATTATAAGAATTTCAAATTTTAGATAGATTGTTTTAAATTGATATTGCTTATATTAGATAGATAGGTTTGTTTCATAATAGTTATAATAAAGATAATTTAAAAAAGTACTTACAAACTAATTCTTTGAGAACCGCGATAAAAACCCTATACTTACGTATATCATTCAAATTTACTCATAGCTCATACAGAAACAACACATCATAACATATATATATATATATATATATATATATATATATATATATATATATATATATATATATATATATATATATATATATATATATATATTCTTCGCTTATTTTTTAAGCATCCGTTTATTACTTAACCGGTTAAAAATATTTTCTTAATTATGAAATATTTCCACCATCCTTTTTAGATATATATTTAATAAATTTTAACAACAAGTAATTCCGGAGATTTGATAAAACATAAACATCGTACTTATAATACCAAAATATTCCCCAATCCAATGAGGATCTACCGATTTCTTATAAATTCCGGCCTTAAAGGTTTTCAACCCTCGTGCTTTTAAAACCCTTTCAGCACCGGCGATAAATAAAAAAATCTCGTTTATAAAAGTAAAATAAGGAAGTTACTTCCGGAACGACGGGATTTACTAGGAGGGGTAGAATTACGTGTAAAATCTTACTTTACGACCGGTAATATCATTCTTGACTTCCAATTTCCAGTTTTATCTTCTAAACGTTCACAGGCAAAGAATGGGTCACACAAACTAGAATCAATCAATATATCCTTTTTCGATATGTGTAGTTCCTTTTAGGTCATTAGAAGTTGAAATGGAATTTTAACTTCTAGGTTTTCGATAGAAATTGAGCGAAAATCAAAAGGTTTCGTTAAACTATACGAAATACTATAGGAAACTATAAGTGTTACAGTGATCCTTTTAGCAACGCTTTCGTATAGTCAACAATGCAGCTCGGGTTTTTATTTTCAACTGGTGTCTAATTACATCAGTTAATAGAATTTTTATCTTTCAATGGTTTGAAAAATAATAGAAAATATGATTAATGGATTCGACCCTTACTTGATGGATATTCATTTTGTATAACAATAAAACACTAAAAACTTTGTTTTCAAAACTTCCACAAAATTATTACAAAATCAATCCATAATTTTTTTAGATTTAAAAATTATCAGACCTAGAAACAACCATGACTTCTCCATATTTCATAAACCTGTCCATACTGACACGACTATACACAATTCATCATCCCATCCCACATAACATAAACTCTTAGCCTATCAGAGTATGGATTTGGGTATATATCACGATAAAACAAGATAAGTCAATGCGCATGTTCTTGTGACGTAAGCCCGAGACAACTTTAATGACAAGTTAAATGCTCATGAGTGTTCATGTTAATTATGTCATGTTAGATAATAATTAATACTAATGCCCATTTTAATAGAACTTAGAGTAATACTTTATTTTTGATAGGTCTTTAAAAACAGTTACTATGGATGAATGGATGTATGTAGTATGTAGTGAACTGGAACATATTTTTCGTAGTTATAATGTCGACATATTAAAAATAACAAAAAATTATTTAAATAACTTAATAGAAGCTGAAAAATATGTAAATGTTAGCGAAAAATTACTTTTTTTTTAGATGTAAAATGTATTTTAAAATACGAATTCTAAATAAAAATATTAAAGATAATTACAATATCCGCAAGAGAAAAATCACAAAGATTGAAAAATAAATGTCTAAATGATATTCATAAAGTCTCAAGTAAGACCCACTTTTCCTTTATGGCCAAATTCTGTGCTTTAATTTTTTAAGAAACATTTGTTAACATCTGTTTTAATAAAAAATGATTATCATTTATCGTTTATAAATAAGGAATTTTCAACAATCGATCGAATAGACCAGAACAACTTTGAACGAGATCCTACAGCATACACAAGGAATAATAGGAGGAAAATAACAATACCGTAAATAAAAGGATTATCAGAAAAACTTAAAAGGATAGGAAATAAATTCAACATTTCAACAACATTCAAAACAACAAACACGTTGAGATCTATTTTGTCCAAAACCAAACCTAACAATGAACAAGAAAGGACAAAGAATTGCATTTATAAAATACATTGTGAATGCGATCAGTTTTATTTAGGTGAAACATCAAGGCCATTAAATATTAGAATAAGTGACCATCAATCTTATATTAAAAATAGAGAATTTGATAGATCTCAAATATGTAAACACGCATGGGATAATGAACATAGGGTTCAATGAAATAATTCAAATGTAGTCCTAAAAGAAACAAATGGTAAAAAAAAATCAAAGAAGCGGCTCTAATTATGCTAAATGAGATCGATTGTGTCGCAAATTTCTCGGCAGAATGTAGAAGGATCTGGTTACCAATATTGAAAGAGGAAGTTATTAATAAGAAAATACCAGTATTAGTAAGTCAGTAACATAGATTATACATGATTTATGTTTTTTAAATAACGAAACATATAAAATCAGAATTTGGTGTTTATTAAAGGTAAACTAAATGCACGACCAAATACTTACCATGTTGGGATAGCATTATGAGATTTTTTTCCTGGTTTTTCCCTCATAATTTACTATGAAATCACTAACAGGAGAATTTTACTGCCATCATGTCATGTGTTTGTCTTTTTAAAGACGAATTACATGCTATGATTTTTCCTGACGGATATTCTCAAGTTAAAGTTGATTTCATGTAATCGAATGAACTATCTTATAAGTACAGTCGTTCCAGGAGCGCAACTCAACAATATTGGCAATATCATTTTAAAGTCGTCTACTTCAAAATGTATAATGTATGTCTTAATTGTCAATATAAATGAGTCAGATAAAATTAAATTATTAGAAAAAATTTTTTCTAATGATTTCCGAAGTGGAAATTGAAATGTAAATAAACGTACTTTTACCTTTAATTGAGGCTCATTCCCAGTTAAATAGTAACTAATAATTTAAAATGCCACAAGAAAATAGCTTCAGAACAAAATTCTTTATATTTTACCGGCCTTTTATATTTAATTTTTGTTTTTTAACAATATTTATTTTGTTTGTAATACACACAATTAAATCGTAGATTCATAGATTTCTTTAATTAATTTTACAAATTATTTATAAAATTTTAAATCAAAAACTATACAAGAAAGCCCTGAAATTATTATATATCAAGCAAAATAAACAAACATATAAAAAAGAAAGAAATAATAGCTTTTAAAACAAACAACAACTTAGGCAAATATAATAAAAACAACAAGACTTACGTCGGTCAAACTGATAGAAATTTTAACATAAAAAGGCTTTCAATAATAGAAAAACAGATTATACATACGCACTTTACCTTCTAGATCATAAATATTTTTTTAATGACGAATTTCAAATTCTTCACCTTTAAAATAAAGGTCTTAAGATATCTTTGTTAGAATCTATGGAAATCAACAAATTAAAAAACACAGATATAATTCTGAATGACAAACTTGAGACAAATAGTTCACCTCTTCTCAACATATTTCAATAAAGACTATAAGTGTAAACGCATATCAAAAATAGATAACTTGAGAAAGGCAGTCTTTTGAAACAGCTATAGTGATAAGATTTTATACTGAATAATTTTGTGAAAGTTCATTTAATCCTGACATTAATATGTCGTAACACTTATACTTTAATTGTCAGAGACGAAAATACCAATGAACCTCTAAAAATTACTTGACCCCCTCCGCCCCGTGTGTGGGTAAAATGGAAAACGTGAAAGTTTAAATTCATCATTTTTAGGAATATTTTAAATGCCTTACATTTGTTGACAAAACTTAAAATCAAAATTTCGTGTTATAGGTTTTAAATACTAGGCAGTAATAAAGACAATTACAGAGCGACCGGTTAATGGAAGTGATAAATGTTATCACTGTTTTTCACAATACAAAAAGAAAAGCATACAAAACCAGCACTATTTATCTTTAAAGAGCATTTTGATTTTTGTCGATAGGATACTCTGATCAAAAGATATCGAATTTTTACCGTCGAGTTAATACAAATTTGATTTAAAATTGAACTCACGCACGTAACTGGCATTCAAAATCGCCAGTAATTTCAAGTGTTGTTTCTGAGGGAACGCTTCAATTTATGCAAAAAGTGCTAAAGAAACATTGTAATTCGTATAAAATATAAGAGAGAAAATTTTGCCAGAACAATTTTTGACTGGTATGAAAGTTTGCTGCTTTGCAAATTTTTGCAAATTAAATTTTGATAGTTAAATTACGAGACGTCAATCAAGTTTGCAGCATTAGGGAACTCGAAGGTCCAGCTTTATTTGTTATTCTGGGATTTTAGATCAACTTTTGGTGGTGACCACAAATCACTAGTGGTATGTGATGGTGACTAGAATCCAGCTTAAGACATGATTTTAGAGAGCTTGTATTTGAGTGACCTGTTAATTTAATTAACTCCTGATTAAAAACACCTTGCTTAAACAAAGCTGACACAGCTGAAGATCGATGAGAATGGTTTGTTATTTTATATTTTTTGTGTATATTCCAATTTCTTCTTTTTCTTTTGGCATCATAAGAAGATCTATAAGGAGACTATGTCCTTCCATTTAGATCTCTTTTGTGCCCTTCTTCTCCGTTGTCTTATGTTCATTGTACCGCTTTATCAGTATAGGTATTAAAAGTTTTAATTTTGAGAAACATGTTATGTGTCCATCCTGTTTCCTTGTTATGGTGTCCGTCAATTTCATGGGGTCCTACGTTGGTCCAGAACAAGCCCTGGGATGCAGTTTATCCAGTTATTACTTATTAGGGTAATAAAAAAACTCAATGTTTTTTATTATTATCCTTTTTATATCCTCTTATAGCAAATTCAATTTTAAGGACTGAAATTTCTTAATGTACCACGAATTGGCTACGTTTCATTAATTACATGCTTACATAATTTTTTATACATAGATTTACAGACATTCCATGGATTTGATACTGTATGCAACTCACAATATCATCAAATAAGCCAAAAATGAGCAGATTGGATCTTAGCGTTTTTATTCATTTTCCCATAAGAAATAACATGGGACGCCTTCACCAAATACGCAGAAACCGTGCTGACATTTTACCAGGGAGCCTTTTTACGTCACGAACCGATGAGCTGTAGCGCCTCCACCACCAAATTAGTCAAAAATGAGCAGAATTGACCTTAGCGTTCTTATTCGTTTGCTGTCCTTTTACTTACGAGAGCTGAAATTTTCTTGATAATAAAATGTCCAGTGTGTAGTAATAAAACTTATACACGACTATCACTCCAAAATTAATCGGAAGTTAATCACATAAACATAAAAAAAACTTACAGATACATAAATAATGCTCAAATACAACAAAGTATCAAAGTCCCGACTATATTCTAAAGCGTAACACCAATAAGTGTACACCTACATTGGAACCGTATTTCTCCCGATCCGATATCCGGCGACGTCGGCCGACGTCGGATTAAAAACAAACTCAAGGTATTAAATCATAGTCCCTATACTGCTTACATAACGAAGCAGTATAGGCACTACGATTTAATACCTTGAGTTTGTTTTCAATCCGACGTCGGCCGACGTCGCCCGATATCGGATCGAGAGAAATACGGTTCCAATGTAGGTGTACACTAAGAATCCATGTACCAAGTTTTAAGACTTTACGACTTGATCTAGAAAGACAAGACATGGAAATACAAGAATATAAAAGTACCGATAATTATGTAAGTTTGGCATATCCAAAAATAATACTGATATACACTGAGTGAGTCTCAAGGTCGAGGCATATTATCATGCAGGTATAGTTTCCGGTACGAAGCGAATTACAATATTAATAACTATATAAAAATACAATTATAATTTCGGTATAGATGTGTACGCTGTCAGCTCAGCTGAACGTTTGCGTCCAAATCAAATCGTAGTTCATTCCAGCGCACACTGTCGACGTACCCAGCTATCGGTCTGCAGTGCGCGCAGCTTAGCAGAACCTAACAAACTATTATCATGAAGAACCATTTCTTTGATTTTGACGAACGTGCGCGGCGTTCGACTGATTGTGAGTTATGCGTTGCTCACTGTTCTAACAAACCAGAGCTTTACGTAGCCGTCGGCATCAGTAAAATATTGTTTTTGAATATACTGAACGGAAACGTTAGGTGTCTGTTACGGTACGTTCCGGACAGTGTGAGTTGTTCATATTTAAAACCATTTAAATTATATTTTTCGGAGACTAAACGCTACCTTCTGGAAACGCAAAGTGCACGATAATATGCCACGACCTTAATATGTACTATAGCTTCCGTTTTTCCGATAGTAACGAATTATAATATTGTTATTAAATCATGTAAAATTATAATTTAATATTTCTCTGGTAATTTACTACTTCTAGTGACAGTCAGAAAATCCATAACTCTAGAAACTGTTATTGATATGTTGCGACAAAACGGTAAAGTCGTTATACCCCATAATTCGGCAGACTCAATTATTGTTAACGTCAATTTTGTGTTTCTCTTTCTACCCTCCGATGTTTTACGTGTCAGCACAGATGTGTATTGCTTGTCTTTCTTTTTATATCACAGCTAGCTGTCTTTGGCCATTAAATGGTCTCTAAATGGGAGTTTTGAAAGCTTTCCCGTATAAAAGTAATGTTCCTATGGATACACCTACTCTCGAGACGGTAGATTGCCTATGACGAATAGCTAAAAATTGTAAACGCAAAACGGTGTATAGTAAAGGTTAAAAGCGGAAAACATCTTTGAGTACTCAAACTTACATAAAGATGTCACGAGTTTAAAACTTCTCAAATGTATGTCATAACTTATACAATACTAGAGAAAAAGACGCAATATAAATTATATGTTTCTTGGTTTTAAAAAGAACTAAAATAATATTAACCTTCCTTAAGAGTTTGTTCTTGATAAAAAATAAAATCTAGTTCAAGTAATCTTGCAGATAAATATTGTAAGAAAGGATCGAAATTGCCTGTTTACTTTATTTTTTGTTAATTAAAGTTAACCGTCAGTATATACAAATATTGATGCGGCTTTAAGATTTTGCTGGATAAATAAAAGTATTATTCAATATTTGTATTATGCTGCATACTGAGCAAAACAGATGTTGAATATTATGAAATGGGGTAAATCTGTAAACGACCCAAATCCGTATAGGACCTGTATTTATTTTAAATATACAGTGTGAATATTTTTGTAAAATTTTTTTCTAGTGTTTAGTCTGTTTAGTTTAGTTTTTGTGTATCATCGACAGAGAGGCAGCGTTGTGTCGTAGCTAATTGAAAAATTATAAGAGTTTATATTTCCAATAAAATTGAGAACTATAAGATGATGATCGAATGAATAATTAATGAACAGATCATAGGACCTCACAGATCATGTCAAATTGCTATGATGCTTTCAAACTGGAAACAACAAATTTACTCTAAATTTGATCAGCCAATTCTAAAAAATCTTATTGAGCAGATAGTATCTAAATTGTTCAGAGCAAATTTTATTGTAGTAGCAATTACCAGTGGAATGTGTAGTGAAACTACTGCACATTTGCTTAAACTTTTCCGAAATCATGTAATTGATCTCGGTATTATTTTTGACACTAAAACAATCAACAATGATTACTTTGAAGCGCTATGGAGACAAAATGGACTTATGCCAAAAGATAATTACTGGAAAGCAGCTGCTGTAATTGTTTAGCTATTTAATGATTGGTATGATCTATTAAATTCACGATCTAAATTCGATGGCAATTCTCTAACCCAAAATGCATATGGTACAGATTTAGATAAGCAGACACGTCTACTGCATGAAATATCAGAAATGGTCAATTCAATGCGGGTTGGTAACCATAAAGGACTTATATTTTAAAAAGGTATGTTGCTTAATACTAGATCTCTGAAAGAGTTTCTTTCTTACCTACAAGCAAAAAACGACGTTGACTATATTTTAACTTCGAGGTTGAATCAAAACATACTAGAGAACTTTTGTCTTACATTTAAGGACTGGGTTGTGCAAATGATCATCCTTCGCGAATAGATTGTAAATATAAATTAAGGTGGTATATTGGCTGTTCTAGAGATTCTCTTTATTACGCAAACGAAGAATTGTGAAAAGATATATTAAAAACGAAATCATTGTTTTGTACAATCTATGGAAGCTCTTTAAAGAAAAAACTAAAATCTTTTAACAGTTGGTACAGAAAATTTGGGTTAGATTGAGAATACTACGATATCATTTGAGGTACTCCTATTTCTCAGTAGAACATGCACATATATAAGATTAAGAGAAATGAACAGAAAAGTTAGCAAAAGTTAGTTTCAGTAACTATCAACGAAAACTTAACAACAAAATGTCAAAGTTTGTTGGCTGTTGTTTGTCGGCTATATTCATTATTGAAACATTGTAAATTAATCTGATGTTGGAAAATGTAACTTAAAACTACTACTTTGAACTACATTTATTTAACAACAAATTAAAACAATTTTCTCTAATTTTAAATGGTAATTAAGTTGATTAGGAAAGTATGTTTACTTTATTCAAAATAAAAAAAATTGGAAATATTTCAGTAACGAATTCAATCATCGAAATATATATAAAATAGAATTTAGTTCCATGCTTATGAATTGAAAAGACATTCCTACGTAATATGAATATACACACTTTATGCAGTGAAACGTCGAAAAAATTGTTTTATTTTCCAATAATCTAAAACCTATACCCAATAAACAATGAACACACTGTAAACTAATCACCTTATAATATAAAGTGCGAAATATTCATGCTTAAATTTGATATTAACCGATTAACAGAGCAAACGTTCACTGTTCTAATAGAAACTTTGCTTCGCACGTGACGTCACACAATGCTAGAGAGATAGAGCTAGCGTGCCATAGTATATTACATAACGAGAGTTGTAAGAAGCTTATTACGTGCGAGTAAAAAAGTTGCGCGCGAGCCGCGTAGCGGCTAGCGCATTAATTTTACAAGCATGTAATAAGCTTACAACTCAAGTTGTGTACTATACTTTTTCTACGATTATTTTCATTTATAAAAATAAAAAGGACAACAAGTAACTTTTATTTATTTATTAAAATTCGGTAACAATTTAAATTAAATATTTATTTATAATAATTAATTGTAAAATTTTAGCAATTATTTATAACTATACCCTTATCCGAGTTTGGCGCGTGTTCAATAATACGTGGTGAATGGTGAGATGACGTAAACTGTACGGTGTGTTCTTTTTGAACATTTGTATTTTCAGTGTATGTAAAGGTCTGTAAATTACTTTCAATTGAATTTATAATTCTATTGGCTATTGACGTCTTAATATTTATTAACTCATCTACATATCCTTCGGCCGCTGTTGAAGATTTTCATTTGCCATGTCGTTTAAGAGTCATTAAATCACCACCGGCATCTACCAAAATAGTGGCAGAGGTTCGTCTTAAACAGTGACCTGTGTACATTTTGGGATCTGGTAACTTTAAATATTTGGCTATTTGTTTAGGCACACCGCCTATTTTGTTTAATCCGTCCACCTGTTTCGTACATTTACCTCTTTGATAATTAAGAAAAAATTGATTTATTTGCGGATCGCTAATCTGTAGTCGAATTTCTATATATTGTTTGCAGATTTTATAGTTTCCGGAAATAACGAAGGATCTACGTATTTTGATTTTCGTATCAGGAATTTTTAACCAATAACATGGTACTTAAATCACTAATGTCACAAATTTTAAGATTTTTAACTCTTGTTTTTTACAAGCTCCACACATTCCAATTATTGCAATAACCTTAAAATATAAGTAATATAAGTAGGCACATTTATGTTATACCTTTAAATAACATACCCTTATTAATAAGTACTGTACATCAGGAACTCCACTTAAAAAAAGTTCTATTTAATCAGGATGTAAAATCTTAGATTTTTTGTTTTTAAAACTTTCTAAATGCCTTTTTCGATAAGCTCGCAATTTCGGGTAATTTTCAATATTAACATTATTTTTCAAAGTTATAACACTTCTTAGCATGTAATATATTGCCCATAATGAGGATGGTTTAAATTTCTTAGCGATTTCTTCAAAATATGCCATGAGTACGTTTTCAGCAAATGAATTTACATTATTTGTTGTATGCCAATCCATAGATTGTTGATATACGTTTTCATATCTTCCTCTAGATTTTTCTGGTAATAGGTTCTCGGTAGTGTTCACAGCTAACTGCATAATATTGGGTGGTGTGCTACTAAATTCATCTTGACTATTTGATGAACTCATTTTATTTATCTGTATTTAAATTACCACTATATTTACACTGACATATAAATAATTTTTAATCTGTCAAAATAACGTCTGTTAATTCGTTTCCATGGTAACTCGACCAACTGACTTACAAGGCTTATGTGATATTACACATTTTTATAGAACTGAAGCGTAAGTTTTTATTACATGCTAGTCATTACGTGTTAGTGTCTGTTTTGATGTTTTTAGTTAGCATCCAAATAGTAGGTAATATACAATTTACTAGTAAGAGAGTAGAAAAAATAACATATCGGTATTTGTGTATCGTGCGACAGACTTCTAAAAAGATTCGATGAATTTGTTATGTAACGGGTAGCTCTTTTAGGACGACAGACTCAGTAAAACACAGGTTGAAATAAAAATATATCTATTTACTTAACGTATGTACAATAAAAATAAAAATAATTCTCCGCCGTATATACAATGAAAATAAAACGAATCCTTCGTCCCCGTCTGGATCCCGCGATAAAGGAATCCCCGGCGAACGTCTATAAAAGAACAAAAAAGTTATTATTAATAACAAAACAAATAAAATAGGTGAGGTCAATCGCACGCAGACTTAAGCGGAGTTTACATTGGTATAGTTACTTGCACCCGTTACTTGTACAAGTATATCCAGGACAGTTCACATACGCAAGTTGACATGCTAGTAAGTGTTTACAAATAAAAGATTATTTACCAGTTCCCGACGAGCACCAGATGGGTAAAGATGAAACATTTCCATTGCCGGCGCCGTGCTTTGTGCAATAATCCAAAATTAATAATTCAAAATCGTATTAAAAAAATTATGTTGCGAATATGGAGAATTTTAATTGAAGAAGCTGTTAATTTGATTGAAGAAGAAAAAGTCGTCCAAAAAGGATATGGGTTCGAAGGTGGATTGATAGAAGAATTACAAGAGGGTTCAATGAGGGTTCTTGTTCAATAATACGTGGTGAATGGTGAGATGACATAAACTGTACGGTGTGTTCTTTTTGAACATTTGTATTTTCAGTGTATGTAAAGGTCTGTAAATTACTTTCAATTGAATTTATAATTCTATTGGCTGTTGACGTCTTATTATTTATAATGACTCATCGACATATCCTTCGGCCGTTGTTGAAGATTTCCATTCGCCATGTTGTTTAAGAGCCATTAAATCACCACAAGCATCTACCAAAATAGTGGCAGAAGTTCGTCTTAAACAGTGATCTGTGTACATTTTGGTATCTGGTAACTTTAAATATTCGGCTATTTGTTTAGGTTAGGTTAGGTTAGGTTAGGTTAGGTTAGTTTAGGGTAGGTTAGGTTAGGTTAGGTTAGGTTGATATGAGGTTAAATGCTCGAATAAATAAACTTTGAAAATTAAGGCAAATATCAAGCGCAAGTTTAATTAAATCTTGCCCAATTACTTTCGCTATCTACAGCATCATCAGGGGAATTTCTTTAAATTTGGGCTATCCAGCAAGCGTAGAATGTAATACACATGAAAATGGACATAACACTACATTAACAAAAGGACAAACGGTTTAAAATTATTAAAATTATTCTGACGCTTTACATTTTTGTCGGCAATCGGAGAGAGAATTATCTGTGTTTATGGTTAAAGTGGTTTGATGTCATCTGAGATTCCATATTTTCTTCTTGTTTCTTCGTGATACTGGCAGTCAATCAGAATATGCTTCACCGATAATGGGAGAAGATTCTTTGAAAGTTTGAAAGATTCTCCAACCTGCAGAACCAACTAACCAACTGCAGGTTGTAGAAGATTCTTTGTTGATTAAGAATTTATGGATCAGTGCAGTGTGTCCAATTCTTAGTCGGATAATGATTACTTGGTCCCTTCTATTCAATGGATTATTCAAAATGGTCTTCACAAGGGGATAAATCTCATATAGTTTGGTTCCTGGATCGTTTCAGTAGTCTTGTCATATGTTCATACAGTGGTCTTTAATTAGGTGTTTGGGATCGGAGTATGGGTAATTTCTTGATTTAGTTGTGTATTGTGAGTTTATTCGACTTGTGTTTGCTAAGCTGTCCACTTTTGTATACTCCAATTGTTATTTGAATTACAACCATCTACATTATATCCGTATTTACACATATTGCATTTTTTAGTTATTTTAAATTAAATTTAAAACCAGCCACCTCAACACGTTTTGCATAAACACATTAAATAATTTAATTTCATTAAATTATTATCTATGAGACATTTATCACTCCAATAATCAGGCAAGCAGTGGTTCTTTGTTTTCTTTAAAACTGCTATTTAAAACGGTAAACACTTTTTAATAACAATACGTTTTCATAAAACACACTTCAACCTACTTTTTAAAATTTTATAGGCCAACTTCAAACAAAAAAACCTTCTTTATTGTATATTAAATTTTCCTCCCTTTACCTATAAATTTTAAGCAGAAATTTACATTAAAGGTAAACATCGACTTGGTAACTTACGAAAAGTTTTCTAATCGTGATGGGAAAAGTTGTGTGTATAGCTCAAAATCAAAACCTAATTACTTCCGCCTATTACCGCTAAAGAAAAGGGGAGAATACAAGAAAAATTTCCATTCAACTTATGATTCGATTAATTAAGGAGTATCTTATAAATATTTATTAAAGATTTAAAGTGGTCTTTAAGATAATATGAAATTTTATGCCGTGTATATAGTGTATTTACTTTTATATTTTATAACTTGAACTTTTATTCATTTAAATGGTTTTTTTATTTGCTCACTGTTTATAAACAAAGTTCTGGTGAATTTTGAAAAAAGGGCTAACTCGGGTTTAAAGTGTCATAGGACATTATGTTTTTTTTTAATTCGTGTAAAAGTTCTTCTTCTTCCAAATGTGCCTACCTTCTAGAGATGTTGGCGACCACATTGACCCATCTTATTCTATTCACAGCAGCTCGAAATAGATCAGTTAACGTTAGACTAGTCAATTTCCTAAGATTGGCCAACCAGGATATATGTCTACGTCCAGGGCCTCTCTTACCCTTAATCTTGCCCTGTATAATCAACTGTAGAAATCGGTATTTATCATTACGCATGATGTGGCTGAAGTAACCCAATTTTCTGTTTTTTATGGTGTTAATAATTTATTTGTCTTTTCTTAGCCTCTGGAGAATAGTTATGTTACTTGTGTGGTGTATATATGAGACGCTCAACGTATGTCGGTAGCACCACATTTCAAATGCCTCCAATCGTTTTATGGCATCTTCTGTAAGGCTCCAGCTTTCTACTCCATAGAGGAGGACACTAAAGATGTATAATCTAAGAATTCCTATGCGTATTGTAACCTCGGAAATATTTTTTGGATAGTGCTAGAAAGATAACCAATGAAGACACTGCGGACGACAGCCAGATGGTTGGAGAAGAGCGAGTTGTGGGTTCGAAACTAGATTTTGGAACCGGGATTGGGTCCAACGGACGAAATAAGTAAAGATAGGATAAGAGATATTAGAAAAGATATAGAAATAAACAAAAAGATAGATATGTAAAATTACCAAAGATAAGAGAAGATAGAAACAGGGCGCCACTCAATTTTCTGGGGTTAATGAGAAAATTAAGAAACCTTAGAAAAGAAAAGAGATAAGGAAAGATATCCTTCAGAGATCAGAGATCACACCCAAGGAAAGATACCACCAGTTAATTATCAAATAAATTTGGTCAATACAATATATAAACAAATAATAAATATATTAGCTATTACACTTACTTACCTACGAAACTTAATCAGCTTGATCTTTCTACTGGTCAAAGGTATAGTAATAAATTAATATACTAAGCAAATATTTAGAGCTACTATTTTATCATGGAACTTGTTAGGAGCCGACAAATAAAATACATGCATAAAACATTAACAATATATTAAACACAAAATTATAATGCTGCTAAATGCAACACAAGTAATAAAAATACACAACTATGAAATGGTGTTATATATGTATAAAATTAAGCAATAATATAATAAAAAAATACCTTTACCAAGATATATAAGGCAATCATATACAAATATAGTTCGGCGTATCTCGAGATATTATAGGAAAGATAATGAGCAAAAATTATAGCAAATACAAAAGATAGCAAAAATTTCTTAACTCTAAATTTACAAAAAAAAAACAAACAGGTTACAGAGTTGAAAACATTAACTAGCCAAACCGCACTTGGCTAGGTGGGTTACTATCTCGCACTATTAATTAATTAATTTATGGAAAGTTCTTGAATTGTTCTTTAAATTAAATATAAAAATCGGCAATCTACAGATGAAGATATGGATGAATGATGGGTGATACGTCCAGATAATGGCAGGTGGTATGATACCATACCATATTACTCGCCCAGATAATTTGTAGATAAAGATTATGGTAACTTACATAATTCCTGATGACGGCAGTTTAATTCACTAAATTTAATATACTGTACTGGTATTCAACACTGAATTTAATTAGGTACCATTAAAGGTAGTGTAGAACTATATATATATATATATATATATATATATATATATATATATATATATATATATATATATATATTATATTAGGGTGGTCCTTATTTTCGAAAGTTCATATTTTTTCAAAATTATTTGTAATTTTGTTCAGTTACACCAAAACATTAAAAATACAAAATTTCAACTCAATCCGATAATATTAACACGTGCCGCATTGGCCTTGAAGTTTCATGCATCTGACTGTCTAACATGCTACGACGAGTCGGCGCCAAGTGCGTTCGAATTCGCTACAAGCGCGACTATAAGTCTCGACAAGTCAATTTTGTTTTTACATATTATTTGTTCAATGCTACATTCGTTTTAGTTTCGTACTTGAAGTGCATAAGAAAAGACGTGCTATATAAGTAATTGATAAAAGTGCTGAAATGTCCACTTTGCGGAACAATATTTATCTAGTTGGAGTGATGAAAAATCAAATCTGCGGTAGTAAATTACCATGTAAACGAGATGTTTTGAGTGTACTTTTTTATAACATGAGAGTGGTAAATTTAAGTCTTAATGACAGCAGTGCTTTAGTTATTGATGAAGTGGTCGTTTTTTGGAAAAAAGCAAGAATCCCAGTTCAAAACCGTTCAAACTGTATTTTGAAATTAAAATCTTTGTACGATAATGTCAGAAATTTAGAAAAATCTAAAAATAGAGATACTGAACGGCAGAGAGAAAAAGAAAATGATTTTAAAGAAGCTTTAGACAACCTTTTCGATATTGCCACCTTAAATGCGTTAAATGAGATTAAAATCGCCGAAGATAGAGAATTTTTAATTAAGCAAAGGGAGAAAGGTAAAGTAGGTTGTATGTTGGGAGTAGATATCAAATTATTACGTAAGGAAAAGCGGAAAGAAGAACGCACAGCTGCAGAGTTGAAAAGAAAAGAAGATTTGTTGGAAAATTCTAGTTGTTCGATTGGACATTTTGAAATGGAAGATAAAGAACACGAAGATTCACAGAAAAAAGTGATAAATCAAGACAACAGTGAAGATGACATATATTTCATATCGGAATCTCAACAGGGTCCATCTTCAAACAAGAGAGGACGAAAGACGTTAATGACACCTCGCCTGGCCGCTGCCTTGGACAAATGTAAAGTGAGTGACAGGGATGCAATGCATATTATTTCTGCCGTCCTAGAAGCTCTTAATATAGATATCACCGAGTTTGTTCTCAATAGATCGTCTATCAAAAGAAATAGAGAGATTTTGCGGAAAATAAAATATTCATCAATAAAATCGGTAGGAAATGATGCAAATTTTATTGAAGTGCATTGGGATTCCAAATTATTGCCTGATATCACAAAAAATGAGAAAATTGATCGGCTTCCTGTGATCGCGGTTGGTTTAGATTTTGAACAATTATTAGGAGTACCTGGAATTGCATCATCAGCAGGATCGGAAGTTTGCTCTGCTGTGTTCCATATCACTGATGAATGGAATTTAACCGAAAAAATTCAAGCCTTTTGTTTTGATACTACAGCATCAAACACTGGACGTATAAAAGGAGCTGCAGTTCTGCTTCAACAAAGGTTAGGGCGAGATATTTTGTGGCTTCCATGCCGACACCATATATTTGAGGTCGTTTTGGCTGGTGTATTCACGAGGACAAAAGCAATTGTAACATCCGGCCCTGAAATTGCTCAATTCAAAGCACTTAAAGAAAACTGGAAGAATATTGATAAAATGAAATTTTTAGATTATACCAGCGATGAAGCCGTTTATAATGCACTGAAAGATGTAGCGCCCGAAATTATTTATTTTGTGAAACAGAAACTTGCAGAAGAGCAACCACGTGATGACTACAAAGAGTTTTTGCAATTGACGCTCATTTTTTTGGGAGATAAAACAAATGTGAGTTTTAGGGCCCCCGGTGCATATCATTTAGCGAGATGGATGGCTAAAGCGATTTATTGTTTAAAACTTTTTTTATTTCGCGATCAAATGAAAATGAGAAAGGATAATTCCAAACTGAATGCAGAAATTTGCGTTTTCGTTGTATACTGTTATGTAGAGGCCTGGTTTTCAGCAACGAATACTACAGGAGCTCCCCTAAATGATATATATATTTTTTGAGAAAATTGGTTACATTTAAAAATATTAATGAAAACATTGCAACCATTGCAATAACAAAATTTTTAAACCATTTATGGTATCTAAGTGAAGAGTGTGCTGCCATGGCAATATTTGACGATAGAATTGAGATAGTTGAAAAAATTAGAATGGCTCAAAAAATTATGGAATGTGCAAGTAAAAACATAGAGACTGTGAATGAAAAAGAAGAAGAAAATGAAGAGACAGAAGTCATTGAGAAAAAACTATCGTTGCAAATCCGAGATGTCCAAAATTTTGTTCAAAAAGATCTACCAACTGAATTATTGTCCGCCAATTCACTTCAGTTATTTAAACGATTCGGTATTTGTGTTGAATTTCTTCAGGACGATCCGCTGAATTGGGAAAACAGAGAGGATTATCGCACAGGAAAAAATATCATTTCAACCTTAAAATGTACAAATGATATTGCAGAAAGAGGAGTCAAGTTGATTGAGGATTACAATGAAAAAATGACGAAAAATGAACATCAAAAACAATTTTTGATACAGGTATGTAGTATGTAGTATGTATAAACAATAGTTATTTATGAAACAGTTCGTGAAGTATGCTTTTTGCGAACGCACGCGATACTTAGAGTACGAGCGATAGCGAGTGCTCTACATCGCTTAAGTTCGCAAAAAGTACTTCACGCACAGTTTCATACAATATTTTATCTACTCTACGATAAATAAATCAAAAAACTGTAACTCTTCGTCACTGGAATTCATTTCAATTCTATTTACAATTTTTAGAACTTTGACATTTAAAAATTCTAATTTCTTTCAAACCACAAAACTGTCAAAATTTTTGTTGTAATTTATTGCTCATTATGTCATCACCATGACAACGCGAAAGTTAAGGATATTTGATTATATGAAAGTGTGTGAAAAACCCATTGAAAGTGTGTGAAAAAGTTAGTCCCATTTAAAATACACAGGTACTTCACGCACACTTTAAATCCTTCACGAACTGCTATCTATAATGACAGTTTTCACAAACTAAAAACTGATACATAATATGACGTAGAGTAGATAAATTTAATTTTTTGTTATTTTTTTCTTGAACACATTATATAGGCTAGGTTCAGAAAACACATTCAATATTATTTTTTTTTATTCAGGTTGTTCAGGAGTACCGGAGAGAGTTCCCAGTCGCCACAAAAGGAGGCTTACTTAAATCCAAAATATGTATCTGAAGTGGATGTATCATTTCAATAAATAAAAAATATAGTATTAGGATAAACTATATCTTTATTTTACGTTTTCATTTTAATTAGTATGTTTTTATACTAAAGTTTAAAAAAAATGCGTAATTTTATGTTTACAGTCGAGCGTACATTGTCGTTCTTATAGGTAATAACTGCCTTACATTGAATCTCACAACTTTAGCGTCGATGCGGCACGTGTTAATATTAACCGATTGAGCTGAAATTTGTTATATTTTCATGTCTTATATAAAGGTACATTCTGGCAAATAATTTCTAAAAAATTCGAAAAAAAATTTTTTTCCTTATAAATAAGGACCCCCTATATATATATATATATATATATATATATATATATATATATATATATATATATATATAGTTCTACACTACCTTAACTTAACATAGTTTAAGACAAGAAAACTGAAATATAGAGTGTATACACACTTAGAAAATAATTCAGAGAGACGATAATTTCAGGCAAGTGACCACACTCAACGAGAGGTCACCGAGAAGTCTCACGAGATAATCGACCTGTGCTCAACGAGAGCCCACCTAGAAGTAAGTTGGTTCCACTAAAAATTTCACCAACTATCCAAGAAAAAGAAGAAGAAGGTATGTCCCCCACTTAAAATCATCGGACAGTTGTAGGTAATTCTGAAGAAGTAAAAATTCCGAAAGTTTTGAGTTACCGGTACCAATAATTGGACATGAGAAGCAGACAATACTTGGGATTAAGTTATTGTCAAAAGATACGGGCCTTCGGCGAAAATTATCAATTTATGTAAAAGAACCCGCATACCCAAAAACATTAGATCTTTTTATACTGAGTATTAAGACGAAAAGGATTAACTACCTTTAGTAATTAGGGAAGTCCATTATAATTTAGCAGATCCAATATTATTTTCTTATCGTAAACACGGGAATTTCTAATCATCGGCGTATCGCACGAGGGTAAAAAAAATTTAAAATAATTAATATTTTAATAATAAAAAAAATGTTACATTATATTGATACTTGAAAATAAATTGCAGAGAATCTTTCTAAGGCTGTTGAAAGAGCTTCTGGCTTTTTCAATACGAGTTTTTATTTCGTAGCTGTGATTGCAAGTATCCTTAATATTGCAGCCTAAATAGCATATTTTTTCCACTTTTTCTAACGGGGTATCGTTAATTGTAATTTGGGCGTTTATGTCGGTGTTCTTACTAGTGATCATTATTTTTGTCTTTTTGCAATTAAGTTTTACGCCGTATTTGTTAGATGCTTCTACAACGTTATCCATCATCCTTTGGAGCTCTTGCGCACTATCTGCCAGTAACACTGTATCGTCTGCATATCTAATGTTGTTTATAAGTTGGCCATTTACAGCAGTCCCATCTTCTGATTCGTCTAAGTATTGTCTAAAGATGTTTTCAGAGTATATGAAAGATATTCTATATCTTTAGATAGATTAGAGATATCTCTCTAAAGATATTTCTCGAAATCAATGAAACATGCGTACATATCGCAGTTGACATCCCTAGCTCTCTGTATTAGAACTTGCAAAATAAAAAGTGCTCTCTCGTTCTGAGTCCTGCTCTGAACCCAAATTGAACTTCAATCAGTTGTTCTTCTAATTTGGTGTATATGCCCGAGAGAATGATACTAAAGAGTACATAGCTCATTAAACTAATTAATCTATGTTCTTTACATTTTCTAGCGTTGGCTTTTTAGGATGTGAAATGAATATTGATAGTAGCTAGTCTTTTGGTAAGTAACCAGTCTCATAGATGTTGTTGAATAGCTTCCCATCTTTAATCCGCTTAGTGGTCATAGTTACTTCTTTGATTCTTATTACTCGGCCTAAGAAATTGTTTACTTTAGTCGGACTTCGTGCTGCATCTTTGAATAATTCTTGCTTATATATATATATATATATATATATATATATATATATATATATATATATATATATATATATATATATATATATATATATATATATATATATATATATATATATATATATATTTTCATCTTGGTAATTTATCTTCAATGGTAGTTAAAATTTGGCCTTCAATATCTACAACTATGCATGTATTGCATTGTTATCTGGTATTCTGTACCTCTTTTAATTTTTGTGCATATGGAAATCGTCATGTTTACGTTGCAATGTTTCAACTTCCATACATTTGTTCGTCAGCCATGTTTCTTTTGCTCCTTTTATCTTCTTTAATATAGTCTTATGCAACTTTTTGTATTCGTTGTCATTATTACCTTTTAATTTTCTTGGCTGTTTCATCAGCTGCAATATTTTATCTGTCATCCATTCTTGCGTCTTTTCTCTTTTTGATTTTAGATATTCATGCAAAACTGTCATAGTAGATGTCTTTATTTCGTTTCCCCTTTCTTCTATGCCTCTAGTAGTATCTTTAACTACAATCGCAAAATTCTCATTATTTCTGTTTTTACTTCTTTCTGGGTATCAATTTCTTTTAGTAGTCTTATATCTATCTTGGGCCTCATTTTCTTATGAATTATTTTGAGTCGTATAATAATATTTGCAACCAATAGACTATGATCTGAGAAGATATCTGCGCCTAGATATGTTTTTGTTGAGGCGATAGAATTTCTAAACCTTTTGTTTATGTTGATAAAATTAATTTGGTTATTATTACTATTTGGTTCCTTATGATTTTCCCTGGGATATCACCGGGTGCTTTCCATGTATAAAGTCTTCTTGGATGTAATTTAAAAAGTATATTCGTTACAACCATATCCGTCTCTTGGCAGAATTGGATTAGTTTTTCTTTTCTTTCGTTTCTTATGCCAAGACCATATGACCCCACGACATTTTGGACTGCACCTATTTTGGCATTGAAATCGCCCATAATAATAGTAAGTTTATGTTTTTTGATCAGTTTTAGAGACTCTTTCAGAGTCTGATAGAATTTTTCTATTTCTTCTTCAGTGGATTCTGATGTCGGTGCGTAGACTTGAATGTTATTTATATTAAAGGGACTTGAGTTGATTTTCAATAGCACGACTCTGTCTGATATGGGCGTAAGTCCTATTACTGCTTTAGATATTTCCATTTTTATTATTATCGCTACGCCATTTTTTACATAAACAAAAATAATGTAACAACAAAATTGGAAAAATTGATAGATATAAAAAAACTAACCTTATATAAACAATTTTACAGCACTGTGAAAAAACAACAAATCTTATATTTAGAGCAGCTTTAACACTAAAATCATAACGAGATGCTTGAAACAGCATACAAACTAAGCAGAACAACACTGTCACGAATGGACAACTGTCAAAGAAATCTCCTAATTGCAAATGAAAGAAAACAAAATGTGGGTCAAGTAATATATGAGGCGTAAAACAATAGAACAAAGACCTTTTTCTGAACATGTAATTTAGCTTTTAATTATGATACTAATTTGGTTTTTCCTGAGTTATGTCAAAGTGAAATGTTGCCTTAGAAAAGAAAAACATACGTATAAGTTTTTACTGATAATTACGTATTTAAAAAATTGCTCATTTTTATGCAGGCCTAGCCAATTTTTATATTAATATTATTTTTATACCTTTAAGGGCCAGGACTAGATTTTTAATAAAGCAGGCAATAAGAGAGCTGGACCAATTGCGTGTCGTCAATTTTACTCGTTTAGTTATATCAGGAATATATGGAAAAAAATATGAAAAGCAAACAGTTCAAAAACAATAAATTATATGGACACAATAACTCTAAGGGCCGGTTCTACATTCCAGGTATAAATTGGAGAATAGTTATTCTGAGTATAACTTATACTTGAGTTTATTCCAAGTATAACCTTTCGAGCGTTCTACATTGTGAAATCGACAGCGGAATAGTTATTCTGGGTATAACCACAGAACACTAAGGTAAAACGAAATAGTAGATCTGATGTCTTCAAAATTAGTTCAAATTGTTATTGACAGCGACATTTGGCATTTGTCATAACTGTAAAATTTGTTTACAATTGAAAGGAATTGAATAATTGATGCGCTTTATCTGGTATTTTATCTACGTTTATATTATTATACTTTTCAAAATTAATATAAAATGGATAAAAAAAGATGTAAAATTTCCTTCTTAAATTTTTTGTTATCATCAACTGAGATTAGTGTTATAATATAATAACCAAAATTATGTAAATATATCTATATAGGTATACTCCACATTTTAAAAAAGTATAAATATTGGATTACAAAATAAATAATTTTAGTTAAAGAAATGTTTATATAATACAGATTCTAGAATTACAGTCTCTGTTATCAAAACATTAAAAAATATATTGCCTTGATAAGATTATACCTATACTAGGTATACTAGTCATATGTGTAGACGTTATTACATTACATACATATCCTAAAATTTTAGAATTGAAATAATAAATGCTTTCTTTTTCCTTTGGATTGCATAATAAAATTTCCTTTGGATTTACAATCTAAAATGTTTGTGCAATATCAAAAATTTTATTTTATATATAAAAACAAACAAAGTGAGGTTAAAATATTACAGATTTGACAACCCCTGACCGACCAATAGAAATGCAGTATAAATTTATACTCGGTATATCTGCTAAACTTTGGAGGGATAAAGTTATTCTACAGATATACTCCGATTATCTTATTCCTAGTTTATTCTTTGTTTGTAGAACACCATTAATGAAGTTATTCCAAGTATAACTTTATTCTCAGTATATACTAGCATTGTAGAACCGGCCCTAAATGATCTAACAACTTCAAACAAACAAGAAATCTCAAAAATTAGTAAAACACTATCAATATTATTTAAAAAATCAGACATACCACCTGATTTAGTTTGGTTCTATTTTTCATTGGAAATGAGACAGAAACTTTATTTCTTTCCAAACAACGTTATTTATTTATTCAATAATTTTTTATATATTAAACCAGTGACATATGCTCTCGGACGAACCTGTAATCTTTAGAGGGCGCGTCCCCCAGGTGGCGGATAGGGGGATGGCCGAACCGGTTTACCGGTGGATAGGAGGGAAATAAAATACCTCTCGTGGACCAAGATGTAATTCACCGAATGATTGACGGTATGAGCGATCCCCCACTTATGATCAATGGCTGCGGGCGGATGAGTTAATAAGTGGAAGGGGACTCTTTTGTCCAAGGGTTGAGAAACTGGTCCCAAAAGCCGGATGAATCGAAAAATAGGACAATGGCGTAAGGATGCAGAAGGTAACGAGGAACCACTGCATTAAAGACTCGTAGAGTCGTACCCCTAGTAAAGTCATGAATGGCAAATGACAAGTAGACTAAACAAACTTACTAATTATGGAGCACGGAATCCCAGATCCGACAGGGGAGGAATAACTGTAGATCACAGGTCCTCCCAGGTCGTAAACCAGAGAAATCCCTGTGGACTTAAGACATTGAAAATAGCAACCTCGAATGTCAGAAGTTTATACGCAAGTGGTAAATTAGCGAACGTACTGCTTAAAATGGAAAACCTCCAAATTGATGTTTTAGGTATAAGTAACGTACTGGGCCAGGTTTAGGCAAACAAATTACAAATAATAGAACCATATATTATTCAGGTAACAACAAGGTCAATTATCGCTATGGTGTTGCTATCTTAGTTGCAAAAAGGTTAATTACTCTGAGAAGTTTTACTCCTTATTCTGATCTTATCAATACAACTTCAGTCTAAAAAATGTATCGTAAATTTTATTCGAGTTTTTGCTCCTACGGCAGATAAAGATGACGACGATATCGAACTATTTTACGATGAAGACCAAGTCTTAAAATCAATGAATCACTACAATAGTTAAGGGTGACTTCAATGATAAAGTTGGGCAGGGAAGAGTGGATGGATATGTGGGGGAATATGGTCTAGGAAATAGAAATGAACGTGGTGACCGTTTGATACAATTTTGTCAGACGAAAGAATTTGTAATAGCTAATACACTTTTTAAGCTACCAAAAAGAAGATTGTATACATGAAAATCTCCCGGTGATACAACGAATAGAATAATCCGAAATCAAATTGACTTTGTCCTCATTAAACAAAGATTTCGTAATTCTATACTGTTTGCCAAAACTTACCCTGGAGCAGATATCGGTTCAGACCATAACCCCACAGTAGTCACATTACGAACCAAATTGAAACTGGTTAAAAACTCACACAAAGTAGAATTGATATTAACAGATTAAGGGAACCACAAACTAAGAAATAAACTGTAAAAACTCTTACTGAAAATCTACGTAATGCCCAAGAACTGAATAAAAGTAGCTATAACATTGATCAGAAATGGGATAATATAAAAGTAGCAATAATTAAAACAGCAAATGAAAACTTAAAACCAAAGAATAGAAAACATAAAGAAATACTACTGTTAATGAATAAAAGAAAATCATTCAAAACAAAAAATCTAATTAAATATAATGAAACTGATCGATTAATTAAAAAGAGAATAAAAGAAGCTAAGGAGAGAATGTAACATGAGCAGTGCCAAGAACTAGAAGAAATTGAGATTAAATATGACTTTTTTAACATGCATAAAAAATAAGAGAATTAACAGGAATGAGAAAAACACTTCAAACTAGGCAACTAAGGGATGAAAGTGGTGCACTTATAACAGACATAAACCAAAAAATGAAGAGATCGACACAATATATAGCACAACTTCTTGAAGACAAAGAGAGAAAAGAAGCACCAAAAGAATTTAAGGATGATACTGGGCCTGACATTATATGAGAAGAAATTGAATATGCAATGAAACAAGCTAAAGGAGGTAAATCTCCCGGGCCTGATGAAGTTCCCATCGAATTACTCAAAATTGTCAATACTGAATCTATTAATCTTCTTTAGTATCTATTAAATACCATATATAGAACAGGTATAATACCTAAAGAATGGCTCCAATCAACATTCATACCGCTTCCTAAAAAAGCCAAATCAAAGGAGTGCAATGAACATCGCACCATAGCCTTAATGAGTCATGTCTTAAAATTGTTTTAAAAGTAATTCACAATAGAATACACAAAAAATTTGATAAAGGCATAAGTAATACACAAATGGGATTTAGGAAAGGACTGGGGACACGAGATGCACTGTTTCATTGATTTTCAGAAGGCATTTAACAGAGTGTAGCATATTCGGCTTAAAGAAATTTCATTAAATAAAAATATAGACAGTAGACACATTAGAATAATATTTAATGTCTATTGGAACCAAACAGCAAAAGTGAAAGTTGAAAATGAACTGACCGAGGATATGCAGAGTCGCCGTGGGGTCCACCAAGGGTGTATTTCTTCACTCTTGTTATTTAATTTAGACAATGAAGCCATCTCAGAATTAGCGCTTGCCGAGATCAGTGAGAGCCTTATAATAAACGGTGAGCCACTTAATAACATAAGATATGCTGACGACGCCGTCCTTCTGGCAGGAACACTAGAAGAACTGCAATTCTTGCTGAACAACTAAATATATATGGCAACGATTATGGACTTAAAATAAATTTGAAGAAAACCAAGTTCATGGTATTTACAAAAGCACAAAACATTAAAGTTAAGCTAGTACTAGATAATACAGAAATTAAACAAATATATTCGTACAAATACCTTGGAGCATGGATCACAGAAGATACTGAACAGACAAAAGAAATAAGATGCCGCATTGAAATTGCACGGTCACCTCTTAATAGAATGAGAAAACTTTAAATAGTAATATAAATTAATGAAAATTTTAAATTGTAGTAGTTTTGTGGATAGGTGGCGCTGGAGATTTCATTACGGAAAGACAGACAGAATAAGCAAATTATAATATTGATTTGTTTACAATATAAATAATAAATAAATTTATTAAATTTTAAAACTAATATTTAATACAATATAAGGTTGAATGTTCGAATAATTAAACTTTGAGGGTATACAAGGCAACTATCGAACACGGTGATTAATTTAATCTTGCCCAAGTACTTTCGATCAATAGATCATTTTCAGGGGCATTTCGTCAGTTGTGGCCTATCCGACATAGTAGAATGTCATAAATGTAAAGTTTGGGCATAACAATACAAAATACAATACACTAAGACAAACAAACACTTTAAAATTTATGTTGTATAGATTCTGTCTCCGGCTTCTATACAACATGTAGCTTCTCCTTATAAATTTTAAAGTGCTTGTTTGTCTTAGTGTACTGTATTTTGTATTGTTATGTCCAAATTTTACATTTATGACATTCTACTATGTCGGATAGGCCACAACTGACGAAATGCCCCTGAAGATGATCTATTGATCGAAAGTACTTGGGCAAGATTAAATTAACCACCGTGTTCGATAGTTGCCTTGTATACCCTCAAAGAAAAATTTTCGACCGAAGAGGACCAGTGGGAAGACGATCCAGAGGAAGATCAAAACTTAGGTATCAAGATAACATAGAGTTATCAATACAATATATCAATATTTAATATTTAAAAATATAGAAAACATAGTATAAAACTTTCTCGTTAGTCGACTGTACCGGCTACTGTACCATTTTTTTTTTTTTCAAAAATTGTATGACAAATTAAGAATTCACAAAATGTTTGTATTTTTTAAATCTGTAATGTTTATGTAAATACGCTATATATAAAAAATTATTATAAGATGTAAACAACACCCCGCTGATAACCCTAGGGGTTGATGCGGTTAAAAAAACCAACTACATAATTTAAATTATCAACATTTTATCTTTAGTGTTTGTAGTTTTATAATAAATGTATACATTTATCTTTATTTTAATAATACTCAAAAAGCTTTTCTCGTATATATTCGAAATATTATCTAATAATAGCTTTCAATCCAGTTGATGAAGTCAGTGCTTTATTAAAATAAAAATAGAACGAACCAGTTTATGCGTGGCTTTTTATTCTATTGAACGTGAAGGATTAAAGGGATTAGTTACTCAACCTTCGAACATATTTAAAGGGCAATATGCAAAAAAATCTAAGCGTTATATAAAGCTATCTTTGATCCTTTGCGTAATCAGAAGCGCCATTATAACATTTCTTGGAAGCTTTAGAAAGGTATCATTTCATAATTGGATTAAATAAATAGCGTATATGTTGCGTCAATAACATCCTTTTGTAGTGTTAATAATACCCGTATAATATTGTTGAAAAGCTGTTTCTATTTTAAATGTATTCTGGCTTAAAATATTTTAATAAAACTAATTAATATTATTTATGTTTTGACACTGAATTTAAATTATATACTTCAAAATCGCTAATATAATAAAAATATCATATAATTGGACCCTTGTTAGGCTGTTTGTTCAGGCTGTTAGGCCGTTGTCGTCTGAGATTATTTCTTGATGTTTCGCCAACATTAGGGGTTGGTATCTTCTGTAGATGTTACTGTTTCGCTTGTAAGCTGAAACTGTTAGTGTATACGAAACATTTTCTAAAATATATAAAGAGGAAAGAATTAAAATCCCGTGATTTTAAAAGTAGCTTCTGCAATGTGTTAATTTACTGAGGTCAAAAAGATACCGTATTGCTCTTTTTGTAATTTAAAAATAACATCAGATTGGGCAGCTGTACTGGAACCCCAAAAAAGAAGACCACATCAAGGATGAGACTTAAACGAAGAAACATATGTTATTCTGGAAGATGCTTAGTCTATTTTCTTCGAAACAGATCTTATTACATAGCAGACTGAGGCTAATTTCTTACTCAACAAATCGATATGCAAGGACGTTGCTTTCTATAAAAATGCCAAGAAATTTTACATAATCAACGATACTGATCTGGCTGTTATTGTGAGGCAAGGGTTGAAGAGTTCCTTTATAGGAACTATGCTACTGTTTTATCCACGCTAAGAGCAAATTAGTCGGGCCAGGTTTTTATTTTAAGTAGATCAGAAGTTATAGTTGCATGAAGAGTTACAATATTAAAGTTCTTCCAGGTGATACTGGTATCATCATCCAAAAAAAAAAAAAAATTTCAATAGATTTTTAAGTTCTTCTTTTTCTTCAAGTGCCCTCTCTGCTATGTAGTTTGGCAATTATCATTGCTATTCGTATCTTTGAAGCTGTTGCTTCCAATAATTGGTTAGATGTGCACTGGGACCAGTCTCTTAAATTGAGCAGCCAAGATGTAACATATGTTATTCTGGAAGATGCTTAGTCTATTTTCTTCGAAACAGATCTTATTACATAGCAGACTGAGGCTAATTTCTTACTCAACAAATCGATATGCAAGGAAGTTGCTTTCTATAAAAATGCCAAGAAATTTTACATAATCAACGATACTGATCTGGCTGTTATTGTGAGGCAAGGGTTGAAGAGTTCCTTTATAGGAACTATGCTACTGTTTTATCCACGCTAAGAGCAAATTAGTCGGACCAGGTTTTTATTTTAAGTAGATCAGAAGTTATAGTTGCATGAAGAGTTACAATATTAAAGTTCTTCCAGGTGATACTGGTATCATCATCAAAAAAAAAAAAAAAATTTCAATAGATTTTTAAGTTCTTCTTTTTCTTCAAGTGCCCTCTCTGCTATGTAGTTTGGCAATTATCATTGCTATTCGTATCTTTGAAGCTGTTGCTTCCAATAATTGGTTAGATGTGCACTGGGACCAGTCTCTTAAATTGAGCAGCCAAGATGTACATCGTTTTCCCACGCTTCGTTTGCACTAAATCTTTCCTTGGATAAGATTTAGTGGAGCAATCGGTACCTTTTCCCTCTCATTACATGACCAAGATATTCCAACTTTCTTCTCTTAATCGTGATCAACAGTTCTTGTTCTTTGTTTACAAGACAGTTTGCTTTTGTACTACATAAAAAAAACTATTGTAATTTAGTGCAACTGTGGTATCGTCAGCAAATTGAGTGACATAATAGCCTGATTGATGTTTCAAGTTTTCTACTCGAACGCTTATAGCATCAGAAAAATTATCTAATGGATTCCGAACCAATTATGTTGAGCTATCGTTTATCAGTTGATTTAAATCATTAGCGAAAATCAAAAATAAAAGAGGGCCAATGATACTTCCCTGTGGAACTTCGGAGAGAACACTTTTTTCTGAGAAAAATATTATATTCCCATTCACATTGACCTTAATTTTTTGAAACCTTTTCGATAAAAAGATGTGGATCCACTTTAACGCAGTTCCTCTAACACCACTATGATAAAGTTTTTCCAGAAGTATTGGATGATTTACAGTTTCAAAAGCTCGTGCTAAGTCAAAAAACAAACAGATAACTTTATTACGTTTATCAAAGTTCGATAAAATATTATTGCGCTAGTAGTGCATCTTGCACACTTATACCTTCACGGAAACCAACTTGAGACTTTTCTATAATGTTGTGCTTTTTAATGTACGAGAGGAGACGTGTATGAAATGCCTTCTCATATATTTTTGAAAACACAGATATAAGTGATAGGCCTCGATAGTTATCAAATTTTGATTTGTCACCTTTTTATGTATAAGCACAACTAAAGCAGTATTTAGAATTTGAGGAAAATTCCCTTCTTGAAATGAAAGGTTTACTAGAAATGTTAATTGTTTATATATGTAATAAGATACATGTGATAACATAGAATACGGGATCTCATCCAGTCCAGCCGAGGATTTTTTTGAGATATCTTTAATGGTACTCTTTATTTCTTCATCACTAACAGGATAAAGGAAAAGGGAGTGTTTCGGCGAAGAAAGATTTTTAGGATTATAGTCGGGTGAAGTTGGACTAATGGTGATGGTATTGCTTGTCAAATTTAACGTGATACTTGCTGATACTTGGCCGATTTGAAATTAGGCTCCACCCACGATGCGAATTCGACCACAACACAATTCGTCCTTATTATTTCTTGGCCCTTCGAAGTGCAAGGTACTTGTATAGTTTGCGACAAATTTTTTTTTAATTTTATTTATGTTTAAAGTTACTGTGTGTTAAAGAAATATCGTACGACTTATTCATATTGACAACCCAGTCACTATTTGAGATATATTTCACAAAATCCAAAAATAAAATATTCGGGAAAGTTAATAAAGTTATCAGTTTAATACCTAAATACCGGATGTTGACAGCCATCCCAACGGGGCTGGTATTATTCTATTGTAAAGAAATAAACAACAGATTAAAATATGTATGACTTACTAAAATGCTAAAATGCCGAATATCCGAAGAATATAAGTATATGACTATAATATAAAATATTACGACAACTCTAGTATAAAAATTAAGTAATAAATGTTTCGTCTATATGTTCCAGGTATAAGATTAACTACTGTTCTTTTATTCTTATACAGTTTACTGTAACGCAAATGTAAAGCTTTCATCTCTGCTAATATCCTCTTATAAAATTACAGAACGAGACATTTATAGAAGTGTTCGAAAAAACTGCCGCTTCAACATTACTGAATGGTCAATATTAATGAGTCAAATAAAATATAATTATCAGAAGAATTTTTTTACCAAGTAACAAAAACAAAATATTTTGTATTTTGTAAAAAAATTTCCGAAGGAAAAATTGAAACGTCAAAATAACATACAAAATAGACATATATTATAGAATTTCCATTAATAAATAAGGTCACTCTCTGTAAACTTGTAGTATGGAGTGTACCAACGAGGCGAAGAGCCGAGCGCATTATGTATCTCTTTTCCTCCGAATGTGTTCTCACTTAATTTTCTACGCAAGTAGACAAATTTGTCAAGTATCACCTTAAATTTGACAAGCTGTACTTGCTTACTATTTGTAAGCTAACGCAAGGATGGACTTTTAAAGCCGCGATTTTAAATTTACAATAATATTGACCCCCTAACAGTTAGAATAATAAAATTTGGGATAGGTCGTCATGCAAGGTTAAGTCTTTTTTTCGTTTAACCCGACAGGACTGATGTATCTATACCTTATTTTAAGATATAAAGCTTAGAGTTTTTTACTTATAAAGCCATTTTTGTAAATATGTAACTTTTTATATTTCTCCAATAATAACAGATATAACGGACTTTTTCACAAAAGTTGATCACACTCCATTATAATAAATTTAAAGTAAAGTTAAAAGAGGTAACAGCCAGTCAAATTTGCAATTTAGATATCAAATTTATAAAAAGTTTCACTAACACGATGAAAACCAAATTTCACGAACCAGATTTCTCAATAATATTTCCATAAATTCAACTAACGAACTAAAAAAAAGTATAAAACCGCCCTCCCGTAGTTATCCAACTCTTCAATGCTTTTAACTTACGTGGAATTCCTTTCATTAGAACGAAAAAGTATTCAAAAGAAGGCTGTAAAACTTCAAGGTTAAAAATACTGGTAGAACTTATTTCTATGTTTCTTATCTTTTCAGTGTAGAAAAATATATAGAAAACACCAGACATTTTTCTGAGAATACAATTTCTCTAACGAGATATCTAACAGTATTTCGTTCCCTCCGGATGTCTAGATTATGTATTCGCAACCAGCAGAATTCCGTTCCATTTCGTTAAACTGAATTGAGTTTGTTAGTGCTAAGCCAAACTACATAGAAAATTTAATATTTTGTGATGTAAGTGGATTAAATGTTGCTTGTAAATGAAAGTTTTCAAATACTGTTCGTTTATTCAAGCGTAGGTGTATTAAGACGTGGGCATTGAAAACACGAGTACATCATCCCAATACCTTTTCGCTATTCTACTGTGAGTTTTTTAGAACTTTAAATTAGTTTTGTGTTGTGGATTAGCTTGTTATTTAGTTGTTTTTGTTTGTGTTGTTGTAGAGCATGTTAATTGCCTTTTATTTGTTCTTGTAGTATCGGCGTAGTTACTGAAGTTAGGAGATCCGAATGACAAAGCAATCTTTTTGTTTCACTGTCATAAAAACTCTACGTTATCTATATTTATTATTTATACTCTTTTTTGTTTACACTAAAAGAAAATCTATACAAAAAAATTGCAAAACAAGGTATATTAAAAATATTGTAGGAATATTACGAGAATCTAATGACTAAGGCAGGTGTAAAGGACCTGCCAATACAAGAGATTTATAGATTTTATAAAGAACCTGACATACTCACAAACGAATTTAAAAAGCCAAAAAAAGAAAAATAAATAAAAGTTAACCATATCCTTTATCTAGCAAAAAAATAATAAAATGGATTTTAGCATATGTTATCAGATCAATACGAATTAAATTCCAGTGATAAAACTTGCACAGACGACTGTCCATTTTTTTCATTATAACTACTTAATAAATTAATAATCAAAATAAAACAATGTATTTTATAAGTTAATGTGATGAGTTTAGGTCCTGTGCCTTGGTTCTGGCGTGATGTGGTCCCCTCCAGTAAGAGAATCACGGGTCTATGTTACTGGTCTGTTGGCCAACGTCGCTTTAGTCTTCTGATAACTCGATGTTGAGGTATTGCGGAAATTAATGGTTTTGAGTGTGTGTTCACTTTTTGAATGTATGGTAATTTCTTTTGCTGGTATACTTCTTTCACTGTTGAGATATTGAGATCCTCATAGATTCTTTAATTGGTTACGTACTAGGGTGTATCAACAATTGCTTAAGATTTTTGATTGGCATCTTTCCATAATAGCAATATTAGATTTACTACTCTAGCCCCACAGCTCTATGCCATATGTCCATATTGGTTTAATAACTGTTTTATAAATTAGAATTTTATTATTTATTGACACTTGGAGTTTTTTCCAATTTACCAATTGATTTATTTTTGTCTTAGTTTTTTTTTTGTTTTTTTGGTGATGTGTTCTTTCCAATGCAGGGTTTGGTCCAGGTGTAGCCCTAGGTATTTGGCTGTTTTAGTCCAGGGTATTTCCTCAATGTTGATATATATATTGGTGGTGGTGTTTCTCGTAGTAAAGTGAAGGTTACGTAGGTTGACTTATTTTCATTTATTTTTATTTTCCATTGTTTTAGCCAGTTCTCAAGCTCATACAAATAGTCTTGGAGTTGTTGTATAGCTATGTTAATGTATTTGTGACTTGTAAGTGCTACTGTGTCATCTGCAAATATACCAATTGTTATGTAATGTGAAGTAGTTAGATCAGACCTATATAATATATATAATAAAGGTCCCAGGACGCTGCCATTTTAGATATTTCTCCATTTACTTTTGTCGCTTCCTTTGCAGCGTTTTGCAATAATGTCATAAGGTTGTTTGTAGCTGCTTCTATTTATTAAGGGCTTCTTAGTCTTACATTTAGTTTAATGTTTTCATCCAGTATTTTTCGGTAAAGGTTCCAATCTGTTCTAAATCCATGCAGTTTTATAGTAGGTTGTTTTTTAATAAGGCAGGTGCTAATTGTTGCAATAATTGATGAATTATCTGAAGATGGATCACAACTTAGAACTGTGTCCATAAAAGTGTTATATATTCATTTTATGATGTAAAAATCTAAGAGGCCTGGTTTTTTTTGGGCCCGTTGGCTAGTACGTTGGTGTTCCTGTTAATAAATATGAGGTAACAACGATAAAAAACAACGGTCTAAATTAAAATAAGCCCCGATTACTCTTCACAATCTTGAAGTTAAATGTTTAAACTTCAATTTAGACACTTGGTAACCTCAAAAATAATAATTTACATATGTGTTTTCAAACCTCAAAAATGCGTATTTTCGCGTTTTTCAGACTTTAAATCGCTTATAACTCGAAAACTATCAACTTTAGAGAAAAATGACATAAGACCTTTTTTGTTTAAAATGGCCCAAAAAACCTAAAAAACGTTTTCCAAATTAAAAAAAAATATTTTTGGAATTTGTTTAAAAAAATTGTTTAAACAATTTCTGCCCAAAAATTTCGCCCGGCACCCTTCAGATTTGTTAAAAGGGACATTTTTGAACCGGAATCCGCGAAAAAACCGAATCAGAAACATGTTCCCAACGGGAGCGGCCTCACAGCCTGGCCTAAGACCGTGTTGGTACAGCACTTCTTACACTAAAAAAATAAAAAAAAATCACCTTCATGTTAGTTTAACATCATTCTGGATTTAGAACCATGCGTGGGTCCTAGCTTCCTCAAAAAATTTTCTCCAGTCATATCTATCTATCGTCTTCCTCTGCCAAGCACTTATGTCTTTATAGCCTGCTCTTTATGTCTGCCAAGCATATACGTGCTTGGCAGACATGACTCTCATGTCTTTATAGATATTATCAAGAAACCTTGTTTTGGGTCTTCCTCTTCGTCTTCAACCAATGGGTCTATTAACGAGCGTGTTTCTAGCTAGGACATTTTGTTCCATCCGCATTACATGCCCTACCCACCTCAGACGTCCTATCTTAATATGTTTTTCGATATCTGGTGCCTGGTATATTCTATAAAGTTTAAAGTTGTATCGTTTTCTCCACACTTCATTGTCATTCAGGGCTCTATAAATTCGCCTCAGTACTTTTTTTTTTTTCGAAACATCCTAACATGTTTTCATTATTTTTTGTTAGAGTTCAGGTCTCTGAACCATATGGTAGGACTAGACGTATTATTGTTTTTTAGATATTTATTTTTGTATTTCTCGATATAATTGTGGATTTAAGGAGGAGTTTAAGCTCAAAATAGCATCTGTTGACCGTGCAAACTCTGCGGTTTATTTCTGCGGTAGTATTATTTTCATTATCATTACCTCATTATCATCATTACCTCATTATTATTACCTCAAAACAGGTAACCTACCAAACCTCTTTAAACAAACACAAATCATAGCCATCCTGAAACCTGGAAAACCAACAGACAACCCAGCGAGTTACCGCCCCATCGCTTTACTCAGTTCAGCTTACAAGCTCCTCGAAAGACTGGTCCTGAACAGAATCGGCCCAAAGCTACTTCAAAAAATACCAATTGAACAAGCAGGATTCAGGCCTCAACGAAGCACCACTGACCGAGTACTCTCTATAACTACCTACATAGAGGCAGGTTACCAAAGAAAACTGAAGACGTCTGTGGCATTCATCGATTTATCGGCTGCCTATGACACGGTTTGGAAAGATGGCCTCATCTATAAGCTCCTTAAAATAATCCCCTGCAAAGCAACCGCCCGACTCATAAATACTATGCTGAGCAGTAGAAACATCCGTGTAACCATGGGAACTACAGTGAGCAAACAGAGAACGCTTAATATTGGCCTCCCCCAGGGCTCCGTACTTGCACCGCTGCTATTTAGTATGTATATAGCTGATATGCCCCCTACCAGATCTAAAAAATTTGGATATGCAGACGACTGGGCACTTGCAACTCAAAGCTCCTTAATACAAAACTCCGAGGCAATCCTAACGGAAGATCTGGAACGCCTGGTTAAGTACTTTAAACAATGGAGACTTAAACCTAACCCCAAAAAAACCGAGGTCAGCTGTTTTCACCTGAACAACAAAATGGCCCACACAAAACTTAAAGTATACATTGATAACCAACTGCTCACGCACAACTATAATCCCAAGTACCTCGGCGTCACCCTGGACAGAACACTCTCCTTTAAGAAACATCTTGAGAACACCGCAGCAAAGCTGAGAACCCGTAACAACATCATACAGAAGCTTTGCGGGACTACATGGGGCTCATCAGCAGGTACACTTCGGTGCCCAGCCCTTGGACTCGTATACTACGCAGCTGAATACTGCTCTCCTGTTTGGCTGAATAGCGTTCACACAAAAATTATATCGTCTCATATCTGGAACGATCAAGTCTACACCTGTGGAGTGGCTTCCACTACTAAGCCATATACCTCCACCTAATCTTCGTCGTCAGCATGCTCTGCTTAGAGAATTCCAAAAGCTGCTTAACAACCCGCAATTACCTATACACACATATGTCGCCGACGCTAATTCACATCGATTGCGCTCCAGAAAACCTCCGACTAGAGATGCAATAAACTTGAGTTTCAACAATTTCCAAATGAACTCCCAGTGGAAGAACATGCAGAGCGACAGACCGAACCTAATAATGAGAAACACATCATACATCACAGAAACTCCACCAGGTTTTGACCTCCCCCGAAAATCATGGTCAACTCTTAACAGGATAAGAACGGGTCATGGAGTCTGCCCAGATTCCCTTTATAAATGGAGGATGAGAACCTCTGCTGAGTGCGACTGCGGCGCCGAGAAACAGATGTTAGATTGTAACATATATGTGATAATGTTGTGTATCAAATTGCCATACGCTAAATAAAAAAATTATTTTCATTGTTAAGGAGCGCTCCTAGGTATACAAATTCGTTAACTGCTTCGATGAGTAGTTCTTTATAATAATAATTACGTAAGTTAAATTGGATTCCGGTCATTAGTCCCCGCTAGCTTAAGGGTCCTACCCGCTAACTTAAGCTAAGTACAAAGTTCAAGGAGAACTTTTCAGTGTCCCTTAATAATACGTTTCGAGGTTCTTTTAATAACCTGCCTAAAGATAAAAAATTAAAGGTAACTTTAAGTATTTAAATTTTTTTGAATAATCATTTTAAAAATAAAATGATTTTTAAAATTTAAACCTTTCGAGGTATTTATAATAATAACCTATCTAAAGATGAAAAATTAAAGATAACAGATAAATTTAATTTTTTTTAATAATCATGTTAAAATTAAAAATATGTTTTAAATAGAGAAACCCCTGTCAAATATATTATACCCAACCATAATTAAATAAAGGCATTTTAACACATTTATCCGATTATAGTATTAGTATTTTTAATTAAATCATATAAATGTAGTATCATTAATTTAAATATTATATTTGGTTTTCAAACAAACACTGTCTAATGCCTAACAGCACGTGAATAAATTTACCAGATTTAAAATCGGTTATTTATCAGGAAAGTATAATTTACTAATAATACAGAACGTGCTATTTCCTTTAATTTCATAGTACAGGGATTGGCATAATTTTTATGATAATTCTGAAGGATCTCTGGTTAGTGCATGAATCGAACTGTTGAGCTAAATAAAACAAGGTAAATTATCGATAAATTGTTAAAAAAAGGTATTTTATAAATCGATCTTATTTATACAAGATGATGGTTTGGAAGTTCCAATTACCTGTTTTAAAGAAACTTGACCTAATTAATAGCAAAAAATTTAAGATAGGAGGTTTTTGGATAGTTTTTGGTTTTTGGAGGAGGTTTTAATTAATATAAAATATTTAGAGTCCGTAGTAAAATATTTAGTCCGCTTGACTAAAACTTCATTTTGGTCTTGTAGGGTCTTTAGCCTTTTTAGTCTTCTAGAGGTTTTTAGAAAGAACTTTTTTCGTAAAATTAATAATAAAAAAGTTTCCCATACAGTTCCAAGTTACGTAGGCACACTTTTGAGCAGATACCTAGAGCTAAAATTAATACGATTACAAGAAATAATATTAAACTCAACAATCTTCGGTTAAACCGCGTTGATTGTCATTTGATGTCTTCTGCAAGGCTTCCGAGGTCTCAGTCTTCTGAGCCTCCAGACACTACTACACTGATCACTAACCAATGCATGACTGCCAGTACTGCCACTGGAAACAGTCGACAAAAACATTTGGACGTAGTTATGCAGAAGTGATCCATTCCACAATTTCTTAAAATATGAGTAAGACACAAATTTGCATCGGTAAAATTCGAAACTAAATTATGCTGAAATGATCCAACCTTTTCTATGCAAGACAACAGTAATAATAGTAAAATATCCAACCTTAAACGCTCTTTTGGCTTTAATCGATTGTGCAGTAATGATTCATGCTACTTGAATCTTCAAATATTTTAAGAGTAATTTACAAAAATGAACCAAGACACATGGATCATTAATGCGCTTTAAAAATAATTTTAAAACCAGGCTTTAAAGTAATTTACAAAAATAAGCCAAGTCACATGGATCATGATTGCGTTTTAAAAATAATTTTAAAACGAGGCTTTATTTTTTAAGCCAAAATGATCCAAGTAGCCCGAATCATTTTTACAAAATTAAATAAAGTCAATAACACTAATGTACTTAACACTGTAATGATTCAAAAAGCTTGAATCATATCAGCAAATGTTATTCTCGCAATATTCTTTGGTCATTATAAATGCAGAAGTCTTACATTCCATAATGTAACGCTTGTGTAAAACAAAACACAAAGAAAAGATCTTATACCACATGAAACGAAGGTTTACAAAGAAAAATTAAAAATTTTAGTCGTACCTATACTTTAGCAGGAAAAATAGTGTGCCGTGATATGTTTGTAAAAACATTAGGTATTTTTCCCCAAAAAGTGACCGTATCTTAAAAAAAATGGATAGCTCTGATAGCATTGTTGATCAAAGAGGACAAAAGCAGGTAGGTTGGAATAAAACTCCTTCTGAAGACCTCAAACTTGTAATACGTCATCTAAAATCAATTCCAACTTACACATTACATTACAGAAGAACAAATTGCTCTAAGCCTTATTCTTTCAGCCAAATCTGACTGTATGAGTTGTATACTGCAATGGTAGTTGAAAAGTATCCTGTAAGAAAATGTGTTTCGTTTGAAAAATATAAGTCTATTTACTTAAACAAATTTAATTTACGAACAAAATCGCTTCACAAAGATACTTGTTTAAAATGTGATTTATTTAACACAAAAATAAAAAACGTTGCAACTGAAGAAGAGGAAAATTATTTAACGGACGAACATCGGAAACATGTTGAACTTTGGCAAAATGCAAGAGCAAAAATGAGGGACGATATAAAAGAAAGTCAAATGTCAAATGTCCCAGGAAATGGAATGCATCACATTTGATTTACAGATAACTCTCCCACTTCCAAGAATACCTACAAACATCGTTTTTTATAAACGACAACTATGTGTATATAATTGTGGTATCCACTTAGGATCAGAAGACAAAAGTTACTGTTATGTATGGATGGAAGGAGAAGCACGGCGCGGAGCTCAAGAAACTGGAAGTTGTTTAATTAATCACATGGAAAAATACCTGAAACCTGATGTGAAACATTTAATACTGTGGAGCGATTCATGTGGGGGGCAAAATAGAAATATTAAAATTGTTTTCCTATTGAAACTCTTTTTGTCAAAACATTCAACTTTCCAGAAAATTTCACAAAGATTTCTAGAACCAGATCATCCCTACCTGCCAAATGACACCAATTTTGGCAAAATAGAATCCGCTCTTAAGTTACAGCAGCGAATTTATACACCAGAAGAGTACATGGATGTCATGCGTCCGTGTAAAAGGAAGAAACCAATGGTGGTTACTAGAATGAAGAAGGAAAATTTCTATAGTACACAGAAACTTGAAAAATTTATCGTCAATAGAAAATTATAACAGATAAGAAGCCCCTAAATTGGCTTAAAACCAAAGAAATTCTTTTGATAGTGAATTTGTGGAAGTGGATATTAAAAAAAAATCTAAAAGTAAACTTTTGACAGAAATATTTACTCCAAAAAATCTTTCGCCTCTATGGCCTAATGGTAAGGAGCTTTTAGCTCCAAAGTTAGAAGACATTAAGTCGTTGTTAGATCTTATTTCAAAACACTGTCAAAACATATATCTACAGTTAACAGGAAACAAAAATATTCCCGATGACATAGATGGGTATGGAAATGAACTAGATTTTCCCCTGGAAGAAAGTTCTACAGAATAATGTTTCTTCGTTCTAAACTTAAATATTTCAATGTTTTTATAATGTAAAGATATGTTACCAAAAATAAATCTTTGTTTTATGTACCGACTTTGGTAAAAATAAATATAATTTGACAGTAATACAGACAAACACCGCTTTGGATCATATCTGCAAATAATAAAATTTGCTTTGTACCACAAGAAACACAATTTTGCAGAAATGATCCAAATGTTTTTTTTTTATTTAATGACAAAAATAAATATACTTTATTTTTTAAAATACGCACATAAGATGCAATAAACACCTTAAAATAACTTGTGCATATTTAAATTAATAAACATAGTTATTTCAAATTGTTATATTAAATTTAAAGTTAATTATCTCAAAATTATGTTAGTGTGGGATGGATCAATTCTGCATAACTATGTCCATTTATACCTTCGATGTTGACGTGGTTGGGATTTAGGTTGTCGTGAGGGTTAGCGTGTGGATTGACGCAGGTGTTATCGCGAACATTTCTGACAGTATGATTTTGATTGACGGATGCAGCGGATTAAATTTTCTTTATGAGAGGTCTCCATGTAGAAGGTACCCGTATGCCGTCTTCTCTTTTATTGAGATAATTTGGCCTTTTTTTAATTTTTATTGCTTCTCAGATAATTCTTGGTTTATAGAAGCGGATGGGGGCTATTTTGTGACCTGTATGAAGATGGTGTTGACCTAGAGATGAAATTGAATCGGAATTTCGAACAGAAATAGAATGTTCATAAATCCCAGTTTGGATTATATGATTAGTTTGACCTGATTATTGAGGATTTTATTAATTACCTATATAATTGTATTCCTTGTACAGCATTATACAGTACCAGTACAGTTTATATTCTATTTCAAACTATGTGTACATATTGTTGGTATAAGTTGTAATATACATGGCATGTGTCTTTATTGCTAAATATCACCTTTGCATTTCTTCGCAAACTAGAAAACAATGCAAACATTAATACAAATTTTATTAAATATTGTTTATATAATTAGAGTGCTTATTAAAAATGGCTAATATAGCCGAAACATTTAAGGAATAATTAAGTGTTTTAATAATAAAAAATCGACAAACCAACAAATTAAAAAACGTAATAATTGATTTATTTATTTTTAGTAATTGATGCTATTATTTCGCTAAATTTTTACCGACGCAATACCTAAAGATATATCTGTCAATAATTCCCACCTACACAATCCTTCGAAGAATAATTAGCAATACCGTGATCCGCAATTATCTCAGCTGTGACTCGTGTTTCGTTGTTAGCATTAAATTTCAGATGGTCTAATTTAATTAATATCTGAAAGTTCTATCACATGCCATTATATTGAAACGAAGATCATTTTACAATCTTATTAAGAGCTATTGTTTCATTGCCAAGGGCGACAAGATTCAACGTGGGAAAGTGAAAATTATTACTATTCTGAGAATTTGATATCTCCTTTAGAAGATGCCCTCATGCCAACTGTAATTACTATTAAGAAATGTTATATATATATATATATATATATATATATATATATATATATATTCTTAGAAAGGGCTTTAGTGACTATGTGAGTAATATATACGGATATCTTGAATTTAATACTCAATATTGGCCTTTAAGTAAAACTCTTTTAGCTTTGTTAAGCTTTCGAGTTTATTGTACTCTTTTTCAAAACGTACTAAAAATTAACATAAAAAATTACATTAGAAAAATGAAGTTATTATATCTTCAATAGGCTTACCCTTTTGAGGATTGTGTTTTAAAATTAGCAAAATTAATTAACATAATGACATTAAATTTAATTTACTTTTTCGTTGTGTCAAAACTTATTACTAAGGTTTCCATGTCTCTTCTATTTTTTATATTTATTTTAGGTGAGTTTGATAGAGGAAGTGTCTATGTTTATGCAAACCTTCATTGCAAATTTTGATATAATATTACAGTTATTAAACAATAAAAATTTAGTAACATAAACTCTTTTGCTTGTTTAATATCTGTAATATTATATCAAAATTTGCAATGAAGGTTTGCATAAATATAGACACTTCCTCGATCAAACTCACCTAAAATAAATATAAAAAATAGAAGAGACATGGAAACCTTAGTAATAGGCCTTATCTTTTGCCGTACTGCTCCACCATAGGCCGATCAGATACCAGCATATTCTAGCTAGACTAAGCCGCAGATTCATTTAGAATTTTAAACTGCTGCGTTAGCCTTTTTATTTTCTGTACACCGAGCTGGGGATCGAACTCACATCTCTCGCATTGAAGCGAAGGAGATACCGGCTGCCCAGCCCGCTTGGCTATCTGACCGACTGACCAAAATTTTATTATTTGTGTCAAGATTTGTTTATTAGATGTGTCAAGAATCAATAATGTAATTACGAACAAAAAAATAAACAAACAACAAACAAAATACAAATTGATTTTAATTGACTTTCAGGGGTAGGTAGATGTAAAATATTAATACTCATAATATCTTGAATGCTATCAATGAAATAAAAAATAATTTAAAAAGTCTTGCACGTCAAATTCATTTTGATATTTACAAACAATATGCAAATGTTTTTAACGAAAATGTGTACAAAAGACTAATAATAATTTTAATTTAGTTTAGTTAACTAAACTTAACTAAATTAAAACTAAAAGTTTGGAAATTGAAAATTAAAAACCTAAATAAAATAATGAAAAATAATTTAAACCACTGAGGTGAAGAGTATTATTAGACAAACGAACAAATAGCTTAAACCACGGATAGGTTCTGTTGTTGAAAACCAAAACCGTGAAGTACCATGTGCATTTATATTTGTGTTTGAAAAGCGTACATTTATATTTAAACATTGATGGATCCAAGCGGTTTTTATAATATTTTAAAATAAGAACACACAGAGTTTCCACACTGAATAATTTGAAAATTCTACGCCGTTCCATTTATAATAGATCCTATATAATATTGTTCGTTGAAATTAGGTTAAGAGCTTTTAAAAATATAAAAATATGCAGGATGTTTTTTTATTAAATTGGATTATGCTATATATATATATATATATATATATATATATATATATATATATATATATATATATATATATATAAACGAATAAATATTACTTTTTATAAAATTAAGAACAAACGAAGGTTTAGAGTATGAAAACAAGCATACTCATTATAAGATGTCAATATTAATATTCTACTAATTATCAATATTTATTTATTATTAACATAAATGCCGATACTAAAACGAATTTAAAAGTTTTAAACTCATTTTAAGAAGTGCACAAGTAAGTCTCTGTCATCGCCTTAGTCGTAGATTAATACGCACTCCGATGCGCATCGCCCCGCCTCAAAACATCTACAATTTTTACTATTGGCCAATTGATCTGAAAATGCCCATATCGAAATATATAAATAGACCTTACGACGTGACTTTTTCAAGTCACGGCTTAAGGTCAAACTACAGGTCTATAATATGCAAGCCAACCAATGGCGAGCAGCCACCTCTAGGCTTAATCATCGTGACGGTGGTGCTTTCTTGTCTAAATATAAAATTCTATTGAAACAGAAAACCAACAACCCCTTCACCTTGTGGTGAACAATCAAATAAGGTATCAACTTTGATCAACAGAAGGTTGACGCACAAAGAAGGTTGTACAGTGTACACAGCACTACAGGCAGGTTGCGACTTAATTGAACCAAAGTTCGTCATTAACAAACTCTACAAAATTGAAACAAGACAGTGCATGGAGACAAACGTGGCAAATGCCTATTGCATATACACCGATGGCTCCAAAATGAAAGGAGGCTTAGGATGCGGGATATACTCCAGATCACTGAACCTAAGAATAAAGTGGGGTATGGGCAAAAATGCCAGTGTAGTTCAGACAGAACTGACTAGTATCTCCATAGCCGCAAAAGAGATAACCCAAAAAGGTAAAAGGGAAAACTATAATGATCTGCACAGATAGTAGACAAGCGCTACTAACCTTGAATAGACCACGTGTCACATCATGTTTAGTAATGGAGTGTCACAACTCACTAACTCAAGCTTCAGATGGTAATACCATCATCCTGAAGTGGGTGAAAGGATACAATAGGAATAAAGGCGACCGCATTGCTGACCAATTATCTAGGAAGGCGGCAGGCCTAAGACTCTTAGGACCTAGGGATTTTTTTGGTTGGCCAACTACAACAATCGCGAAAATTGTCAAATGTCACTTCCATACGCAAACTGTAAAAAGATAGGAAGAAGGGAAAGGATGTAAAATTGCCAGGGTAACACTAAGTAACCTTGAAGAGTCAACATCAAAGAAGTACTTGGGAATAACCAGGAAAAATCTACGTTTGGCAGTTGGTTTTTTAACTGGTCATTGTCAACTAAGCAAACACCTCCACACACTGGGGCTAGTAGACACACCTCTATGTAGGAAGTGTGAACGAGAAGACGAAACTGTAGAGCATGTCCTATGTGAATGCCCAGAGTTATCGTTAATACGAGAGTACGCGTTCGGCGAGTCCTGGCCCACACCTGCCCATATAAGTGAGATGTCTCCTGGTGACTTGTCCACCTTCCTAGAAATGGCAGGATGGACAATGTGCTAAGGGTGACAGGTCCCTGGGAGGATGCACAATGGGTCAATTGTGGCCTAAGTGCTGTGAAACATAAACTCGCCCTCCCTACTCTACAAATACAGAATTTTGTACACTAATCACCCCCAAGGACCACAAATTTAACTACGACTTCCATGTAAAAACCGAAAGAAATATAGAAAGACGACTCGCCACCCACTTCGATTCACAGAAACGAACCTCGTGAATATCCAATCATCATTATCATTGGCTTTTACAACTCTTCGTGAGTTTTTGCCGCGTTTACTATTGCCTTCCATTGATTCCGATCCTGTGCTATTATTTCCCATTGCCTTACTTCCATCTTCTTCAGGTCTTCCCTGACTGCGTCTTTCCATCTTTTTCTAGGCCTTCCTGTCGATCTTCTACCATCTGGTCTTTCCCAAAACACATTGCTAATCAGTCTGTCGTCATCACTTCGTACCACGTGGCCTGTGGCATATTAATCTATTGGCTTTTAATTATCTTACGACGCCTCCTTTCCCGAAGAGAGGGAAATCCTCTATCCAATCATGTCACCTGTGAATCAACAAACATTCGAACATTTCTGCCAAATCGACAGTTCAAACTCACCAAGACGTGGCAACATTGCCAGGTACTGTGTGAAGAACCCTTTTGTCGAGCGTAACACTCAACCTGACGAACATTTTTAATGCCACTTTCAGACTCTGCTACTTTTCATCACCATGCAAAGAAGCAAACACAATTATGCTGTAGAAAAAGGGCAAACCCAGGACCCATCTAAGCTATTATAGGCCGATTTCACTACTAAACGTTTTGGTTAAGGTGTTCGAGGGTATCGTTAAGGAGCGACTCGTAGACTTTATTACAGAACATAATATCATTCCTACATTTCAATTCGGCTTTACAGAAGGTGACTCCATCCCAACGTCATTGACAGAAATCGTGCCTCAAATTAATCAAAGTCTAAACGTCATTAAACTATTATTAGACATATTTCTCGATATTCAAAAAGCCTTCGTCCAAGTCTAGCATGCTGGACCGGTAAAGAAACTACTGAACATCGGCCTCTGATTTCCATTCATTAGACTTATCCATTCTTATGTCACTTAACGTAAAATCACGGTAAAGATGCAGGGTCATTTCTCAGTATCTTTTACTTCTATAGCAGGAGTTTCACAAGGTTCCGTGTTGGTGTCAATAATTAATACGATATACAATAGCGACTTCCTCAACCCACGTAACACCCACACTTTACTCTACGCAAATGACAGTGCTCTCGTAAAAACATCTCGAGACGTAGATACTCTATGTAGGTTTGCTCAAAATCACCTTGACCTGGTCGACAGGTGGTGTGAGAGGTGGAGAGTAACACTTAACCCTGATAAAACACAATTGATTCTCTTTAGATACTCTAATATCAGCGGATACACTACACACAATTTAAGCGCAAGAATCGGCCTCATACTCTGGGGCGATAGACTTGAGCTCCGTAACCAGATAAAGTACCTCGGTGTGGTGTTCATTAAAACACTAAACTGTAGGACTGATCTGGCTGCAACCCGTAACAGGGTGAGGAGAAGAGTCGGTTTACTCAACGCCCTTTGTTATAAATTCGGACTGACAAACTCACGTACACTCATACATACATACCAAACATTTACTAGGACGGTGATTGAATATAGAGCAAATGTATATGCCATGTTTAATCACGGCCTTACACAACAACTGTTGAGATTAAAATGGGGAATCCTACCGAGAATAAACTACGAATGGAACGACTATCAATGAGAAGCTCTTATCTCAGAGCAGGAGTTATACAATTAAAACCATCCGTAGCTAAAATTTCAAGGCCCAAAATATTATAAAAACTACCTGCTCATCCTTTGGCAATGTATTCATTAGACACCCCAAACGCAAACTTCCCTTCTTACCTACTAAATTGCTGACTCTAGCAAGCAACGAACTTTCTGATTAATAGATTAATATCCTGGAGGCAACTTCATTTTTTTACCACTGTAACTAATACATAGCTCACTTAGAACTTTGCTACGGACAGGGAGGAATCGATTTTCTGTGGTTTCTATAATAATTTTTGAAAACGACCGTTTTAGCTTAAACCTTTTCACCTCTGACCACCCTGGACACCATCGATGTCTGCAGGACTACATCCACCGACGCGTACCACCAGTGAGACATAATGGCGACGCAATGTCGACATCCAAACAAAACAAACCATGTCCTGAATAGGTATCATATCTAAAACAGAACAGCAAATTCATCCAAAAAGAAACACAACCAACAGAAAGAACAACAAAACAATGATGAGATGGAGTTACAGCTAGTCTTCCTCCGGCTCCCATATAGGGTCTCGTATAACCTGGGAGCCCTTTGTTGGGGCTCTGCTCCGGTTCTACAAACTTAGACTGCAATCTTTCGACCTCTAAAAATGCATTTCATTTCATTTTACTATGTGAGAAGTATCGATTATCCACCAAAGATGAAATCCACGCAGAGGGTACTGCAAACTGACTGGTCAAAGTCCCTATGTAAGACAACGTGGAAATGGATAAGTGGCCGTAGTTTTACAGACCCTTCCTTCCCTCTTAGTGATATCTCTCAAGCTGGGTTAAATGTAATTGCTTGCTTGCTTGCAGTATCAATTGTAACAGTTTTAATATCTTGCATTACGTGTATAAAATAGATTGGTTTTCTAGATTTTACTAAGGTCATGATTTATTATTCTTTTCCATTTCGCTAATGGACTATTTTATTAGTTATGTAATATGCCTAAGCTACCCTAAAGCTGAAGAGATATTACCATATTTGTAACGAGTTCATTTAGTTAAATTATTTGTCAGTCAAGGCGAGGCTTCAGTGCTGAATAGGAGAATCTCTCTTTCTCTCTATTGCTCATTACTAAGGACCGTGATTTTTTACCGTACAAGCAACTATCTCTGTCTATCAACTTCTATCCTGGACTGCTCTCGGAGATTCAAAGAATGTTTTGCCTCTGGCTTTCTGCACTTAATATGTCCATCAAGTGGGTGAGCGATATCTTCATTATTAATAACGACACATTTAGCTTTATGGTTTAAGGTATATTAAATGCACTTTTAATTTTCTCTATCTTCTTCTTCTTATAATGCAGTGCACCTATAGTTCTTTGGCGAATTATCTTAATACCAGACGTCTGTCTTTTGCGGCATTCAAAAGATCGCCAGTGTTATTTATGCCTGTCTAGTTTTTGATGTTCCGTAGCCACGACATTTGTTTGCGACCTACTCGTCTCTTGCCTTTAATCATTCCCTGGATGATAAGTTGAGGGATTGCGTACTTTTTTCCTCTCAAAATATGGCCAAGGTATCCAATTTTTCGTACCTCGATCAAATTGAGTAGTTCTCTCTCAGTATTTGCCATTCTTAAGACTTTCTCTTTCATCATTTCAAATGATGAAATGATGAAAGAACTGGACGTAGAAGCTGGAAAGATAGGCGTTAATATGATTTACAGCAAGACCAAAACTATAACAAATACAGATGAAGACATCACAATGAGAATCGGACAAGATGAAATAGAACAAGTTAAGGATTATATATATATATATATATATATATATATATATATATATCTTGGTCAAACTATAAAACTTAACAAAGAGAACCAAACATCAGAGATCAAGAAACGAGTTAGACTGGCATGGGCGGCATTTGGCAAACTAAGCTACATTTTGAAAAACAAAAGATATCCACAGCATCTTAAGACCAAAGTATATAATCAATGCGTACTCCCTGTTCTTACTTATGGTTCCCAAACGTGGACATCTACAAAAGCAAACATGGACAAAATCATAAAAACCCAAAGAGCAATGGAAAGATAAATGTTGCACATAAGACTAATGGATAAGAAAAGAAACGAGTGGATAAGAGAGAAAACAAAAGTAAGGGATGTTAGACAAGAAGTTGCAAAATTGAAATGGAGATTTGCCGGACACAATATAAGACAAAAAGAAGACCGATGGAACAAAATTCTTATAAGTTGGAGACCGTGGGGATATAAACGAGGAAGGCCCCAAATGAGATGGGCAGGTGATATCAAGAAGCAGGTGGGCTCTAGATGGATGACTGTAGCGACAGACAGAGAAGGATGGAAAAGGATTGGGGAGGCCTATGTCCAAAGATGGACCGAAGAAGGCTAATTAGATAGATAGAAGACTTCCTCGTTTCTCACCCTATCTGTCCATGGTATGCGGAACATTCTTCGCAATGTCCACATTTCGAAGGCCTCTAACTTATTATTGGAAGATTCACTTAACGTCCATGTTTCCATGCCGTATAACAATATGGACCATACATAGCATTTAACCATCCTGTAGCGGAGATTGAAGGAAATATTGCACATTGCATACATAGTAGCGGTTTAAATTTAATAAAAGCTTGTCTTACTTGTTCGGTACAGCATTTTATTTCTTGTTGAGGATCCCATTGGTCATTCATCATCATTCCCAAGTATTTAAATGTTTCCACTTGATCGATTGGAGCACCATCTACTTGCAGTTGTATTCTGAAAAGTGCGTTTTTTCTTATTGCCATGCATTTAGTTTTTCCAGCATTTATCTTCAAGCCATACATTTTTCTTACGGTGTTTATTTTATTTAACATTAACTGCATATCATGTTCGTTGTCTGCTATTGTTCGTGTCGTCGGCGTAACGATTGTTATTTATCGGGAACCCGTTGACCTTTATTCCATACTCAGAGCCTTCCAGTGCCACTGCAAAAATGTTCTCTGCATAGAGATTAAAGAGCATAGGAGACAAAAAACACCCCTGTCGCACACCTCTTAAAATTTCAAATTCTTCTGTGTTGGCTGATTTGTTCAGTCTCACTCTTGCTTTTTGATTCCAATAGAGATTCTGGATATCTCTTATATCTTTCTCGTCAATGTTAGAGTTGTGTAGCATTTTTATCATTGCGTCGTGTTTTACGGTGTCAAACGCTTTTTCATAATCGAGGAATGTTATGACTACATCCTTTCGTTGATCCATGCAGTTTTGTACAAGCGTATTCAAGCAGAATGCTGCTTCACGTGTACCTAGGCTCTTGGAACCAAATTGTGCCTCACCGCTTAGATATTTCAGCTTTCTAAAAATTCTTCATCAAGAAACTAAAATTTCGCAATACTTATTAAATCTTTCATTTAGCATATAGTCCAAGTATAAAACATTTTTTGTTTGTTGGTTTGTTACAGCTCAGCCAATCGCTATACCTATTAATCACAGTTACTACATGGTAACAAAAAACAATTTAATTAAAATAAAGATAGAGTAATATATTGTTACAATTTCTTTTAAGAGCCGATAGGACTAAAAGAATCTATTAATACATACTTTTATAGCACTAAATAATGATCTAATTGCGTTGTTGAATTTAAATTAATAGATAATTCCAAGCCTCTTTACCTAAACAAATTACTTAGAAGCTTGTTACAACCTAAATTGCATTTTACTCACACAAGATCGCGGTTGCAGTAAACAGCTCGATTTAACGGTGGTGTTAACTTGATATTAGGGTGGCAGATGTGTTTCATGACATCTGCGGCAGATAATTGAATTGAAAAGTAAATAACAAATTGAATTTGGCGTGAAATATCCCAATGTATTAAAGTTTGTGTGAAAACTTCCTGTGTTGAAAATTTTACTAGTTATGAAATTATTATATTTTCAACCCGGCGCCAGTGTGGTAGACTAAAATGAAAAAATCTTTGTGGTGGGGTAGAAGATACTTCAAATTAAAAAAAATTACACATCTTTGGTAAATTTGCCAAAGATGTGTAATTTTATTGTGATTTATATTTCAACATATAACGATCTTAAATCAAAAGGTACTAGTGTTTAAAAACAAATTTCTACACAACTAAATACCTACTATATTCCAAAAAAGTCTCATTTTACAGCATAAAAAACCTCACACTAATTTTTTCTTGATTATTGAAAAAAAGATCAGAGAATTGGTAAAGATAAATAAATTTTTGGAAAAACCATAACACACAGAATACATTTATTGATTTTAGCTAAACAACAAGAATCACAAGGCACCACTGAATGCTCTTCAGTGGTGCCTGAACGCTACAGAACACAAGGATCTACAGACCGAGAATTTGGTATACAAATTCCACGGCTTCGCGCAATCGTACTTGTAAGTTCGTATAGTTGGCTGGAGTTACAATTTGCCAAATTTAAATGTAATCGTTTCTACTCATTCATATTAATATTATAATGTATAATATATTAAAGTTAATGTATTAATATTGGTAATATTATTAAATCTTTTAATACTATTTTTTAATATTAATATTAATATTAAGTAATTAAATATTGCGCCTTGCTTAAAAAAAGTACGAGATAAATAACTCGTTTTTTACATGAAAGTGCAATTTTCTTGCAAATGCCTTGAGAGGGGAAATTTCCAATATAACACCAACCAAAAGACAAAAATATTAACTTAGGTACATGCAATCATTATCACTGCTTAGCGTATTTTCATGGAAATCAACCGCTGTGCTGACTAGTATTTTTTTTTTTAAATTGTGATGAATAAATAAAGTATATATTAAATAAAGGGTATTTTAAATAAATTTGTAATATTTTATGCGAAAAGAAGAAAAGACTCAGTTCCGAGTCGTGAGCGTATTCGTTATATTTTCTTTAATTGTGTTAAGCTACTCGGATGTAAGTCGTTGTTATAATTATTCAAAAAAATGAATTTACAATATTTTTTATTAAATCAAATGAGAAATGTTATAGCAAATTAAGAACTAAAGAAAAAAAACCAATTTTCATTTCCTAAATAGCAAATTGTTTCTGAACACTTAAGATTAAAACTTCCAAATAAAATTTGGATAATATTGTAAAGGCTTTTATATACCGAAATTAAATTAAAAAAGAACCTGAAAAAAGTGGAAAAATAATAAAAAATTCCCAAATTTAAATATATCTCGAAAACAAAATACGATCTGGAAAAAGAATACCGGAAATGTTTAATTTTTTTGAGTTCTTCGATTGTGTAGTACCTTCAATTTCAGTTTTTTTTTCAACAATACTCGAGTATTCCGATTAAGTACTCTCAGCCTTATAAAAATTTCCAAGAAATTAATATCGGATGAAGTTTCAACAAGCGAAATGAAAATCCTAATATTAAAACAGCATTATGACCAGGTACAATATCTGACTGTTATGCAAATTAGTAGGTAATTAGAATTAGAAAGTCAGTATGGGCAAAACCAGCTTATTCAAATTATAGGTACCTACCTTTAGTCTTGTATTGAAGGATTTTAATTTATTACCCTTAGCATACGTAAAGATATAAAAAACGAGTTATATTTATCTCGTACTTTTTTTAAGTAAGGCGCAATATTTAATTACTTAATATTATTATTAATATTAAAAAATAGTATTAAAAGCTTTAATAATATTACCAATATTAAAAACTTTAATATATTATACATTAATATTAATATGAATGAGTAGAAACGATTACATTTAAATTTGGCAAATTGTAACTCCAGCCGACTATACGAACTTACAAGTACGATTGCGCGAAGCCGTGGAATTTGGATGCCAAATTCTCGGTCTGTAGATCCTTGTCTACAGAACAATTCGCTCCGTGCGTGACCATGGTAGGGGTACATTGAAACGATGCCAGCGTGCGTAGCGGCGAAATATGACAAAATTGGAATATTGGACAAAATATTTTTACGCATAAATTTTATCAAAAATGCGTACAAATACATGTTGCGTATTTAATTGTTCTAATAATAGCAATAATGCTGAGTGTAGTTTTCATAGGTTTCCAAAGATTACATATAAATTAGAGAAAAGAAAAAGATGAATTCGTGATATTAATATGAAAAAGTAAATATCACATAATTTCATTTTTATGCAATTGAAATAGGAAAAATTTAAATAATTTACCTTGGAATGATATTTCATAAGCCTTCGAGCTAACTGCAGATGACTTTAGCTTTTATATCATAACTTTTACTATTATTTTTTTTAATTATATGCTCTTTTGCGTGAAAAACTTGATTTGCCAGTACTAGATTTTTTCCTTTCTTTTCCGTTTGGAGTTGAAAAGGTATATTATAATGAATTTTGAGAAACCCAGTTTTTAATACTACATTTATTTTGTACATAAACTTTAAAATATAGTTAAAAAACTAATTTATTAATAATTGTCAATTTCGCATGTATTTAACAATGTCAAACATATGTCATATGTTTAACCTGAAAATTGGGATTCCCAAATTGTCAGATGAAGGCGGTAGGTGTCGCGTCAGTCACGCACAGAGCGAATAGCTTTTTTACAAATCACACAATTATAAAAGGTCTTCCTGATCTGCTTTCTAGGGCAAACATTACATCTTTTGGCCAGTTTCATTCTTTTACCTGGTTGCACTTCATCATTTGTTGCAGTTCCTTCAGGGTAGACTTGCAAATTTCGCGACAGCGTTAATAAGTTGGTGTACCAAATTTGTTTGTATTTTGTTGGTAACTATATTGCTAATAATTTCAGCAATTTCGTTAATGCATCTGTCATATCTACCCCACATTTTGTACCGTTATAAATAAATAAATCTGGTTTCTTACTTTCGCAAGGACTATCGTCAAATATGATGGGTTTGGTGTAAAGTTGACATTAGAAGAACTACTTTTTCTTTTTTTAATACATGTGAAACTTACGTTATACTTTCTTGAAATTTAAATTTTAAGGAATGTACTGGGCTGAGTCTAGATGTTAGAAAACTTTCAGGTATTTTGTTTTTTTTTACGGACATCAATTGATAGTCTTGTAAAGGCTTCAGCATTAGCTCATAACTTGGAAACCAATTATCAAATAATCGTAAAATAGTTTCGAAACACAATTCAGATTTCTGCTTTATAATCTGAGCCTTCTAAAAATTGCAAGGCAAACAGACGTTGATAAAATATGTTAAAAGATGTTAAAAGAGACATGGGGAATCTAAAATTTGCATTCCACGACATGTCTTTTACAACTAAGCAGAAATCCTTAGCGAATTGTGGTATCAAATGTTACATTTCGTGTGGTTTCAGATATCTGAGATAAAAGTTGGAGAACTACATCGCTAGGTTTATTTCTCAATTGGAAGGCTCCCTCTAGCTGCGATCCCACGAATAGTTCTAAATTCAAAACAATATGATTTTACATCAACGAGTACGAATATCTTTAATCCGTATCGTGCATGCTTTTTGTGCATATACTTGGCGTATACACATATTGGCTATTTTGCACAATTTTTTTTTGAAAGTTGCGCTAATTGCAGTTATTTTATTGAATTTTTTTTCTTCTTAATTTTCTATATTGTCCAGACGTAGACAATACTGCAAAAAAATAAATCACTGTAAAGACATCGTCTCTCTAAATAAGCTTATTCCGATTCTATCGGTATACCAAAGATCTAAATGAAGTCGAGCAGATTTGAAGCTAAGTACAAGAGTCCAACCAATACTCTTATTTTAGTTGCATTGGTTTCACGAACTGAGTACTGATGGTTTTTATAGTAGAAAGTGGACTTTCTTCTTATTTTATATTAGTCCAAGTTACGATCCATTATCCACCATACTAGATGTAAAAAGTAAATTGAGATACATTCAACGGAAAGAAAGATTTCCGCGGTTAGTACTATTAAACCTAGAGCTAAGATTAATACTTTTATAAGAATTAGTATTAAACTCAACAGTTTTACGAGTTGAACCACGTCGATTATCATGGCGCCAAGCCTTCGACATCCTCTTTGAAGCCTTCTTCGGGGCTTTCAAGGTCTTAGTCTCCCGAGCCCCCCGACATTAGTACACTAATAACTAACCAATTCATTACTGCTGCTGGAAATAGAAAACAGTTCATTTCTACCGTCGATGGTGACGTGGTTTCGGTGGAGGTCAAACATCGTAGTAAGTTTTGATACCGTTTTACTCTTTACAAACATTCCTCCAGACGAAACTCTAAACATTCTAAAAACTAAATACAGTATCCAGCAAGACCACTTATCTTTCATTAAACATTGTATGTTCAACACTTATTTTATCTTGCAAAATCAATTTTACAAACAAATAAATGGTGCCTCAATGGACTTCCCACTATTTCCAATAATTGCCAATATCTTTATGGAAGACTTTGAGACCCGAGCACTATCCACATCAATGCTCAAACCCACATATTGGCTACGACATGCAGACGTTACATTCGTCATTTGGCCCAATAGCAGGGATGCTTTGGTGTGTTTTCAAACCCATCTGAATGGTATACATCCTGGTGTTCAGTTCACGATGGAGATGGAAACTGATTTATCCCTATCGTTTCTCGACGTTATCATAAAAAACCAATCCCAAGGTTTTCATCACTCCGTTTATCGAAGACCCATCCATACCAATCTGTACTTGCATTCAAACTCTTATCATTCACCTTTACAAATTAATTCAGCCAATAATCCCATTGTCTTCAGATCAATACGCCTTTGCGATGAAGCTAGTAGACCCGCTGAGCTCTTTAGTTTAAAAGGGCCCCCATCTAAAACGGTTACCGCGAAAATCACATCAATAGAAGCATCCACAGATATTAATCTCCCACTCAATCTCAACTCAAAAACTCAGACCTTTATCATACGAAAACTTTTCTTTCTTACATCAAAGGTATCACTGACCAAATCAACAAAATTCTTAAATCAAGAGGAATAAAGACAATACCTAACAAAAACTTTCATCTCTTGTCCGATCAATCAAAGACAACATTCCAAATGAACAACAGGAAGTTTATAAAATTCCTTGTACAGGATCCTTGTACTCCGATCCTATATAGGCCAAATAATTCATAGAATCCAAAATAGGATTTATGAACATTCCATTTCTGTTCGAAATTCTGATTCAATTTTAGCTCTAGGTCAACACCATCTTCATAGAGGTCACAAAATTGATTTTGAAAACTCCAGACCATAGCTCTCATCCGCTTTTATAAACCACGAATTATCCGAGAAACTATAGATATTAAAAAAGGCCAAATTTTTTTAACAAAAGGGATGACGGCATACGGTTAATTTGACATGGAGACCTCCCATAAAGAAAATATCGTCTGCTCCACCCGCCAATCAAAATTCTACTGTCAGATATGTTCCGTGATCACCATCGATGGTATAAATAAACTGTCCTCTGTTCCGTAGCCGTAATGCATTGGTTAGTGATCAGTTTAGTAGTGTCTGGGGGCTAAATAAGAGAGTATCAGGGAATATCAATAAGAGAGTATAGTTGTAGATCTTTACACTAGAATAGATTATTATAATATAATATATGTTAAATGAGAGGAAAATTTGTGTAATCAATAAATTAATACGTAACCGCTCTCTACCAACTGATTAAGACGCAGAAAATCAGTCACTGACAAATGACATTATATTTTGAGTATAGTAGACCTAGGAGAGTTGTGACAGAGGTGAGTTGTGACAAGAACGATTTTTGCCCAACTATTATAGTGAGCGAATTGGCAACAACGCTTGTTCGTCAGTCTCCAGACACGCTACTCGGTTTAATACCAGCAGGCGGCGAACGAAGTGCAGTTGTGTAAATTTGACGTCTGTGCCCAAAAACATACAAAAAGTAAGTTTTTCTTTAAAATTTTATTTAAGTTTATATAATAGTCTAGTATTTGTGCATTGTTGTGTTATTTTTTCTTAAGTTGTATGGTTATTCAAGTCTCAAAACGTTGTAATGATCCTTTGAATATGCATCGTGTTCGGAAAATATGAATTATTATTCGGACCAAGTCGTTATTTTAAACACCTAGGTGAGTTGTGACAGTCTGTCACAACTCTCCTATTTTTCTCCATTTTTCTGCTGTACTATTTCCACAATGTTTTTGTATTAATTTTAAATATTTATCTGTGTTAGTAGGCACATGTGTATAATAGCATATTAGTGGCACACACAGGGGGGGTTTTGGGGGTTAAAATCCCTCCTACTGCATATAAAAATATATAAAGAATAGTAGGAAAATGTAACTTGTCTTTCAAAAACAATACAAAAAAAATTCTGTGCCCAAGCAAAACCCCCTCCAGAGCAAGACTACGTGTGTCACTGTAGTATACTGCATACTAAATGGCTATTTTCTGTTTCAGAATGCCTAATAAATATACAAGAAAAACTGATAGAGGTACTGCTAGTGTGGAAATCTACGACCTGGCCTTTGAAGAGGTTAGGTTAAGAGGTAAAAGTTTAAGAGGTGCTGCAGCCTCTTACAGTCTAAACTACATGTCTTTGTCAAGATACATTAAGAAGAAAGAGGTTTACCACGCAAACCCAGAAGGCCAAGCTCCGTCCATGGGTTATACCGTTCCAACCATTTTTACAAAAGAAGAAGAGAATATATTAAGCGAATATTTGCTAACATGTGCAGGATATAATTATGGGCTGACAACTAAAGAAACTAGAGTCATTGCGTATAAGTTAGCCAAAAAATATAATAAAAAAATTCCAGAGTCATGGGAGAAAAATGAAAAAGCAGGAGAAGTGTGGCTCAAGCTATTTATGCAACGACATCCCAATTTAATTTTACGACTGCCTCAAGCCACTAGCATTACTCGTGCTACCAGTTTTAATAAAATTAATGTGGCTGCTTTTTTTGATAATTACACAGGTGTCTTAAACAAACATAAATTTGAGGCAAAAGATATTTGGAATGTCGATGAGACAGGAATCACTACCGTGCAAAAGCCTGATAGGATAATAGCACGACGCGGTGAAAAACAAGTCAGTGCGATGACATCGGCAGAAAGGGGAACCATGGTAACGTTGGCTTTAGCTGGAAACGCAATAGGTAATTAGAGAGTTATCAAGTGAAAGAGTGAGAATACGGTAACGTTATTTTGACAGCGGAGCATGCGCAGTATGAAATGTGAATAACGTAAATGATTTTAACGTTTACGGGCTCCGTTACCGTACGTCGAATAGCGGGTTTGATATACGGTAACGTTAGCAGCGAATCGCACCAATTCGTCAAGACTCGGGACTCGGAGATTGGAGTTCGTTCTGTAATTTTATCTCTCATAGGTTAACACGTGTTTTCTGTTTTCTTGGTTAAGCATCTGCGAGACAAATAAAACATTTTATTATATTTCATTATATTTATCAATTATGAATACGGAAATAGTGAAAACGACAAAAAGGCTGCATTCTACAAGCACTGATGACCTTTTACTAGTAAAAGAAATGCGAGAAGTCAACTCTCTGGAATGTTCTGTTTTTCAAACCGAAAATACTATTTGGCTTGCTCAGGCTCTAAGCTATCCAAATTGAATACCGAATGTACATTTTGTATGTTATCATTTAAAATATGATTTAGTATTAAATCTTCTATAACTTCGTCATTTGCATCAACTAATATTGCTTGTTCTAAAATGTCTTTCATATTTCTGTAGAAAAAATTTGAAACCCAAAATGTACAAAACCGGACAAAATATATACCTTGGATGAAAGAAAACAAAAAAATTATTTATTTTTCTGTCACATTTGACATTTGACTGACAATTGCCAACTATTAACGTGAAGCACCAATTCGACTACTTGATAACTCTAAAATTACATATCCGTAAAACTTTATACCGTAAAAATTAGCGTTTACGTGTCAAAATAACGGAAGGATAATATTTTACTTGATAACTCCCTATTATATACCAACTATGTTTATATTTCCACGTAAACGATTCCAAGACCATTTTATTCGGGACGGCCCAACTGGTTCAGTCGGAACAGCTAATGGATCAGGCTGAATGCAAGAGGATGATTTTCATGTTTTTCTTGAGCATTTTAAAAATTATGTTAGACCATCAAAAGAGGAAAGAGTTCTGTTGCTTCTTGATAATCATTCCTCGCATACAGTTCCAAAGAACATTGAATTCTGCAGAGAACATGGCATAATCTTGCTAACATTTCCACCACATTGTACGCACAAGCTACAGCCGCTGGATCGTACTATTTTTGGTCCTTTAAAAAAGCAATCAATACAGCTTGCGACAATTGGATGCGAAGCAATGCCGGGAAAGTCATGACAATTTATGATATCCCGTCTATAGCAAAGTTTTCATTTGATGTAGCAATCACTGCAAAGAATATGAGCGCTGGTTTTGCTGCAACTGGAACGTGGCCAGTTAACACAGACATATTTGGAGAAGCTGATTTCTTGCCAAGTCAAGTCACTGATCGTCCCAATCCAGAAGTAGAGCAAACCGTTTCAGAAGTTGTGGACAATCCAGCAGAAAGGACCACAACTCCAAATCTTAACACTGGTGCAAATGACAATGATGAAGCACGAACCATTACTCCAGGTACGTCTGCAGATCAGATCATGCCATCAAGTCATTTATCAGTTGTGAACAATAATGCCAATGAACTTGTTGCCTCCACGTCTGCAGCCCATACCACAGTTCTGAACAATAATGCCATTGTACCAATTGCATCTACATCTACAGCCCCTAGTCCACTTACCACTGTTTCTAATGTCTTCTCGCCAAAATCAGTTAGGCCATTGCCAAAAGCTCCACCAAGAAAAAAAAGCAGACCAAACCGACGTAAAATCAAATCTGCTGTCCTGACTGACACTCCCATGAAGAACGAAATAGCCGCTATAGAGGCTAATAGGAAGACTAAAAACGTTAAGAAGCGTGTATTTAGCGAAGGAGAGAATAAACCCAAAAAAACCAAGAAGACTCTTAAAAAGAAGAGAACAAGTGTCGATTAAGAAACCGAAAATGATTGTTTTTGCTTGGTTTGCCTTGAAGCTTATGTAGACAGCAGATCGAAAGAGAAATGGGTTCAATGTCTAGACTGTAAAGGCTGGGCACACGTAGATTGTACTGGAAACGAACTGCATTACGTTTGCCATAATTGTGAATCAGATTAAATTTTTTAGACTGATTGTATATAATAATAAAGTGATTTCTCTCTAACACCTATTTTTAATATCTTAACAGATTCAATACAATGCTGTCACAACCCACCCCTGTACCTGTCGCAACTTACCTCGGTGGTAGGAGAGTTCTTTGATTTGGTTGATTTTCTCAGAAAACATTACAATTTAAAAAATTTTGGTAATTATTTTGAAAACGGAAAGAATAGCACAAAATTATTTCATATCAATCATACCTGTGGAATGTTTCTTGACCGAGACATGGCCCATAAGGTAAAATTTGTCACAACTCTCCTAGGTCTCTCCTACCTACTCGTATGATACAAAATAAACATTTTAAAAAGTTGTTGTTATGTTGCTGAACTCTTTTTTATATTTTTAATAAAACAATCATAATGGCTCTATTTGTTTAATACAAATTTATAATTTTAAGCATATATTAATCTTAATAAAAAAATAGCATAAATCCAATAATTTTAATATTTTGTGTTATTTTACTGTATGTACTCAAATGTAATGTGATACGTTTACAGATAACGAACTAACACATTGTGGGGCCTTTTAAAAACTCATTTATTGTTACTTTATCGATTCCAACTGTATTTGCCTTTATGATGAGACTGGTGGAAAACGAGATACGAGTTTGATGGATAATTGCTGTTGGCTTTATTGTTACGTGATATTGATAACGTCATGCATTGGTAATCAGCTAAATTTAGTATGAAAGATATTAATCCCGACGAATTTTAGGAATGTAATAACATTGCAGTGGCGTGCCGAGAGCAATAAACACTCAGCATAATGATAACGAACAAAATGCTAAATTAGGAATGGAAAATTGGTATTATTTCTAAATTAATTGGGACATTTCCCGTATAATTGAATGGTGTAATCCGATTAAATAATTTTAAACAAATTATAAAAACAAATATTTTAAAAAATCCTTTAAAAAGGAATTTTTGCAATTTTCTGAGAAAATTCTCTATGGTAATGTATGCTTTTTTTAACCATCATCAAATTAGATATTTAAACGAACAGGAACGCGCCGACTTAAAAAAAAGTAGACAAAAAAAAGTAGACACTTTGACATGGGATTTTGATACTCAATGAAAATATGTAGAAAAATAAGTATTTTAAATAAAAAAATGTGTAGTATGTGTGGGATATAAAAAGTTCTCACAAAATGTCATATATTTTTTTGTTTTTTTGAAAAGATATGTTCCGTGGTTGTGTGGATGAGAGTGTGATAAATTTCCACGGAAACGATATAAAAATAATTAAATTGAATCGAATGAAACGTAGAGAAGCTGTTAATAATATTTATTTTGTAAAATGTAATTAATTCTCGAAGGAATGGTATTTTTTGTTTATGTATCGCGGTCCGTTGCAAAGGGTGTCTTAAAAATTACTGAAAATTCAAACTAAACTACCACAAATCTTTGTTTTAAAAGCCAGACGCTAAACTTTTATTATAGTGCTGGTCGCCGTATTATACTTCGTTCCTCAAATGCAACGGTTCCTCAAATGCAACGCACTCAAAATGTTTAATTAAAGTGTCGAGCATATCTAATATCTGTGGTAATTAAATAAATATATTACCCCCTCTGTGGCTCAGTGGTAAGAGCGCCTACCTTTGAACCTAAAGGTCGTGAGTTCGAATCTCACCTGGGTGAAGAAATTTTCGTTTATTAAAAATTAATAAATGAAAATGAAAATAATTTCTATCCTTGTGCGATCGGTACTCACCAGAGGGACCGCAGACGTTCGGATACAATAATTAGCGTCTATTAGCAAATACAATGACGTCGACTTTGTTAAGTATCAAGACAATTACTCTACACAAACACTACACTCTGCACTAAGTACCTGACTGTAAAAATTCACTGTACCATGACAATGACCATTAGTTGTCGATGCATTAAACTCAATAAAATAAATAAATGAATAAATAAATATAGTGAGAAACACATTTCAATTTTTATTTTATTTCTATTATTTGTATAACGAATTGAGAAAATGTAAATTTTAATATGAGATTGTTTTATTTAATTTTTAAATACAAAAGTTTGATTATTCGTAATTAGCTTGTCCTGACAGGTAAAAAACCAAAAAATCGGTTTTTTGAATTCTTGCGTAAATTTTAAGGTTAGGTTCCTAAAAAAAGTGTAAATATTAAAGTTGTAGATGTTATTAGTATTTACAATTTTACCAGTTAACTTTTTTGCGTAGGCCTAATATCAATAGTTGAAAAAAACCTTTTATATTATCTTGAACAAAGGTAAAAAAAAAGAAAAAATAACAAACCTCCTTTGCTACATTTATTTGTTAAGTTGAAGACCAACCAGTTTAATTTGAATTCCGGGACATATTCATAAAAAAATCAAAAGTTACTAACAAATTCACACAAAAGTTTTGAAACTAAAAACATCTTTATGTTCAACATTATTATCAAATTTCTCAATGAATAATGGCTTCAATGCTTTTTCAATTAGGATTGTGGAAGCACGAATAAATATAGCAAATATAGAAGCGTAGCTAAATCTGATAGCTAAGTTTTCAATTACTGTCTATTGAGTTCTATACTTGGACTTCTTTTGTGTACTTAAATTCACGCCCCTGCGCCAAGCGCACCTACTGAAAATAAATAACCTATAATTTGATTGCAAATCGTGGTCTGTGCATACCGGAATTAAGTGGATTTTGGAGAGGTTGCCGTAGCTGGAAAAACGGTAACAATGTAATAAATAATGAAGCATGTACAAGGATTGAGAAACAGTAATGTCAAAATACACAAAAAAAAATTGGCACAATTGGACGTAGTTATGTAGAAAGCTACCAACCCTCAAAAGTAGAGTTTTGAGTAAATCGATATTATTCGTTTTTTTTAACAGTAAATTAATAGTATATATTACAGCTTAATTAAAAAATATAATTTTTTATTTTCATCTAGCAAAATATCTCATTTTTAACAAAGTGAAAGTAAAAGAAAAGTATTTTCTTCAATATTTTGAAAAATAGAGCCATTTTGTTGGGGTTGGTTGCTTTCTGCATTATTATGTATTATTAAGAAAAGATCTATATAAAAATCATTTATTGAAAAAAAAATTTATTAAACATCTTCAACTAATCTATTAACCGGTTGGTAGGGATAATGTGAATTAGATGTCCGTCGTGTTCCCCTCGTTGTTTATTTAGGTATTTGTTTGATTTTGAGACTTCTTCTTCAAGTTCCACTCCTATCGGAGATTGGAAATCATTCTGGCAGTTATAATTTTATTGGTTACTTGCCTGAATAGTTCAGTTGAACTGCATCCAAACCATTCACGGAGATTGCGTAGCCACGAGATTTTACGTCTTCCTACGCTTCTTCTACCTTTGATTTTACCCTGCATTATATTCCTTAGTAGTTCGTACTTTTCACCTCTCATGATGTGCCCCAAGTATTTAAAACTTCGCATTGTTTTCCTAGTTGTTCGAGAACTTGTTCGTTTGTTTTGCGATCCATCCATGATATTTTCAAAATACGTCGGTAACACCACATTTCGAATGCTTCTAGGTTTTTAATGTTGGATTTTTTAAGTGTCCAAGCTTTAACTCCATACAAAAGGGTAGAAAAAATATAACATCGAAGCATTTTTATCCGGAGCGATATATTGATATCGCGATTACAAAAAAGTTTTCTCATTCTATTAAAAGTTGACCGCGCAATTTCAATGCGGCATCTTATTTCTTTTGTCTGATCAGTATCTTCTGTGATCCATGCTCCAAGGTATTTGTACGAGGATATTTGTTCAATTTCTGTATTATCTAGTACTAGCTTAACTTTGATGTTTTGTGCTTTTGTAAATACCATGAACTTGGTTTTCTTTAAATTGATTTTTAGTCCATAATCGTTGCAATATATATTTAGTTGTTCAGCACGGTGTTGCAGTTCTTCTAGTGTTCCTGCCAAAAGGACGGTGTCGTCAGCATATCTTATGTTATTTAGTGCTCACCGTTTGTTATAAGGCCCTCACTGCTCTCGTCAAGCGGTAATTCTGAGATGGCTTCAGTGTATAAATTGAATAACAAGGGTGATAAAATACACCCTTGGCGGACCTTCTGGATATCCTTGGTCAGTTCGTTTTCAACTTTCACTTTTGCTGTTTGATTCCAATAGAGGCTACAGATGATTCTAATGTCTCTACTGTCTATGTTTTTATTTAATAAAATTTCTTTAAGTCGATTATGCTGCACTCTGTCAAATGCATTCTCAAAATCAAATCAATGAAACATTGGTTTTTTGGGAAGCAGTATGAATGTGGATTGGAGCCATTCTTTAGGTATTATATCTGTTCCATATACGGTATTAAATAGATCCAAAAGAAGACATTCCCATGGAGCTGGTTAAATATGGGCCGACTGCACTTTTAGAATTAATAGTAGACCTTTTTAATAAATGTATGTGTGGAGACCAGGAAATTCCTAAAGATTTGAATAAATCTTATATAAGCTCCATATATAAGAGAGGGAATAAAAGAGACTGTTCCAATTATAGAGGTATTAGTGTGACGAGCTCTGTGGGCCGGTTGTACGGCAGAATATTAAAGAAGAGGGTTGAAAGACAGATACAAGATATTGAAGAACAAAGCGGCTTTCGTACCGGGAGATCCTGCCTTGATAATATATTTATCCTACGACAAATAATTGAAAAGCGTGTCGAAAGAAGTAGAGAGACCCATTTCGTATTTATAAACCTTGAAAAAGCATATGATAGTGTCACGTTAAAGAAAATGTTTGAGATCCTCGAAAGGTCCGGATTGGATTCGACTTATATCCGAGCATATATAAATTGTACGAAAATGCAGTTAGTTGTGTAAAAATTGGAACCAGAACTTCAAATGAATTTAAAGTCACTAAAGGCCTAAAGCAAGGATGCTGTTTGTCACCGACACTCTTTAAAATATACGTTCAAGAAGCATTGAGGAATTGGAGAAATAAATGTAGATTTAAGGGCCTCGAAGTGGGACAAGAAACTCTGTATACATTGTTGTTTGCAGATGATCAGGTGGTGGTTGCAACCGATGAGGAAGATATAAATTATATGAATCAAAAATTATTTAAGGAATATTCCAAATGGGGGCTTACTGTAAACATAAGCAAAACAAAATATTTAAAAATTGGAGGAAATACCACAGATCTGAGGCTTGAAAACGCAGTCATAAAAGGTTGCAACCAGTATAAATATCTAGGAAGCATCATATCAGCAGATGGCAGAGTTAAGATAGATGTACAAAACCGAATAACCCAAGGGAAAAAATGCATCCGAATACTGAATTCATTACTCTGGTCTAATAAAATAAAGATGCATACTAAACTTCGTGTATACAGAGCAATTGTAGAACCGATTACGACATATGGTGCCGAATTTTGGACGATGACAAAGAATGAACGAGATAAAGTAGACGTTGTGAAAATGGATTATCTTAGAAGGTCATGTCGAGTATCGAGAATGGAAAGAATCAGGACTGAGGAAATACGAAACCGTACAGGAATTAGAGAGACTCTTTTAGATAGAATACAAGAAAGGCAATTACAATGGTATGGTCACGTGAAATTACAAATTACAAAGAGAAATTACAAAAACAATGCAATCTAGGGGCTTAGAAGAGGGAGATTGGAGAGATAGGAAAAGATGGAGGCTGAAATGCGGGAAGCGGCAATCGCCGTAGGACTTAAGTTATATGATGATGATGATGATGATTAGATTTAAAATATATTCAAACTGAATCCTATTCATTCTAAAATATCCATATAATTTTTCATCGTCATCAAATAATTATTTGTATAAAGTCCAATATTCACCTTCATTTTTCCTTTCTCTTGGCATTGGATGTACTTCAAACCTTTTTACTACAGCTTTTCTTTCTTTATCGTTAATTAAAAGAGCAATTGCACATAATTTTTGTCGCAAAAAGCGAGATCATATCTTCGCCGAAACAAACTCTGTCATATCTTCGTCCGATTGCTGGAATGGAAACGCTACGTACCAGTAACGATACATGCATGATAATATGTCGCGAACTTAAGAACTGGCGTTTCACGTTGTGCTAGTAACCTGAAGAAATGGGGATACCAGGAGGACGATACCTGTGACTGTGGCACGGTTGTGGCCTATGTAGCCGACCATTGGAAATACAAAATTTAAAGCTGTTGGTGTTCCGGACACGGAAAGTAAGTATTACAAAATTAAGTATTTTCCTTTTTATTAATTTCTCTTTTGCATATTCTCTTTATTGTAAATTATACCTAATGTCATGTTAAATGTATAATAACAAAATTGACCCAGTGTCAATAACCTTATAGTTGAGATACAATAAACTAAATCAAAACAATTGTGGTTTAATCCCATATAAAATAGTATTTAACTTAAAACTTTTATTTCACTATTTTATTCGACTATTTGTCCAACATCTTTGTACCAATAAAAATTTTTCATTATTTACGTTTATAACATATTGATGTGAATTTTATTAGGTCGTATAACACTGTATGGTATAAAGCTCCAACAACCAGATACTTAGCATTCTAACATTTATTGTTAAATTTAAGAATATTATTTTACAACTTTTATTTTATAAGGTTATTTAGTCTTATTGGTTTTTTTTTATTATTTTGCGTCAACCACTTAGGGTTATTAGCATAAGAAAAATACAAAAAGTGATCAAGACATACAAGGGCATACACAAAATATCTATTACATAATAAGGAATACAATATAATATTATTTTAATTATTGATGAATTGTAGTAAATTTTATAAAAAATGTTTAGAGATTTCAAGAATTCTGTCAAGTCAGCTACGTATTTAGATTCTCCTAGAAGTTCTTTTAATGTTTTAGAAATGTGGTGATATAGTTTTTCAACTGAGTATATTGGACAGTAAATCAAAATGTGCTTCACTGTCACTTTACATTCACAAACAAAACACACAGCTTCCTCTTCTCTCTTCAACAAGTATTCATGCGTTGTAGAAGTGTGTCCTAATCTGACACGTGTTATTAGGACATGATGTTGTCGCTTTGAAGGCCAGAAGTTCCATGGAAGGAAGGAATATTTTATTTCTATCAATTTAGTTGTGCTTCTATTCCATTGGTTTTGCCAAACATCGTGCAATTTTGATTTTAAGTGCGGTTTTAAATCTAAATGTGTAACGAAAATATTTTGCCTACCACAGGGGGCATTAATACGGGAGATAGAAAATTGGGGAAAAAATTATTGGAGGTGGAGATAGGGCAAGCAAAATAATCGCTACTGATGCGAACGGCACTCAGGGTTTCGTAGGAGAGCTGGGGTCGTGGATAAGTAAAAGATAAGGGCATTGGAATGGGGGAACTACAAAAAATGAAATAAAGGGCTCTTGGGATAAACAAAATAAAAATAAACAAGAAACACCTCAAGGAATTTAATATAGGGCGCCACTTGAGGTGCCTAATTATGCCTATTACAACCACTAGTTGTAACTAGGGAGATAATTAGAAAACAAAATGGAAACTTAAAAAACATATCTTTTTCAAATAAACTCAAAAAGGGTTGGCTCAAAAAAATAAATAAAAAGTTAAGACAACAAAATTTAAGATTTATTTATGTGTCACCACAAACAGTTACATGAAAAAAAAAACAAAACACAAAAACTTAGATGTGTCATCCGCTTACAAACTCTGTTGCTACAAAACTTACAAAATTTAAAACTTTTTTTTTTTTTTTTTTTTAACAAAACAAAGTAAAATCAAAAAATAATAAAACGAGCTGTCATAAATTAACATTAAATTTCAAAAAAAAACTAAACACAAATTGACAGCTTTACTCAAAACCTAAAATTTACAATTTTAAATGTCAACGAAAGCAATTATTATTTTATAAAAAAAAATGTCTGTCTTTAGTTTAAAATTTGAACAAAATGTTACCTTAATTCACATGATCACACTTAAGTTTCTGAAACCATAACAGGAACTGAGGGCTCCACTCTCTCTGCATCGCGAAAACCTCCATCTCCAAACTGCCAAAAGCCTTGGATAAAAGCAAGAACAAAAAAAACGAGGATGTCCTCCAATCCTCACTCAAAACCTTAATAATTGAAGCAGTTACTGCCACAAAACCAATAACAAACTGCTACATTATATTCTTCATAATAATAGATGAAAATAGAACACTTTACAAATTCGACGTGAATTTGGACATAACGCTGAACCACTCTTGAAAGCTGCTCCAACGAGAGTGACGAAATTCTATTAAAATTGAACGCATACATACAAACGCTGACATAACAAGACACCACGAAACGACGTACATATCCTTTTGCGACGCAATAAAATTGCCGCTTCTAATAAAACAAGAATTTGCCGAGGAAGTTAAAATAAATAAACAACTCTAAAATGGTATATTTCAACTTGACCGACCTAAGAAAGAAATGAAAAGATATTTGGGTTTAAATACGTACGAAATATTTTTAGATCTATCAAAAATATATAAGGTGATTTTAATATTTCGCATACGAGGGGACTTCAATATACTTCAAAGAATCAATGAAATTGAAAATGCTACAAATGCACCGTTGGATTTTCCACTGATGGGGCTGTATTAGTTACTGCGGACGTAGCTAAATTATATGCCTTTTCGTTACCATCTATGCCAACGTGTGACGGTACCCAGAGGAACTCTACTGTCAAATTGTTTTGGTACATAGGGTATAAAATTACCTTCATCTGCTGTAATGCTGGACGAGAGGGATAAATCTGAGAAATTGATGTCAGACATTATAAGATATTATAAGAGATTTGGGAAGTTTTTTTCTAGAATAAGATTAGGGTCTTATTGATAGCAAATAATTCTGCTGTAAAAATACTTGTTTTAGTACTTTTAACTGTTTTAACCGTTCAAATTCCACTGTAGAATAGACTTGAATGTGAGCTTATGTTTTATGGAGGAGTCGCTATCGAGCTGAGGTTTTAGTTGTCGAGTAATTGAATTAATCATTTTAGTACATCGCCATTTTTTTATATAATGTAGGGATAGATTTCTTTTACCAAAGTAAGTAAGGCTAATGTGTCTTCCGTATAATTTTTATACAGACTCAATTTATCTAGAGATCCTAAAGCATTTTCAAAAAAATCAGTTAGTTGCTTCAAAATTTAATTATCGGTGTTATAAGTTTATTAGTAATAAAATCTTTTACGGGTTCCATACTGCTAGCAATAGTCTCAGAATACTCAATAGTTTTCGATTTTTTAAGTTTTTGTATTGGTTTTGTAAAAAATTTCTTTAGGTTCTTGTAAACGTGGGATTAAAATTTCGTCAAGGCTGCTCTTAGCTTTGTTTACTTCTTTACTAGGTGTATAAGTTATTTCGAGTGTATCAGTGGTATCTATTGATATGCTATTGATAGGGCATGCAAGTGTTAAAGAAGCGTTTGGGATTGATGTATGAGGTTGTGAAACATTAGGTATTGTTGATAACTGGGTAGTTGTTATATTTGTATCTGTGCATGTAGTTTGAGAACTTGGGAATGATGTTGAGGGTGATATTCGAGATGCAGTAATATTGGTATAGTAAATGAAGAAGGTATAGTCGAAGATTGTGAGGAAAAGGATTTCGCTCGAGATGCTGATGTGATCGGGACGTCATGTGGAAGAGTATTGACTACTGTATTTATAGTAGTAGTTGGCACTGTTGTTATTAAGTTTTGATTTGGATTTATACAGGATGGACAATTTGCTACGATTGTTTACAATAGTAACACATCTGTTTTTCTAAAGATAAAAAAATACGAAAAGATGTTTGATCGTTGTTTATGATAATTGAGGGAGGAATTAATGTAGCTTCCAAACGAGAGATAAATGTATGTCTTCGAAAGCTCAGTATATGTCTATATTCTGGGTTTATTGTACCTATTCGTAAAAAAACTAAGGCCTAACTTCGTAAGTGCAGATTCGATGAAAGTGAAAAGAATACTAGGGCAAACATTACAGATCAGTAATCTTTCATTTGGTGTCATTAATCGTCGAGCATACATTATTTGTTTATTGATTAATTATTCTTCCGTTGTCAGCATTCATGACAGTTTCTACTGGACTAGGCCCCTGGACTATTAATCATCGATTTTCGTTGTTTAGTGACATCAAGTAATATAAATAATATGATCTTTTGAAGTATCTCATCATCAACTAGCCTCTAACGTCCACTGCTGAACATAGGCCTCTCGCATTCTCTTCCACTTAGTCCGATTTTGCGCCATCTGAATCCAATTTGTAGTCACTCTTTTTATGTCATCTGTCCATCTCGTTGGGGGTCGACCTCTATTTCTGTATGCTTGTATTCGGGGTCTCCATTCCAAAATTCTTTTTGTCCACCGGTCATCAACTGATCTTGCTACATGACTTGCCCAGTTCCACTTTAGTGTTGTTATCCTTTCAATAACGTCTGCTACTCCTGATCTTTTGCGTATAGTAGCATTGGGTATTCTATCACGTAGAGAAATCCCTAACATAATTCTCTTCATTGCTCTTTCCGCCACTTGTAGTTTACTCACTGTTGTTCTTGTGAGCGTTAGGGTTTCTGCGCCGTAGGTCATCACTGGCAAAATACATTGATTAAATACTTTTCTTTTCAGACACATTGGAATCTTAGACCTAAAAATATCCTTCATCCTTCCAAATGCAGCCCAAGCGAGGTTTATTCTTCTTTTCAGCTCGATTGTTTGGTATTTATAGGAGTCAACTGGCTCAATATTTTTGTCTTCTACTGAGATGTTTTTCTTGTGGACTAAATTTGTCATAAATTGTGTTTTTGAAAAATTTATTTTAAGACCAACTCTTTTTGTGGCAGTATATAGTTCTTGGAGCATTATCTGTGCCTGATCAAAGCTGTCTGCAATAAGAACGATATCATCTGCACATTTAAGGTTATTTAAAAATTTTCCATCTACATTGATGCCCTTTTCGTTCCAATCTATTGTTTTACAAGCGTATTCTAGCAAAGTTGTAAATAATTTAGGAGACATGTTGTCTCCTTGCCGAACGCCTCTTTCAATACGAAAAGTCCCAGTATCTTCATTAAGTCTTACACAGGCTGTAGCATGTTGATAGATGTATCTGATGAGAGATATGTATCTGTGATCTATTCTACATTGTGTTAGAGCTTGGAGCATTTCACTTTGATTGACCGTATCAAATGCTTTTTCAAAGTCGACAAAGATAAGTATCAGGGGTCTATTATATTCAATGGTTTTTTCAATCAACGACTTAATGGTTTGCAAATGATCATTTGTTCCGTATCCAGCTCTAAATCCTGCTTGCTCGCAAGGTTGATAGAAGTCTAGTCTAAAACTAAACTAAACTAGACTTGAAGTATCTAATTAGATTCAAATTACTTACAGATTTACTAATTTTTATTTATCGAATAGGTTTTGATTTTTTTAATATTATCCACTATTTATACGTTCAGAACTGAAGAAATAGTCATTTAAATATTTAAATTTTTAAAAGAAACTTTGATATGCGTCTAAACAATTTGACAGTATCTTTCGGTTTTATTTTATTGGTTTTTTGTAGACAAATCGTCAACGTTTATAATGTATTATTTTTAATTTTTAACAAATAATGATTTACTGGTTTTAGGGCCTAAATATAGCAATAGAATATGAATATTTTATTATCTTTCAATTTTGTTTTGTATTATCGAATAATTATGTTCGGCTGTTGTACGCAAGTTTTTGGTCGTGTAGCAAGTGTAAATAAATATCCAGCGTATTTGTCACCAGGGACTGGGGTGAGAGGACGTTTTATGGAAAAATTATTTTATTTAATATTGAGCCAATCCTTAAAAAATTACTAATAATATAGTGTTCTGTTCACAGTAATTCAAACAAAAGTTAGTTTTGTATGTTTATAATTTAAATAATTAAATATACTGCAACTTAATCAGTTCATCCTTTTTACTCAAAGGTATGAGGTAACGATCAATTTTCTACTTCTTTCTCTTTCTTCTTTTTCTTCATCTAAATGTTTTTTATATCTTCCATGTCTGGCTTTTTTTAGTTTGGTTTTTCCTTATGATTTTAATGTCGAAGGATTTTAGTATCGAAATTTTTTGTCCCGGTACGAAGTGATAAAAGGAAGACATCACCGACAGCATAATTGGGGTAACAAGTACTCACTTTTTGTTGGCAGTGCATCAAATAAGCGTTGAGTTAAGAGTTATAGTAATATGGCTGAATGTAAAATTTATTGTACATTAGTTAAACAATTATGAGATCAAATAGGCAGCAACTTTTTTACATATTCAGGGAGAAGAAGGTAAATCTACATACACTATACCTGCGACTTACTGCGACTTACTCAGATAGTGTTGGGTTCCTAAAACCCTAACGGAGTTATGCCAGGACTAGATGCCCGAGGGAGTTAGATCTTTGATATTTCGTCCCATTACCACTTCGAGATGGTCGGCGTCCAAATAAAAAGCTCTCCTCTCACTGCACTCCATGTCACTTTCGACATCAGGATGAAACGGCTAGTTAAGGCAAAACATCTCTCCTATTGCTTTGCTATCACCTGACTCCAATTCTTTCTCCCACACATTCATCGGGAAAACCACACCCACACGTATTTTACATATTCTGTTGCAAGTTTCATCTCCTCTCGTTTTTTTTTGAAGAGAGCAGCTCTCTAATAAATTTGTGAATTCGTGTCCACCACCACTCATCCCTCATCATTTCTCCACTATTTCTCTCACGGAATCAAACATTCTTCAGTTACACTCTTTTACAAACTTCTCTCTTTCATCCGCCCAAAGCTCACACTCTAACATCGTGTGTGTCACAGTGTCCGAGAGACCACAGCAAAGGCACTGATCATACTGAGCCCTCCTAAACCTAAAAAGGTATCTGCGGAAGCAGCCATGGCCTGTGAGCATTTGGGTCAGATAATAATTCAGCTGCCTATGCCCACAGCCAGTAATAATACCCATCTTCGAAGGTTCGGAATTAGTGACTTCGTCCACTCCGCCATATCACGTGTTGCCTCCCACTCTTGCTGCCACTGACCGATTAAAACTAATCATTTGGCCAGTATTATCTCAGTTATCTCTTGATCTCCAATATTCCGCCCCGTACGACTATGCATCCTGGCCCTTTCACCTGCCAGCACATGTAAACTTTTTGATAACATACTGTTATATATTTATATAGTTCTAATTTATTTGTCTTTATTCTAATTTATTGTCTATATTCTAATTTATTAAAACTCACGATAACTAATTACTAATTTATTAAATAGCTGTACAAATGTATTTATTTCACGTTTCGTTACAAGTAAACCGCGTTTCCCGATCTTCTTATGACTGCCCGCCAAATAAGAAATCTTTCATTTATATACACAACTGTTGTTTTCTCGAAATTTCGGCGGCCTTCTACATTATAATGGAATAATCTCGTATTTTGGTGAAGGCGCTCGACTCGTTTTTCAACCTCGAGACGTGGATTACTCATAAAATTAGGGTCTAGAGATTTCTTTAAACAACTTCGAATTTACTGGAACAGAAAACAGAATTAGTCATAATATATTAATAGTTATAAACGCCATAATTATCGTAACAATACTATGGTTTAAGAAATGTACAGTTCTTATGTATATATTTAATATTGCACAACATTCATTTCCATATATCATTGTTTGTCTTACGACAGTTTTATAGAACTTCTCTTTTTAAGTTCCAATAGAGTCTGTCTACTGTATGGCTGTGAAAGTTAGACAATGGACTCTTAAATAGAAAAAAGAATATATGCCTTTGAGATGTATACATACAGACGAATATTGAGAATTCCATGGGTACAAAGAGTTACAAATGTTGAGGTACTTCGTCGAATGTGTAAACAAAAAGAATTACTAAGAATAATCAAAGAGAGGAAAATGCAATACTTGGGTCATGTGTTGAGAGGCGAAAAATATGAATTAATTCAAGTTATGCTGGAAGGAAAAGTACAGGGCAAAAGATCAGTGGGAAGACGCCAGAATTCATGGCTGAAAGACCTAAGGAGATGGTTCGACCGCTCATCCACAGAAATCTTTCGCTTAGCAGTTTCCAAAACAACAATTGCTACTTGCCAATTATACTTTTCTATATCTTTATTTACTCGTATATTGAGAATTGGAAAAATAAGTTCATGAAAAGTTCTTACTTAGATGAACCGATATGATGTGGAATGTAAATTTAGATTCCCTATTCGATTTATTTATTATCTGTTTGCTTTGTATAGCGTAGAAGCCACAGATTTGGGTGAGAATCTAAATTCTGGTTTCGAACATGTAATAAAAATCTTCAGATTTAACTTGTTGCTTTATTTTTAACCGATTACCGACGAATTGTGGAGTACATTCCCCTGTGAACCTTCAAGTCCCCTAATGTCAATTTGTAGTCCTTCTGTCTTTTAGATATGAGTTTTCTCTCAATCAGTGCAAAATAAACCTATTGATTGTTTATTATTTGCATGTCGCTATAATTAAACTGATATTAGCCTTGATGGGTGTTACTAATCAATTCCAAATGAGTGTCGCGAATGAAAATATTGAAGGTCACGTTTCTAGCATAGCGTTAATTAGAAAACACCTGCACAGTGTTCCATAATTCAAAATAAATAAATCAAACATTCTGGGAACAGTTAGACATTTTGTTTAATTATTTTGTGTAATGAAATTTAGTTAATGCAAATATGTATTGTATTTAGATTTAGATATGCAAGATTATTGGGATTATATCAATTCTGGTAACTGGTAGTTTTTAATTATAACCGAATTTTACTGGCATACAGATAAAAGATTAGAATCGTGAAATAATGAGATATGTAATTATAGAATAATCTATTCGTTTTCCGACGGATTTAACTTAACCAACGAAAGTTGTTGCAGGTCACATTAGCACTTAATTAACTTTGAAATTATAGCAGTTTATTGATTACAGCAAAGTATACTATAATATATCTCTTGGGTCTACGCTACACAAAGAAGCTAAAATTTGTTTAGCCGTAAATGATTGATTTCTATTAGTACTGACTATAAACATCCTGGGTTAACCGATAATAGTATAAAAGACCCGGTTTCAGGTAAAATTTAAATATGTTTCCTGGTAAAATTTGTCAATGTTCATTTCCTAATGTTGATTTAATTGCGTACAATCAAAACTCATTATAATTTCATTAATAAAAATAAGGATTATATTGACGAAACTGTACTGATAAGAGGGTTTTTCTAATTCGATGGTAGTGCTAATCACCTTTTAAGTGGCTTTCAGGTATTTATATAATAAGTTTATGGAACTGAATACCAACCAGTATTTAAATACGAGTTCTTAATAAAATTTGTTTGCCTTTATATATCACGGGAAGTGGTTAATAGTATTACTCATTTTATTCATTACGATTTCTATCATATGTGGCGTCCTTGGGATAATAATAATGAAGCTTCTTTTAGTGTTCCGGTAAAGAAGAAACATTTATCTGTAGATGCAAGATAAATTGTAAAAACTATATACAGTACCATACTTAAAGAGGACTTGACACAACTTCCGCTACGAATGAAATACCTCTGACCACAGACAAAAGAATTACATCAAATCCCATAGAAACAAGAAAAAAATGTAAAGATTCCAGTTCCACCAAATATATGGACGAAACCGATAAGGACTTGATACGTCGAAAAGTGTATACCATGTACGAAGAGCAACGCATACCTACATTAACCCATGAAGGACGAAGTTTTCTAAAATCTTTATTTTACATAAATAATACAAATAACTTTTATGAATGGACAAAACTTACTTAGAAAAAGACAAAAATAATTATTAAATATATTAAAACCTAAAAATATTGCCTGTTGCCAAATGGCAACGCTAGGTTCCTATGGCTACATTAACCGAATGAAATAAAAGTAAAAAATATTCTATGAAATTGAGAGATAATCGGCAAAAAACTTTCTATAGCTGTGTATGAAATTTAACATTACACTTTGTGCACAAACCTACTTCACATTTGGCGCATCTTGTTCTCATGATCGTCCTGCATTCTTCACCTGCACACGTAATTTTCTTTTTATTTGGTACTGGTTCCAGTAAATGCCCAACTCCATCGTATCTAATATCATCAGATACTCTAGGAAAGGAACGACTTGAGAGTGAACTAGACGGTCGGCCACCTTGTTTTGCAGGCATTCCGTATTTGGTCAGATAGGCTTGCACAATTTCACGCCTAAACTCTAACTGTGTCAACTTCTTGCCGGATTTTTTATGTAGCACCCACGCATTTTGTATAGTCGCATCTAGCATCCAGGTAATCAAGCTCCAGTACCATTTTTTTGCCCTCATTCCTATTCTAAAGCGGTTTATATTTTCATCCATTAGGTCGGTGCCCCCCATTGCATTATTATATTTACCAATCAGGCATGGACTTTGAACCTGGATGATTTTCTTTTCAGCTTGTGAATATCTTTTCACGAGCGATTGTGGTTCCACCCCATAACATGTTGACGCTACACTTACGACGCTGTTATCCAACCATCTTACAACTATAATACCAGTTTCTCTCTCGAGAATCGACTCTACATCACCCCTTTTGCGTTTCTGCATATTAGCTTTCGATTCTATAGGGCAGTTTTTGGGAATTCGATTTTCCCGTATTGTTCCGGTAAGGCTATAGCCACGATCCTTTATATGTTTCAAAAGGTGGAGGCTCGTAAATAAATTGTCGCAGAAAAATTTGTAGGGTAATCTTGATTTATCATTATGCAGTTCATCGAGCATTGTGACGAATGGAGCCGCACATGCTCCAAAAACTTTATAATAATGATTATTTGCTTTGGGATCGGTTCCTTGGTACATGTTGAAGCTTACAAGATACCCACTTTTAGTGTTGAGGCACCAAACTTTGTATCCGAAACGAATCGGCTTTCCTTTTATGAACTGTTTACATGAGTGGCGTCCAAATTATTTCACCATAGATTCATCGTAATTTAATTCGCCTTCAGGGACGTAATATTCTTTATATTTTTTCTGTAAATAGTCAGCTAAGGGTCTGATCTTGTAATATTTGTCCCTTTCATATCGCCTTTCGTATCACAGTAAATTTTTTTCCCAGGAGCCAATTATACCCCGATAGAATTAAAATGGCAAAGAAACACCTCATTTCTCCTGCGGAAATTTTGGGGTCGGGAAAGTTGTTCTGTAGTGCATAACTCGTGCATTGGTTGAGAATGTAACTAATTATATCCTCGTCGAAAAATAATTCGAACATCTCAACAGGTGTCAACGTATTGAATGGTTTGAGAGTCAATGAGAGGTAGTTTGTGGGATGAAACTTCCGCTGCTTTCCTGGGAAATATCCATCGCTTGAACTGCATCTTCTTCGATGTCGTCATCCTCCTTGTCTGCTTCTTCGCCATACATTTGCACCTCAACATTTGCTTCCAGCTGTTTTCTAGACAAATTGTCGATGAATCCTCCCCCATCCTCCTCGCCAGAATCTTCATCAGTGAGGTCTCCAATATTTGGGGGCTCAACATAAATATTTCTAACGTTGACGTCATCTTCGTAAACCATGTTCAAAGCTTCTTGTAGAGAGAAACCCCGCCTGAAAAAACAAGACGCCTGTAGATACTAGCGTTGCCATATGGCAACGCGATGAATAAAAACAAAATATTGTAAAAGATCGCTTTTTCAAGGGTTGTCAAATATTCACAGAGGGAAAATGACCTTTCTATTAGAGCATAATTGTTACTTTAGCCACTTAGATGTAATAGTTATTCAGAAGTAATTGACAAATTGAGCTACTTACACAAATCTTATATCCGTTTTTACAACTATCAAAAACGGTGACTATAAAATCTCACAAACACCAACGAATTAAGTTTTTGTTAGGTGTATATCTTCAAATCACTTATTTTCTGCAGACTGGCACGTTCTTGGAAACAAAACAAACTAACATAACCTCAAAATAATAAGATTCGTACGTCAATACCAGTGTTGCATTATGGCAACTCCAGTCCTTCATGGGTTAAGAGCTCTGAAGCTACGGCTCAATGTTAACAAAACCCAAATAAGCTGTAGCCTCACCAGCTTATGGAAAATATTAAAAAGTACGTGCTTTCGAAATCGTATAATTGACAAAAAACAAGTAATTATGGAATCTTATAGATTACAAAAATGGCGTTATAAGTATATAACTTCGATAAGAAAATTCCGTTCTAAAAATCGTACGATAATTTACCACGACGAGACATGGTTTGACACACATTCATTACTTAGGTAAATGTAAGACAAAATCTCCGTCATATAAAGGGAAAAGAATAACGATTTTACATGCTGGACCAGAAAATGGTTGAGTTCCAAATGCGCTGTGGCTTTCTGCAAAGAATATTAAAGACTCCTGCGTCGACTACCGTGAAGATACAATGACAGAACTTTTTGAAGAGCGGTTCAAAAATCATCTTATGCCAAGCATTTCTCCGAATAGCGTGATAGCAATGGACAATGCAAGCTATCTAGCTTGCATAAGTAAGGCTCCAAACTCGAATAATACTAAATTGGAAATTCAAAATTTACAAATTATGAAGAACCAAACAAGAGCTTTTAGAAGTTTTAAAGATATTTTCTATAAAAAAAAGTAAATGTTTGTGATACATTGGTAGAGGAAATGGAACATGTATTGCAGCAGCTACCACCCTATTATTGTATGTTTAATTCCATAGAACATATATGGCACGAATTGAACTCTAACGTGAGGTCACACAATATTTCCCCAACGTTAAGTAGTACTGTTGTAGAGTTAATAAGAAAATGTGTCAAAAATAGTCTTCCAAGTAGTTGGAGAAATTCAGTCCGATACGTAATAAGTAAAGCAAATTCATATGTTCATATAGATCATAATATAATTGAACCAATCATAATTAATTTAGATGAGGATAGCCATAGCGAAACAGAACTATGTGTGGAGTGATACTGTCATCAGGTCTACAAATGTTACGATTAAAAAAACGGTTCATTTTAAGCACACAATATTATTAATGTTTGTTTTTCTATAATCTTAGCATTTAAAATAGATTTTATTTATTTTAAAACTTATTTGAAAATATTAATTTCGGGTATATAAGGCAAAGCAATATATTTTACATTCATTTTTTGTTTTTGTCGTCCTAATTATTGTAAGTTTTATGGATCCGTTGTTTTATTGTAGGAGTACCGTCTAGTCAGTGTTAATTGTCAAAAAATCAACTCTGTCTACCTCGTTTGCGTATCATTCCGGACCGGTCTTAACAATGGGCCAAGTCAGATAAATTCAATAATATTTACGACCGCGCTAATTAAAGTCAACTATTTTCTGCTAAACAAACATTTAACAGAGTCAGTGATACGCTTAAACCACCCATTATTAACCTGGTTTTACCAAAGGTGCTCATTTTATTAATATTAAGTCGATCTATGGCCTGTTAATATGTTAAAAAATATCTAGATGTCTTCGCCGGCGCTAAGTATCGATCCTCGATCTTCAGACACTCAGAGAGTCAGACACTCTGGTTCTCAGGTGAGCTATCTAGTTCTTATTCGATAAGATTAAGATTTTTTAAATAGGACTACACTATGAAATACAACATATCTGGGAAGGCATACAACAAACTACCATAACAATGTACCTTTACAATGTTATCGTTTTTATGTATTTTGTATCTAATAACATCTAACATCTCTTTGTCAGCCAATCCAAGTTCTTAAAAGCATACCAAACAACAAATGGAATAAAAATAGATGGAAAATAACTCAACAACTTACGATTTGCCAACGATAAAGTCGTAATTGCTGAAGATCTAGAAATGACAAGAGAGATGGTGTAGGAACTACACAGAAACGTGGCTTTAAATATAAACGTCTTAAAAAAAAGTTTTTTGGATGTGACATAAGAATTGATAAAAAAAGGGAACTTTCAAAAGTGCCTACATGCACCTATATGCCTTAAAAACAGTGTTTGATTAATGGAGCCTACCAGCGTTGACATACGGAGCAAAAACACTTACCTTAAAAAAAACCGGTATGGCAGTCCAGTGGGACTGCCGGTAGAAGTTATCCTTCTATACACGCGTTCGCCGTTACAAATTTATATAGGAGTCAATCTGCACAATCATTACATATGTAATTAATGCTATAGGTAAGAGAGAGCAGAAAGAGAACAATAATTAATTATATAGGTATATGGTGCATCGTTTGCTATATATAAACATTTGACCTGTAATAGGAGTATAGTAAATGAAGGATTGTATCAATATTTTAATAAAAATATATATTTTTATTTTCATATATGTATAAAAGGAGTTGAATGCAAAAAAAATTACACATACTCTGCAGTAAAACTCATTGTTTATTGTGTTATTAATATAAAAATTATAATACAATAAATACACTGCAACATAATTCAATATAATAATACAATATAAATTAAAATGCAATATTCATAAGTATTTAAAACTGCCAATATACATAACTTACTTTACTAAGATAAAAATAAAAAACCAACAACTCAGATAGGTTGTAAATTTTCATTTTATTTTAAAATTTAGGATTTTTGCATATATTACATATGTTTAATAAGATTAACGTGAGGTTTTTAAAGATTTCAAAAATAATAAAGGAAATTCATATTGGGATTCGAACTCACAAACACCAGCGTATGAACGAAACACGTAAAGGATTTGCCAATTGGACATGACACTAAGGGATTTCAAAATTGACAGTTCTCGGTCAAACAGTGATTATTTTAAAATACAAAAGCCTAAAACAATTATAAACGTTTAATAAATAATACAAAACATATCACATAAATAATAATATTAATACATACATATTATATATATATATATATATATATATATATATATATATATATATATATATATATATATATAATATTATATATATAATATTAAATATATATACAAAAGGAACATTTTTATTCTCAAGAGAGGAAAAGAAAGAAAATATATCTTCTATCTCTCTCCTACTCATTATCTTACATATGTAATGGTTTCACAGATTCACTGCCATGCAAATTTCCAACGCCGACCGTGGGTATAGAAGTATAACTTCAAAAAGCTTTAACTACCAAATTAAAAATCACGCAGACAAGAATGGAGCTATCCATGTTAGGTATCACTCTTCGAGATAAAGAAAAAACAAAGAGATCAATATGACCAAGACGATTGACATTATTGAAATGACAGCCAGATTAAAATGAAGATGAGAAGGACCCATAGCTGTAATGACAAATCGGCGATGGATAAACAGATTATTGGAATGGAGACCAAGAAAAGAAAAAAGAAGAGTTGGGTGACCACCTAAATAAAACAAATAAAACCAAATCAATCCTATGTTTAGCAGCGGACTTTTAAGGTTTACTGGTTTAAGGTTTCCCTCAACTAATGAACCAGGGAAAGATTGAAGGCAAGAGAGGAGTAAGTGGCAAACAAATGTCGTGACTACGGAACATAAAAACTGGACTGGCATAAATAACACTGGAGATCTTTTGCATGCCGCAAAAGACAGACGTCTGGCCTTAAGATAATTCGCCAACGCACTATAGGTGCACGGCACTATAAGAAGAAGAAGAAACTGAATATGTAACATATTTGACGATTACTGTTAAACATTGTTTGATAGTTCATTTTATATCTATATACATACAGTTATATTGTCAATTTTATTGTAAAATCTTAGTGACGAAGGGAAGGGAATTCATGTTTTGGATGCGAGGAGATTCAGGTTCAAATCCCACCGTGTTACGATCACTTCGTGTTTGAAGTTTGGTTTAGTTTAAAATTTAGTTCCTAATGTAAATATATGTCCTTAAATAATTCCACGTGGTTTTTATTCATGGTGAATAACTATTTTCCATATTTCCAAAAATAAAAATATCCTAATTTTAATTAAAATTCCTATTTTTGTCTTTTTGAGTCTCTTCAACGACTAAAAAGTGGGCGATACTTTAGACTAGCTCGAATGTTCGTACTATGTTTTTTATTTTATATTTTAATCAAATTGGAAAAGTTTACTTACAAAGTTCTATAACGAACTCTCCTCGTCGCTTAAATGGACTCTTCCAACTATTTACTGTGACTGCGAACCAAGAACCTCTATTTAGGGCGCTACTTCTGTGACGCTGTGTCGTGACTCTACTTCCGTGACGTTCGCATCAACACTTTACTATAAAGCAAAAGTGCTTCAACGCTAATATAGAAGCTTCGCTTAAAAAAAAATTATACCACATGTTTTTATTAAATCTTTGACCTCGAAATTTTTTTTTTGTTTAAAATTTGTAATAACGACTAATTGTTATAACATAACTATCATAAATACTATTTGTTTGCCATTTTCTTTTATTTTATTCATGTTCACTTACTTAAAATATGCGTACAATCGATATTTGAATAGAACCATACATGTTGAAGTGTTAAGCAAAAAGTCATTATTTTTATATCTTATTGTATTTACCTTACGACATCATTATCGTAGTAAAACATACTTTTCAACAAAAAAATGTATTTACAGAAGTAATATACGCGCCATTCGTTTTAATCTTTTGTACACATGAGAGGCATCAGGGTGTATAATACTTAAACAAGAGGGATTTAAGGATTTTTTGTTTGCTTTTCCGTCATAATCTCTGACAATTTCGGCCCTTTTGTTGGTTTAGGGAGGAAGAAACGGTACATCAGGCCGTGTAGTAACGAAAGTTACCTAAAATAATTACCAAGTAAGTTCTGTTTAATTTAGGAGATAACGGGCAACGTGATTAGATGTCCAGAGATGAAATAAATATTAAAAATAAAAAAAAAACAGTATATTACAGTATATAACTAAAAATTTTGTTTAAAAAAATAAAAAATATGGTTGGAGTAAACCACCCTTACCACTTAGGGATATGCAAAATATATAGCAGCCTATACTCAGACCTACAAAATACACATGTAAAATTTCATAAAAATCGGTTTAGCCGTTTCGGAGAAGAAAAGTTTTACATGGCAACAAAATAAGTTATTTCCAAACAGTCACCCTTCCAAGTATAACCGCAAACGACACTGCTTGACTTCGGTGACTTCGCGTTTCGATGGCTGTTGCCCAATCTATCAATACTGATATTTATTTTGTTAATTCTAGCTTTCTTTGTTAGTTATAATATGGCGCCATCTATTAGGTATATTGCGATTTAAAATGGCAAGACAAACTGTTCTTGAAGTCTTTCTGTGCAATTTTTTAAAAATTATCCTTTACACAAATCTACTCCTGATAATAAAAAACACAATAAAAAAATAATTATCTAGTTTGGAGTAGTAGTATGCTCGCAAGTGATGCCAGTACAAATATTTCGGCGAATGATTTTGAATTATATAGATGATGGTTTTCTTGTTCTTCACTGCCTTGTCCGGTCCGGAGGTTGGCAAATATTAAACTTATGAATTATTTGATAGGTCTTCGAAACAGTTTACGTTTACCAAGATGAGATCCTTATTATACTATAGAGACCAAGATGCGTAAATTGAAGTGCTACGTTCTTCCGGTGCTACTATACGGAGTTGAAGCATAAGTACTGACACAAGTCACTGAAAAGCAGATCGAAGCCTTCAAAATATGGATCTACATGAGGATATTGATAATAACTAATGTGGACCATATTCCCAAAGTCGAAGTTCCACAGTGCTTGAGAAAAAACGAAGAAAGGTTTAACTTAGTAAAATAACTTAAGGTTAAATTAAGGTTCATTGGTAAAACCGAATGAAGTTAAATCCCAGTTTAGGGAAATATTATTTTAGATTTTCTTAATTGAATTTTTTTTTTATTTATTTTTTTTATTTTTTAATATAAATTTTAAATTTTTAAGTAAGAAAATCTAAAATATTATTTCCTCAAACTGGGATTTAACTTCATTCGGTTTTACCAATGAACCTTAACGACATAAAGATTCAAAAGTACTACTTGAATTGTCAGCACATGCGTTCTAATAAAACAGAACCTCACATTTAAACTTTCTAACAGTCAAAAATTTAGTTATTGCCGACAATTCAAAGAATTACTTCCTTTTAAATGTAGTTACATTGTATTTTTCGATTAACCTTGGGTAAACCTTTGCATTTTAAGTTCAAAGCTATCATAAATTTCCAACGTTAAAAAAAAACTTTTCTTTGCACATAGTAACAAAAAACACCGCTGTTACTATGTTAGTAACAATGTTGTTACTAGCTAAGTTTTTTACATCATTCTAACTCTAAAATTCTAAGTTACAGTAAGATCAATAATGTTTTTAATAGATAATATATGGTAGCTAATTATAATTTATTCTCTTTCAGCCCTGAAGAAGCCAAATTAATTCTCTTTGGCGAAAACGTTTGGCGAAACAATTGATACTCATTAGAGTCTTTTTTGCAGATTTCCCCAATATTTAAGAGTTTACTATATATATATATATATATATATATATATATATATATATATGTGTGTGTAATTAGTCCACATTAGTTATATATATATATACATATAAATATATATATATATATATATATATATATATATATATATATATATGTATATATATATATATATGTTTATATATATATATATATATATATATATATATATATATATATATTACAATTTTTTTGTACATTCGAAAGTACATAAAACTGCAGTTGGTTAATATTTTTGTTATAGATTTTTATAATAAACAGTTTACATGTTGTATAAAGGACTCCCTTCACCGCGTTAATATTCTCTACCAACTGCTTATCTGCCCTCAGCATTTTTATATAGAGAAAAAGTAATACAACGAGAATATAGAAGATTCGCTTCAATAACAAACTTTATTTACAAACAACTTTAAAGCACACACTGGACCACAACGTAAAATTTATTAACGATATTAAAAGTGTATTTTATTAAAATTAAACTAGATTGCATTGAACACTTGACGAAAATTAAAACTAAATATTTACACTGAAAACAAAAATATACTCCTATGTTCACTATGGTAGAGGCAGATACTGAAATAATAAAATTTTATCGCTACGGCAGTATTTAAAATTATAGCACTTTTCAATTTTATGGAATAAAATAAAACTCTCCAGGTGTTTTCAACCTATGTGTATTTATAAATAATTTAAACTGTACTCTGTTTGAAAATTATCAATGCACAGTTTTATGACAAATCTGATACCTAATCATCAACATTATTAATAAAGCAGTGACGAAAATTTCAAACTATTTGAAATTTTTTTGTCTTAACTGTTGCAGTCATTAAAATAAACCGATAATGTGGATACCTACATAATCTGTTCATATATACAATATTATCATTAAAAACTAAAGCTTTTACAAAGATTATAATTTTGAATTGTCATAAAGTTTCTCATTTAAAATATACTGATGCCCAAATAAAATGCAACACCTAGAAGGAAATGTCTCAAAAATTGATAATTTAAATATTAGCTAAAGAAGAGACAAAGCCATAATCAGACGAATAAGAATAGGACACACTCGTCTCACGCATGGTTACCTCATGAGTTCTGGAAATCCACCAGTCTGCGAACGCTGCAACAACACGCGGCTTTCCATACAGCATATCCTACTTGAATGCAGTACTTTCAGCTCCACCCGACGACGGCATAACATTAGTGGTACCTTTAGTGATATACTTAGTTCACCTGGTTCAATGAACTCTTTGATTATTTTTTTAAGAGACTCTAAATTATATAATTTAATATAAAATATTTACGAATTTTGTAAAAGTACCAAAACTGTAGCTTAATCATATATTGTAAATACCGATTTTGTTTGTTCCCGTGTCAATGACCATAGTTGTCGAGACACGTAAATTAAAAAAAAATATATTAGCTATAATCTCGTACAAATATAAAAGCTTTTCGTTTCTGTCTAGACTATGATACATGGTGAAACGCATTGCCAGTATGGAGGCGACGTGGCTTTGGGAACACATAAATATACTACTTGAAACTTGGAAGTTTTCCGCGATTTCTGGAAAATTGGAAGATCTCGAGGCTCGTGCTACTCCCAAAGAGGGAAGACATGTATCGACCTGTTTGCCTTTTTTCGTGCATAGTTAAATTATACGAGTGGCTTCTAAGAGGGCTAACAGACACAGTGATTGAAGAATAAGGCTGTCACCCGAGCAGTACGGTTTCAGAAAGAACAGGAGCACGGTGGATGCGCTGATGGAAGTGTTTCGAAAGTCGCGCGGGGTAGTTGTTAACTAGAGGTGGGCAATCCTACTATTGTTTAACATCCAGAATGCCTTTAACACATTAAAATGAAAAGAGGTGATAAAATCATTACGAGAAAGAATGTGTCCGAGGTACTTAATGAATTTGGTCTCAGGCTATCTGTCAGAGAGGAAAATTCTAGTAGAAAAAGAAGTGGTGGTTGACGTGACGGCCGGAGTGCCACAGGGGTCGGTCCTAGGACCCACACTGTGGAACCTGGCATATGACGGGGTTGTTAGCCAACAATTCGGAGAATATGTAACCCCTAACATTTGCGGACGACCTAACTATTCTGATAGTGGCGCGGGACATGAAGGATCTTATCTTCGATACACAGCGTACTTGCGACCAAGTCAAGGAATGGATGAAAATGCATGAGCTATAACTGGCTGCGGGTAAGACCAAGGCTATAGTTCTCAAGGAACCAATGAAAAGGGGCGAGATAACATTCGTATGTGCTGGAAAGAGAGTTGTTCCAAAAAATGCGTGAGGTATTTACGGGTGACTCTAAGTCAAAACGGAATGTGGGAGGAGCACTTAAACGCAGTGACGTAAAGAGCTGCGATGAGATTCGTCGCATTGGGAGGATCATGCTCAACATCAGAAGACCCAAAACTGTAAGTACTGCAGTTTTAAGAACGCCGTACAGAAATCAGATGGGAAAAGTTTATTGAGGGTGGCATGTGCACACAGAACAGTCTTTGTCGAGGCGCTGGGAGTTATTATCGGGTGTATTCCGACGCATATATTAGTGAACGAAAGAGGAAGAATATACGAGAGAAGAAATGAAGACGGGAAGAAGATGGGAAGGGCTACGCAGTAGATTAAGTCGCTAATTCCTAACCTGAGAAGATGGCTGGACTGCGGGCATCGGCATTTGGATTAATTCCTGACGCAGATGCTTACAGGACATGGTTGCTTCAGAGCATACCTTTACAGATTTGGAAAGGCAGAAAATGACAAGTGTCTGTACTGTGAAATATTGTACACTGTCTCACAGACTCTATTGGTATGCGATAGATGGATAGATGAAAGAAGCATGTTTGAGAGAGAGCTAGGAAGTAGGATACAACCAGTCACGGAACTGGTGGAGGAGATGCTTAGGTCGTCAGATCGATGGAGAGTACTTTATAGAAGATTGAGTAGAGCGTTGGAGAGAAAGGAATTAGAAGTAAGGAGACACGAAGGGAGACAGGCTGCACAGGAGGACGCAAACAGATAAGGCAGAATAAAAATGGGTAAGATTGAACATGAACAAGGAGGAACACAGGGAGAGATAAATTTAGTTGTAGTAAGAGAGTGCTAGAATGTGTGAGAATTGTTCGTGAATAAGAGATCGGGTGAATGCCATGCCGATGCTGCGTCCCAATTATGGCGATCCGGCCGGTAATTAGCAGCTGAGGAGGGAGATTCTTTAGCAGATAGGTCTCTGGCATTAACGGCGATGGTATCCGAACAACCCCTGCGTGGAGGAATCCTGCATAGCCGAGGCTGGAATACCCACCTTCTAGGACCAAGGTATGTTTCAAACATTTGGACCACCTTCCCCTCATAAAAGACGCAAAAAAGACTATGATACATAAAAGAATGACACATAACATTCCTTTAATACCAAAAAATACATTAATTTTAATACATTATATTAAGTGATATATAAAATGAAATAGTTTAATTACTTAAATTACACGACGTAATATATAAATACGTCAGTAATAAAAGTTAAACTTTAAATAGTCAATAATAAAACTTAATTTCACTATGATGATGATGAAACAACAGAAGATATGAATATAAACATCATAGACCATTTCTGACAGACAACTAAGAACTGAGAATGAAATTGGTTCTGGCATTTCATGTAATGTATGGGGTCCTTGGTATTGATTAATCTCATATTAAGGGTGTTGGTAACTTTAAATGAAATTTTGATGTTGTTAGAAGAGGTAGTGGCGATTTGTTTAATTCTTTCGGATAGTTTGGGAAAAATATTGAAAATTGAGGGAAAGGCTGATTTGTTAAGAAGTCTGAGCTCTCTTTTATGTTAAATTTTATCTATAATAGATGCATCATAACAATTGTTAAGTGCAATTTGTATATATTTTATATAAAAAATTCATTAAACTTTTAAGACTATAAAACCTATTGTATTGTTATTTATTTATCTTAAAACTGCAAAGAAACAAATTTTGTATTACCATTTTATTATTAAATCGAATTAGCAAACTAATATATTATCACAAAAACCATAGGTTGTACAACTATAGCGAGCTGTTCACCGCATAATCATATTGAGTATAATATATTATGTAGTGGTTCGTTCTAATTAAATTTTATTTAAATTTATTTATCCCATACGTAAAATTAGCATGGTTTTTATAACAGAATTTCATTTTACCGTATAACCCTTTTAAAACCATAATTTAATTTCGGTTCCGGTCACAGAGCAAAATTTATTGTTAAGTTTGTTATGGTTTTAGTAGAGTTCATTATTAAAGCCTAGTATAAAATATAAATAGCTTATTATCTTAAACATATATGCAAGATTATCTTATATGTGTTCTGCGAAAACCCGAAGTTTCTAGAGAGAAGATCTATTCTGAAAGAACTTTGTTGTTGCATTTTAATTTTTTAATTAACTTTTACTTACTATATTTTGCTACAGCCCATGGCGTTATGGCCTTATAAAATTAACTTTATTTCTCGTTTACAGCAATTTCATATACGTTTCTTGTAACGACTAAGCTTTTTCTTATTTTTGCATAATAACGGATTCTCATAAAATCATTTTGGATGATTTATAAAATTTACAAAATCTGTTATTTCTCGAAATAAGTATCCAGATTGACTTCACAGATTAAAACTTTCCAGGTAAAAACCCTATTATTAGACATATTAATAGTAATTGAAAGCTAACAATTGCATGTATTACCTATTGTACTTTGGTCATTAGATATATCTTTTCGAAGTTCATTCTATGGGTTTTTAAGGTTAGATGTGTGCGTCGTTATATCATCATTAATATCTTTCTTATAGTTAAATTACTATAAACGACAAACATCACATGGTTTTATCAATATTTAAAAACAACCTACCCAACTCATGAAAACATCTCTTGCAGTGGTAAACCACAAAACGTTTTCAAAAGTATTCTCTTCTTATTTACGCGCTATCTTTGCAGCGGAGATTGGCAACCATCATGGCATCTTTCAGAAGGGAAGAAGTAAATTGGAATTTACTCATGTAGAGTCATACGCCGCCATGTTACCTATCCAACGGTAACTTAAACATCACAAATTATAAATACTAATAATGTAAAACAACTACAAATTTAAAACATTTAAAGGGTTTTGACCCATATATTTTGGTGGCTACTAGCATGTACAACCGTTTGAACTGATGATGGATTGTTTAATCCGAAAACGTTTTGCGATGTGTTTGTGATAGCCCGTTTGGGGCATTTTTATATACCTTTTATAAAGGATTTTAACAATTTTTTGTGATATATGGTATACAGCCAGCTACAGGAACTTAGTTTCCTCGTGGAATAGAGAAAGATTAATTAAGTAAGTTAATTTGGGTTAATAAAAACTAAGGAACAAAATAAAAGAGGATAAGGTAAAGTGGATGATGGAAACATTGGAAACATGCATCGAAGTGAAAGATTTGCAGAAAAAGCATGATCATTATAATTTACATAAAAAAGTGAAAAGTTGTCTGGTAAATCGCATACAAATACACCTAAACGATTAATTGACAAAAACAATAAACCTGTTAATAACCCAATCTAAATAAATCAGGTATGGACTAAATATATTGAAGATATTTTCATGTACACGAGAACGGAACCAACACAAATTAATAACGAGGAAGCTCCAATAATATTAAAATCTGAAGTCTAACATGCTATAAACAATTCAAAATCTGACAGAGCCCCTGGGTCAGACGAAATCAGACCCTGAAATTAGTATTTCCACCACCAGAGAAAAAACCCAGTATCTTCTGCTTGATCACATATACAGGCAAAATATCAACAAAAATAGCCAAACACATAAAAAAGAAAGGAATAACACCAGCTTTCCGAACAAATAACAACCTAGGCAAATATATCAAAAATAACAAGAGCTGAAATAAAAAAACACTTACACAGTGGTATGTACAAACTTAAATGTGGCGACTGCCCAGAAACTTACATCGGTCAAACTGGTAGAAATTTTAATAAACGAATCATCAATCAGCCAATCGCGTCCACTGCTGGACATAGGCCTCCCTCAGTTCTTTCCAGTGTTCTCTACACTGGGCCGCTTGTAGCCAGTTTCCCGCTACACGTTTAATGTCATCGGTCCATCTAGTCGGTGGTCGTCCTCGGCTTCTTTTATAATTTCTGGGCCTCCATTCCATAATACGTCTTGTCCACCGTCCATCTTGTGTTCTGGCTAAGTGCCCTGCCCAGTTCCACTTAAGCGTCGTGGTTCTTTCGATGACGTCTTGAACTCCTGATCTTCGCCTGATTTGTTGGTTTGTTATGTGGTCTCGAAGGCTCACGTTCAGCATTGCACGTTCCATGGCTCGTTGTGTAACTCTAAGTTTATTCGCAGATTTTTGCGTGAGTGTTAAAGTCTCTGCTCCATAAGTTTGTACAGGTAAAACACATTGGTTATAAACCTTTCGCTTGAGACACATGGGAATTGAACTTTTTAGAATATGGCTTAATTTGCCAAATGCTGCCCATGTTAGACCTATTCGCCTCTGTATTTCATGTGTTTGATTGTCTCTGCTTATTTTGATTTCCTGTCCCAGATATTTGTAAGTGTCTGTTTGTTGTATGGTATTATTGTCAATAGTTATATTTCCACTCATTACGAGATTTGTTATAATTTTAGTTTTCTCAAAGTTTATCTTTAATCCTGCTCTTTCAGACAGACTTTTAAGCGAATGCATCATAGAAACTGTATCATGTAAGTTATCTGCGATTAATACAACATCATCTGCAAACCTTAGGTGATTTAATCTTTCTCCATCTATATTGATGCCCATATCTTGCCATTGAGTACTCTTAAATATTGACTCTAGAGCTGCCGTGAACAATTTTGGTGAAATATTGTCTCCTTGTCTAACTCCTCGACCTAAGCTGAATTTTTCTGTGTCTTCGTGCAGTCGTATACTTGATGTAGCGTTCTGATAGATGTTTTTGATTAGTGTCGTGTACCTGTAATCTATTCGGCTTTGATTTAGGGCTTCCAGTATTGTTTCAAACTCTACAGAATCAAAAGCCTTCTCGTAATCGACAAATGCAAGAACCAGTGGTATGTTGTACTCGACGCACTTTTATATTAAAATCTTTATGGTATGCAAATGATCATTTGTGCCATATCCTGCCCTGAAGCCTGCCTGTTCTTTGGGCTGATCGAAATCAAGTTTAGGTGTTAGCCTCTTTGTTAAGATTTTCATAAAGAGTTTGTACATATGTGTCAAGAGGCTGATGGGTCTATAATTTTCTAATTTAGTAATATCGCCTTTTTTGTGTAACAAGACTATTACTGCATTGTTCCAGTCTTTTGGAATCGTACCCGCATGTAAGCATTTAGTAAACAGTTCGCTTACTGATTTTAATAAAATTTCTCCACCTGCTTTTATTGCCTCGATAACGAGTCCATCATCACCAGGCGATCGATGGTTCTTCATTTCCTTTCAATAAACGAATAGCAGAACATAAAAGGGCTTTCAATAATAGAAAAACAGATTCTACATACGTACTTCACCTTCTAGATCACAATCATTCTTTTAATGACGAATTTAAAATTCTTCACATTCAAAATAAAGGCCTTAAGCTATCCTTGTTAGAATCTATGGAAATCAACAAATTAAAAAACACAGATATAATTCTGAATAACGAACTTGAGACAAACAGTTCTTTTCTCCTAACCTATTTCATTAGAGACTATAAAGTGTAAACGCATGCCAAAAATAGATCACTTGAGAAAGGCAATCAGCCGAAACAGCTGTAGTAATAAGAGGTTAAAATAAATTTTGTGGAAGGTTGAAAACAAACTTTTCAGTGTTTTATTGTTACATAAAATAAATTTCCATCAAGTTACGGTCGAATCCATCAATCCATTTGTTTTTCCTTGGGCCGTTTCCTATCACGTTGTCTTTACGGATACCAGTTTATTTCTTTCTTTTTTCCACATTGTTCCCAAGAACTAGTTGTACCTACTTTATTTATTTGTCCACATATTTATTATTTTTTCTGCTAAGCTGTATTCTTTTAGGCCGTCCCCATTGTTTTCTTCTCACAATTTGGAAACAAAAGTATGCCATGTTTTCTCTGCCTTTGATGTCCTTATTTTATTTTCAATTAATTCTACTTCTTCCTCTTCGCACCATTCTAGACCTCTCGATCTCACCCTTTGTTTCGAGGATACTCATCCACTCTGCGAGTTTCCTGTCTATTCCCTCTTTTGGGGTTTTCCCTTTATATTTTTTTATTACTATTCTGTCTTTTTCCCTTTTTTCGCTTAGCATTTGAAATAACTAACAATTTTAATAATCGTCTTACTAATTTATATATTATGGGATTCTCTATGATATAAATGTAATTAGAATTTAACAAATCAACTTTTTTGCTTAAAGAAATTGCAGCAGTCACATTTTTTTAGATAAAATCATTTTTTAAACGTATCTTCAATATTTAGAATACCAACTTTTTTCGTATGTTTTTTACAATCTCTATAAATGCAATGTGTTATGAATTTATATTTTTTTCATTTAGCAATGAAACATATAATCTTACTGTTTAGTTTACCGATTAAAAAAATTTCGAAATGAAGTTTTTTCATTTTTTGTGCATTTTCTAAAAATATGCGTCATAGTAATGTATATTTTTACACTATCAAAAAGTAGAGGTTTCAAGAAACAAAAAGCACAACTTAAAAAAAAGCAGATATTTCGATGGTTTTTCGATTACAAAATAAAATAACGAAAAACAGATATTTTAAATTAAGAAAATTATAGTGATTGGGGGTATAAAATGATATGTTTTTATCAAATTTCGTGAGGATGGTAAAATAAAAAACCAAAAACTTAAACAAAAACATGTAGTTTTTCCGGAACACTTAACAAACCCATTTTTATTCTTAAAAACTCACCCGCTTCCACTTTCCGACCTCAGAATATCCGAAAATTATTTTTACTTTAATTTGTCGTATATTTTTGTCCTTTTACAGTGAGTTCCATCATATTGCTATTTTTTTTAACTATCGGCCCTGGCCTAATTTGCTAAACAACTTTTTTTTATAATAACAGCTCACATGTTTAAAAAAATCTTTTTTGAAAATGATTTCCGTAGTGGAAATCGAAACGTTAAACTACAATTAAATAATGTAGTTTTCATTACAATCAATTATGGCTAAATTCCATATAAACACAATATTTATTTATATTTAAATCTATTTATTTTATTTCCATCTTTTATTTTGCATATCAGCTTACCTTATGATAACTTCTGTTTCAGGTTAACTAAGCCATGCAGAGGCCTTTGTTGACATCGGTGCTTCTCATATTTCTGGCTTCACAAAGTCGTTTTGTTGACACGGCTCCGGCAGAACTATCCGAAGGTAAGTCTGCTAATACCGTATTGTAAATTCCTTTCTGCAGTTCATAGTTGAGCAACTGCGTTAAATTTCTCTTTGAGCCGCTTTACCGTTACGTTTCTGTTTTATAAATAAACAGTGAAACGTCACAAGGGGCGAGAGTCAAAGAAAATTGGGTCGGTAATTAGATAGTTGTTTGCACTCGTAGCATATGTTTTACTTTGATAGTCTAATATTTTAGTTTCACAAAGCAGTTAGAAACGTTTAATTCTTTGATTTATCGATTTTTGAATCGCTGAAAATATTACTCCGTATTTTATACTCTACAGGTGCTATCAAACCAAAATAATAATTTATTGGTTAGATTTATATATTTAATTGTAATCCACATATAAAGTGTGCACATAGTGTGAATTATCATTTAATAATAACGTATAATTTAGATATCAATCAATTATTTTATATGTAGAAGCATTGAAAACTATTTATAAATGGCAACGGTTGTTTACATTTCTCTGTCTTATGGAACTTCGTCAAACTTCAAATGCTGTTCCATGTTTGTTTACTTTTTAGTAAAAATTGTTTTTCTATATTTTAGCTGTATTTTGAGTGATATTTGTGAAAAGTGAAATAAAATAAACGAAATATTTACATTCCGATCTCTCATTTCATTTGTAAGTACATAAAATTTACATTATTTAAGATGAGGAAATGAGGAAGCGTGTTTGTTTACATTTTAATAGGCGTACCATTGGGTTTATTCATGTTCATTAATGTATTAAATAAGATATAAGTTCTTGAAATTAGTAGACATGTTTAAATTGTAAGTAGACATCATCTGATTAAAAAAGGTCTATTTAGTACCTTTTTAATTTAATATTTCTCATGGATGCAAATAAATTAGTGAAATGAATAAAACTCATTTATTTTTCTATGTAGGTTTCCAAATAATATTGACGATCGAACTATTTTGGTAGCAAATTTAGGAGAAAACATAAAGATTATTTATTGTAGCATTATTTTGATATCTATTAAAAATTAACTTGAATTCAACTATATTTTATTGTATTAATTTTAAAGCAAATAAAATTGTATTTTAATTTTTCTATAAAGACGTGATTTGTTAATAGTTAAACTCTCGGTTTTTTTTAAATTCTTTGAACGTGTTTTTATACATTATTACTACTTCCAATTTTTAAAATCTGAATAATTACCCGCGAGTAATAATTTAAGCACGCTTATGCTCATTGCGGAAGCATCACATTCTATCGAAGCTTCAAAACATTGTGTGTTAAAGGTATCTTATTGCTGTGTCCATCTATGTTTATACGTCTATGGTCGTAACGAATTCTGAGGAATTAATAGACTAAAAAACTTTTATAAATAACCAACTAATAAACTTTTATAATTAACTATAAATATATATAAAGATAACATAGCTACGGTAAGATGTAAAGTAAAACTATCGCAACCTATCAAATATGAAACTGGCATTAGACAAGGAGATTCGCTGAGCACAATAATATTTAATCTGATAATAAATGAAATCATAAAGAATGTTAAAAAACATACAACATAGTAAATAACAAAATATTAGAACAAGTGATGGAAACTGAATACTTGGAAATAAAACTGTAAAGCTACGGAAAAGTGGAAGAAGAAGTACAAAAACAAGTGAACGTGGCAAATAGAGCAGCAGAGTATCTCAACAACACAATTTTTAGAAACAAATACCTCACAACGAAAACGAAAACCAGGATATATAAATCAACAATAAGACCGATAATGACGTACACAGTGGAAACAAGAGCAGATACGGCGAAAACACAAAGACTGTTGGAAACAACAGAAATGAAAATCTTACGAAAAATAACAAAACAAACTCTAAGAGACAGACATAAGAAGAAAAGTGGAATGGAATCAACACATCGAAAGAATGACAGAAAATAGAATAGTACGAATAGCAAGAGACAAATCGCCAAATGGAAGAAGATCATTGGGACGACCGAGGAAAAGATGGTCAGACAACGTCAATTGAGGCTAAAAACCGAAGTAAAACAGGCATTAAGCCTATTTATAAAGTAGGAAGAAGAAGTAGAAGGTGTGAGATCTGGATTATTCAATCTACTTAAAATATTTTATATAATTTTATATTTCATCAGTTGACTGTTACTGCTACTATTCCATAGTAGTGTCAGGTTGGACCGCTTAGTTTCATAGAATTTTGAAATGTGCAGATCACATCTCTATGACTGTGACTTATGTCACATGTCACCTCAACATAATTGACGAAGTAAGTCTAAAAATGTTAATCACATAAAAACTTTTATCAACCATCAACTTTTTATACCATCGAGTTTTTATCGAAGTTAATTAATTTCTTTAGTAAAAAAATTTCTTGGCTTATTTTAGATATAAATAAAGATGATCTAGAGATCAAAAGTACTTGGGCAAGATTAAATTAATTAAACTGTGCTCGATATTTGCCTTTTATTTGATCAAAGTTCGTTTAAGGTCCATAGTTTAGTAAATATATAAATTAAACCTTCCTCTTCTACTATTAATAACTACCATAAGATTTGACCAGCGTTTAATTTAAGATTTTAGTGATTTTCTTTCTCCATACATCTGCATTTTATAGTGAACCTCTCTTGTATTTTTCTAATAACTACTTGTTTTCTTTTTATATTACAGTTTTAATTAAATTCAAAACGTGATTCGATTTAAACTCTACAACTTTTCCTTCCAGATACCGCTTCTTTGAGATTGTTTATTAAGAAAACGACATTAAATAAGGCAATTTTAAAATCACGTTTTATCTATAAATAGTTTGTATTATGTAGAGGAAATATTATATGAGTGAGTTTTCTTTATTATGACTAAAATGTAAACATTTTGTCATAAAAATAGAAGCGCGTACTGATTTTCCAGTTTTTCTAATAGAAAAAACTTAATACGGCGAAATAAAAAGTTCTTTAGTTGGCCTGATAGTAAAAATGGATGATTATGCTTTAAAACCATTCTATTTTTACCAATATATATACAATACCAATTTTCCACTGCCAATATCCCCTCTCTTGAAATGTTGCAAAGTACCTTAAAAAAAGCTAAGCATCTAACAAATTGAGTTATGAGCAACCTAACTGGGGAGCCAATATAATAAAATGAGAACATGAGAGGATTGCAAAATGCTCGGCTGAAAAAAAAGAAAGAGAATTAATGCATGAGAGTAACACCTAGAAACCAGCCAAAAAAAGCCAAAGTCATCCGCAGATCTAATAATTATACTATACTATACTGGTATCAAAAACCTAAAACATCAAAAAGATTTCTAAACTATTCTTCTAGCATCCTAAAAGTCCTAAATGTAATACCGTTATTGCACTGAGAAATAGAATAGGGCATAAAACAGACAATCAATTTTCATCCGAGAATAAAAATTATTCCAATTGTTTCCAAATAACGGTTATCCTGAGGATATATTAAAAACCATATTCTCTAAAATTAAAGATAAGACACCAGTGATGTAGAATATATTATACTGTGTATATATACCGTGTAGTATTATATATCAATTATCGTGTTTAGGTTACCAGGGATTTATATTGGACAAACCGGTCATTGGTTAAAACAGTGGATCACACAACACAAAAGTGACTGCAACAGATGAAATAACGCATGCGCTCTTGTCGAACACTTTATAAAAACAGACCACCAGTATGATTATGATAACGTGAAAATATTACAATATTTATTAAATTATAAAAATAGATTGTTTTTCGAGATGTGTCATATCAACCGAACTAAGAATACCATTAATAATAAATTAATGACACTAGTACTCTTAGTAATATTTGTTTATAATATTTTTAACACTTTATAGTAACATCAAAAATAACGTAAGGTTACCTATCTATACAATTTTATTTGGGTTTTAATATCTAAGCAAAAAATTGTTATTATCAGTAAATATTTTAGATAACAATAAAACACTAAAATCTTTGTTTTCAAACTTCCACAATATTTATTTTAACTTATCACTACAGCTGTTTCGGCTGATTGCCTTTCTCAAGTCGAAACGGCTGTAGTGATAAGTTGAAATAAATTTTGTGGAAGTTTGAAAACAAAGTTTTCAGTGTTTTATTGTTACATAAAATGAATTTCCATCAAGTTACGATCGAATCCATTAATTATTTTAGAGTGGGTTTTTTTTGTATGTTCTATGTCTTATTTTTTTTAATAATAATTTTAGCGCACTCCTAATGAAGCTAAATATAAAGTTTGACGAAATAATAGATTCGTTTCATTTGCCAAGTGTCTCCAAGAAGTTTAGAAGCTTTTTGTGGTAACTGTCATTACATTTTTTACAAGATTACTACAGCAAACTTTTGCAACCACTTTAATAATGTTACCTAAAGTCAAAATTAAAATATATTAAAATACTACTGTTGGAAGGGTGATCTTGTGATCATATTAGTTTCTCGGCAAATACTTATTTTTTTTACATACTTTTTTAAATTATATGTATACTAACAACATGGTTCTTTTGCTGTTCTAAGTTTGTGTTAAATTGTAAACTTTACTTAGTTTCAATTGATTGTTTATACAATTTAACAAATTATTGTCTAATGTCTCAAACGTCCTTACATTTTATACCATTACAATTAGTACACGGTATAGAAGTTCTGTCAACCAAAATTTTCATAACAATGAGATCCGACAAATGACATTGACACATAACGCATCAATATTACCATCTAAAATAACTTATGGTTGCCTACCCTACATTCCATTTCTGACACCTAAGCTAATGAACATCTTTAAAAATATTAGTGGCTTAAAAATTACAACCAAAAATGTGAAAACAGTATCGAAGCTTTACACAAAAACAAAAGATCCTTTCACAATACAGGAGTCATCGAATGTTGTTTATTCTATACCGTGTACTAATTGTAATAAAATTTACATAGGAGAATCATCTCGTAATTTTCACAGCAGGGTGATATCACATCGTAGTGATATAAAAACCAAAAAAATCAATGCGTGTGCATTGACAGAACACGCACTAACTCTGAAACATGAATTCAATTTCGATGATTCCTGTATTTTGGCAAAAGAAAAGAACCTTTCAAAACGTGTTTTTTTGGAAATGTGTTTCATAAAATCTAGCACATCTTGCATTAACAAAAGGTCAGACATAGACAAATTAAGCAACATTTATTGTTATTTACTAGAAAAACACCAAAAATAAAATAAATATTTACCTGTACATAAATTACACCTTTATGTATAATATGTTGCATACCATTAAGACAGGTTTAAAAAAGCATAGTTCACCTAAGAACGGCCTCTTGTATTTCTTTAAAAGAAAGATAACATCAATTACACCTAATTACATATTAATTACAGTGTTTACTTTCCATTCTCTGCATGAGTTAATATACACAAGTAAAACATGCTATCAACCAAGTTTTACCTACTATTTTTACAATAAATTTTAAAAATTTTATAATGTATTCTGTCCATAATTGTATATTTTAATGTTTCAATGTGTGTTATGAATGTTGAGTGGAAATGCTTATATAAATAATCTCAACGACTAGTAAGTTACACTGAAGAATTGTGATATTTTTTAAATATTTACATTTTTGTCTTATTACAGTGTCTTGAAAAAGGAATAAAACCATTCCGAAAACTCGACAAAAAGTCAAAAGAGTGTTTTTTTTCAACATCCCGGCCAATATTCTGACTGCAACCCTAATAAACTGTGTTATTTGTTTATATCGACAGTCAATAATATCCAGTATTTCTTATATATATATATATATATATATATATATATATATACATACATATATATATATATATATATATATATATATATATATACATATATATATATATATATATATATATATTAACTTGTGAATAATTAGTGTCAGTTTAGTAAATAACTTCAAATTCTCCAGTGCTCAAATTACTGCTGTTTAACTATAAACTGACAAACTTACCCCGAAAGTCAATTTGATTACCCTTAACAAGTAATTAATCCTACTTAGACCTACCCTTTAATCTCATCCCTTTTAATTCACCTTTTAATTATGTTTGTTTATCACAAACCAATAAGTTTCATCTCTAAATTGTCATTAAACTTGTTTAATTGACTGTTATGTTCATTTAAATAGTATTAGTAACTTTTAATGTACAATTAATTATCCTAATTAACAGATTAAACTCTTTAACTGTAAACTAATAATACTGCTGTGAAATATTGATAATGAATTTTGAACGGCGTTAAGTAGCAGAATAAAGCCTCCCAAACAAAGTATTATCTCCAACAAAATTGCTATTTAACAACAAACAAATTTATAACTACAGTTATGCCATAATAATATGTTGTATATTTTATATTCTACAGTTCCACAATATATTTTTTGATCTATAAATAAATCCAGCTTTCATTTATCACGTCCACTGCTGGATATTCTTCTTCACGATTTTGTGCTATTTGTTGCCATTTTTTGATGATAAGTCTGATGTCGTCAGCCCAACGTGTAGGTGGTCTTCTTCTATTACGTTTGTTTGGGCTTGGACTGCAATCTGTATTATTGTATATAACATAAATTGGGTACCTTTTAATGCATTATTAGAGATGTTTTTATGTTCGGAAGCCGTCTGTTATTAATGCGTAGTAATGCAGTCAATTGGTGTATTGTACATCTTCCATGTATTTATGATACTTATTTTAAATTCTGAAGCCATGTATCAACTTGTACAGAGTGACTTGGTATTTTACAAAAAGTATTTGCACCTGAAATCTAGTGTCTCAGGTCCAATATGCCTTCAGCAAATGATCGTTCCATTGTTTTTCCATTTTGGGAGCACCCTTTGCAGTCTGTACTACTCAATGTGTTGTCATTCCGCTTATATATTCGTCAATCGTTCCATTCTGCTTATATATAAATAATAAAATGTGATAAAAAATGGGAAAAAATACAATTTTAAACCACGAGCGCGGGCTTCTTTTTGACTAACTCTTCAATAAAAATCACCGTTATTATATATAAAATGCCGTTATCTAGAAGGGTCTGGCAATGCATCGATGACCTTCCATCCATTAGGTGACTCATGGACTGGTCTCGAACTCGACGGGTCTAGTAATTTCTTCTTCTTCTTCAAGTGCCGTCTTCGTTCCGAAGTTTGGCTATCATCAAAGCTATGCGTATTTTTGATGCTGCAGATCTAAACAGTTGGTAATTGGTGCAATTGTACCATTCTCTCAAGTTTTTCAACCATGAATGCCTTCTTCTTCCTATAGATATCTTTCCCATTATCTTTCCCTGTATAATCAATTGCAGCAACTGGTATTTATCTCCCCTCATAACATGTCCCAAATATTGTAGTTTGCGCTTTTTAACAGTAAGTATCAGCTCTTTCTCTTTCCGCACTCTCCGCAAAACCTCCACATTTGTTACTTTCTCTGTCCAGGGTATTCTTAATATTCTACGATACATCCACAACTCAAATGCTTCTATCTTTTTGGTATCGATCTTTTTCAATGTCCATGTTTCCATCCCGTAGAGGAGAACTGACATAACGTAACATCTCAAAAGGCGAATTTTAAGTTTTAGACTTAGATCTCTTCCGCAGAACACCTTTTTCAATTTAGTAAATGTGGCTCTAGCTTTCTCTATTCTGGTTCTGATTTCTTCAGAGCAATCATTATTTTCGTTGATAACAGTTCCCAGGTAATTATATCTTCTTACACGTTCGATTCTTTGATCATGCACGGTTATGTCAGGGAAGTTTTGTGGTGATTTAGATATTAGCATTATTTTTGTTTTGCTTATGTTAAGTGATAATCCGTGTTCTTCACTGCATTCTACTATTTTGTTAATTAGTATTTGAAGATCTTCCCAAGTTTCTGCGATTAGTACCGTGTCATCGGCATATCTCAAGTTGTTTATTCGGATGCCATTTATCTTAATACCTATATTTTGATCCGAAAGTGCTGTGTTTATAATGTCTTCGGAGTATAGATTGAATAAGGTCGGTGAGAGTATACAACCCTGTCTTACGCCTTTCTTGATCTCGATTTCCTCCGTTGTCTCTTGCTCTATTCGGATATTTGCTTTCTGGTTATAGTAAATCTTAGAGATAATTCTAATGTCCCTTTTATCCAAGTTTTTTTCTACTAGCAGTTTCATTAAGTGATCGTGACGAACTTTATCAAACGCTTTGTTGTAATCAATGAAGCACATATATATATATATATATATATATATATATATATATATATATATATATATATATATATATATATCTTGGTTTATATCTAGACATCTTTGGCAATGTCAAAGAACGTAGAGTTTTCTCCTTAAATTCTAACACATTATAATCTTCTGTTTTGCATTGTTAGTTGGGTCAACTTAACCAACTTAATTGGGATTTAAAAGTATATCATTACATTATATATTGCAGTTCTTTTCACACCGTCATAGGCTGCTTTAAAGTCGTCGAAGAGATTATGTGTATCTATGTTATATTCTAGTGATAATAATACATTGCCAAAGATGTTATACGCAGATACTAACAGAGTAATGCCTTTATAGTTCTTACACTCCAGTTGGTCAATATGTCCGTTGCATTTTTATGCAACGGACATATCATTCCCTTTAGCCTCTCTTCTGGTACCAATTCATTGGTACTGGAGAGTGCTGGAGTGCTGCAAAAAGTTGATCACAACCTTTTTTACACATTCCTCAAGAGATTTATATATTCTATATCATATTTCATTTTTATGGAATGAACTGTGTATCTCATTGAGAGTGTTCTGTTCATATTCGCTCTTCTTACATCGATGGATACATTTTTCATCTTTTCTAAGACGTCTATACTCTTCTTTTTTTCTCCGTGTACAACCAGTATCGGTTTTTTGATATGCTGCGTTGTTTCTATTTGTGGCCATTTCGCACTCATGATCAAACCAATGATTTCTTTTCCTAACTTGGTTTTACCCTATATTTCAACTAATTTCTATAACAGAATATCTCTTACATTAGCCCATAGTTAGTTAATGTCTTCTTCTTCCTCTAAGTTTTTGTAATTATTTGATCTTCTATTTGCTGTCTGTATACATTTGCTATGTCGGGATCTTTTAGTTTATTAATGTCAATTTTTTCTCTCCTTCTCCCTCTCCTTGCATCGATGATTATATGATCTATTTGATTAATTGTTTCATTATCGGGAGATTTCCAAGTTCCATTATGTAGGTATATCTTTATGGAGAAATCGTATCCCAGCTATTACCATGTTCTTAGACATCGCAAAATCTATGATTCTGAGACAGTTATCATTAAAGTCTACGTGTAGGCTCTCTTTTCCGATGGTGAACAAAAATATATTCTTTCTTTCGACTTTGGCAATAAAGACAGTCATGTCTACATAAAAAAACGAAGCTGTGAGTAACTTTCATTCGTTTTAAGAAAATCAAACTCGCTTCAAACTTATCAAATCAACCATACCTAATTACACTGTGGTTTCTAATATTTAACATTTTTAACACGAATCGAGAATGTATCTGAAAGAAAATAATACCAATACATGCGATTTTTAAATGACAGTATAGCCCCTGTTAAAATCTTATTACAACAACCCTGACTCTCTTGTGCGCATATGCTATAAGTTTCTTAAAAGCATATAATTAATTAGAAACCGAAAACGTATCGAATGTCTTATCTTTTAAAACAAATATTATTCTCTACATAGTTGCGAAATTTCTCAAATATTTTTCCAACGTTGATGACATACCTATACAACAGTGGTCTATTATACATCAAGTAGACTAAAATGTTCTGCAGTATTATTGTATGCTTAAAATTCCCCCGATGCCCTAGGCAGCTGGAAAATGACAAGTACTCCTATAAGGGCATATTTTACAGTGCAAAGGTGCGTCGTAAACCTGGTAATACATTTATGTCATGGTAAATGGAATTATACACCTGCTTTAAGCATATCTTTTACACTATATTATATTAGCTCTAATTTGTGAAATGCCATAAAAGTTAAAATATCGTAGTTCACGCCAAACATATTGTGTTTGCACTGAAAATTAAATAAACATAAAACTATTGTTTAGTGAAGATTAAATCAGCTATAACTATTAATATTTTTATATAGGTATGTAGGTCCTTTCTTTTATTTCTACTTTTGTTTATTCTAAGAAATATAAGAAAATAATCTATTTTGGTCCAGTATGTTGTTTTAATATCGTTTAAATAAATAATTTGACAAAATCAGAGCTAATTTACCTCAAACTGAAATTCAGTGGTAGTTTATCCCTCCCCGATTACCTCATTGGGATGAACTCTGGAAGCTATTTTAAATTTTCAACCGGCAATTTTAGGCATTATCCAACGAAAAACAAATTTCGAAAATACAGCAATCTTTTTGGAAACGCTGGTCTGCTGACTATTTAAATAATTTACAACGCTGTCCAAAATGGCTCCTTCCCACCGCAAATATTAAAGCAAATGTTCTATTTCTAATCACCAGTGAGAATACACCTCCGTTACTGTGGCCTCTAGCAAAAATAATTTAACCAATTATCAACAAAAATGGAAAAAATAGAATTGTCCGTATTCGTATTGCTTATGGAGAATATATTAGCCCTATAGCGAAGTTAATTCATATTCCGTTATTAGAAAACGATAATAGGATATTTCTAGCTGAAGGGGTACCTCACCTAGCCCCGCTATATTATAATAAAAGTCCCAAGTGGTATTGAAGAAATGTTGGAGGTTTTATTAACTATTTGTTACTCTTTCATTTAACACTATATTTATTTATATACCTTAAGTTTAACGACTGTGTTTACATTATCAGCTTGAACATACAAACAATCGATACGCTGACCTTCATCAACTTTTGTGAAACAATATTCTAGTAAATATCTACGATTCAATATGTATATTATTTATGCCTATAAATATCTGAATATTTGCGTCATTTTAATGCTAGCTTAGATGTTATTGTTTAATGAAGTGAAGCCACTGTCTAGGTCACCAATCCTCCTCTTCAGTCCTAATCCCTTTTAAGATGTGGTGACACCATTAGTCCTTTACAGTTTGTTCACGATTTTCCTCCATCCTTCTCTGTCCTGGGCTAGTTGTTCGGCTTCATGTAACCCTTGGTTAATCAATATTTTTGTTTGATCTACCCAACGGCTTGGAGATCTTCCCCTAGGTCTCCTTTCTTCAACTTTACCCTCGACTATCAGTTTTTCCATCGTACCTGTTCTTCTAGCAATGTGTCCAAAATACTGCAAATATCTCAACATGCGGCGGTATACCCACAATTCAAAAGCGTCCAGTTTATTTTTATCCGCTTTCGTTAACGTCCACGTTTCGGATGCATATGTGACTATGGGAAAAATGAGCACCCTTACCAGCCTTAGTTTTGTGTGTATTGTTATGTTAGAATTTTTCCAAATTGCTACCAGTTTCATCATAGCTGTTCTAGTAATATTCAACCTTTTACGTATCTCTCTGTTACACCCTCCGTCATTTGTTATTAGGGACCCTAGGTATATGAAACTATTTACTACTTCAAAGCCCCCAATTTCTTTTACGTGTTTAATACTACTCCGAGCTCTGTCTACTATCATGATCTTTGTCTTACTCATATTTAGCTTTAGTCCATATGTTTTGCTTTTTTCCTCCAGACATCTCATTATAGAAAATATATAGGACAAGAATATATACAACAAGAAAAATAGGAAAAGGAAAAAACATGATAAAAACACTACATCCGATCCTGTGGAATAAAACTTTAACTAAGAAAACAAAGAAAAATATATATCAGGCTATGATTCAGCCGGTGCTGACGTATGGGTCAGAAGTGTGGGTCTTTAACAATAATATGTCACAAAAACTCCTCTCAACGGAAATGATGTACTGAAGAAGATGTTCCGGGTTAACTTTGTTTGACCACATAAGAAATGAAAACATAAGAGAGAGAATGAAAGTAAAGAACACAATAATGGATACGATAGCCGAAAAACAATTAAAATGGTATGGACACCTGAGACGGATGAACGAAGAAAGGATACCACGAAAGGTTTGGAACTGGAGACCTACACAGAGAAATAAAAGGGGAAGGCCAAGAAAGAAATGGATATCCAATATTCATATAGAAATGGAAAATAGAGGTCTTCAAGAAGGAGACTGGGCCGATAAGAAATTATGGCGAGATTGGGATGCGAGAAGCGACAAAATTAAAGTTGCAAACACTCGCTATATATATATATATATATATATATATATATATATATATATATATATATATATACATCTCATTATGTCTTCCATTTCTTCTTGATTTGCCGCGATTATTAAAGTGTCGTCAACATATCTCAAGTTATTGATTTTTTGACCTCCTACTGATATTTCGCCCTTCCATCGGTCTAGTACGTTTGGCATAATGTGTTCGCTGTAGATATTAAACAGAGTTGGCGAGATTATGCATCAGTAGTATTTATTTTTACTGTGCACTTATTATTTTCATATAGACTTCTAATTAGTTGAATTAAATGGTGGGGTGTTCCCATTTCCGCTAGTATGGACCATAGCTGCTGCCATTTAACTTTATCAAAGGCCTTTGTGTAATCCACAAAGCACATAGGCATAGTAGTATTGAATTTACGAGTTTTTTCGGTCACCAATACGTACTTTCAATTCGGCTCAATGGATTAATTATTGTTAAACATATTAACAAAGCCGAAAACTAATTGTCGAAACCAAATACAGATCTCTGCTTTAATTTGTGTCTTCTAAGAATTGCAAGGCAAAACGGACGTTGATAAAAATGTAATTAGAGACATGTTCTGTTCGTATTCCCTCTTGTTACGTCGGATAAGTTTTTCCTCACTTCTAAGACGTCTATAATCTTCTTTTTTCTCCGTGTGCAACCTGCGTCGATGGTTTTTTGATATGCTGCGTTCTTATTATTTGTGGCCAATTCGCATTTATGATTAAACCAATGATTTCTTTTTTCTGACTTGGTTTTGCCCAATATTTTAACCAATTTCCCTTATGTATATCTTTAAGGAGAAATCTTGTATTACCATGTTCTTAGACGTCGCAAAGTTTATGATTCTGAGACTGTTATATTTCCGATGGTAGGCGAAAATATATTCTTTCTTCCGACTTTTTCATTTAAAGTTTCCTGCTATTATTTTGATGCCTTTTTTTGAGCACTCATCGTATTCTCGGTTTAGTACTTCATGTCTTTTTCACCATCCTCTTTTTCTTACGTTAGAGCATGGTAAAGGCTTCTTACGTTCCACGCAAATTTTTAAATCATTATCATTATTCCGTTTGCCAGATCGTCGTAGGTGAGACAGTTTGGTTTCTTTGTTTCTAGCTCTTATAATAAAAGGTTTTTTATAGGGCTGGATAGTTAATCCAACGCCAAACCCCCTTTTCGGAAAGCAATTTCACCTGCTCTGGTCAGTTGCCGACCCAATTTTTCACCCGTTTTGAATACCGAATCTGAGTTGAGTTGCTCGGTTTATAGGGAACACCAGCGTGAAGGTGAGAGTCGGATTTGAGTAGAGGAGGCTAATTGGAGTAAATTGGAATCAACTCCAAGTTTTCGCATTCTACCCCTTTATCCCTCATCGTACACCAATTAGATCTCTTTAATTTTTGTGGGACATATAAATTTTGATCAGTTATTCTATACGTACTCGTGCGCCAGTGCCTAGTTTGTTACATAGCAATTAGATTTTGCTAGCTAGTTGTATAGGTCAAGTTTACATTTAAAGATATATTAAAAAAATGAATTTAATTTGTTTTAAATAAATTATGTTAATACTTTTTTTAGATGTCACATGATTCCACAGGTTATAACCACAAAAGTATTGTTCATGAAATAAGTATTTACAAGTACCATAAATTGTGCTATGTTTAGTTATTACAGTAATATTCTCTTAACCTAATAATGTTAACAATTGCCATACTATATTAAAAATGTATTGGCCTCACTATACCGTTTTAATGAAGTAACGTTCTAGTTATACAGGATTAATTTGTTTCACTTAAATTCAATTTAATTCAACAAAATTTAATTCCATTAATTGCTGATTTTAATGTGTTTGTGCAACTATTTGGAGCTTAATCCATTAGTATTTATGTATTGCATGTTTATTCGTTGCACTAAATATAATAAAAATTGGTATTTACGCTAAATTTATATGACGCAATTAATTACTTCGCCTTAGTGTTACAATTAACATTTAAAACAAAAAAGAAATAAAATGAAAATGAAAATATATTATTTTCATTTTCATTTTTCATCTTTTAACATTTTTATCAACATCTGTTTACCTTGCAATTTTTAGAATGTTCAGATTAAAGCAGAAATCTGAATTGGTTTCGAAAACTATTTTACGGAAAAAAGAAATACTTATTAAATAAGTTTTAAAAATACTCTAAATCCAAGTATTATTGACTTGTATTATAAGCAAAGAGAGTAAACGGCACAGCTCGATATTTACAATAATTATGTTAATGTGCAAGAAATGTTATGTTATAATATGTTATGTTATGTTATAATGTGTTATAATATAATAATATGTTATAATGTTATATGTTATGTTATAATGTTATGTGTCCTCAAAGAAAGTGGACGTAGCTATCCCCAGACGGAAAAACTCGAAACGAAATAGATTACATACTGTGTAACTAAGCAGATATCATACAGGACGTAACAGTAATAAATGCGGCGTCAGTAAGTAGCGATCACCGAATGGTTAGAGCCAAATTAAGATAAAACATAATAAAAATAGGAATAAATTTAGAAAAACTGGGAACATAGACACAGATAAACTAAAATCTAATACAAAATAATATAAAAGCAAGTTAAATTCCACAAAAGTATTAAATCTAGATAAACTTAGCTTAAATGAAATCAATGAAGTCATAACAAAAGAACTATTAAATGCAAGCTCAGCAGTGGCAACCGCTAACAGAAAACGAAAAACCAAAATAAGTGTAGAATCACAAAACATGCTGAAACAAAAAAAAATCTTCTGAGACAAAACAAAAGAGACACTGCAGAATTTAAGGAACTTATTCGAGTAATAAGAAAACAAATAAAAGAGTACATTAAAAAACATCAAAAAGAAAGTATTAAACAAATCATAGAGAAAAACCGAAGTCTTAAATGCACCAAACCGAAACTAGAAAAGAAAAACATAATAACCATTAAAAATGAACAAGGACAACTAGAAAAAAGTAAATCTAATATTGCAAACTCAATTGAAAAGTTCTACGCTGATCTGTACCGTTCCAGAAACGATCCCCCTAACTCCTCAAAGCAGAACTTGAAAAGGCAGATAACAAATGTCAACTCAGAAGTGATGCCCGAAATAAGCCCGAAGAAATAGAAAAAGCAGTAAAAGAAATAAAAAGGAATAAAGCTCCTGGAAGCGATGGCATTCTAGCAGAAATGCTAAATGAAGGCGGAGATGAAGCCATCACATATCCAAAACTATTATTTAATAGATGTCTATTCCAAGGTAACATATCCGAACAATGGAATAATGCTAAAACAATACTAATACACAAAAAGGGAGACACCACAGACCTGAAAAATTATCGACTAATTTCACTTCTTTCACAACTTTACAAAACCTTTACAAAGATTATTACAAACAGGTTAACAATTAAATTTGATGAATATCAACCAGAAGAACATGTTGCTTTTAGAAAAGGGTACAGCACTTGTGACCATCTATACACTTTAAAAATCCTAATAGAAAAGACTAACGAATACAATCTCCCATTATGTCTGGCTTTTATAGATTATGAAAAAGCTTTTGATAGCGTAGAACTGTGGGCAATAGAAGAAGCATTAGTCAATAACCGAATCGACTCCAGGTACAAAATACTAATACATAATATTTACGAACAAGCTGAATGATAGTGACATTGGGTAATGGAATCGCAACAAGACTAGTAAAAATCAACCGAGGAGTAAGACAAGGAGACACAATATCTTCAAAATTATTTACAGCTGCCCTAGAAATTATCTTTAAGATAATGGACTTGGAAAATAAAGGAATCCCTATTAACGGAAGATACTCGAACCGTTGTATCCTCATCATCACTTGTGTATAATTGTGTAATTTTCTCCAAAAACGTATGCTCACCGTGCCTAGCCTATTTATAATTTGTTCCAATACTTTTGGTGATGACATATTTTATCTCATGTTACGACATCGAAGGCATTGGAATAGTCAACAAAGCATAAATATTTTTCGATGATTTGACGAATATTAGGAATATGTTCTCTTGTTCCTCTACCTGGGACGAATCCGCATTGTTCTTGAGGAGTTTGTGGTAAGAGAATTGATTTTAGTCTTTTATTAATAATGGTTAGAAGTACTTTCCTCGCGTGTGCTATCAATGTTACTGTACGGTAATTACTGCAATCGGTGAGTCTTTTTTTATATATGGAAACAAACATGAGTTTACCCCAGTCATTTGGCCATTTTCCGGTATTCTAGATCTCATTGCAAATTTTAAACATTATTTCCATCCCTAATTATCCCATTTCTTTGAGTGTTTCAGCTGTTATTCCATCTTTTCCTACTGCTTTTCTGAATTTTAGCTTTTTAATTTCAACCTCAATTTCTGATTTCAATATTTGAGGTTCTTTTTCATAACTTCTTTTCTCAGTATTATTGCCTAGGTTATTGTTAGAGAATAGTATTTTGCAATATTGTTTCCACACCTATTCGATACCGTCTGGGTTTGTTATGGTATTTCGACTATTATCTTTATGTGTTCATGCTGGTTGTCAAATTCACAGGGATTCTTCTTTTGTTGTTCTTATTTACCCAGAGCCTCCTTGGCCTTTAACTATATCCATCAATATTTACAGTTATATCAACAGTTAGGAGATTACGTTTGTTCTTTTTTAACACTAGCTCTTTATTAGGACCTGATATTTTGTTACATGCTCCAACCATGGAATGTTGAAATTCTAAGCAGTCTTCTAAGACACCACATTTTGAGAGCCTCCACACGATTCATAGATCTCACTTTAAGTGACCAGGACTCACTTCCGTTGGATGGACCATATGTAACATTTCGAAACCCAGATTTTAGACATTGCTACTCTTATTCCCACTCCCAAATCACAGTCCCACTTGCTGTTTAATATAGCTCTAAGGTTTTCAAATATTTTAACCCATTTACTAGCTTTATTAATTATATTCAACTGAACTTCCTTATCGGGTTATCTGCTGCTGATTACCATTATTTAGTTTTTGCTACGGTAATGTTAAGACCTTACTTCTCTTCCACTCTATTTATGATTGGTCAATTCATTATTATAGTCGTGCATTAATTTTGATACCTTGTGCGTCCTATTGTGCAAGCTAAAATATATTTTTAACATAAATATTGAATAGTAGTGATGGAACAATATAACCCTGTCTAATTCCTTTCCTTTCTTCATTTCTTCTGTGTATCCTTGTAACGTGTATGGTGATCATTGTAACGTGTCATAAAACTGATAGTTATATTTTGTTTAATTTTCTTTTATTTTATCAATTTTTTTAAAACACTCCATATATAACTTTAATTTTTGTAAAGAGTTTCCAAGAAATAAGTTTTGGCTGTGCGAATAAAATTCCCCTTATACCACCCACCTAGTGGTTTTAACTAACTTGTGGTTATGGCTTTGTTTAAAAATATTCAAACTAATCCCTTCAAACAAGTCACTAAAATACCGTTAAGGTTTGTTTATTCTTATTCTATATAATCACCTTAAAGAATTTACTGAAAAATATCCTGTTATGTCAAGTAACGTTCAGTATATTTCTATATTTTTTATAAAATATTTTTCTGTAAAAAGACACACCTTTTCAATAAGGACTTTTATTCAAGATTTATCTGGTGCCTTAATCTGATCAACAGTTTAAACAGAATAAAACTTGAAACACGTGTAGTAAGATGGTGAGACACTAAAATTGTATCGAAATTTAACAATTTGTATTTATTTTGATTATATAAAATATTGTGAGTACATTCTTCTTATATTGTAAGACAATTCGAGTGATGATATTTTCAAGTTAAGACAGTTTATGTGATAGAATTTATCACTTGGGATCTCTTTTTAAATACTATTATAGTGATAATTTTTCGAATGTTCTAACAACCATTCAAATTTCGTCATTTTGTATCATGTGGAACAATTTCACCCAATCATGTCAACATTAGACTGATAATTGCATTCAGTGCAATTTTCAATCCCTATGATGAATGCCTCATAATTTCATGACAAATTTCTCAAGCTCGTTGCTTGGTAACAGCACTCAGCCTTCGGCTTCGTGCTGTTACCAAGGAACGAGCTTTCGATTGTCATGAAATTATCTCGTCTGTTATCAATGTCCTAGGGATATTACTAATGAATATTTCATTATTAAATATTTAATCTTAATAAATATTTTGTACAGTCTATTTCAAACTTGTTTAAATCGAAATGTATTAACTAAATAGTAAATATTTGGTTACATATTTAAATTTCTAATTTAATTGCATCTGTTTTTATTTTCAATACACAGTTAATCAATTGCAAAGCGGACTTGGGTTTTTATGATATATAATTTAATTAATATGTTACGTATTTGAATACTTTTTTGTTGGTTTTTAGAATGTTTGCATTGCATTGTTTTCTTTGTTTTGTTATTATCTGATTTTGGTTTTTTTTGGATACGTTTAAACATTTAAAAACAATGGCGCTCTTTTATTGAGAGTAACGGTACCTTTGAGGACATTGTGTGTCGGTGTTCTAAGTGTACTTTTCTATAATCTAGTTCACAAGTATCATAGCATCTTTAATTAATCTTTTGGTAATCAAACTAACCTAAGTGTGAAATTGTTTTAATTGCATTTAACCTTTCTAGACAAACTCCTTTAGTTTCCTGAGTGTGTTTTTTCCAGGATAATCATGAATCAAATATCAGCCCTAATATTTTGCAATTATCAATAACCGGTAATATAATATAGAAATATGCATTTCAATAAAAATTATACATTACTAAAAAACATAATCTAGTAATTTTTAGAAACAAAAGCGAACACATAATATTTTTTCTGATTTAATCTCACATTTTGAGGTCATCGCAAATCTAAACATACTAAATTATTATTGGTACAACAAAAAGCTTCTGATGAGCCATATACTAAAAAAATTGTGAACCAGACCAGAAAACTCAAGTGTCTGTAAATTGAGTTACGGATTTGGCAATTCATCCTCTCTTATTTTTTATGCCAAGTTATCTACAAAATACACTTTAGATAAAACCAGCGGGTGAACAAACAGCATTCATCAGACTTTTACTGGTGTATTTTGCTGATTACACTAGGAAACTTAATGAACGTATGTAGAAACTAAAAAACTAGAGGAAAAATTATCTAATAAAGTTCATTAAATATTTAAAATTTAAAGGAATTTACAGCTTTTAAAAATATATAATTCATGTGCAACGGTAAATTTAATACATAATTTATAATTCCATCTAAAGGCTTTTATTAGTCCAGTATTGGACATGGGCCTGCTTTTTTTGTTTCCATTTTCCTCTATTCTGGGCTATGTTCAATGTTCATCTATCTTAATATTGCTCTGAAGCTATTTTCTTGTGGCATTGTAAATTAATTACTATTAAACTGGGAATAAGCCACAATTAAAGATAAAAATACGTTTATTGACGTTTCAATTTCCACTTCGGAAATCGTTCTCAAAATACAAACAGTAAATTTACTGTTTGTATTGGGTGTAAGGTGGTTAAACAAAAGATGATGGAAGGTTTATCAAATGTCATATATTAAAATCATCTTGCGTTTATCGTAATCTCCTGTACTATAGACATGCAATGCATATCGTAGTCCATTTTATGCTGCTAATAACACGTAATGGCGTTGTTTTAGAATTTACTGTATTACGTTTCATGAACCGGTTGTTGAGTACATTGCAAATGGCGTGTTAACAGAAGAATGGTTTTAATCGCTTCGTGCAGAGAATTTCGAGCGGTAAACCTCGGCTGAATAAAAATATAATCTTGTATGCATACCTCGAATACGACAATATATCAAAGCATTAAGGAAAGTGCGTAATCACTATTTAGTCTTTTTTAGACGTGATTAATTATGATGGATCGTATAGATCAGTTATGAAAACGTGTATGTGCATATATACATTTTGTTTAGAAATATTTGGCACTTACATTCAAACGAAAAATTTGGCTAAGTAGTAAAAAATAAATACTAAACAAATGTTTCAGATAGCAAGTAAACCAATTTTAAAAAAGGCAAAAAGCTCGGGTTCCTTCGAAAAAATATTTCGAAAAGATTTTTTTGCATATTTTATTTTATAAGATAATCCAAAATAAGGTTCAATAGGTAGGTCGCCCCCTGGGCGAAGAGTTGTATAATTTTTTTTTAAATAAATTTTATATATATTTTTCTAAACTCAGGCACTTGATGGACTAGATTCTCACCCGATGATGGCCCTCTGTGACTGAGGATACCGTCAGGCAGATGTGTAACATTGGTAAAAACACATCTCCTGGCCCGGATGGCATTCACAGAAGATGCCTCAAAAATCTTACACAGAATATTATCCCGTTGCTCACCAATATTATCAATGCATCTCTAACGTTGAGCTACTTTCCTATTTCATGGAAGATAGCCAGCACAGTCATGATCCCTAAAAAAAGAAAAACCTTCACCAACCCTGAATCGTACAGACCTATTTCTCTACTGAGCACTCTAGGTAAAGTCTGCGAGAGTATTCTTAAGGAAAGACTCGTAGAATTACTAGAAACTTACTTCGCAATTCCAGATTAATTCGAATTCAGGGCTGGACACTTCACGCAAAACGCATTGGTTGAAGCAACAACCTTTATTTCGCAATCATTTAATTAAAGGAAACACGTTATAGGCATATTAATAGACGTTCAGAAGGCATTTGATCAGGTCTGGCACACAGGCCTGATCGAAAAACACCACGTTGCTGGACTGCTCACACCTTTAGTTAAAATAATCAATTCCTATCTCTCTCATTGGACGATCAGGATCAAAGTAGCTGACCATTTATCCACCCCTTTACTCCACAAGCTGGAGTACCCCACGGCTCAATACTTGCTCCAGTATTATACACAGTCTACAACAGTGACATCCTCCGCCCACAGCAAGGATCGGAGTCCATCCTGTAACAGCAAGAACGAGGACATTTTCTTGTGAATTTTCGTTTATATTTTTTTATTAAATGTAGTAATAAATAAACACTCTCTAAGTTATACTATAATTTTTTTTCTCACCAAATCTCAAACCCTAAAAAGAAAAAAATATTTTTTTAAGTGCATATTATATAAATGCATATTGCATATAATAAAGGCATAATTGGTTTCTTTTTAAGAACATGTTGCATGCATATTTTAACCATTTTTTAGAGCATATAATCCAGTCTGTAATTATAATATGATCTTGTTTAATTATATATTTTAATTACTTATTTACTCTAAAAGATTACAGTGTATTATTTTCTTCGGTTGTGTAACCTCTCATTGTCAAACTAGCTAACACATGGTTTTTTGTTTTTAAGTTCAAAGAAATTCACTTGTTAGAATATTAAATTTCTATGTAATTGTCTACGCAATTTAGTATTAAGGCTCAGCGACCATTTTAAAACTCTGATTTATGAGGGTTAGCTTCCTGTGGTCACCCCTTAGAATTTTTAGGTGCGAATTTTTAACCTTACAAATGCTAACAACGATCAGATCGAAAAGAGACACCGTACTGTAAACATCTCCAGTTTATCGGAGATGCGATCGTCCTTTCGCGCCTCAATCACTATTCTATTACGCATACTACAATTAATACACCATATTCAAACGTAAGTGTTTTTTCTTTATACAAATAATATTAATGAGTTACGCCAATTATTTTCGTGATTTTTAAATTAATTGCTAATTTATACACCTGTTACCTGTAGTTACCTTAGCGCAGCATGTCAAATGTCCCTCCGAATTATAGGAGTAAAACCCCCAAGTGTTACTCCTATAGAAGTTAGGAAAGAAATAAACAAACTCAACTCACGAAAGGTCCCAGGTTATGATTTAATCTCGAAAAAAGTCCAAAACAATTTCCTCGCAAAACCTTTATCTTGACCAACCTAGTTATAGGAAGAAACATATATATCCAGACCAAAAGAAGACAGCTCGACTTAAAATTCCCGCAAATGTATTGGCACCTTGGACGTAAATCGAAACTTAACATCCAAAACAAAATTCTTCTATAAAAAGTCATACACAAACTTATCTGCTTCTACAGACTACACCTATATGCTGTGCAAAGCCAATGTAGCTGAATATCATCCAAAGATTCTTGTCTAAAGTGCTAAGATGGATAGTCGATGCACCATGGTACGTAAGTAATCAAACACCTCACTACGACTTAAAGATTCCTTTCATCAGAAAAGAAATCCATCGAGCAACGGAGTCACAAAATAAACGTACCATTCAACATGAAAATGAATTACTAAAAAAATTGTTCAACAATGGTCCAGCCACAAGAAGACTAGATAGAACCTGGCACCAAGACCTACTTCAAAACTACACCAAAGTAGAATAAGGTGAAACCTAATTGGATGTCTCTCCTTTACGCTCAAAACATGTAACACATTTACCTAATAGTCTGTTAATGTAGATTGTAAATAAACATAATTATAAAAAAAATGTAGTTACCGAACGAAAATCATACTAACAGCGTGTTAACAGGATAATAAATACTTGAAACGCTTGAAACATGGCACACAAGAACGAAATCGTTTTATTTAATGTTTCCTACTACCAGAGGACTATTACTACCAGAGTTTCCTACTTGTAGAAATGGGATGGGAGTATAACAGACCCATACAGAATCTTTTCATAGACTTTCGACAGGCATGTGATAGCGTAGAAAGAAGCCAAGTATGGAATGCGATGGCGGAGAAAAGCTTAGACGCTTTGAACAAAATATACTTTGAAAAATTATCGGACCTCACCATGACATCGTCAAAACCAGTATAAGATCAGAACCAATATCGAATTAAAAGCACTCTACAATGATGCCGATATTCTCCAAGAAATTAAATTACAGCGACTAAGATGGGCAGGCCAAATGCATAGACTGCATAACGAGAGACTTGTAAAACTGGTATGGGAGGAGATTCCCACAGGCAGAAGACCACTCGGACATCCCAGAATGCGATGGAGAGATAACATCCAAGCAGATCTCCGGAAAATGAACATTCCATTTGACCCTAGGTTTATGCAAGACCGAACAAATTGGAAAAATTTGTACAGTCAGCCAAGACCCACCCAGGGTTGTAGCGCTACGTGATGATGATGACTACCAGAATAGGAAAACATAAATGCTAAAAAAACTATAAGTTAAATATTTTTTAAATATAATAAAAGTATCGGAAATAAAAAAAGAAATAAGCTAAGCTTGCCTAATGAGGAACTATATTGTTGACAATGTCATATATGTTCACTTATGGTATTTTCTAAAAATGCGTATATTGCATTTTGTTAAGAGCACATAAAACCACAATGACACACTATTAATTTATCTCACTATATGCTAGCAGTACCCAAATAAAACCGCAGTAACCACTAAAGCGATTAAACTCTAAGACCATATTCCAAATAGCAAGAAATATAAGCTTTTAATCGGCGTTAATAATAATAGAGAGCGTAGCCCCCACACTAATTAATTGCGTCGATTAATCGATGTTCTGTTAACGGTTGCAGAGCCATCCATCAACGAGTAACTTCGATACGGTGTAGCTCTTTTTAATGAGGGCCAGATACAAAAGATAAACAACAAACAAAAAACAAGAAAAAACTTTTTTAGAAGACAAATATCCAAGAAACAAATATCTCCGAAAGGTAAATGTCAATATCAACAATTAACTTTACAGTTTTACCGTCTGAATTTCTGCGAAATAAAATCGTTTTAAAAATAGAATTTTACAGAAACTGAAATAATTTGTAGTTAATGAAAAAGTATCGCTTGGAAAACATTTTATAAAGGCAAAGAGAAAATGCGTTATTACATTAGGTATAGTGGTGATGTAGCTAAAAATAGCAATACGAACTAAAAAAAGAAATATAAAAATATATTCAAATAACCTTCGTTAATAGGTCACACTATTAAGGCACAATATTAATATGACGTGTTTTCTTACATACATTTGACTTACTTTTATTGCCCAGTATTGCGCTGCGTCTAATCCTAGTTGGTTCTTCTTCGTTAAGTACTGTTTAAATTCAAATATGGTTGTATAAATTAATCAATACATTTGTCCTTCCCTTGTATTCCTACAATCCCTATTGGTACCGCTCGGGAATGCATCCCGCTAAGACACAAGAGCGTAAGTCGTTGAGAAGAAAAGACGCAACCCTCTGCTAGTGTGTAGCATTTTCAATTTCATTGATTCTTTTGAGTATATTGAAACCTCCTCGTATAAAAAAATATATTAAAAACTCCTTATATATTTTTAAGAAAATGAAACGAAGAATTTTTCCGTGTTGTTAGTTCGTATCTTTCAAAGTACCCAAAAGTGTTTCGTCGCCGAGTAATAAAACCTATTGAGAGTTGTTTATTTTACTTCGGCAAATTCTTTTCATGTTAATGCGTCGCAAAAGGATATGTACGTCGTTTCGTGGTGTCTTGTTATGTCAGCGTTTGTATGTATGCGTTCAATGTTCAATTTTAATAGAATTTCTTCACTCTCGTTGGAACCGCGAGCAAAGGCGGTTCAGCGTTATGTCCAAATTCATGTCGAGTTTGTATAATTTTCTGTTTTTTTGTTGATTGTGGTGGAAATGGGTAGCAGTAGTGATGGATTTTGTCCAGTATGAAGTGACCGGCATTAATTTGCCGGGAGTAGTGAAGTTTTCGCTTGATATTTCGAGATTTTTTAAAAGTCGGGTTCCTGTTGGAGGGTTCATGTTTTTTTTTTGAGAGTTCTTGTTTTCCCTGGTGTGTTTCGGCCCCCAATGGATGTCCTGATCCTGTTTCGGCCCCAAATGGATGTGTTTGCTGCTGATCTCCGGATGGATGCTACAGAGATATAACAAGTTCTTTTTGTGAAGTGGAAATATGTAAATCAAGGTAACTGTTTTTTTTGTGTTCAAATTTTAAACTAAAGACAGACAATTTTTTTATGAAATAATAATTGCTTTCGTTACATTTAAAATTGTAAATTTTAGGTTTTGAGTTGAGCTGTCAATTTGTGTGTTTAGTTTTTTTTTTTTAATTTAATGTTAACTTGTGACAGCTCGTTTTTTATTTTTTTTTTTTTGACTATTAGTTTGTTTTATTTTTAAACAAGGTTAACCTCCATATAATTTTTTTAAGATTATGTAGTATCTCCAACTCCTGGAGTTTGTTAATGGATGACACATGTAAGTTTTTTAATTTTGTATTTCTCCATGTAACTGTTTGTGGTGACACATAAATAAAGGTTAAATTTTGTTGTCTTAACTTTTTATTTATTTTTTTTGAGCCAAACCTTTTTTGATTCTTATTTGAAAAAGATATGTTTTTTATGTTTTGATTTGTTTTCTAATTATTTCCCTAGTTAAAACCAGTGGTTGTAATAGGCATAATTAGGCACCTCAAGTGGCGCCCTATATTAAATTCCTTGAGGTGTTTCTTGTTTATTTTTATTTTGTTTATCCCAAGAGCCCTTTATTTCATTTTTTTGTAGTTGCCCCATTCCAATGCCCTTATTCTTTTATTTATCCACGACCCCAGCTCTCCTACCAAACCCTGAGTGCCGTTCGCATCAGTAGCGATTATTTTGCTTGCCCTATCTTCACCCCCTTAGTTTCTTCCCCCAATTTTCTACCCCTTTTATTGATGCCCCCTGTGGTAGGCAAAATATTGTCGTTACAAGTGCATCGATGCATTCATATTGAAGTCGTTTTGTTCTTTGTTTTTTGTAATAGTAAATCATGATAATTAGTGGTACGGTAAGTTCACCTAGTTTTACCTAAACCTTTATATTGTTTTTTTGATTGTTTATTGCAACCATTTAAATTTTGATATTATTTGTTATTTGCACCTATGAGTTAAAGTTCATGTATCTTGCCAGAGCTATCGAAGGAATAGTTCCTATTAATTTAATTACTATTCATTCGTAATAGTACGTTATCTTGTTAACCCCCCACAAGTACCGTGCCCAAGTTTTAGGCGTGGGTAGCTTCCATAACGATTTGCCGATATCGTTTTCAATCTTGCGCGGCATGTAATAATTCATCTGCTGGTAAGCCAGTCCATTGACGAAGGTTTCGGAACCACGAGTATTTCTTTCTACCCATTCCTCTTCTTCCGTCGATCTTTCCGTTGAGTATCAACTGCATTATCCTGTATCTGCTTCCTCTCATTATATGCCCCAGATATTCGAGTTTTCTCTTTTTTATCATCTTTATTAAGTCACCTTCACCTTGACCTATTCTGTTCAAGACTTCTCTGTTTAAAATGTGTTGAACCCATGATATTCTGAGCATTCTACGATATAACCACATCTTAGTTGGTTGCCTGTCCATAAGTCGTCGGGAGTACATCTATGAAAGCAGTTTCATGTTCTGTATTACTATGCAGTCAGACTTGTCGCCTTTTTTAAGCGAAGCTTTGAAACTAGTGTTGTATAACTTTAGTAAAATGCTGAGGGGAGCGTCACAGAAACGCCTTAGTAAGACGCTGTAAACAGCTGGAAGAGTCCATTTACGCGACGAGGGGAGTCCATTATACAACATGTAAACCTTTTTTACTTCTATTAAAATCTATAACAAAGAAATTAAGTAACAGCTGTTATTTTTATTTCTTAAATATTTTTTTTGTTTATTTGAATGATCTATAGATTTATCAGGGGTTTATTTAAATTAAACTTTTAATTAGAATAAATATTATTTTAAATTTAAAAATACAGAAAACATAGTATGAAACTTCGCGCTACTCTACAGTGCCGCCCACTGTGCCATTTTTTTTGTTTAGCAGGCCCCATTTGTTAAGATTTAAATTGGTCAGTGCTAGTTTTTAAGTAGTTTAGCCTGCGCCACGTGACCAGTCGCTTGGAGTTGCGCTTTGTGGATTTTTTTAGTGACTAACAGGCTGGTGGTTTGTCTTCTTCTTCTTTTAGTACCCTGTCCGATTATCGAACGTTGGCGATCATATTGGCAATAATAATGTTACGATTTTAAATGTTATGGCGTATAGAAATGTAAATATTTTATGACTAATTCTTTTTTATTGATTCTCGTAATTTCTAGGTCAAAAATCTACCTGACACCCTTTGGGTTCCCTTCGCTAAACAAACAGCAATCGAACTTTCTGGGGACTAGCCGATGGAAAAAAAACATACCAGTTTTGAGACCAGTCGCCGCTGTGTCTACGTCGAGAACGGCATCGTATTTTCTACAGTATTCTGTTTACAAGCTGGTTTCATATAAATAACGGAAAATTCTCATTGAGGAGTTAGTCATAAAAAGATCGGGAAACGCGATTTAATTGTAACGAAACGTAACATAAATAGTTGTAAAGTTAATTAATAAATTAGTAATTAGTTATCGTGAGTTTTAATAAATTAGAATATAGACAATAAATTAGAATAAAGACAAATAAATTAGAACAATATAAATATACTACAATAACTTTGTTTACGCAACTCAAACCATATTAACGGATGTGTCTTGAAACACTCTTAGAGATTTCAAAGCCAGAATGTTCTTCTTAGACCTAAGCCCCTTCTTCCAGCAATATTGCCCCGTATTATAAGGTGTAGAAGGTTATACTTCTCTGTATGTCTCATTACATGACCAAAATGTAGTAACTTTCGAATTTTTGTCATTTTTGTTTTTTCTGTGCTCTTGTTTATTCGATGTAAAATCATTAAAATACATATAAACTCACCCCTGCCTCACTTTACGTCGTATTTTCACTGCTTTCGTCGTATTCTGACCAGTTAGTATGTTTGCACATTGATACCAATACAAATTTTTAATAATACGGAGGTCTTGGTCATCAATTCCTACCTGTTTCAAGACACCTATCAGTTTATCGTGGATTACCCGGTCAAAGGCCTTTTTGAAGACGATAAAACATATATTATATACGGTCGTTCTTTATTCCTACATCTTTGAACCAGGACCTGCAACTTAAATAATGCTTTTCTTGTTCCAAGGTTGTTTCTGAAACCAAACTATGCGTTGATCGCTAGATTTTTAAGCGTTAATTTTTTTCGATATCATTAAAAATGTTTCGTATAGGGCCTGAAGCTTTATAGAGCTTATCCAGATGGATTGGTCTCATGCAGCCGGTAACGAGTGTGCACGTCTAGTTTAACCTTCCGTCTACTTTTTTTGAGAAGTATAGCGCAGAAGCTGTTTATATTAGTATAGTGGGTTTAACTCCCATTTACTTTTGCTAAGTTTTCTTTAATGGCTGTTTCTCTCTTCTTCTTTCGGGGTTTTCTGTAATTTAACCTGTATATTATCAAGAGATCTAGAATGAATTTGAAGTATGTTGGATATTCGGTATGCTCTAGCGTAGTGAGGTTGAATATTTTTTAGCCTGTTGAGACTGAAGAAGGAAAGCGTAGACCTGAGTTTTAGTTAGATTTGGCTTAAGCAAATTTTCTTGATAAACATCGGACATAAAATTCAGGACAGCATCCAGTTTTTGTTCTACATCTTTAAAGGTTGAACCTAATGTTGTGATGCCTAAGTCGTCGATTTCTTCTCGGCGATTTTTCTTCCTTTGAGACTCAGGTAGAATCGCTTATTTGGTTGTAGTCCTTACAAGTATTCTGTTAAACGTTGGTAGGTTGCGTAGAGCTTCTGCAGAAGATCTCTATAGTTGACGGTGCCGTACGAACGCTTAGATCAAGTAGGCCTCCTTATATCGGAATATACTAATGTCGATGAAAAAGGTCAGAAGACGGTAGAACCATTAGAAAAACTAATATAAAAAAGAATGCCACATGACTTTAATCTGAATGACCTGCAAATTTTATTGTGCTTGAAAGATATTACCCGAAAACTTAAAACATGCAGGACGTAAACCAGTCTGCAATTCCCAGCTTTTTTTCTATAACTAAGTTCTTAAAATGTAACGTGTATCCTGTACTATACAAATGTGAAAACTGGATCATTAAAGTTAATATAATGAACAAGTTAGAAGCCTTTAATATGTAGCCTTATCTCATAATGCTCAAAATATCTTAGGTCAAACGCATGTCAAACATAAAAGTGACATAAATAGACAATAAACAAAATAGATTAATGCAAAGGTGACATGATCATCAGATAATGAAATAATAAAAGAGAGAAAACTTGTACACTTGAACCCCCGGAGGTAGTGTAGTGGTCATCGTGATGACGTGTATTATCTGTCTCCAAGGATCTCTATCTCTGGTCATTTATTTTAACTCATGCATAGGTCTTTTGCATATTCCTGTAGTTTAGTCGATCCATTTTTTTCAGAATATTCCTTGTGTTCTTTGACCTTCTACCTTTTTTTGGATAATAAGTATTTCCATGTTGTCTATGTCTGCTCTCATAATATGTCCAAACTTATTTAATTGGTTAAGATGGACTTTGCTGAAAAGTCATTTGCTGGCCTTTTACCATCATCAGTAGTTCGACAACCCTTTCTGGGTCGTGGCTTGTTCTGGGATTTTCCGCCATTATGTTCTGTTCTTTGCTTTGTTTTCCAGTTGGATATCATAAGTGTTTTCAGATCTTGTTCCATGTATCTAAATTTGGGTCTTCCCTTTGACCTTCTCCCTACTAGTGTTTGCCTTATTATATGTTTTGGCATTTCAGTCTCCAACATCCGTTATCCAATGTTACGATCTCGGGTCCATTGTATGCTATGTATAGTATTTGCCGACCTTCAGATTATTTAAAATTGAATTATTTGTCCTGTGGTCGATCTACGGAATTTGTAACATTTTTCTTTAACAGAACATTTCAGTGGCGTCTATCTTTCTTCCTTCCACTTGTCGTAACATCCAAGATTTACATCCGTATGTCAGTATCGGGAATATTAAGCTGTTAAGCAACCTCATTTTTAGAGTTTGGGAAATTTGAGAGTCCTTCTATAATTTTGCCATCTTTTCCACGGCAACTTTATTTTCACATCTGCGTTTTATTTCTTTCCTGTGTTTGTGATAAATGATCCCAAATGAGCTTACTAACTAAAAGTATAAGCTTACAACTTCAAACTATTCAATCTTTGTTATGAGTGAATGATAAGAGTAGTAGTTACTGGATTAGTTAATCATCATGCCTTTTTAAGGCCTTTGTTGTCGTACTTCTTCAATATTTGCGTAACTAATTATATCTATTCCCAGATATTTAAATCTTGCTTCCTGCTTTATTATTTTCCCATCAATTTAGATGTCATACATTTGGTTTTTTTGGTGACATTATCATATCGTATGTATAATAAAATAAATATAAAATTTATATAAATAATATAAAATGTTAGTTACGAATTCTTCGAAAAAGTTCTAGGCTGTTATATGGAAGATATATGTCATTCTTTGGAGCTCGTCTTCGGTCTCTGAGATTAATGCGGCGTCGTCTGCATAATATAATATTTAGAATTCATTATTTCTCATTTTGTTACTATGACCTTTACGTACTGCCAATATTATTTCGTCCAATATTGTATTAAAGAGAAGTGAGCTTAAAGAGTTAGCTGTCTGATTCCGCTTTTTACTGGTATAGACTGTGTATATTGATTAGTATGTTTCTTTTATACAGTAGGTGTAAGACGTCTTTGACTTGGATGCGATCGAAAGCCTTTGTCAGGTCTATAAATACACATAGACCTATATACATAGGACAGACAAACCGACAAATTTATAATCGTATTTACGAACATTCTATATTAGTCAAACATTCCGATACTACTTCAGCCCTAGCCCAACATCATATACAGACAGGTCACAAAATTTATTTCGAAAAAGCAAAAACCATCGCTTCCATTTCCTCCTTAAAGTCGAGAATCATTCGTGAAGCTGTCAAAATTGAAAAACTAGTTAAAAGTATTCTAAAATCTCTAAACTGTTTGTCAAGTTTAATCAAAAAATATTAGAAGGTATTAAAGCAATGGGCTAAAATTTAGAAATAGAATATTTGTAATAATACACTCTGTGTCTCGGTAAGGAGGAGTATTACAAGTGTTTTAGGTTAAATTTTCATATTTTGTGCTAAGGTTTCTCCAGTAACTATATGGACAATTCCTAATGAAACACTCTGTATATCTTCTTCTTCCTATGCCGTCCCCATTAACGGAGGTTGGCGACCACATTTTTAAAAGCTTCTCTGTCTTTTGCAACGTGGAAAAATTCGTCTAGAGTCATGTGTGTCCAGTCTCGAATATTTCGCAGCCATGACTTCCTCTTTCTACCTATTCCCTTTTTGCCATCGACTCTACCCTGCATGATGACCTGCAGAAGACTATATTTATTATTTCTTAGTATGTGTCCAAGGTATGCAGTCTTGCGTACTTTTATCGTTCTCAACAATTTTTTGACTCGACCCATTCTTCTCATCACTTCCTCATTGGTGACCCTGGCAATCCATGGGATTCTCAACATTCTCCGGTATATCCAAAGTTCAAAGGCTTCAATCTTTTTAACTATTTGCGCTTTTAGTGTCCATGTTTCTACCCCGTACAATAATTGCGACCAGACGTAACATTCAACAAACCTCAGTCTCAGCGCAATACTCAGATTTTTGTCACAGAACAATTGTTTGAATTTTAAGAACGCTGCCCTTGCCATTTCTATTCGTACCCGGATCTCTTGGCCTGGATCTAATTCTGTGTTGATGAAAGCTCCCAGATATTTATATTTTGTCACTCTCTCTATTTGCTGTCCACCAAGAGTTAGTTGTTCATTATTTATTGGACTCCTTGATACTATCATAAATTTGGTCTTATCTGTGTTGATGTCAAGTCCCATTTGAATGCATTCACTATTTATTGCATCTAGTAAAGTTTGTAGATCTTCTATACTCTCAGCCATAATTACCGTGTCATCTGCAAATCTCATGGTGTTTATGATTTCTCCACCAATTCTTATTCCCTCTTTTCTTTCCCATAAGGCTTTTCTGAATATGACCTGTGAGTACACGTTGAAAAGCGTCGGAGACAAGACGCATCCTTGCCTAACCCCTCTCGCAATCGTTATATTATTTGTTTCTATATCGTTCACCTTTACTACTGCTTTTTGGTTCCAGTATATAGCCTTAATAAACTCAATGTCTTTTTTGTCTAAATTGATGTTTTTTAATTCATCTATTAACTTCATATGCTGCACTCGGTAAAAGGCCTTCCTAAAGTCTATGAAGCATACATATGCACTCTTGTTATATTCCCGACATTTCTGCAAAAGTACCGTCAACGCAAATAATGCCTCTCTTGTACCCATGCCTCCTCTGAAGCCAAACTGAGTTTCATCTATCTGTTCCTCACATTTCTTATAAATTCGGTTTTGAACAATTTTCAAAAGAATCTTTAAAGGGTGGCACATTAGGCTTATCAATCTATAGTCATTACATGATTTGGGATTGTTGTTTTTTGGTAGAGGTAAAAATATCGATTTAAGCCATTCTTCCGGGATGTTGCCCTCTACATATATGTGGTTGAGAATTCGGGTGAGTCTCTTTATATTACCGTCATCTAAGGCTTTTAACAGTTCAACTGGAATTTGATCAGGACCCGGTGCTTTTCTTTGTTTTGCATTCTGTAGGGCATTCTTTACTTCTGAGGGTAAAATTTGTAGGTATTGTTTTTCTTCACCTATATCTTGTTCATTTTCTCTCTCGTCATGGAAAAGATGGATTATATATTCTATACTCTGTATATATTTATAATTATTTTCAAAGAATAGATACATTTTTAAAATTGGTTAAGTGAAAAATTTATAAATTTATTTGAGACATAATTTGTTAAAGTACATAACTAACCGTATATTAAGACCAAGAAAATGTGATATCGATTTCGTTCTCGAGAAATACTAAAAACAGCCGCGAACTCTTTACTAAACTCTCGAAGTTCAAGGTTTTCTTTTACCACACCACATTACGGACTTTTCAAGTCAAAGTTCAAAGTTTAATGCCTTAATAAGTCGGAAATGACACACCTCACACCATACACGAACGCTTCGTGACTTTACAGATTACTTTTAGAAATATATGGTTCTTATACATTGAGAAAAGGAGCTTTAATAAGATTTTCTTACATGAAATGTTAATTACGGATTGTACTAAGAAGTTAAAAAAAAATTTTCGTTTCTGGCTTATAAATAAAGTGTTTTATAAAATGTACTTTAAATTATTTTATTAAAAAATTGAATATCTTAAACAAAGTTCATTTTAAAATTACTTCATTATATGCTTCTAACAATTATGCTTCATCGCTTTTTTGATTTACCTATAGCCGAAAAACAGTCCACATTAATCTTATTTGGTTCTATGGTTCTACAGCTTTTGAGTCCAAGCTTTCCAATGTGTTCAATCATCTGGTTCTCTCATCTCATTGTAAGTTTTTATGTTAGTATATCTATTTGGTGATTTTCAATTTAATGATTGTAATAAAAATTGTAAAGGTGAACGATATAGAAACAAATAAAATACCTATTGCGAGAGGGGTCAGGCAAGGATGCGTCTTGTCTCCGACGCTTTTCAACGTGTACTCACAGGTTATATTTAGAAAAGCTTTATGGTAAAGAAAAGAGGGAATAAAAATTGGAATAGAAATCGTAAACACCATGAGATTTGCAGATGATACGGTAATAATGGCTGAGAGTATAAAAGAACTACAACCTTTAGTAGATGCAATAAATAGTGAATGCATTCAAATGGGACTTGACATTACCACAGATAAGACCAAATTTATGATAGTATTAAGGAGTCCAATAAATAATAATTAACTAACCCTTGGTGGACAGCAAATAGAGAGAGTGACACAATATAAATATCTGGGAGCTTACATCAACACGGAATTAGATTCAGACCAATATATCAAGGTACGAATAGAAATGGCAAGGACAGCGTTCTTAAAATTTAAGCAATTGTTATGTGACAAAAATCTGAATACTGCGCTGAGACTGAGGTTTGTTGAATGTTACGTCTGGTCCCAACTATTGTACGGGGTAGAAACATGGATGTTAAAGGTTAAGAAGCTTGAAGCTTGTGAACTTTGGATGTTGAGAGTTCTATGGACTGCCAGGGTCACCAATGAAGAAGTGCTGAGAAGGATGGGTCGAGACAAAAAATTGTTAAGAATAATAAAAATACGCAAGACTGCATACCTTCGACACATACTGAGGAATGCTAAATATAGTCTTCTGCAGGTCATCATGCAGGGTAGAGTCGATGTCAAAAAGGGAATAGGTAGAAAAAGGAAGTCATGGCTACGAAATATTCGAGACTGGACAAACATGACTGTAGACGAATTATTCCACATTGAAAAAGACAGAGAAACTTTTAGAAATGTGGTCGCCAACCTCCGTTAATGGGGACGGTATAGGAAGAAGAAGAATGAAAATTAAGTTTTATCTAAAAAATTTGGAATGAAATCAACACATCAAGAGACAAATCGCCAAATGGAAGAAGATCATTGGGACGACCGAGGAAAAGATGGTCAGACAACGTCAATTAAGGCTAAAAACCGTAGTAAAACAGGCATTAGGCCTATTTATAAAGTAGAAAGAAGAAGAAGAAGAAGCTTACATGGAATACTCACATTCTGAAAACTACACAGCAAGCTACCATGTCCCTAGGCAGATGTAGAAGAATTGGGGACTTAACCCCAAAATGACTCTACAGTTATGCACAAGGGTTATTAGACCAATGATAATCTATGGCTCGGTGACGTGGTGGACAAAGACGCAGCAAGTGGAAGCAATAAGGCTGATAGGTAATACATAAAGGCCAGCATGACGGGGGCCATAAAAACAATTCCTACAGCAGCGTTAGAAGTCCTGCCGAATCTACCACCACTTCATATATTTATACAGGGCGAAGCTATATCAGTGATGCACATATTAATCCATAGTATATATACACCCGGTATTTAGGCGGCACACGCCCTTCCGGTAGAGATCTATGGAGGAGTATCACCGAGCCGCAAGCCCTTATCTCTTGCCGTACTGCTCCACCATAGACTGATCAGACACCAGTATATTCTAGTCTAAGCCGCAGATTCATTTAGAATTTTAAACTGCTGCTTTAGCCTTTTTGTTTTCTGTACACCGAGCCGGGGTTCGAACTCACTTGCTCTGAACCACTAGCAGTGAAGCTAGTGAGGAACCGGCCGCCCAGCCCGCTTGGCTATCTGACCGACTATTAATCCATAGTCATCGACATATAAGCCAGATGCATGGTGCTGACAACAGAACGCTAATCGATGAGATAAAAGCCAATATTGTGATAGAGCAACCTATCAATGCAACAGCTACGAGATATAGCTTTAACAATAAGCTCATAATTAAGATACAAGGTAGGGAAGACTGTCGTTGTGCAACAGCCGGCGTACCGCAAGGTTCCGTACTAGGCCCAACGTTGTGGAATGTCTTGTATAATGGGGTCTTAAACATCAACTATGGGAGAGACACCATGGCAGTAGCCTATGCAGATGACCTTGCCATATTAATCACTAACGACAGGCACTGGGACCTTGTGGAAATTGTAAACGAATGCTGCGAGAAAGTGAACAGGTGGATGGAAATAATGATCTCGAACTCGCAGGCCACAAGACAGAAGTGGTCATCCTTAAAGCTCCAAGGAATGGGCCGGACCTGACCTTCCAAATAGGCAATAGCCAATTAGAGCCGACGAACTGCTCGAGGTATTTAGGCATCGACCTGGACAGAGGCCTGAGGTATACGAAACACCTGTTAGGAGTGGTTAAGAAGGCGGATAAACGGACGGCAGCTATCCAAAGAATAATACCCAACATAGGAGGGTTCAGCAGCAACAAGAGAAAATTTGACCTTCAAGTAGTGCAATCTACCCTTCTATATGGAACTCCCGTCTGGATTAACGTACTGAAATACCAGAAGTACAAAGATATTATAACAAGAGCCCAAAGGAAGCCCCTTTTAAAAGTGGTGAGCGCGTACCGAACCACTTCTACGCTGGCCTTACAGGTGATTGCGGGAACGCTTCCCATCCACCTGCTTGCCAAAGAAAGACAAATAGGACAAAGGACCATACGAGCGAACATGCTTATAGAATGGCAAAGATAATGGGAGGTACAGACCACGAAGGCTCGTTGGACCAAAACGCTTATAAAAGAGTAAATTACTATTTTACTCAATTCCTGACTGGTCATGGATCTTTCAGATTCTACACATATGGCATCAAAAAAACCAACGATGACATATGCACCTCGTGTGACGAGAGGGACGATGCGGAACATTGCATCTTCCGGTGTAATGTTTTCGCCTACGAACAACAAAGGCTGCAGAATAGATTCGGCGCGATCGCGCCCAACAACATCATGCAGATTGCAATGACCAGCAAAGAGAATTTTGAATATATAATCAACCATATAACAGGTATCATGAAAAGGAAGACTATAATAGAAAGAGCCGAACAAGCTGGGTGAGGGGTCAAATACAAAAATAAATAATAAAAAAAAACATATACATTCTTTTTTTTTCTTTCTTTTTCTTTTCTGTACAAAAATGTACCAAATGTTACCCTTTACGGTAACCCCCCTTTTTAAGCTCTCAAGTTTTCTCCGCTTGGGAACTAGGTCTCCTTCCCTACACGCTTACTGCTTTTAGGTAAGTGCTGTAACTAAAATAAATAGCCATAAGGACACCTTTAACCCAATCTTCGCGTGGTCTCCACATGTTTCGTTCGCTAATGAACTCGTCCAGGGATACCACGGGTCGAAGAGGGGGTGGTTTTAGTTGGTAGGCGACCTGGCAGGGATATCCAAAGGGGGCCCTCTGTCACATAGTTTGACATCGTGCCGCCGGCGTATGTATCTGGTCCTTTGGTTGAATCCAATAGTACTAGGGACACCTTCCCTAGTCGGTTTTACGAATCTTTCCACCTCAGTCCAAAAAAAGGAAAGACTGTAACGAAGGTGTACCCATACAAGTGTGGGAGCCAGCATAGTATTGACAAATCAATAGATACATTTCCTGGTAAGTTTATTTAAGGATGTGACAGATTTCCAGGTGGAAATAACGTAAATTCATCACTGCGTGGAAGCGCAGTGATGGATTGACGTTGGTTACCAGGTATTCCTTAGTAAAGTCTCGAAGATACAAATCTTTTTAAAAAAGGGTCAGGCTAGAGAATGTAACCTAGGACTAGAAGACCACAATAGATCTCAAAAGGCCGCAGTGGAATAAGTCAAAAGTGCACTTCTCTAAATATATCTAAGCAGTTACCGGTTTCTCATCTATAACGCTTAGTGTAGATATATAAGAAGTCGTCTGGAACTGGTATACCCATACCTACACATTTCCTTCTCTTTGGCTTTAATATTTGTTCTAGAAATATCTTCATCGTTTAGAAATACTGCGTCAGAGATGTAGAGCCTCCCTCCAGTAAGCATTTTTGAGAAAGTAGATGAAAAAAATATTAAAATTGAAACTATAATTCTCTCTGCCCAGATACTATAATTCAAATATCATTAATAATATTTATGTATTTAATCGCAAAAATTTTAAATAGGTGAATATATTCTACACTAAATTTATTTTATTCTGCTATTCCAAATTTTATTTTCGAAAACAACTAGGAACATGTATTTGTCTAATTAGTATAGTTGTAAATACATAAAAACTAGTAAAAACTAGTAAATACTACAGGGTAACAAAAAAGCATCATCATAACACTCACAATAGTCATGAATCTAGGGACGAATATTTGTTATCGTCCGGTGATTTGTTTGACAGGTTTGATGGGCGGAATTATTACATTTGGGTGTTACTTATTATACGACTACACTGCCAGTTAAGATATAATAATTGGTTAGTGGTACGAAGTTGATACACCTCCACATCCAACCCAACCTATACCTATACCTATACCCGCAATTTATATTTAGGCCAGTAATAGAGAATTAGATATTTTGACTTATTTATTTGTAGAGTAGGTTAGAATGATAATATGAAAAAATGAAAATAGGGAAGCCTATTTCACAAAGGAATAAAAGATAAATAATTATGATGATACTCAAAAAAAAATAGAGAGATCTGTGCTTGGAATGGAATTCGCACTCAAGGTCACGTAAGAAATGCATTAATCCGGCAAGAACAAAAATTTAAAATAGACAACAAAGACAGAAAGGTAGTCATTAAGACCACCAACATGTTAAAGTGGCGATATAAAAAGAGTATAGCGACACTGAATTAAAAAATACCTGCTATTTATTCAAACATGACAAACTTCCGTGCCACTTAGAGTTACATAAAATATTAGTTGCCTTACAGTAGCAATTTTTGTTAGCAAATTTGGTTTTGCACGAGCATCTTTTATATCATTGACCATTCGATAGAGATAAAGTCGCTGCAATCTCACGAAGAGATTTTTCAACAACTGAAACTTTTTTGGTAGCAGTATGGGGAGCCGGACATACACTGAACTAATTACTTGTAAATAGCTTTGGTAATGTTCCATTTTCTGTCCTGATTTTGTAATACATGTTATCTTCAAGTGTCATGACAACGCCTAATATATTCCTTGCATTAGCTCGTCCTCTATCAACATCGGGGATAGGTCATCTAACAGTATCACCAATTTTTGCAGCCGGTAAAAACTTATTGAAATATTGTTTCATTTTTTTGCAAACCATTTTTTGCTAAAATCTGTTTTCGATAATAGATTTTTGTCGGCAACATTTTAGACATCTTAAGTCGTTTTTATTACTTTCGTTAATTTCAGTACAACAGTTTGTATGAAGGCTGTTATTTAGTACAAGATTCCCATTTCGTTAAATTCGTTTAAATCTTTAAATGTTCCTTCGACTTCTGAGTTAACTAGAGGAAGAAGATTTAGAGAGTACCAGAAATGGTTGTTTTTATTTTGTACTTCGTTTGTTTCATCGATTTTTGTCGTAATTGGGCGAATTATATTTACAGATGTCTTGGAATGGTTGGTTTCGTTTGATAATTCAGCGACTTCTGTGATAACCGAAGGAATAATGTTTACAGAAGACCTAAATTTGTCATTTTCATTTGCTATGTTTGAACTGGTTATAAAAGTTGTACCAGTAAGTAATAAAAAAAACGAATAATTAACAACAATAATTATTTACTACCTATAGCTTTAAAATATACATGTAGCAGTTCTCTTATCATTGTCATAAGAGTCCGATGAATTTGTTCCAGCAACTTTGCTAATATTATTGCCACCTTTTGCACTATTTACTTCTATTTACTTTAAATGTTGAAGATCTTCTTCTGTATCTATTTCATGAATACAGTCATTTGGAAGATAGAATCCTATAGACCAACTTTTATTTTAGACCCAAACATTGCTTCATAGAGAGTGTGATTTATTCTTACATGAATGGCCAGGTTTTTCATTAATTAAATAATTTTAAGAGCTCGAGACCATTTAGGTGTAATATTTGTTTGCATCCACGTTATTAGCATATACTGCATGTCACGATTAGCCCTTTCAACGCTTCCTTGTAACTGACTAAGCCGAGGCTTACCACGAACAATTTTTAAATCCAGCCACATATTTTTCAGATCATTTATTACTGTGTTAACGAACTTACAGCCATTATCCGATTGAAGTATTGAAGGTGCTTTAAAAATGTAGCAAATTTCTACCAAATGTGTAGTTACTTGATCTACCTTCTTTGAAGTTAATGATCTTAAGTGTACGAATTTTATAAGGTGATCCTTATATACAAAGATGAAAGAAAATGGTCCATTAGCTTCGGATTGCAAGTCGAACAAATTAACTTGACACCGACTATTCATTTCAGAAAATAACATAGGTTTTACAACAAGGCCTTTTCTTTTTTAACTGAGTTTTTGCTGACAGGGTATGCAAAATTTTTTTAAAAAGTGTTGCTACTTCGTGTGATATATTTTTGTATTTATCATTTAAAACTTTAACATTCTTATTCTACTTCCATGCTCAAGCCAATACTTAAATGTGCTTTATACAGAATATCAAATAATTCCTCAATTTACGTAATACTGCACTGTCACTACTGTACTGACTTCAGTAGTGACAGTGCAGTGATTAGTGAACAGTGTAGTAGTGTCTGGGGGCTCGGAAGACTGAGACCCCGGAAGCCCTGAGAAAGGCATCAGAGAGGATGCCGAAAGCTTGGCAAAATAGATATCAACGCGGTTTAACCCGGAAGACTGGTGAGTTTGATATTAATTTTAGTAATAATATTAAACTTAGCTCTAAGTTTCATATATATGTATATATATATATATATATATATATATAAATATATATAAATATGTATATATATATATATATATATATATATATATATATATATATATATTTATATATATATATATATATATATATATATATGTATATGTACGCCATTTGTCAAGCAAACATATTTTAAATCCAAAACCAATCCTATCCCATAGAGAATTATGCTTATTCAATTTATCCGATATACTGTAATCGTTAATATATTTGCGTTTCAATATTAACAATATAGGAACGTCTTAACGAGTGCGCTAGCACCCTCCTTCAAAACGAAATATTTATTTTCCTTTAACAAATAAACGAGAGAATTTGTCGCAGTCTGTAGCAGTTGGCAAACAAAAAATCCCGAGGGCTTCAAAGCTCGTTGTTGCAATACTACACAAGCCGATACCTCTGTTATGTATAGAAGATTACAGTTAATTTCTCTTCTATTGTTTTTGTAAATGCTTGTATTACCGTGAATATGCCATTTATCCATGATAATGTTAACTAATGTTATATTTCTTTACTGAAAGTGATTGATAAATTTTAGGGTATAGTTTCAACGATTTTGTATACAGTTCTGTAGAATTAGCATGTATAAATAGTATGAACCATTTGTTTTGTTTTGTTTTATTTTTGTTTGATTTATATTGATAACAAATTATTTCTGGTCTTTTTTAAACCTTGTGGTAAACTGTAGATAAGCTTGGCTATAAACGGTTTCTTAATTTATTTTTGCCTTTTATATTATTTTTTAATTGTTTTCTTTTTGTTTTTAATCATAATAACATTAAAATTATTCAGAGATATGCCTTGTGTAACTTTCTGCAACTAGTTCTACTTTAGCCTTTATTATTTTCTTTTTTCTTATAGCTCCTAATAAGCCTTGGCATCGCTTAAAAAATTCATTCGGCCTTTCTTATTCAGGTCCTTGTCCTTATTCCCAATAGCTGTAGATCTGCTTCTACATTGTCTCGCCTAGTAAGAAATCTTCGAATTTCTACTAATTTTGATAAAACAAAAGCCTAAAAACGCATAATCTTCTTAATACATTTTTTAATTCAAAAAATGTCCTTATACTTTTTTAATTTAACAGTATCCTAAACAATGGTAGAATTCGTCTATTACAATTCTCCACATTTCTCTAAAAATTAATATGGTTTTGTAAATAATTCTTTGCCTTAGCTGTGCCACACTGGCTGGTTTAGTTATGTAAATGCCACTTTTTAAGTATCCCAACAAAAGAATTTAGAATTCAAATCGGGTAAACTAGGAGGCCATTTAATACTATCTAAGCTAGCATGCAATCATTCAGAAAATGTCTGATCTAAATAACGCACATTTACATCAAAATAAGCTAAAGCTCTGTCTTGCTGAAACCATATTTCATTAAAATTGGCTCCAAACTTGTTTTTTAGGGCAGGTACAATTTCATTTTTAAGTAACATTTCATAATTACTGCTTGCTAAATTTTGTTCTATAAAAAGTGGTCCAATTAACAGAGTAACCACTATACCTGACCATACATTTAGTTTTTGTGGTCGTTGTGGTCTTTGAATGCCACTAAAATATATTAAATTTTGGCGATTTACATTCCCACACTGTTTAAATATTTCTTCGTCAGAAAAACATATCTTGTTAACGAAGTTCTCATCAGTTACAATTTTATTTACCATTAAATATTTATTTAGCTTTTGCAACAACTACCTTTGGCAAGGTTTAAATGGATTCTTATGTAATATACGCAAAACTAAAGAATAACGGACATCATGTATTTGTGCAGCTCTGCCAGAAGATGTATGTAAAATTTCGACGAAACTCTGCATTAAATCTAATGTTTTATTGTAATTTATAACAGTTTTGATCTACTTAGTAGAATGCCTTATTTTACTCATTAAGTTTTCCAAAGTACTGTACAATTTTTTATACAGTCACCTTATGGATAAGAGAACCGTTTGGGGAAGTATCTTTGAACAAGCTGGCTACTTTACTATAAGATTTTTTTCTATTGCCATAGCTCTCATAATTAATCTTCATCTCCATTAAAACCATCTTTATTGTAAAGCTTTTAAAAACATATAGCGCGGTCAGCTTTAGTTAAACGACAAGCTACTGTTAGTTTTGTGATTTAATGTCGAAGTCACAGCTTTCCATATTTACTGAATTACTTAAAAACTATGTGTCACTAAGAAGTTTTATTTATTTAACACCCTGGTGACTAGATAAAATACCAAGAGCTACATATGGTTGAACTCTAATTACAAAAGTCGTAACGATATATTTTGCTTACCTCAGGGTAAGAACATGGGGGAGAAGATTGGGCAAACAAAATAATCGGAACTAGTGCGTACGGCACTCAGGGGGTTGTTAGAGAGCTGGGTCGTGGATAAGCTGAAATAAATTTGGGTCGGATTGGGGTATTTACTAAATGAAAACAAAGGGATACTTACATAAACCTCCTGGGTCAAAAACGAACAAGATATGGCAGACAAATTTACCTCTAGCTATTTATATTTGGACGCCGCTTTGAAGAAAACATCCAGCTGGGAGAAAGAAAAAATTATTGTTCCCTACAATTAAAAATACATACAAGGATTAGGAGACTTTTCTAAATTAAAACACAAAATGGATCAGAGAAACAAATCAAACTTTTATTTTGGTCTCAAACAAACAGTTACCAAAAATACAGATTACACAAGAAACATACCATATTTATAACAGAATATAATTTAACAAAAACTTACGTGTTATTCGTTTACAAAAGAGATTGCTACAAAAAATTTTTTAAAATGGTTCCTAGGTATGGATATCCTTTTTATGAAAATGCTGTAGAATTTAACCTTATATATGAAATATCTTTTATATATAATAATCAAATTGAAATTGTTTTAAAAACAACAATGGATTAGAGGAAATGTCATATGTCAACATAAGATTTTAAATCAGAATAAAGTATGACATTTTTTAGCTACGATTCATAACATAATATAAAACTTTAATTATTACAAATTCTTTTATTTTAATGAAAGCAATTATTAAAAATGTCTATTTTTCTTGGAAAAATTAATATACTAATTGTTATCTTATTTTTCACATATTTTGTCACTTAACTTTGAAAAAGAAAATACTTGCTACATCTGTGGGGAAGCTACTTGGACAAATTCTCAGATTGGAAAACAGGAAACCATTTCCATACCCAGGAACGACAATCAAATCAGGATTGGTGGAGTAACAAAGCAGACGACGGGGACATCCTATAAAATACTTTTCAAAAGTTTCCGATATCTATACAAATCTTCTAATGACTACTCTGTCAAAACTGCTATTGCAAAGAGTATCATCACTTGGACTGGTCTTAAGACATCACAAAAAAAACAATTAAATCGACTTTTTGATTCGAAATTGCCCCAACATTTTACATCTTTCGGTTGATCTGGTTTTACTATAAGTCCGCAAAAACGTCTACCTAGTTTTAAATATTTTTTTTCACTCTTCTCTGCGTTACATTCTTAAATTCGACGCCAAAAATCATTCCCCTTTCTCGTCTTGCAGCTTGTTTTGCCTACCAACTTAATCGCTTAAACCAAATAATATCTCTCTTGATATTCGTTCTTAACAAACTCGAAACGAACAAAACAATTTTTTTTTCAACCGGAATATTAGGGAACTCATGTATATTTACTTTTAAATTGGGTAAAAATAACACGTAGTTGTTGATTATTCTAGCGACCCTAATTTTAACCTGACAATATAACAGAGACAAAAAAATATTTCCAGCGTTATTACACATTTAAGATCTCTTGGTATAAACAACCAGGGGCGTACTACAAAAATTTAAACAGAAACTATATTAAATATAAAACGCTACAAAGCAATACAATCTGCAGAGTGTTGTATTTCAAAATCCAAAGTGACTAATAGTATCAGAAAAATTGAAAATCTGGCAACGTTGTTCGCATCAAATTTTAAATCTCCATACGGTAGAATAGGCGTATGTCGATTTTTGTTTAATTCTGGCCATTAGTTTACAAGATAATTAGGCATTTTCAGACTCTTGGTTCACTCTATATATTTCTCTCTCTCTTCAATCCTGACACCCCAGGGGGAGTGTAGTGGTCGACGTGATGTCGTGTATTGTCCGTCTCCAGAGATCTCTGTCTCTAGTCATTTCTTTTAATTCATGCATAGGTCTTTGGCATATTCCTGTAATTTGATCTATCCATCTTGTTGAGGATCTTCCTCGTGATCTTCGGCCTTCTACCTTTCCTTGTATTATGAGTCTTTCCATGTTTTCTGTGTTTGCTCTCATAACATGCCCAAAATATTTTAATTTTTGGAGATGGACTTTACTAGAGAGTCGTTGGCTAACTTTTAGCTCTCTTAAAATTGAATTATTTGTTCTACGGTCGGTCCAAGGAATTCGTAACATTCGTCTCCAACAGAACATTTCACTGGCGTCTATCTTTCTTCTCTCCGATTGTCTTAGAGTCCAAGATTCATATCCGTAGGTCAGTATTGGGAATATTAAGCAGTTGATCAACCTCATCTTTATCGCTCCTGAAATTTGACAGTCCTTCCATATTTTGGTCATTTTTGCTGTGGCAACTTTTGCTAGATCACATCTACGTTTAATCTCTTCTTGTAATGACCCTGTGTTTGTGATTAATGATCAATGAGTAATGAGTATAAGCTCACAACCTCAAACCGGTCAATTGTGGTTATGTGTGGATGATTGTTGTGTAGTCTATCCACTGTCATGATCTTTGTCTTTGACATGTTTAATTGCAGACCAAATATTTGACTTTCATTTTAGATCAGTCCTATCAGTTCTATCAGCTCTGCTTGACTATTTGCAAGAAGGGCTATGTCATCTGCGAAACGTAGGTTGTTTAGTTTATGACCATTTATTGAGATGCCCTTTTCCCATCCTTTAAGTGCTCTTCGCATAATATACTCCCCATATATGTTGAATAATTGTGGAGATAGTATACATCCTTGTCTGACACCCCGTTCTGGATGAAATTCGTTCGAAAGTGTGTCAAGTACTTTAACTGATCCAGTAGTGTGTTCATATAGTTCGGTTATAAGCGTAATTAGATGTTGTGGTACGCCTACTTCTTTTAGTATTCGTCATAAGTGTCTCCACTTGACCCTGTCGAACGGTTTACGGTAAAACTCTATATATTTAACTATAGTTTATTAATGTAGTTAGTTACGAAGAAATTAGTAGAAAAAAAGTCTCACAATCTTACAATCTCAGTAACCGTAGAACATAAAGCTCGTTCAGATTATTTACAAGCCGACGATGCCTTTGTTATGTATAAAAGATTAAAGTGAAATTATCGTTTATATTTTTTGTCCTGTTGTAGTTTTCCAGTGAATAAATAATTTGACCATGATAGTAGACAGTAACCGTTAAAATGGATTTCGTTAAATTTGTTAAAACGTGTGACATTACTTTGGTTGATATTGTCATAGTCTAATTTGTAGGTATGCAAATGAAGTGACTGCATATAGCAATATTGCTTGCTCTACCGACAAATTTAAAACATTATTGAAGCGTGTTGTTACCGAGAGCGTGGATTATCGTATAACAGAATATTTTAAATTTTGTTTTTTAGTTACAATACGTAATATATTATTCCAGTCGCCAGAGATAAAAATGTCACTGGACCTCTAAAAATCATACGAACAAGATAAATTTTGCCGAAAATATTAATTTTAGAACCTCAAAAAAGATGCAAGAAAGTTTACCACTTTTACCCTAGGACTTCTTCCTAAAACTCTCCATGTAGGGGGTAAAAAAGCAAAAAAATTGATTTACAAAGAGTCTCTCCTTTGTGTAGAATGAACCGTTCTATTAAGGCGGTTACAAACACAACTGCAAGCTTGTTCAGCATGCTTGTTAAATCTTTTTGAACAAGTATACACAATTTACCTTTAGCATGCTTGATAAACATAGAGGCAGTTTAATAAAATCTTTCTCGCTTTTGTTCTTGTGAGAAAAAGAAAATCCCGAATAAAAAAGCGTGCGGTGTGGTGTAAACAATGGTTGATGAAAAGGAAAACCTATCTCATATTAGCTTCCTAGACTTAGACTAGACTTAGACTTAGACCTAGACACTAGAAAGTGTGGGCTCATAACGTTCATCTATACCCATTCCAGAGTAGTCCGCATTTTCAACTTTTTTCTTTTCTCTTTTATAATAAGTCCGTAATGGGTTTATTTTTTTAACAACTAAATTTTTCTAATAATATTTTGTATGCTGCATCCCTCTGTGCTTTGTTATGATAATCTTTGGATTTAACGTGCCAAAGACATGGCTGATTTTGGTATTTTTGAATAAACTCTCCAATAATTCACGATTAACCTTTTTAAGGTCACTAGTTATGACGAACATTACTGAAATGCTACCTCATAAAGGAATACTACGGATGCCAACTTGTTAAAGCATGAAAATCTTAGTTACACACGTACCGTTTTGCTTGCGCAAGTACGATTAATTCAAGCGTACCTAATTAAGATCCTTTCAATCCTCAAGCCACTTGTACAATCAAAAAAGAGCTTACACCACATTACTAGGCGACTATCTCATTACTAGAATTCTGTTCTTGGCGGCGTGACACAACTCGCCTGTATTGTGTATTACTGTCCATTCTTTAATATTCCTTAACCAGGATAATTGTTTTCGGCCGGCTCCTCTCCTACCTTCGATCTTCCCTTGTAGGATTAACTGTGTTTTATATTTTGCTTCTCTCAATATGTGCCCAAGGTAACCAATCTGGCGTTTTTTATATAATTCAAAGAGTTCTCTTTCCACGCCGGCTTTCTTAAGGACGTCATCGTTTCGAACTCTATCCACCCAAGGTATGCGCATCAATCTTCTCAATGACCACATTTCAAATGCTTCATTACTAGAATTCTGTTCTTGGCGGCGTGACACAGCTCGCCTATATTGTGTATTCCTGTCCATTCTTTAATATTCCTTAACCAGGATAATTGTTTGCGGCCGGCTCCTCTCCTACCTTCGATCTTCCCTTGTAGGATTAACTGTATTTCATATTTTGCTCCTCTCAATATGTGCCCAAGGTAACCAATCTGGCGTTTTTTAATTAATTCAAAGAGTTCTCTTTCCACGCCGGCTTTCTTAAGGACGTCATCGTTTCGAACTCTATCCACCCAAGGTATGCGCATCAATCTTCTCAATGACCACATTTCAAATGCTTTATTACTAGAATTCTGTTCTTGGCGGCGTGACACAGCTCGCCTATATTGTGTATTCCTGTCCATTCTTTAATATTCCTTAACCAGGATAATTGTTTGCGGCCGGTACCTCTCCTACCTTCGATCTTCCCTTGTAGGATTAACTGTATTTCATATTTTGCTACTCTCAGTATGTGCCCAAGGTAACCAATCTTGCGTTTTTTAATGAATTCAAAGAGTTCTCTTTCCACGCCGGCTTTCTTAAGGACGTCATCGTTTCGAACTCTATCCACCCAAGGTATGCGCATCATTCTTCTCAATGACCACATTTCAAATGCTTCAAGTTTGTTGATAGATGTTTTTTTTAAGTCAACGTTTCCATGATATAAAGCAAGATGGACCATATGTAGCACTTGACCATTCTGTAGCGTATTTCAAAATTTAGGTTTTGATTACAAAGGAGCGGTCTGAATTTCACAAAAGCTTGTCTTGCCATTTGTATTCGGGTTTTTATCTCATGTTGTGGATTCGATTGGTCATTGATTGTGGTGCCAAGGTATTTAAAAGTTTTCACGCGTTTTATACGATCGTCACCTATGCATATTAGGCGAAATTGTTCAATAAAATTTATTTCAGCTCGATGGTAACAAGTAAAGTTCGTGTAGCTTTCTGGCTAAGGTCTAGTGTTAGGGTTTTCAGGTCGCGCAAGCGCTCCTAACATGACTTAACGACTACTTTCGTAGCCGGGACCGATGGCTTTACGTGCCCTCCGAAGCACGGTGGCAGCTCAGTTAAATTAGAAATTGAAAATTTTGTCAGTGCCGGGGTACGAACCCGAGCCCTCCAACTTGTTAGGCCAGTAACATAGCCACTGAGCTACGGCTGCCACCTCAATGGTAAAAATTCGAACTCTTTTGATCACAGTATCCTATCAACAATTTGAAATTGAATCGAATTGAGGCATTTGAAATATGCTTAAAAAACAATGGATTTAAATTTTCACATAACAAACGATCTAAAACATTAAAGCTTTATTATTATTATTTTTTTCAATTACACTATTACGTTTTTTAAAAGAATCAACCTTCTGCTATAAAAGACACCCACAATCGTCTTCTTGAAGGCATTTCCCTTGACGTCCGATCATTTATAATGTAAAAACATTAAATTCTGCGTTTGTATTCATATTTTAAATGCCTCATATTTGTTGCTACAAATCAAAATTAAAATTTGATAGGTTTTAAACAATAATCTCTAAAAATAAAAATTTTACTGCGACTGGTCAATGAAAGTGATCTCACGAGAATCGTAAAAAATGGTAAATATCGCGACACTTTTATTTATTTAACACCTTTATATAATCTAAGTTTAATTTCGGCAAATTGCAAAAATGCATACAAAAGCTGCACTATTTATCTTTAAAACCCTTTTTTATTTTTGTTGATAGGATACTTTGATCAAAAGATATCACATTTTTACCATTGAGCTGGTATAACATTTTATTGAATATTAATTTCACGTGCGTAACTGATATTCAAAATCGACGGTCGTTTCAAGCGTTGTATCAAAGAGAACGGTTATTTTACACAAAAAATGCTTATAAACATTTTTGTTTAAAATTATCTCAGGTACATTTTTTATTTGAAACATTTTTTTCTACGACGTACATTGAAACGGTTTTTCTGCTTTTTAACCCTATACGAAGGGAGTTTTGAGGGGAAGCCCGGGTGTACAAGTGGTAAACGTTTTTGCATCTTGTTTGTAGTTAAAAAATTCTTGGAAAAATTCAGCTGGTTGGTATGATTTTTAGGAGTTAACTCTCTGACGACTAGACTAATGTAGTTAATCTAAATTAAAATTATATTTACACTAGACAATAGATGAAACAAATAACCAAACATTTGATACACTTTAAGAAAAGAAACGTAAGAAAACTAATCTCGATTTATGCAAGCAGAACAAAAAGCACTTTGTTATACCATTACCGTAGATTTTGGATCCAGGAAATACGCCTACTTTCTGGATATTGCTTTTCTGTTTACCTTTCCTTGGAGAAACAATTGGAGAAGGCCCTAACGTTTTAAATTCTGACTATCTGTTCCAAATATTATAAATTTAGTTAAAAAATTAACTCATTGAATAACTCGGTGAACTCAGGATATTCTAGTATACGCCTACAACATCATATCACGACAAGTTAGTTATATGTAAAAATTGAGTAACATAAAACTAAAATGCATTAAGCACTTGGTAACCAAGGGATACCAAGGCAAACATTATATTGGAACCAAAGTGCCATAGTTCAAATTGATGGGCAACACTCAGAAGAAATGAGGATCTGTAGAGGAGTTAGACAGGGATGTGTGTTATCACCACTTTTGTTTAACTTATATTCTGAATAAATTTTCCAAAACACGCTCAATAATATCGAAGCGGGAGTCACCGTTAACGGAAAATTAATTAATAATTTAAGATATGCAGACGACACTGTGATCATAGCAACGAGTATAGAGGATCTACAACATCTTATCGAAAGCTTGAGTATAAATAGTGCTGAGATGGGAATTACTATAAACGCTAAAAAAACGAAGTACATGCTGATTACAAAAAGGCCACAAAATATACATCACCTATTGACAATAAATGGTAACGTGATAGAACAAGTAGAAAAATATCAGTATTTGGGAACTTTGATCAATGAAACCAATGATCATACTGTAGAAATAAACAGACGAATAGAGATTTCCAGAGCAGCATTTATACGAATGAAGCCACTCCTAACGCGCAAAAATCTAAATTTGGAGATCAGACTACGTACCATTCGCTGTTATATATTTTCAATATTATTATATGGAGCTGAGATTTGGACATTAAAAAAATGTAATTTAAAAAGAATTGAGGCCTTCGAACTCTGGTTATACCGCAGATTATTGAAAATATCATGGACTGATAGAATTACAAATAAAGAAGTACTGGAGAGGGTTGGTAAAGACACAGAACTAATCACCACTATACAAACCAGAAAACTGGAATACCTAGGCCACGTGATGAGGGGACCAAAATATGAAATTTTGAGACTGATAATACAGGGAAAGATTCAAGCAAGAAGATCTGTCGGCCGAAGGCAGAACTCATGGTTAAAGAATCTACGTGATTGGTACCAATGCAGATCGATTGATTTGTTTAGAGCAGTAAGTTCTAAAATAAAAATAGCCATTATGATTGCAAACCTCCGTAGGGAGACGGCACTCTAAGAAGAGAACCAAGGGATGAAGACGAAAATGAATTAAGTATAACGTCTAGTACAAAATTCTCGTAGCTTCTAACTCAAGACGATATTTTATTCCTCAGGTGGAGGATAGCCGTAAAAGGGTTATTGGTTTCGTAGATGCTGAACCTTTTACTGAGTTGAAACTCGGCAAGGCTAGATGTAGACATGCTGGAGACAGTAAAACTCGGCGCAATAAAATACCCGCATGTTTTCCTGAGATTGCTAATTGCTAAACTGCTTAAACAACAGCAGTTTTCAACAATGTTGAAAGAAGCTAAGGTTGTCCTTATTCCGAAAGGTGGAGGTGGTGCGATTTCGGCCAATTTCCTTCTTAACTCGATAGCTAAATTATACGAACAGCTTGTAAAAGTCCGCCTTGAGTGAGAGCTAGAAGAAAATATGGTTTTAGGGTCAAAAGGTCCATCATCAATGCGGTCACAGAGTAACCTCTTTAGTTACGTAGGATACAAAGAGATGGGTGGCTCTCATCCTGCTTGACGTCAACAATGTTTTTAATACGGCATCATGAGAAAAAATCACTTCCAGGCTAAGAGAATTGTTAGCCTTAGTGAGTACCTGGTCAACGTAATTGACAGATACTTTGCTGAAAGGTCCATAAGAGAAAAAGATATTAGCATCAGTTTGTAGCAGGATGTTGTGCAGGGTTCAGTATCAGGTCTCATCCTGTGTAATGTTCTGTAC